>JARCGZ010000004.1:2435000-3646250 GCA_029784005.1 Lenwebbia sp. NSW1173648
TTTCTTCTCTGACTTGCACCTTCTTCTGCTACTTTCTTCATGATAGAGAATGATTTCGGAGCCATGGATGAGAAAGTTGGAATTTTTGGAGAGAACGATTTCGATTGAGCAAGAAGGAGTGTAAACAGGGAGAGAGAAGTAAGTTTTTAGGGTTTGAAAGAAGATTGTAATATTTGATGGAGGTGCCGGTTCGAGACCTTTCGAAAGTTTTGAAAAACTATAAAGTGATTATTTTTGGAAATGAAATCAATTTAAAATAAAAAATAAAATCAATCCAAAGATGCTGAAATATTCCAATCAATCAACAAGGCATATATTTGGAAATTAGAGAACGTAATTTAGAAAACGTACCTTGGATTTTCGCCTTACCACAAGTTTCTAAATATAAAGAGATGTAAGATTAACTAACCTTGCTTCCGAAGTACTAAAAATATGCTTCTGAACATAGGTTATACAGATTTGCTTCTGAATTCTGCTTCTGAGCAATTTTGCTTCTGAACACTGCTTCTGAGCTCTGCTTCTGAGCAGTTTTGCTTCTGAGCACTGCTTCTGAGTAGTTGTCGCGACCTAAAAAATGATCAAATTTTTAGGCTAATGGATTATCAGGCTAATTAGAAACTAACCTAATATGGACTCTCCCAAGCCCTACCAAATCGCAACTTAGGGTTAATGAAGTGATTTTAACTTTGGAGCCGCCACTAACCATTTTTGGGTAGGTTGGTTAGAAACCTAAATAAAAATAGCGAGAGGACTATCTTTATTCCTACGAACCAGAGATTGAGGATTCGGGGACTTGGTTACATTAACTAACCTTAGCTAATGCCCTTTCGGTACCTTAATTCCATGTGACGTCCTAAGTCGGCAACTCTTGATTGAATTCAAATGAAGTGTTTTTTTTATATTCAAGTGAAGTGTTTTTTTTTGTTTTCACTTTATTAGAATGAATGAAATGCATGGCATGCAAAGTCTATGCTAAATGCCGAATTCATATGACTATGCTAAACATGCAAAAATCAAATCAAAGAAAAATGCAAGATGACATGCAAACAATCATGCAATAAAATAAATATGCTGAGGTTATAACATGCAAAAGTTAAGTCAATATTTCCCTATATGCAGCAATTAACTAATTAATTAAAACATGCAATATGACATACTATCAAAACATAATGCGAGACCACTATTTTAAATATGCGAAAATTATAGGTGAAAAGCAAATAGTCGTGCAATCGGTTAACTAAACATGCAAGCTATCATGCAATTAAACTAACCTAACATGAGTATCCTAATCATGGTACTAATGATATATATAAAAAAAAATGACATGGAAGGATAAAATATGAACATGCAAGACATGGTATGCGAAAATGACATGGCATAAGAACACCTAGCATGCAATTTTTATTTTTAAAACATGGAAGGACATGACTTATGATACTTCAAAATTTAATGCAACATGGACATACAAATTATGAGACATGCGAATGTTATGATATAATATGCATGATTTTCGAAAAATTGGATGAAGGACTCAAGATGATACTCGAAAATTATGCATGACGAACAAAAGATAATGAGCAGATTTTTTGTTTATTTTCTCATATTTTCGGCGATATAAATGATGCAATGAGATAAATGATATGCATGATATTTTGAAAATATGGAATGCAAGAGGTGACATTTGAAAATCATGGTGTGAATATGCATGATATGCAAACAAAACATTTGAAATGTGTTTGGGGATATGCCGAATATGCTTGAGATTTTTTTATCCTTATTTAGATGTGATTTTCGGCCAGATGAAGATAAGCTTGATTTGATTCTCTTGTCTTTCAATTCCAAATTGAACTTAATGAGATAGAGTTTCTAGGAAACTTTATCTTCCTAAAGATTTAATTAGACATGATTTTCTAGGAAATCATATCTTACTAAACATTTTAGGAATTTTAAGTTCAGAAAACTTAAATCAGACAAGATATCAATCAATCACAGAATATCAATCCAATCAGGCAATCCAAGATGGCAATCTAGATAAATTGAAACAAATCAAACCTCATCCTCTTATAATTTTCAAAAAAAGATAGGACAAAATCTAAAGTCGGCTTTTTGAAAGATAGTGAACCGGATCTAAATGACAATAGATCGAGTCGGTTATCTTTCCCGATTTTTCTAAACCGGAGGATCGTTCCCGAATGGCAACGGGAAGAATCATCCAAGTTTAAAAAATTCGTTGCCTATTAGGAAAATATTTTCCTAATTTAGATTTAGTCCTTTTTTAAGATATTCTGAAAATGTGTCTAATTAAAAATCAACCCCTTTTTGAAAATGTGATGGAAAATTAGGGTTTGATAATTTTCAATTATGCCAAACAATTTGCTTCTTGATTTTTGTTCGAAAAATTTCTGCAATTCATGGCTCAAAACAGTAAGCAAAACAGCATGCAATTTGCGCAAAACAGCAACTAAAATAGTCAAGGACTCACCTTTTAGCTCCTGCGAAAATCTGCATGAGTTAGTGACATAAACATGCAAGAAACAGCTTGTTTCGGATCCAAACAGCACGCAAACAGTGCTGGAACGGCATTGTAACAGCATCAAAACAGCGTGCTTTTATCACAAATCAACAACAAATCAACCTTAATGAATGTAAGGTCATTACCTTGATTCGTCGGGTGAGATTTGAGCCGGATTTGAGCTAGAGAACCCGCTGGACAGCACCGGAGTAGGCGGTGATGCGAATCAGCCAAGATCACAGCTTCGTCGTAGTGGGACGCCGCTGGTCGTCGTTGATGCGAGGACAACCAATCTCGTTGGTGCTTAGCGCGGCTGCTTCACTGGAGTTTCTGCTGGCGTTCGTGGTCACGGTGTGCACGAAGAGCGACGAAGATATGCGGCACAGGAGAGGCGGCAACGTGAGACAGGACTTCTTCTTCTTAGCGTGTTGATTGTGGACTGTATTCCACCATGAAGAACTCTCTCTCTCTCTCGGATATTCTTTCTATGCCGTGTGATTCAATAATGTGGCCCTCTCGATGTGAACCCTAATGCACGTATTTATAATAGTGAGCTAGGGTTTCGCCTTATTTTCTTTATTCGCAAAATAGTCCCTCAACTTCGGATAGTCGCAATTTGATCCGGAGACAAAATATTCTGTTCATAAAACCTTTTTCTTAATTAATGGGCATTTTTAATTAAAAGGTTTTTTTTTCAAATTAAATATTAAATGGGCTGATTTAACCTCAGATTAGGCCTCAAGACCTTGGCACAAACTCCCCTCGATTGGCGAAAATTTTATTATCAATTTAAGTTCAATCGCCTGATAGATTAAGCTCAAATCCTCCGCCGCCGGCCCAATTTAGTATGCAAAATGCAATGCAATGCAGAGAAAATAAAATATGCAATGCATGAGGAAATATTTTTGGCGAGAATTAATTCTCATTTTATAAATGATTTAAGGAAAATCAAATTTTAGGTGTCAACAGCAGTTTTGCTTCTGAACAATTTCAAGTGACCTGTTCTCAATACAACTTAAGAAAAAGGATTAGTAATAGCTAATTCATTTCGGATAAAATTAAAAGACTCTTTATCAAGAGGTTTAATGAATATATCAACGAGTTGATTTTTCGTATCAACATACTGAATGTGAACATTTTCATTCTGAACATGATCGCGAATAAAATGATGTTTGATGTGCTTCGCTCTTGAATGAAGAATAGGATTCTTGGTTAAATTTATGGCGCATGTATTGTCGCATCTGATCTCCACATTTGAATCCTCAACTCCATAATCTCTTAGTTGTTGTTTTAACCATAGGATCTGAGCACAACAACTTTCAAGAGAAACGTATTCTGCTTCTGCTGTACTGAGAGCAACTGTGCTTTGCTTTTTGGAATACTAGGAAATAAGCATATTTCCCATAAGTTGACAGGTTCCAGAAGTGCTTTTCCTATCAATTTTACATCCGGCGAGATCTGCATTTGAATATCCCTTCAGAATGAAATCAGAATCCTTTGAATACCAAAGACCATAAGCTGGATATGTTCCAATATATTTGATAATTCTTTTGATTGCTGTAAGATGCGATTCTTTTGGACATGTCTGAAATCTTGCACATAAGTAGACGCTATAAAGAATATCTGGCCTTGATGCAGTAAGATAAAGAAGCGACCCAATCATACTGCGATATAGCTTCTGATCAACTTCTTTTCCTTATTCATCTTTATCAAGCTTAGACGAATGAGACATTGGAGTTTCCGTCTTCTTGCAATTCTCTAGGCCGAATTTCTTGATAATTTCAAAAGCATATTTCTCTTGATGGATGAATATTCCTTTCTTGGTTTGTTGAATCTGAAGTCCAAGAAAGAACCTTAATTCTCCCATCATGCTCATTTCGAATTCATTCTGCATTACTTTAGAGAAGTTCTTGCAAAGATATTCATTAGAAGAGCCAAAAATAATATCATCAAGGTAAATTTGAACAATAAGAATATCCTTACCCTGCTTCTGAATAAAGAGAGTAGTGTCAACATTACCTTTAGCGAACTTTTGTTCAGATAGAAAGCTGCTTAACCTTTCATACCAAGCACGATGTGCTTGCTTTAATCCATGAAATTTAGGCAAAAAAGTAGTGAGAAACTTCATATGCATTTACTTATGGAAATGCATAAAATGGGATAAGGTAGATAATGGTCATCATGCTAATGATAAAAAAGTCTATCGCTTTTTTCCGACATAGTGTTGTCCATTCTGTTTCTGTGCAATCTAAGTAAACAATATAGAAGGAAAACTGGTAATACATACAGGGATACAACTGCCGTCAAATTGGAGATCGATGCAGCTATTAGTCCTTTCAGTCCACTAGAGTTCAGGTTCCTGCACATCAGCAGCTATCATGATTACAGTAAAATCGCCCTGCTTAAAACTTTTAACATGGAAGGCATCAAGATAGAGACAATTTTCGAAATCATTCCTTTCGGCACATGAAGTATTACCTCTCTATACTATAGTTAGTGTCAAGAAAACTTATCTTTCGCGACTTTTGGAGTTTCAATGCAGCATGTTGTCAGAGAAAATATTTTTTTTGCGGACTTACAATGAGACGATTCTTGGAGAACTATCATAGCTACGATTCAGTCCGCTCGATGAGTACTGTGTAGGAACACATGGATCACCCTGCCAGCTAGCTGTGATCACCCCATATGTTTTCTTGACGTCATACATGGCATTGACTAAACCACCACATAAAGAGCTACGATCAGGAAATCAAAGAATATTCAACAAAAACTTAAGTGAGAGCATAGATATAAACATACAGTCATCAATAGAAATCGGTGTATTTGGAAGCTGAGCCACGGTGAAAAACTCGACGGCATGAGGAGAGGTGGCAGACTAGAGCGGGCTGTTGCATTAACAGTCAAGTTCAAATCATGTCTAGTTATGGGCAATGAGGCTACGGTCACTGGCTTTAGGTTCTCGAGCATGATGGTTTCAACGAATTCATCTTGTACATATACCGCGAGTTCTCTGAATAGGCCCTTTTGCAGTTGCAATTCCACAAAGTGAAAGTATATATACCAGACAGTAGTGGAGTTGTTTGAAGTCCAGAATAGACTCAAAGGATCGGTGATATTTTGTACTTGTGTGGCGGTCATCAAAACTTCAGGCGGAACTTTATAGGCATCATTGCTTGTACTTGTCACGATGGCCGTCGTGTTGCTGACTGACGACCAACCTCCACTATTAGTCTTATTATTCCAGATGCGATCATATACATCTTGTGGATGCCTATTAATGCCGACACCAGTCAAATAATCATGATGTAAGTGCAAGATGATGAACTAGCTGACACAAATTGGTTTGGGAATAATAGCACGTTTTCTATTGTTCGTGCAGTTGCATAATGAGAAAACACATGTTTAGTAAAATGTGAATACACTAACACATCATTCACAAACCGATGGATGTGGTCAACGTCTGAATATCATGGGAAATACAAAGAAAATCACATGTATGTGTTTGCGCTCCCTAAATTATATCTCCAGTTGGTTACAAGTGCACCAGAATTGATCTGGTAAGTTGAGTTATCCAGCAACCGCAACTCGAGAGTTGATATGAATGGAACTCCCGAGCCGGTATTCACCAAGCAAACTTGTATGTAATCGCTTGGAGGAGTGTAAATAATCTCTTCGTATATATAAGATGAAGAGTTCACTGTGATCCAATAATTAACATCAATATGGAGGTCAAATGCGGTTCGATTCTTGTTGTTGGAGCATGGGTCTTATGGTGTGCCGCCCATGCGGGCAACCATTACCCACCCCGCTAGCGATAACTGCAAGACAATTATCATTCTTAAATTTGAAACGTTATGACGTTTGAATTATCCAAAAAGGAAAGAGAACGTCGTCAGTTCTCTGTATCACTTTTTGGCTTCTGTCGTTCTAAAGAGAATAGTAAAAACGAACGTACGTCTCTCTCTCTCTTCTCGATTCTTCGACGCACGACTGTAGTGAGGAATCTCGAAACTGCAAAGGCGACTCTTAGTCCGTGAACAATAAGGTACGCTCCGAATTTTGTGACGTACTCTTCGATCGGTGTCTCAACTATCCTGAGCATGTTTTTCCGCTACGATTTTATATGAATTTGTTTCCTTTATTGGTATCATAGCCTGGATGTTGATTCCTGATTGTATGAGATTCTTTGCATTGAATTTCTTCATCGAATATGTAAACGGCCCAATGTATTTTTTTTCTTCGGAGTTACTGTTCATGAGGTTTTCGTGCCTTAAAAAAATTTTGATTTTTTTACAAGTAAAATTCGAAGTGCTCGTCGATACGAAAATTTTGATATATTATGGGTCTTGAACGGAGGTCGGATACAGTCGCAGCGGTGGCCGGAAGCTGCTGGTCGAATGGACGCCGGCGGCGACGGTTATCAAAAAAAAAAATAATAATAATAATTTATCGTCGGTTTGGAAGACGTGGGGCGCGTGCCAGGCACGCGCCAAGCACCCGCCGTACGCGCCCGCCGAAACTGCAGGGCCCAGCCCACGCGCGTAGGGCGCCAGCCCGAGTGGGCCTCAGCCCCAGGCCTAGGCCCAAGAGCCGAGCGCGCACTGGGCGCAAGCCAACACGCAAGGCTTAGCCCCCAGCGCGGGCTAAGGCCCAGTCCAGTGGACTAGGCTCAGCGCCCAGCCCGGCGGACCAGGCTCACCAGCCCAGCGCGGGCCAAGGCCCAACCCGGAGCATCCGGCTCAGCGCCTTGCAGCTCACAGACCCATTGACCCTTTGACCCGTTGACCGTTGACCCATTGACCGTTGACTTTGACTGTTGACAAAAAAAAATTTTAAAAATAAAAAATAAAAAAATTTAGGTCAATCTATAGGAGCTTGTATGATGTTTGATTTACATGTCTTTGATTACGATAGGTTCGTAATTATTACATGATTGACGGATTTTAGTAATCAACTTTGTTCTGCATTCGTTGCAGGAACAATGCCATCAAGGCCGGGGCCTAAGAATGAATGGAAGGTGCGAAATGCAAGAACACCTTCAAGGCCAAAGACATGTGAGCAAAGACAAGCTCTTGATGAGAAGATTGAAGTTTGGTTAATTACCAATGGGATAATGATAGTGACATTATAACTCATATGAAGACGGTCAACGACATGATCCAAGAGATCATTTGGAAAGGACAAGAAGTGAACGCTGAAAGAGCATTTTATGCACTAAGAAACACCATGCCTGCGGAATGGCATGGATTGATGAATCGCATCTGGCTTGATTTCATCACTTACAATGAGTTCGTGCTTCATTTCTTGAATGAGTTCATAAGGGTCGGGGCGACAAAGACATCGTCACTTAGCATGAATGGGTCCTGGCACAGGCAGAATGCGCCCTGGCGTAATAACAAGAGTTTTTTGAAAGGTTTTCCAAAAGCACCGATATGGGTTCCTGATTTGATTGAAGATCCTCCTAAAGACCTTGAGGATTCCCTTCCTCGTACGTTGGAACGTACATGGGTTAATTTACAAACGAAGATTAGGCAAACAACGCGTGATTATATTTGATCTTATCTTTGATAGTTTTATTTTAATAGATGTCTGGAAAGTCTTTTTTGAATTGATGTTCTTTGTAGATACTGTGGTTATTTGATGTTCTGTTTTGAACATTGTTGGCTTTTGTTTAAGTTTAATCCAATTTTTTTAGTGGGAGTGTTCATAAGTTTTAGTAACTTTATTGAGAACACAGTTGAATAATTGTATTAATGATAGTCTCAGATTAGAACTCTTAGAAGATGACAGGGAACTTAGTGAACTGTTGATTCTATGGTCTTTTATGAAACTATATGTTAATACAATTAAAATGTATAAATATGATGCATTTGTTGCATTCAAATAGACTTTAATAATTCGTGTAAAAATGTCTATAATGTTCAGATACAATGGCTTCTGCATCTAAGAATATAGTAGCTGAGCTGAATAAGGGTGAGAAGCTAAATGATGAGAATTATGAAATATGGAACTTGAAAGTGCAATATGTACTGGAAGAGCAAGAAGCTCTTGAAACTCTTAACCAAGTTATGGAAGAGCTTGAGGATGGGACTACTGCCCAACATAGAAGAGATAAAGATGCATTTGCTGCCTGGAAACGAAAGAACTCACTTGCTCGCATCACATTGCTGAGTAGCATGGAGAATGATATCATGCGTGAGTTTGGTCGCTTTGAGAATGCCAAGGACATGTGGGATGCTCTGAAAGTCAGATTTGGTCAGACGTCGGTCACCAAACTGAGGCAACTCACTATCCGCTTTGACTCATACAAAATGCCTCATGGTCAGAACATGAAGCAACATCTGAGGCGGATGGGCAATATGATCAGTGAGTTGAAAGATGCCGGCCATGTACTCACTAATGAGCAGCAAGTGCAGGCAATTATTCGTTCCTTGCCCCAAAGTTGGTAACACATGAAAATCCACTTGACCCACAACGAGAACATCAAGACTTTTGAGAATGCATTGCGCCACCTCGAGCTGGAGGAGGACCGCCTTCTGGCGGCAAAGCCGCAAACTGATATCTATTTTGCTGGTGCTAGCTCGTATGGAGCTTTGCGCTCCAAGCGTAAGCGTCCAGGTGGATTCAAGAAGTGGAATAGCAAGGAAATGAGCCCCTCAGGAAAGAAACCAAAGACCAATCAACAGGGAAAGGGAAAACGTCCATTCAAGAAGAACATTTCAAAAGTGAAATGCTATAACTGTGGCAAGAAGGGTCATTATGCTCGCAATTGTGCTGAGCCCAAAAAGGTAGATGTCCTTAGTACCCTTGTGAGTTCTACTTATGTGTCGAGCTCGGTTTTCTTGACTGAATCTAATCCTTTGTGGACTGTAGACTCGGGAGCCACCGACCATGTAGTGAAGGACAGAGGAGTCTTCGTGGAGTTTCGACGGATTCCACGTGGAGCGAAGTGGATCTATGTTGGGAACAATTTCAAAGTGGAAGTAAAAGGAATTGGCACCTGTCAATTAAATATGCGTGGTGGACGCACTTTGTTCCTACATGATGTATTGTACGCTCCTGAGATTCGTCGAAATTTGGTATCTGTTTTAGTGTTGGTCAAGTTTGGTTTTAACGTTAACTTTTATAACTATGGTATGGACTTGTCTCTAGGAACAAGTTATTATGGATGTGGTTATTTTCTTGATGGTTTCGTTATACTAGATGTTGACTATGATAATGTTAATGTGAGTTATTCCCTTTTCACATCTGCTGATTCTTATGAGAATAATGTGAATGTATGGCACGCTAGGCTTGGTCATATTGGCCAACAGAGAATGAATAGATAAGCCAAAGATGGCTTATTGGGCGACATTGATAAAGTCGATTTGCCTGTTTGTGAGTATTGCCTAGCAGGGAAAAGTACGCGAAAACCATTTGGAAAGGGCACAAGAACTGAGTTTCCTTTGCAACTAATCCATACAGACATATGTGGCCCAATGAATGTAAGAGCAAGACACGGTGCTGTTTATTTCATCACATTCATTGATGATTATACTCGATTTGGATATGTCTATTTGATTTCTCATAAATCAGAAGCATTGAGTTGCTTCAAGAAATTTATGACCTTAGTGGAAAATCAGTTAGACAAGAAAATAAAAGTATTGAGATCTGATCGAGGCCGAGAGTATCTGTCTGATCAGTTCAGAGATTTGTGTGATGATAAGGGGATAGATAGACAGTTATCTATTCCATATACTCCTCAACAAAATGGAGTAGCTGAGAGAAGAAACAGAACCTTACTTGAAATGGTTAGATCCATGATGGCGCAAGCTAATTTACCAATCGCTTTTTGGGGTGATGCTTTGTTAACCGCTGCCTATGTTCTTAACCGCGTGCCTTCCAAATCAGTTACTTCCACTCCATATGAGTTATGGACAGGTTGAAAGCCTGATTTAGGTTTTCTTAAACCTTGGGGATGTGCTGCCTATACACACGAGTCTTCTCATAAGTATGGCAAATTGGGTCCAAGAGGCAAAAAGAGTATCTTCATAAAATACTCAAAACACTCGAAAGGGTATGTGTTTATAGGAGAGCAAGATAGTGGGAGTGTGACTGAATTTGAATCACGAGATGTAACATTCTTAGAGAATGAATTTCCAAGGAAGGGCGAGATAGGTGAAAACTATTCTCTATATGAAACTATGGAAAGTGATAACGACATGGTTAGGGTATCTCTTCCATGTGAAAGCAATATGAGAAGTGGGAAATTGGTTTCGGATCAGTCTCAATTGCAATCACTTGATGAGACACCGCCGTTATCTAATCCGAGTGGGAGCATGATGGAGAATGAGGTACCTAGAGTACAATCTTTTTCGCGGCGATCATATCGTAAAAGCATTCCTCGACGACGTTTTGACATTGAAGGGGAAGCTTTCATAGTTGTCCCACAAGAAGAGGATGAGCCAAGGAATGTAAATGAGGCTCTTTCTCGTTCTGACAAGGAAAAATGGATGGATACAATGAAAGAAGAAATGAAGTCAATGGAATCAAACCAAGTTTGGGAATTGGTTGATCTTCCAAAAGGACGTAAGGTTATTGGGAACAAGTGGGTTCTCAAAATAAAGCATAAATCCGATGGCTCAATTGAGAGGTATAAGGCTCGTCTGGTTGCGAAAGGGTACAACTAACAGGAAGGAATTGATTATGAGGAAAGTTTTTCTCCTGTAGTTAGATTTACTTCAGTTCGCCTCATCCTGGCAATAGTAGCAAGTTCGGATCTAGAGCTACATCAAATGAATGTAAAGACTGCTTTTCTCAATGGAGAACTAGAAGAAGACATTTATATGGAGCAACCCATTGGGTTTGTTACCAAAGACAAAGAACAAAAGGTATGTCGACTTTTGAGATCGATATATGACCTTAAGCAGTCTTCGAGGCAATGGTATATACGCTTTCATAATGCCATAATGGAATATGGCTTTCATATGATCAATGAAGATAATTGTGTATATATTAAAAGATCCAAAGATCAATTTGTGATCCTATCGTTATATGTTGACGATATACTGATTGCCGGAAGCAATATGGAGTTTGTCAATATAGTCAAAAGATGGTTATCTTCCAATTTTGAAATGAAGGATATGGGTGAAGCTGCATACATTCTTGGAGTTAAGATTTCAAGAGACCATTCTAAAAGGTTGTTATCTCTTTCTCAAGAGACGTACATAAATAAAGTTCTTGAACGATTTCGTATGCAAGATTGTAGACCCATTGATACTCCTATTGCAAAAGGTGAAGGATTGAGTCACAGAATGTGTCCTAAAACTCCACATGAACAAGAGCAAACGAAAAACGTTCCATATGCCAATGCTGTTGGAAGTCTGATGTACGCTATGATGTGTACCAGGCCTGATATTTGTTATGTAGTTGGACTGGTTAGTAGGTACCAATCCAACCCGGGTCCAACTCATTGGATTGCTGTTAAGAGAATTCTACGGTATCTGAGAGCAACTGCTGATTACTCGCTGACATATCAAGGAAGTGATCTGCACCTTGAGGGCTATACTGATGTTGACGGGGAGGAGATCTGGATGAGAGGAAATCCACTTCTGGAAACGTATTCTTACTGAATAATGGCGCCATATCGTGGAGCAGTAAGAAGCAACAGTGTATAGCCTTATCTACCATGGAAGCCGAGTCGTAGCATTGTCAGCGGCAGCACAAGAGAGTGTTTGGCTTAGAAGATTTTTGGATCATTTGGGTGTTGCTGGAGATGCTGCAAATCCTGTATTGGTTTATTGTGATAGTCAGGCAGCAATAGCTTATACTAAGGATCCTAAGTTTCACTCCAAGATCAAACATATAGACATTAAGTATAACTATGTCAAGGACATGGTAGCACGAAAGGATGTGAACGTACAGTATATATCTACGCATAAAATGTTAGCAGATCCTATGACGAAGCCGATTCCTAGAGATGTCTTTCTTAGTCATATAAAGACTCTAGGACTGCGTAGAAGTTAATGTATTGAATAATTTTCTTTTCTTTTCCCTAGAATGTTCACAGTTGATGATGTTGTTTATCAATATGGATGTCTATAAGTCTATTTGATATTTATGCATGTTAATGCTTGGTGCATTATATTGAGAAGGTATGTCGGACAGATAAGAGATTAGTTCACTCACACGAATAATCGCCTCTATTTACTGTGTGATGAGTAGAGATGAGGCAATTTTAAGCTTATTGTCTAGGTGATAATTGAGAGCTCAAGCTTAAAATACTAATGCCGCCTTAACTAAGTGTTAAGATGAGGTCATATTGTTTATTATGTCCGCAGGTGAACTAACCCACACATTTCACCTTACCTGTCTTAAATGCCAGATGTGAGTTCTGAAAGATTTTTTTTATAGAGTAGATTTGTGAACTCAAGTTAGACATTGGGTATGTCTGAATTATCATCTGTACGGTATTATTTATATAGACATACGCTCCATAGGGAAGGAGAGAATACCGTGATATGTATTTCATACTACGTATGCATCATTCGACCAATAAGAGTTGGCAAAAGTTTTGATCTCAACTTTTAAAGCCGGGTAAGACTCTTGAGGATAAGAGTTCCTCAATTAGTGCCCTCACGACTCTGACTTATTCTCAAGATTTCTTTTCGGTGTTTGCTATCTTAGAGTGTTGCCAATGACCATGGATGATTCGGTCTAATGGGACATTTCTAGAAAAGCGAGCTGAACTGAAATCGAGAGGTTTAAGGGAAGAGAAAGATCGATATATCTTTGGCTCACATTATAGTTGGCATTCACTGACCAGTCAATTATGATTGTTTTGAACTTAATCATAATTGTGAATACAACATATGTTTAAAGAGATCAAAAGAGATGATAATGTGAATGATCGATCTAGGGTGCTGCATATAGGATCTACTCTAAATAGTCATGCCTAATTTGAGCTGCTATATACTCCTAACAGATGTATAGCAACGAGCTCTCAGAGTATGCTGGTCGTACAGACTATTTGTCAGTATGAACTTTGCAAAGAGAAGAGAGTTATATTTAGGCCTTTGTGGGCGAATGGAAGTTGTCAGTCCTTCGTGGGCAAGTGGGAGCTGTTTGCCCTATATGGGCGAGTGGGAGATGTTGGAGCATAGGTCTTATGGTGTACCGCCCATGCGGGCAACCATTACCCACCCCGCTAGCGATAACTGCAAGATAGTTATCATTCTTAAGTTTGAAACATTATGACGTTTCAATTATCCAAAAAGGAAAGAGAACGTCGTCAGTTCTCTGTATCACTTTTTGGCTTCTATCGTTCTAAAGAAAACAGTAAAAACGAACGTACGTCTCTCTCTCTCTTCTCGATTCTTCGACGCACGACTGTAGTGAGGAATCTTGAAACTGCAAAGGCGACTCTTAGTCCGTGAATAATAAGGTACGCTCCGAATTTTGTGACGTACTCTTTGATCGGTGTCTCAACTATCTTAGGCATGTTTTTCCGCTACGATTTTATATGAATTTGTTTCCTTTACTTGCCATCATAATTCCCATACCAAAATGAAGCCCTGACCAAATATGTGTTGCCCTTTCCTTCATCTGGCATTAATGTGTAACAATTCCTTGTTCCATTGGGGAAGATCCTGAGATTCTTTGATTGTTGTTGGTTGTTTTGGTAGATGACCTGGGTAGACACCTGCACGTTTGTTCCAGAATCTACAAACCCCGCATCAGCCTTGTAGGAGATGTTGAGCTGATCATCATGGTAATCATTAGGTGCCCCGCAATCGATGCTTATGAAACCTAGACAGAAGTCAAATCAGAGATTGTCACTTGCTTTTCACTATGTATCATCAGTGCCATAAATTTCTTGATTCTTTACAATGTCCCTTAACACTTTTTTTCTAATATTATCACCACTGTATCAACTAGATGGAAACTTCATCAATCAAAATTACACGCATAAGAATTGGCTTGATAATTGTAAGTCGGAACGAAGTTCTGATGAATATTCAGATGATACAGGCATCTATGAAAAGCATGAAAGCAGAGATGTCATTTGCAAATATAAAGTAAGCTAGAGAAGGTACACTGCCAACTCTCCAATATTTCGGAGGATTCCTAAATATTTCCTAGAGAATCTCGAACAGGCATTAAATAAGCAAAGTCACAGACGAGATTTTGTCCTCTGCTTGATAGATCGATCGCCAATGGAAAGAAAGGTAGACACTGAATCATCAATGTGCCCTTTTCTAGAATCCCACTTATCTAATGTCTCAACTCTTCGCAGTTCAATCATCACTATGCATGCGTGTGTGTGTGAGAGAGAGAACCTGGATTTTGTTGCCCGTGAGCGATAACTCCGAGAGCTAGACAACCAATCAAGATATGCAACATCTTCAAGAGCTTCATGGCATATCAAGCCTTTCTTCACATTGATTTCTTCATTTTAGAGAGAGAGAGAGAGAGAGAGAGAGAGATCAGTACTTCAATGAATGCACGTTCATGGACCAGACGTGCACTTGTAAATTAGTACTGGGGGAGTGATTTCTCCATCACAGGCTGACATTCACTTCAAAATAGTCAACTCAATTATAGAGAATAGAAGTTTGGAACTATTTAAAGACCAACAAAGAATCATGAATTTCATTCGATGAGCTTTCGCCTAGTAGATTGATTGATTATGACCTTTTGGTCAGGCAAGAAACTTGCAGTTAGGCCTGAAGCCTACCAACAAATTGGGCGAATATAATATGAAGTCAACTCAGACAATGCATATTACACGACCGAATTTACATAATTTTGGAGAATCCAACATTCCACTGAGAATGTCCAAGCTGTTTTGGAAAAGGACATACGATCATCTGATACATTCCTTGCAGACTCTTGTAGGCGCCGAATTCCGACAAATCAGAATAAGCAAAGTCACAGACGAGATTATAGTAATTGAGATGTCCTTAACCTAACATTTATAGATCAATTAGAACAGATATTATTTCTATTGCCTTTTCAAGTGTCTCAAGTACTCTTTCAGATCCATTTTAGCCGAGAGCTAACATCTAGGCTTAGTTTGACTCGATCCGTTCTGTCACAGACTGCAAAAGGATTTGAGGCCTCCACTGAAACAATGGGGGCACAGCGTCAGGGAAAACAATAGCTGTTTCACATAATGGCTCCACAGAGAGAGAGAGAGAGAGAGAGAGATTTCCAGTTGTTTGACCTCTCATCTCGAGAAATGATCCATGAGAATGTATCTGCCATAAGGCAATAACAACAAGCTGGACTTTAGGGTATCCAAATCCAAATCCAAATCCAAATCCAACAAAGAGTGAGTCTCTTTAAGTACATAGTTTCTCCCATGCATGACAAAAGCTTAGAACTTGCAAGTGTTGTCCATGTCGCAATCTCTCTTGAAGAAACTTTTCTTGATCCAACAGTGCTTCACTCCAAGATGATTGAGGATTGTCATTCGGGATCACCTGATTGAGTTTAACACAGTCATTAATCATCTAAAGATTGTGGATGAGAATATATCTGATTAATAGCAGACTATGATACTGCTTTGTTCTTCGTTTATGTCTAATGAGCACTTTCTCTGATGAGAGAAAGTGAATTCAGCACTGTTTTCCGAAAGAAGGATAGAAGAAATTGTAGGGCAACGATCCAAGAAGTGGCACCGAGGGCTTGATGGTCAGAGGAAAAAACACAAAGAGGGGTTCTAACAAAAGACGTAAGCCTCGATAGAAGTTTAGAGTGAGGAAAAGCTGTTCAGATTAGGTGATCGGTTCCCGGTCCGGTTCCCAATCCTTGAAACTGGGAACCGGTCCTCCGGGTAAAGTGTTAGTCATATCTGATGTATTCTTCTTTGAACTGGAGTTCAGGACCCTCTCTATATCGTAAGCATTTTGACTCTGTGACTCTGTTGAAGCATGTGGGCTTGATCCAGTCCCCCGTACCCGGAAGGGTCATCACGTACTTATGTCCCGGTTTCCAAAAATTCCTGTTGTTCTAAGATCATTAACAGGTTGTTTTTCCTCGTTTGCTCACTAAGATGAGCCCTCAATTTTTCTGAATCCCTCCATTGATTGCTGGAGGCAGGGCTATTCTGCGACGGTCGGTGGATCCTTTTTTGACGACTCAGGCCTTGTTATTATACCGGAGGTGCGCCTCTTCTCCGGCCACGTAGCTCTCGTCTAGACGATGATACTGGTTGTTGCATTGGAACCCCGCATTATCATTATTCAAGTTCAAGCCTTGTGTCCATAATTTTGTAAAGACGCGTGTGTATATTCCAGGTTGCTTGTGACAATTACTGCATTAGGACCACCAATGAACCAAATGTATATTGAGCTTACACCAGAAAGAAGAAAGATAATTAGTGCCCCCCTCAAAATTGCCATATAGTTGCTAATTACCCAATGGTGTTGACTCAAACTGAAATCTCAGCTGAACTCCAAGTAATGCCGATTACCCCATCCATGGATAGCAACAACTTCCCAACCACCTCCCCCCACACTCAACACGGAGTTCCTAATTTCGCAGTATTAGGAATGCCATGAACTGACATTAGTAATGGAGAAAGGAGCGACAAAGGACGAAAGGATGTCATTACTAGACAGCAAGTTTGGAAGATTCAATGACAGAAAGAAAAGGGAATTGGATGATGCAATTAAAGTACAAATTTGAGGATAAAAGTAAATCTCTAACCTAAAAAGAAGAGAGCCTTTCTGGAATGGAAAAGTTCTGCTACCTTGCGATAGGGGCATTGTCAGATTGGAGCACCAAGGAGGTCATTTCAAAAGAATCACTTGGTTTGCTCACCAAAGGCTCCAACTCTGCCAATACATAATGTATATCCGGCCTTTGAATTGCCGTTGGTCTAGTACAAGACATGGCAATCTCCGCTACTTTCCAAGCCGAGTTGATGTCCAATTCTCCTTGTAACCTTGGATCCATAATCCTCTGTATATCACCGCTTTCAACGATCGGAATCAACCATTCAAGTACGTGCATGCTGTCGCCATCTTGGCTTCTCACTAATGCAGGCTGGCCCGTGATCAGCTCAAAGAGTATGATTCCAAAACTATAAACATCACTCTTCTTGGTAAATTTTCCAGAAGATTGCATCCTGGGAGGAAAAAAATTACGGATCTTTATATCGAAGATGAAATCCTAGCCTATGTCACTATTTATATGCAAATTGAGATGCTGAACTAAACCAGAACAGTAATTTTGAGTTTTAGCCATTACTCAGGGTCGAGGTAGCCAGGAGTGCCCGCAGGACAAGTTGACACATGAGAGTCTTTTTCAGTCATAAAAGCTCTTGACAGGCCAAAATCAGCTAGTTTGGCTCGAAAATCATCGTTCAACAAGATGTTAGTAGTCTTCAAGTCTCTGTGAATGATGGGTGGCTTGCAACCATTATGCAAATAATCCAAACCTGAAGTCCTCGCAGAAAAAAAAAAAATGTGTGAACAATGGCAAAGCAATGATGGGAAAAAACCTACAACTGAGGATATCTCATTTGTGTACCTTGTGCTGCATCCACAGCTATTTGTAGTCTGTTATTCCATGTCAGGACCTTCAGATGGTCCTTTGTTGGATGGATTTTAACTTTCCCTATGAGCAAGAAATAGAGTTTCAAGATCATTATCAAGAAGAAACAATACAACATGACATAAAACACACCCGATAAATGTTGCCTTAAATTTCCATTAGCCATGTATTCATATATCAATGCCATGTGCTTGGACTCATCGCAATATCCCAACAGAGAAACCAAGTTTCTGTGGTGAACAATCATTAAGAGATGTGCCTGCAGCATAAGAGTGTGCATTATAATAACGAATACTGAGAATAGTCCAAGAAGAAGTTTCTGGATGAACATGTGCGTAATTGTTAGCATAAGTTGATTATAAAAGGCGGAGTGATTGCATCATCGAATCTGACCTCGGCTTGAAATTCCTTATACCCTTGCTTTGATGATTTAGAGAGCATCTTCACAGCAACTATGGTGCCTTTTTCTAGTTTACCAAGATATACCTTTCCAAATCCACCTTCACCAATCACTCGTCCAAAGTTCCCCGTGATTCTTGAAACCTCTCCATACTTAAAAGGTCGATTCTTTAATCTCAGCGTCCTTTCACTAGATTCTGTACCAAAAAGGTTCCTATGAGTATTGACACTACCACTTTGGATAGTAGACTTTCAAGGAAAATAACTTCAATTGCGTTTCAACAATTAAAAGACATAGGAAAGGTTTTTCTGATCTGATTTTAAGAGCTAAATTAGTGGAGAAGAGGAAAAAGACCAAAAGATCTGGGCAGGGATTCTCTGTCAACTGCCTTCAATATGCTAACAAATAGATAATTTTTCTTTGCTCAGTACATATAAATAAGTTTGAGATTGCACAATAAAAATTTCTTTTAGGGACCATCAGAATATTAAGGACAAAGTTGTACTCTTAAGTTGTTATAAGTCCTTCTCGTGCATAGCACGGTTACCTTTGAAGAAAAAAACCAAAAACTTTATTGTTAATAAGTTAAGCTGAATAACGCACGTTCTCTTTGTGATGCTGATGAGACCATGCTGTCGTGATTCCTGTCTCTCTCTTCTCTAAATTTTCTTGTGACCACTATGAACTCATAATACTAGCATTAGAAAATTTTGATCAAAGCCAACTTTCATCCATTCCTGATTGCAATGTCGATGGGATTGTAAAATGATACTCTTTAGGGTGGGTGAGGAGAAAGAAAGTTTCTGAGTTGCATATTCTCAACAAAATTATCCTAGAAAAGGCATTGTTGCAGATAGAACTGTACCAAAGGCATTATCCTAGAAAAGGCATTGTTGCAGATAGAACTGTACCAAAGGAATATCAAAGTCAAGATAGTCGTCAAGTGTAGTGTAGATTGTGTGAACAGGAGAAGTAAGAAAACTTACCTGCTATTGGTTTCCGTTTAATTAACCAAATAATTGCCAAAGCACCAAAGAGAACCACAAAGAAGCCTGAAACTGAGGTAACAACTGGAACGAGGATGGTTTTTTGTTTCTTCTTCTGCGGGCAAGGATCAGCTAGGCACAGATTCACATTTCCTGTCAAACTGCCACAAAGAACGAAGGAGCTGAACTCAAATTCCTATCTAATGTCCAGATTGATTTGCCAAATGCTGTCACAAGTTGGCCTTCTTATTTGCTTTTAATCACAATAAACAAATCATGTCGATAGTCTTTCCACCTATAAATGTTGCATGAGAGAGAGAGAGAGAACCTCATGTTTAATGTATTGTCCACAACCCTTTTATTAAGAGCTTCAGGAACTGATTTAATCAGGTTGTTTTCACTTAAATTTCTGCAAATATAGGCATGATTAGCAATTTGTCCACTTTAAATCCTTTGCTGCTTCACTTAGACACATTAACTTACAGAAATCTGAGATTTCGTAGTTCTGCCAGAGTTTCCGGTATTGCTCCTGTAAGCTGATTGTTGGACAAATCTCTGGAAAAGAGCAAGTTTAGAACACCTGATATCAAGTTAACCAGCTCCATAGCCAAAAGCAGGATGTTTCCACACAGTAGGGTAATATTTCAGCAGCCTATGTCTTCTAAAGCACAACCTTAGTCATTCAACATGAGTTGACCCCCAAGGGGTGCTTAATCATGAGGGACATGCAGGCGCAACTAATTCAACCACGGTGATACTTACAAGTACTCCAAACTTGATAGATGTGAAAGTGATGAGACTATGTTGCCCACCAAATTGCTTGAGCTCAATTTCCTGACCATAATAGATCAAAGTAGAGGATCCTGTCATTGCCATCTCCATAAAGGCAGCATTTTTTGGTACAACAGAGAAAAGTTTGTGCAATGAACTATTCAGAGCAAAAATATTTTAGGTTCTCCTGGTGTAAATGTTTCAAGTACTAGAAGACCATTCACAATCGTCAATTTCATTCCTTGCATGGGACTCCCTACCTCCTTGTTCTATATCGTATGATAATTATTGGTCCTAGAGTACCTAAAAAATTATTTTCGGAGGACCCAATACTTGCTCATAAGCGACGCAATTTGGAACACTTAAGTCTAAAAATTGGAAAAGTAGGCTATTGGTGAAAAAGTTGCACAAACAGCATAACTATACATCGGAGAAAGAGGGAGCATGTATTGCCGATCAATGAGTATATAACTTGTCATGACCCACCCCTTCCATATGGAGCAACCCCACAAAAGAATAATCAAGATGGTGAGTTTTTGGGGTGGGTCAACTTAGGGATTAGTTTATGAGCTCTCTCCAATACCATGTGAGGCTTAGGGTGTCAAAAGCTCCCCTTTTCAAAGCAATGAAGCATGACAAAGTTCTCAGTCTATCTGAGAATTCATCTTGGAAGGTTGCATCTATCCGAAATGTTCTTTCTCATGGATACAAAAAACTTCCGGTGTTCATGACGAATGATAATTAAGTTTCACCAAGAATATCAGTATTATCTGAGAAATAGTGCGAGAGGACTCACAGCGATATAATCCTTGGAGGATTTCCATAGCTACAATTTAGACCATCCCATGTGTAATTGCTTGGTACGCACGGATCACCTTGCCAGCTTTCCCTCTTAATGCGATACGTTGCTTTGATGTCATTGATCGCTTTCACTGTGGTTTAAATCACCAAAAAATATCTATTATCTAAAGAGAAGGATAGAGATGCGAAAAGTGGGTGCGATCACGTATGAGTTATGCAGACTTTTAGTTTTTCAAAGGACTCGTGACATTTCCGGGCTTCAACTGGAAGACTTTCCAGCAATTGCCAAGCAAAGAGTAGCCAGAGCAGGGAAATAAGCGGATAGCAGAGTTATACTTATTGACAGAATATCTGTGTAAATATTGTTGATGTCCATTGTAGCACAACTGTACATGAGTGTATATAGACAGTAAAACATATAGAAGAATGAAAGCATACCATCATCTTGTGCTGTGGGTACATTTGGAAGATCGCCAACAGTATAGAACTCCACGGCATTGAGGATCGGCTGATTTCCCGACGTATTTGTCGCATCAATCGAGAAGGTGATGAGCGGCCCGTTAACCGGAGTGGAAACTACAACCACTGGCTTCAAGTATTCAAGGCTCACCGTCTCCGTGAATTGGTTATCATTCATGGAAATTGTGAACTCACTCTGCAGGCCGCTCGTCAGTCCCTCAAACTCGAAGAGATGAAAGTACACAATCCATTTCTTTGTGGAGCTTGAAGGGGTCCATTGTATTTCCAAGGCAGAACAAGCACAAGTTCTTCTTCCAGCGGTCCGAAGAACTTCCCAGGGAACCTTATACTTGTACGCATCATTATTGTCAGATAAATCAATGGCAGATGTGGTGTTCAGTATGGGCCAGTTATAGCTTTCAGTTGTCCAGATCCGATCGTAAACATCAAAAGGGTGCCTGTGTGAGGCATTTCGACAAACAGTTTAAGAGCAAACAATTAAGCAATTGACTTGAGTGACTAGCAAATGCCAATTCATATGGATATGCAACAGAAATAACTAAGCTACTATATTCAACACATTACTAGCGAAAGTGCCTATTTTCAATTAAAACATATATAAACATTCAAGCATAAGGGAAATTATCGCATTAACGTATTAAACAAAAGAGGTACAATTAATGTCAACATCGCATTATCATTTTGAGCAACTTATTCTATGAACTAATCAACGTGATATTTTGACTTATTACATTCGTACTATTTCTCAAGTACAGGTAAATTACGTAACTTTTATTTTTTTTGGTCAAAAAGTAGACATACTTGCATCCTAATATAACATATTATGTCAATATTAAAAGAGCAAAATTTTTTGACACAAAAGAGGTACAATTAATAGATACAAAGAAGAGAGAGGAAGGGAGAGGGACGAGAGCAATAAAATATGTAGCATGATTAATCCCCTGTAAAATTAAAATCTTATGTGCACACACGTTGCGTGTACAGAAAAATTGTCATTAGTAAGGCGATGGCTATTTCAAATAAGGACCTGACCTCATCGGCCGGCTAAATATTCGGGTCGTTCAATGACATTTTCGTCATAATACAATTTTAACCTAATTTTTAGTTAAATTAAATTAAAAATTAATAAAATAAAAGTGCCCTCCCGCGTATGTTTCTTTTTTTGGTACACTTTTACTTTTTTGTTTAATTTTTGAAAAACAGAAAAAGGAAAAAAAAACAAAGAAAAAATATATAATATAAAAATAACATGACAAAAATGCCCATAATCAACCGGTGAGTCAAGCCCTTTGATATGACCACTTCAGGCCCTTACTTGAACTAACGTCCATTTCAAGCCTTTATTTGAGACAATGACGGTACTTCAGGCCCTTATATGATTACTATACATTTGTATTTCAAAAATTAATTGCTGATCACCTGATTGCAGACTCCAACTGCCGACCGACGTCGCGCCGCCAAATGAGTTGCAAGAATCCATATCCCAATCGATAGATGTCATCATCAAGAGTTCTTAGCTCCAACGCCGAAATGAACGGCACTCCATTGCCGGTGTTCACCAGACACACTTGTATATCATCTGCTTGGGACACATACATGATTTCTTCATGGAAATAAGTCGGAGACCACACCGTGAACCAGTAATTAACGTCGATGTATATGTCGAATGAAGGAGTTTGATTCTTCCCATCATAGTTCCCGTACCAAAATGATGCCCTAATCAGATAGGTGTTGTTCTTGCCTCGATCTGGTCTTAAACTGTAACAATTCCTCTTTCCGTTAGGAAAACTCCTTACATTCTTCCATGATTGTAGATTATCTGGATACGCGAGCGCCCTAGACGTCTCCATGATCTCTCCAGAGTCTATCAATCCTCCATCCGGTTCGTATGGGATGTCGGTTCCCTCCTCCTTGTATGCAAGAGTTGCCCCGCAATCGATGCTGATAAAACCTTGTGAGTTCAGAGAAAAGGAACAAGTTAGTGAGATGGAACCCCGGTTTTTCTGTTGGACCATTGGAACAAGTTCAGTGAATCTTGATCATTCACATGGTTCCATACTACAATATCTAGCCTACCCACGATTTGTCGTCAGATCAAGTGAGGATGAACATAAATAAGAGACCATTTAGTTTCGTTAAAAGGTCGAAACTCATGGATCACCATAGGCAACAGCATTGTATGAAGCGCGGAAGAGAGAGAGAGAGAGACCTGGAATTTGTTGGGCTTGAACCACAAGTACTAGTGCTGAAGCTAGAGAAGCAAGCAACGCAAAGGAGAAAGCTGTGATGGATCTTTCCATTGTCATGGATCAGTGGAGATTGTCCAAGAGAGAGAAGTGTGAGAAAGATATGCATGCACGCCTTATATTTATATGGTGAGCTCTCCACACGCACGACCCCACGCGGTGCTCGTAATTGACTGAGACATGGCTACAGCACAACAAGACCAAGACTTGCAGCTAGGTCTTCCTCTGCAAACATGTCAAAGTTTAAGTACCAAATTACATGTCAATAGACAGCTTTTCTTACACCCTCGCCGGTTGGCCCCGACGCCCTCGCTGGCCACAGGCGAGAGGCTTTCGGGCCTCGCCTTCATTGTAAAAATGGCAAAAATTATCGAACAAAAGTCATCTGATCGACGTTCGGCGAGAAAAGAATAGTAATTTTGGCCCTTTTTTGGAGGGATTCAACTGTTTTTTTTTTCCCTGATGTGAATACAATGTAAAAATTGTTAAAATATCCTCATTCAATGCCGTTCCCACTTCCCACAGCATTTTTTTCCTAACATCTAAACACAAGAATCCCTATACCATTTCATTTCCCCATTTTACCAAACAAAAATACTGAAATCGTCATGCCATGCCATTCCACGATTCCCTTCCACTCCGCCATATAGAACACAACATTAAATACAATGGTACGTTGGTAAACTACTTTCAATGCCAATGATTTTCCCTGTACTTAGGGCCGGCCGACCCTCGCCGCGACGCCCTCACCAAATTTGGCCAAGCGAGGGCGCCGCGGTCCTCGCTTGCCCCTAGCGAAGGCCATGACGCCATCACTCTGTGCCGGCAAGGGCGCCCTGACACTAAGCTAGGGAAAAAACAGGAAAAGTGAAGAAAAGAAAAGAGAGAAAAAAGAATAAAATTATATGGTAATTCAAAATATCATTAAAATTTGTCCACGTTAGCACTGGTCGTGCCACGTAAGGCGACTGACATCCACGTCAGTGATTTTCGATCAAAATTGGCTGGATAGACTGAATTGATACAAATACAAAAGGTTTATGACTGAATTGGTAAAAGAAAAATGTTTAGGACTGAATTGAATTAATTGCAATATGTTTAGGAATTTTTTTATGATTGTCCTATTAATAAGTTATTCAGGAGTTTCAAATAATCAGACGTGAACTTCGATGGCATTTATTGGAATATATTTTGTTCCCAAAAAGAAAAGATACACATAAAAGAAATCCAAATTATTTCGTCCATGATGTCCGTTTCCCCGAAAGCTCTCGCTTTCGACAAAGCTTCTTTTGGTCAAAAAGCCTAAAGGCATCGTGCCAAAGTTGAACGTGTTAGAATAGTTAGCATCGATTTCACACACTTTCTATCTACAAAGTCTCATGTGATCAGACACGCATTTGATGAGGACAAAAAAATTCTATTCCCGAAACAGAAATCTATTAAATAACAGCATAAAATCTTTACAGTCGTGATGGCGGACGGGACTAGGGATCAACAACGAGAAGAGTTTTTATTTATGTTTGTGTTGCAGAAATAGAAAAGTAGAAAATTTCTACTTCTCATTTATGTTCCAAACCTATTTCTGGGTTAAAAATTTATTTTCGAAATAGAAAAATGAAATTTCATTACCAAATGGATTTCCATTTCTAACCAATTCCCGGGAATAGAAACTAGAAAATTTGAGAAACATAATGGTTATCATGCGCGCCCTAAAAGTCATTTTGGTTGTGTTCCGAAGAGGTTTAGGTCTTTTTCTTTTCTTTTTTTTGCCCCCTTTGGATGCAGAATGCTTCTTTCCAATTGAAGACGAGAATTATGAACGGAAAACGGTAAGTAGGTAAAAAAATGCTGATAGTACTACCTTACAATAAATAATTTTACGCTATTTTTGCACTTCATCGGGACAATATATTTATAACGCTGTAAATCAATTTTACGACGTGTCACAATATTGTTTTATACTTAATTATGACGAAACCTCGTAATGTTGTTTGACACGGCAAATGTAACATAGAAGTTATCGTTCATGCTGATCAATTATTGCAGCGGAAGGTAAAATACTTGCGTAATTTGTCGACAAACTTAACCAGATCAATTTGGTTGGGAATCTGTGATGAGCATACCAGTCTAGGCAAAATAGTAATAATTATTTGGTGCATGTAGAAATATCCGAATAGGATGAGAGGTCCAGAGGAATATCGCGCTTCATGCGAATTATGATTGTCTTGAGTGCTCGATGGATTCCACAGGAAGAAAAATAGAAAGACAAGATAAACAATTCTTTTCTGCAAGAAAACTGTCCAATCAGTCTAAATCTATGGTACGGATGCCAATTCAGTCATAAAATTTTTAATTTTGCCAATTGAATCCTAAATTTTTGCATGAAATTTCAAAGGGCTTTGTTAGCGTAACAGTCTTTGGATTACTGTGAGCCATAAATTCTTAAAAGAGTGGACCCACAATCATTTTTAATTAATTTTTATTTATGGCCCAAAATAAAATGTTATTCTTACGGTCATCCAAATACTGTTACATAATCAATTCTCAATTCCAAAATATATGCGATTTTCGCTGGAAATCGCTGACGTAGACGGCACAAATTTTTTGAAAGGACTACATTCGAATTTCGCGCAAATGTTTTACTCGATTGGCAGAGCTGGAAGATATTATGATTGAATTGGTATCCGTATAATAGATTCAGAGTTGATTGGATAATTTTCGGATGGCATTGGGACTTACACAACGTGCAACGTACAACAACGGAGAGGAAAAACGTATGCATGGAGACTTGCCAAGATGTTTCGCTAGTAAACTACGGAGGAGACTTGACTTGCGCTTGGGTGGATGAAATAAAAAGCAGGACAACGTCCCTCTTAGTGCATTCCAATGATGCCCGGTCACTTTTTCTTTATAAAGTCGTCGTACGAGAGAATAAAGCATGTTGGGCCATATTTTGGCAATGGGAAAACAGATGTCCCGACGTGGACGGAATGGGAGAGCACAGGGTGATCATGAGTAGGGGTGGGCCATTTCAAGATTGATTTAGGTTCTATCTGAAACCTACTTATCGAAACTGGTTCTTTAGTATTTTAAATCTGAAACTCACCGTGCATATATTGAAACTTATCATGCTCACCCTCAATCAAGAGACGGTTCATGTTGGGAATGTGATGACGATCTGATTCTTGCTTTTCGATATTCCACCAACTCCAGCACCATTTTTTGGTCGAAAGGTTGGCCTCCATCATTCAAAATGCATTGTTTTGAAGTATTTTGCCTTGAAGATGGATTTGGTTTGGCATCTTGGAATGTAAATTGTGAATTGCTTGACTAGCCCCGAACATTGCTCTTTCCTTTTATGTTAATGAAATTGACCAGGATAAGAATTTGCAGCCGAAAAGTCTTTTTCTCTCTCCATGTCTTCTTCAACCTTCAGCAATGGGGGAGGGTTTGAGCTAGTCTCACTGTCCCCTCCCCTCCCCTCTCTTGTTGGTTTTGTTTGTGTTTTCTTAGGGCCTGTATGGCAACCATTCTGATTCTAAAAAGTGATTCTGATTAAAATAACATTTTCTGATTTTGTTCCCTAGATGATTTTTAGAGAATCAGAACGCGTTTGGTAACTGCATAGAATTTCTGTTTCTGGAACAGAACGCGTTTGGTAACTGCATAGAATTTCTGTTTCTGGAACAGAAACGCGTTTGGTAACAGCACATAATTTCTATTCCCAGGAACAATTTCTCTTCCTAATTTTTGTCATTTAAGTCAAATAATTACGTAGTTACTTTGTGAAATTTCATCCTACATTTCGAATTAATCGAAGATTAATTCATATTGATTCTCTTATATAACATATTGCATATTGAATTGTAAAAATAAATATCAATAATCATCACGAGTCATTTTCACCATTTATTGTGGGATTTCATCCAACTTTTTTGAGAGAGCGGACAACCGACACGAGCGACACCCTCGTTTCTGCAAGGAAAATGCACTGCACTGCCCTGCATTGATGTGTGTTTTTGGTTCTAGGAAATCAAATCTCAATCTTAATTCATCCAAAACTTAAGAACGAGAGCTTGCTAAGTGTTCATGCTGGTTATTTTTGTCTTTTTCCAAAATTTTCTAAACTAGACTAACTCCAATAAAGTACATAAACCTAGGCAAATCACAACCAATAAAATCAAGTGCACAATTAAGAATCATGACATTAATAAATCGCATCATAAAATCCGAACGAAGCCCTAAGGGCTTAGAGAATGTAGTTCGGGTTTAATTTCAAAGGTGTTTATGAATTTCCTAAAAAGGAACAAAATCTATGAAATCTAGGGAATCTAGGTCCAAATTTATGAAAACGAGGTCAAACTAGCCTAATCTAAGCTTTTTCTATTTTTAGGGATTTTCTGAAATTTTTTTGATTTTTTAGAATTTTTCCAATTTTTTTTCTATTTTTTATTTTTATTATTTTTATTATCTTATATATTTTTCTTTGAAAACGAGATCTTGTTCTGTTTTAGGTCGAGGAAAAAGTGACAAGAGAATTGAAAAAGAAAAGTGAAAGGTGTGGTACTTCATTTTGTTTCGTGATTCTCAAAAGTGATTCTTTTTCCAGAACCAACTTTTTTTTTGTTCTTGTTTTTGCTCCAAAACTGTTCCTTGGAACATAATCAAAATCAAAATCGTTTACGTTACCAAATAGGATTCTCATCTTTTTTTGTTCCGGAGAACAGAATCAAAGAACCAGAATGGTTACCACACATGCCCTTATTCTTTCTTCTCTCCTGATTTAGATCTTGGAGCTCTCTTCTCCCAGTCTAGTATAGATATGAGAGTTTGAACTCTCCCAATCTAGTTCTAGATTTAAGAGCTATTCTCTCTCGATCTTGACCTTGGAGTTTAATAAATATGTTTTTGGGGATTCGATACTCCTGTGCTCTGTCGCGTACAGAACCTCTGCCTCCTAGCTACAATAATGATCGCAGGAGCTCTAGCTCCCAATATAATAGTCCCCATTATTAGAATCAAAATTGAATCATCTTTCGATATATACTCGTTTGCCTGAGATACCATTAACTTAGGTCTTTGAGCAAAATTGAGTCTAATCAATTTGGTGAAATGAAAGTACTTACTTTGAAATCAAGGAATGACGTACTCTGGAGTGCATTTGAAAGTTCTTTTTTGGTTGAACATTTGAAAGTTCGTACGCTCCTATTATTGTTCTTAAATGATCCAATTGATTCATTCGTTATCCAAATTATGAGCGATTCATATCATATTGGATTCCAACAAAATGTAAAGGGAAGAGATTATTTATATCCTAATTTCGTTTTTACACAATTATACGTACTTCTTTCTACACATTTTACATGTTTCCTATTCATGAGCATAACTAATAATGGCCAAATTTTCCTATTTATGAAGTTAAACCAAAGAAAAAAATAAACAGAGATAATTAAGTTGATTAGGCATGCACACACGATATCTGATTGATAATCCTTCCTTGTGGGGAAGACTACTCCTGGTCATAATGCACAACTTCTCACAGCATGATTCAGAGCAATAGCAAATTAATTAGACTATTTTAAAGCGAAAATCACTTTGTTATTTAATCCAATTGCATGGGACGCAATCTGGAGCAAAAAAACTTGCCACACGATTCACGTTCATTTTTTTAATCTCTTTTTGGGGGCCATGTTAGAAACTCAACGTGAAACTTTACGCGGAAATTCAACATCATCGAATCTTCGATCTTCATGATTTTCACGATAAGAAGGATGAAAACGTACCTTGATTCATAATCATAACTTCAAGGACGATTGTTGCAGAAAACGGGAGACGATGAAGAACTCTTATTTCTCTCCCTTAGCCCTCTTTACTATTATCGTTTTATCTGATGGAGAATATTACATCGTTCGTTATGGGTGGAGAGAGGACCAGGCTCTTTTAACGTTATCAACATGTGCCTCTTCAACATGTGCCTTCCATCAAAGCACATCAGAATCACACCTTTTCAATTGTATCTTTTCATAACCAATATATTTAACTTTATAGCATGTAAATAATTATCAAACCATTATTAATAACATCATGTGGGCCACAATTATTCTTATAGGCCAACAAATGCCCAAGTGCTTGACTTGAACAAGAAAAGTGAAGGGAACCAATCCCAATACTTACGTAGCAGAATTACTCGGAATTAACAAGCCCAGAAACTTACTTGAATCACTGATCGGAGAAGTACATCACATGACGGACGTACCTCGTTTTCCACAGATTAAATGCTCCTGTTGCAATCCCTCGAGAGATCGTTCGTCCTTTTGACGAAGTAGAGTCGGAATTCATCGTTCGTTCATTCTCAGTTCTCCTCTGTAGAAGAAAACGTCGTTCGTTCTTCTTGAACGTAAGAACCGATGTGAACCTTATCACGTTTGAAAGGAGTAACTTCCTTTGGCAATTAACTCTTGGATGGGTAATGGGCTGGGTTAGCCCATCTTGGGCGGCCCACCCATCTATATAACCCAACATCTCCCACTCGCCCATGATGGGCTATCCATAACTCTTTCTTCTTTGCAAGGTTCATATCAACAAATAATCCGTGCGACCAGCATAGTACAAGAGCTCGTTGCGATACATTCGTTGGGAGTATATAGCAGCTCTAAATGAGCTCGTTGCCATACATCTGTTATGAATATATAGCAGCTCAAATTGGGCACATTAATTCAGATTAGATCCAGTATGCAGTACCCTAGATCAATCAGTCACATTTACATCATATCTCTCTTGATCTCTTTGAGTACTCGAATACATTGTATTCACAATCATGGTTAGGCTCAAATAATCATAATTGGTCGACCTGTGAAAATAAAGATAGAATGTGACATCAAAACAAAATTGATCTTCCTCTTCCCTTAAACCTTTTAATCTCCGTTTAGCTCGCTTTTCTAGAAATGTCTCATTAGATCGAATCAATTTCATGACCATTGGCAACACTCTAAGATAGCGAACACCGAATAGAAATCTTGAGAATAAGTAAGAGTCGTAAGGGGACGAATTTGATGAACTTTTATCCTCAAGAGTCTCACACGGCTTGAAAGTTGAGATCAAAACTTCTGCCAACTCTTATTGGTCTTCTCATGCATACGTAGTATGAAATACGTATTACGGTATTCTCTCCTTTCCCATGGAGCGTATGTCTTTGCACTTAATACTGTACAGATGGTAGTTCAAACATACCTAATGTCTAACTTGAATTCATAAATCTACTCTGTTCAAAGTATCTATCAGAACTCACATCTGGCAATAAAGACAGATAAAGTGAAATATGTGGGCTATTTCACTTTCGGACATAATAAACATTATGACCTCATCTTAACACTCTGTTAAGGCGTTATCTATACTTTAAGCTCGAGCTCTCAAATATCACCTAGATAATGAGCTTAAAATTGTCTCATCTCTATTTATCACACAGTAAATAGAGGCGATTACCCGTGTGAGTGGGCTAATCTCTCATCTGTCCGACATACCTTCTCAAAGTAATGCACTAAGCATTAATATGCATAAATGTCATACAAACCCATAGGCATCAATAATGACAACAAATATCATTAACAGTGAACTTTGGGAAATATTAATATCTAGTACTCCAACTTCTACGCACTTCTAGAGATTTCAATGTAGGGAAGTAATCCCTTTGTCAACACATGACCAAGGAAAACATCTCTAGGAATTAACTCCGTCATATGATCTGCTATCATTCTATGCGTAGATATGTAATGTATGTTCACAACTTTTCGTACAACCACGTCTTTCACAAAATCATTCTTCATGTCTATATGTTTGGTCTTACAATAGATCCTTAGTGTAAGTTATTGCTGCTTAGCTATCATAATTAACCGATAATTGAACCTGCAGCATCCTTAGCAACACTTCACTGATCCAAACATCTCTTAAGCCAAACACCCTCTTGTACTCCTGCTGATAGCACCACGAGATCAGCTTCCATCGTGGATAAAACTATACATGTTTACTTCTTACTACTCCATGATATGGCGCCATTATTAAGTAAGCATGCAAATTTAGAGGTAGAATTACTCTCATCTAAACTTCCTTCTCAGTCAACATCAGTATAGCCTTCAAGGCGTAGATCTCTACCTTGATTACTTAGTGAATAATCAGCAATACCATTCAGACACCTTAGGATTCTACTGACAGCAGTCCAAAGTACTTGACTTGGATTGGATTGGTATCTACTCACCATTCCAACTACATAACAAATATCAGGTCTTGTATACACCATAGCGTACATTAAGTTTCCAATAGCACTAGCATATGGAACATCTTCCATTCGTTCCTTTTCTTGTGGAGTCTCAAGACACATTTTACGGCTCAATTCTTCACTTCTTGCAATAGGAGTATCTTTGGGTTTATAGTCTTGCATATGAAATCATTCAATGACTTTATCTATATAAGCCTCTTGTGAAAGTGATCACAATCTCTTTGAATCTTTGAATATATCTTGAAATCTTAACTCCAAAAATATATGCAGATTTACCCATATCTTTTATCTCAAAATTGGAGCATAACCAATTCTTGACTGTATTAACAAACTCCATATTGCTCCTAGCAATTATTATATCATCAACATATAATGATAAGATCACGAATTGATCTTTGGATCTTTTGATATATACGCAATGATCTTCATCAACCATTATAAAGTCATATGCCACTATGGCATTACGAAAAAGTATATACCATTGTCTTGAAGACTGCTTAAGGCCATATATCGATCACAAAAGTCGACATACTTTTTGTTCTTGGCCTTCTGTAACAAACCCAACGGGTTGTTCCATATGAATTTCTTCTTTTAATTCTCTATTGAGAACTACAGTCTTTACATTCATTTGATGTAATTAAAGATCCATGCTAATCACTATTGCTAGAACAAGGCGAATTGAAGTAAATCTCACCACAGGAGAAAAAACCTCTTCATAATCAATTTCTTCTTGTTGATTATACCTTTTTCGCCACAAGATGAGCCTAATATCTCTTAATTGAGCCATCAGCCTTATGCTTTATTTTGAGAACCCACTTGTTCCTAATGGCTTTGCGTCCGTTCGGAAGATCAACTAATTCCCAAACTTGGTTTGATCTCATTGACTCCATCTCTTCTTCCATTGCTTGTATCCAGTTTCCTTATCAGGGCAAGTCGGAGCCTCGTTTACATTCCTTGGCTTATCATCTTCTTGCGGAGCGACCATGAAGCTTTACCTTCAATGTCTAAACGTCAACGAGTCGACGGAGAACGCTTTTGTGACTTGTTCGCCAAATTGGAGATTGTACACTCAGTACATCATGCTCCATTACACTCCCACTCGGCGACTTGTTTGCCGTATTGGAGATAATACACTTAGTACATCATTCTCCATTATGCTCCCACTCGGATTAGATAATGATGGCATCTTCTCTTTAAGTGGTTACAATTGAGACTAGTTTGAAACAAATTCCCCACTTCTCACATTGCTCCCACTCGGATGAGATGCCCTAGTAAAATTATTATCACTATCCAAGATTTCAAACATAGAATAGTTTTCACCTATCTTGCCCTTTTTCGGAAATTCATTCACTAAGAATGTGACATCTCGTGATTTAAATTCAGTTACACTTCCACTTTCTTGCTCACCTATAAGCACATACCCTTTTGAGTGCTCTCAGTATCTCATGAAGATACTCCTTTTGTCTCTATGGCCCAATTTTCCATACATGTGGGAAGACTCGTGTGTATAGGCAGCACATCCCCAAGGTCTAAGAAAAATTAAATCTTATTTTCGACATGTCCACAACTTATATGGAGTAGAAGTAACTGATTTAGAAGGCACACGGTTAAGTATCTAGACGGCAATCAACAAAACTTCACCCCAAAAGGTGATAGGCAAATTAGCATGTGCCATCATCGACCTAACTATTTCCATTAGGGTTCTATTTCTTCTCTCTCTGCAACTCCATTCTGTTGAGGAGTTGCTGGAACTGTCGACTGTCTTTCTATTCCTTTTTCATCACATAAACATCTGAACTGATCAAATAGATTTTCTCGACCTCGATCGAATCTCAATGCTTTTATTATCTTGTCCATTTGATTTTCCATTAAGGTCATAAACTTCTTAAAGCAACATAATGCTTCAGATTTGTGGGAAATCAAATAGACATATCCAAATCGAGTATAATCTTCTATTAATGTGATGATATAAACAGCCCCATGCCTTGCTCTCATATTCATTGAACCACATATGTCCGAATGGATCAACTGCAAAGGAAACTCAGCTCTTGTTCCTTTTCCAAATGGTTTCCTCGTTGTTTTTCCCGCTAGGCAATGCTCACACATAGGCAAATTGACTTTTTCAATATTGCCAAATAAGCCCTCTTTGGCTTATCTAAACATTCGTTATTGGTCAATAAGACCCAGCCTAGCATGCCATATATTCACATCATCACAGTATAATCAAAAGATGTAAATAGGGAGCAACAAGAATTCACATTATTGTACTCACATATCAACACAATAAAACCATCCAGAAAATATCCAAAAACACAATAACTTGTTCCCAACAACAAGTCACCACCATCGTTATGAAAGTTCAAACTGAAATTAAGTTTAACCAATCCTAATACGGAAACTAAATTCTATCGAGTTTTTGGATCGTATAACACATTATGTAGGAATAGGGTACGGTCACCGCGCATATTCAATAGGCAGGTGACAATCCATTTAACTTCCACTCAGGAATTATTTTCCACATATATCCACTTTGCTCCATATGGAATTCGTTGAAATTCCACGAAGGCATACTGTCCTTCGCTACATGGTCTGTGGCCCCTGAGTCTACAATCCACAAAGGATGAGGTTCAATTACGAAAACTGAACTGGAGATATAAGTAACACTCTCAAGTGTACAAAGTGTTTCTACTTTATGACGTCCCGAAATTTCAAGGCTTATTAAATGAATGATATTGGACTGTTGGGAATTTAGTGACATTTATCGGACGCGGAATCGTTCAATCTGGAAGACGTTGATCGACGACTGAAGCGTAGATATTTATAGTTCGATTAGTTTGGTCGCGCCGTAGATAATTCACACCGAATTCCTTCGCGCCCCCTCCCGACCCTAAACCAAATATCCTAAACCAGTCTTGATTTATCAGATTACCAAAATACCCTCAAATATTATTCATATACGCTAGAAATAATTAATACCGATTGACATGTGGGCCCCACCTCATAAATGCCATGGTCAAATTCACTATTCACCTTTTTTACGTTTGGAAATTACCATTTTGCCCTTTGACCCTCTCTCTCTCTCTCTTCCTTCCCTCTCTCTCTCTTGAACCCACAGCAGCCCACCCCTCCCCCCTTCTCATGTTCACTCCATCTTCACCATCTTCACTTCATCTTCCTCCATTTTCACCCTCCTTCGCCGCCGTCCGCCGCGCCGCCGCTCAGCCGCGCCAACCGAGCGCTGCGCCGCCCAAACCGCCCTTGTCCAGCTGCTGTCCGAGCTCCGCCGCACCTCACCGAGCCCCGACCAGCCCCGTCGGAGCTCCTGCTGTGCCGCCGATGCTGCCGCGCCGCCTCGCCGAGCCCTCCGCCCGCTCGCCAAGTCCGTCGTAGTCGTTTGGCCGCAAGACCAGCCGCTGTCCAGCCCGGGTTCGCCGTCATCCAGGTGTCGTCGTCGCAAACCATCATCGTGGTTGCGTCAGGATCGTCGCCGGGAAATTTCACCGTCGCCGCCCATCGCCAGTCGTCGCCCGTGTCGAAGTGAGTTAACCCATAATCCCTGATTAGGTAGTTAATTGCACTTAGTAGTTTAATTAGTCAGTTACCATAGTTAATTAGTTAGTTACCACGGTTAATTAGATAATTACCGTGGTTAGATAGTTAACTGTGGTTAGATTAAATAGTTACTATGGTTAGTGGATAGTTACCGTGGTAGATTAATTAATTACTGTGGCTAGTTGCATTAATCATGGTTAGGTGAAATAGTTACCATGGTTAATTGCCTGTTTTATTATGCCTAATATTTATTGGTGTCTGATCGTGGATCGGATTGAGTGTTGATTGCGCTTAATTGCTGAATGATCACACTAGTGTCAAGATGCCATGTTTAACTGGAATTGAATATTCGCGTGACTAATTGTGGTTTTGAACATGAAAATGACCGTAGGTCGGGTTTTGATCATGATGTGAATGTGATTGCATTAGGAATGAGAATCAGCTTGAGTGCTTGTGATGAATGTGGGGTCACGCGATGACTTTGATTGTGTCATTCTAACGTAACTGGGGACACGAGCGATACCCTTGTTGGCATGGGTCGCTGCCTAATAAGTCTGTGTGCCGGCGACGTACAGTCCGGGATTCCACGGCTTATTGGTTGCCTGTCAGTCCATGCCGGCGACGGATAGTCCGAATTACCACGGTTGATTAGATGTCGATCGCAACTTGTGTTGATCCGTAGTCCCTCCTGAAATTATTCCCAGTACGCTCGCCTTAGAGAATTTGATGGAGCTATCGGATGCCGTTGTTGTAACGTAGTAGGACGACGCCCGGTTAATCCGGAAGAGTACTAGCAGTGAGGCTGTACTGTGGCGAGAGTGGGGTATCTCTTGGCCGTGATGACCGGAACACGCTTGTTGCATTGTGCATGGTCTATGGCTGAGTGTTCTAGTTGAGTGATTGAATTGTTGTTTATTCCCTGCCATGATTTATCTGACATATGGCTCAAGACGAGGTACGTTGCATGTGATTGTCTTTCGGATGTTGGGCTTAGTTCGCTAGATCTGTTGGACTGCTTGGGTGAATCAACGTCATAATCGGACTTAGGCGTTGACTCGTTGAGATTCATATCTCATATGCTTTGGCTGATCGCCTTTCAGGTCCTCGTAATGGCTATGCGCCACGTTAGGTTCGGCGTTCCTGTCGACCAAACCACGGTCCTTCATTATCGTAATGTCGTCAATTCTGACGACATCTGGGAACAACACGTGACGACCGTCTAGATCGATGAGGGGTTGCCACACTATGTGGCACACCTTTTCAAGGCCTGGTTCGTTCGTCAAGGTGGTGTTCTCATCGGACCGATTCGGGGGTTTGAGGTACCCTCGGGTGCGAGGCCAGTCATTCAGACGTGGGACACAATGGATTTTAATATGCCGGATGGGGAGGTCGAGGACCCGAGTCTGAGTTCTGGTGTGGAGGACCCTGATTCGCCCCCTAGATATCAATGTTGACCCGGTGTCGTTAGCCCGGGGTGTGGATGAGCTGTGGAGGAGCTTTTTGGAGGCCGCCTTGTTGATAGCTGGTAGTGTAGCAGCGTGTATCGGCAGTAGTATGCCCCTGACCCGACCCGGTATCTTTTTGTGGGTCTTAGGGATCGGTCTAAAGATGGACTTGTATAGTAAATATTTTTCTTGTGGACTAATCAAGTTTATAAATAAAATGTTGCTGTTGTGTTTGTATCTCCTAATTTTCTATCCTTGTTACAATTTTGTCTAGGGTTGTTGTTGCTTCCGCCTGTGCATAATTAAGATAAAAAGAAATGGGTCGATGATGTGCCTGGGATATCATCCTTTGACCTGACGTTCGGAAAGGATGTTCGCGCGCCCGGGGTTCGGGATGTGACATACTTTCTTTGACTCACCACAGTTGCGAGCAAAGAGACCCTTCATGCCACAATTAAAACACTTCACTTACGAAATGTCATTCTTGAAAGGACGCTTTCCTTTCCCATGTCGGTTAAACTTCAATTTCTTTCTTGAAGAATCTGTTCCCTTGCCCTTTCATTTCTTGAACCCACCTTGACGGTTATGCTTGGAGTCCGAAGCCCCATGTGAGCTAGAACCAACATAACAAATGTTGGTTATTGGTTTAGCCGCCAGAAGGCGATCCACCTCTGGTTCAAGACGGCGCAAAGCATCCTCAAAAGTCTTTACTTTTCATTGTGGATTAAGTGGATTTTTGATATGCACATAGCTATGAGACAAAGAACGGATTACTGCTTGCATTTGCTGCTCCTTAGTCAAAATGTGGCATGCATCTTGCAGTTCACTTATCATGTTTGAAATACACCTCAGATGTTGTTTCATATTCTGCCCATAAGGCATCATATAAATGTCGAACCTTATAGTGAGCTGTCTCGATTTGGTGACCGATGTCTAACCAAAATCGACTTTTAATACTTCCCACAAGACTTTGGCATTTTCAAAATACTTGAACTTTCACATTATACCATTTTTCATGCAACTCAGCAACGTAATGCGAATAATAGAGTTCAGCATTTTTCATGCAGCAAATGCCTCTATATCCCTTTGTGGTGCAGTAATTCCATATTCAGGTTTTTTCATAACTAAGTTAAGAGCTTATAGTGCTTCTTACTCTTCGAGCACGTACTGGATTCTCATATTCCAGTTTTCATAATTCTTGCCGTTCAAAATTCTCTCCTTTGTTAAGCTCAGCTGCGATATTCTAAGAAGCTATGGCCATTGTATCTGAACACGAAGTTCTATAGACATGTATTCACGAACTATTAATGCCTAACATTTATGCATCTATTTTACACTAACTAATTACATTAATGAATAATTTCACATAAGGTCTCAGATTCGAAAGTTCACTATGTTCCCAATCATCGTCTAAGAATCCTTGCTTGAAATTATCATTAACATAATCATTTATGTAAAATTGAGTTCATTAAAGTTACTAAAACTTTATAGAACTCCCCACTCAAATAAAAGATCATAAATCAAACAATGATACTCTTATCTTGTAATCATAAAATTGCATGGCATGATTTGAGCTAATATACAAATAATTCATTCATCGAATTACACTCAAATCGCGGAATTCAAGATATAAATAGCAAGTATGTTAAACTTTATACATGCTATCAACAAAAACATGCTCGACACAATTTCTATGTAGCTATCCACATGTAAGATATATTCTATATTTTCCAAAAAAAAAGAGAAATACAGGTAAAAGTGCTCGAAAAACGCCCCAAAATACGTGTATCATGGGTTTCATACGTATTTTCATAACTTTATATTCATCAAACATATCCAAATAATATAGCAAATTGAAGATAATTTCGAGACGAACACAACGGTACCCCCACACGCCCCCAACGGATCTCATACGCGCCCATACGAGCCGGTCAAAGTTTCTGCGTTGACTAGTCAACGGTCAGTCAACGAGGTCAACGTTGGTCAAAAAGCAATTTCTTGAAAATTCGAGCACCAAATCGAAATTTCCAAAAAAAAAAATTCAAGGACTAAATTGCGATTTTACAAAGTTCAGGGGACCAAATTGCAATTTCCAAAAATTAGAGGACCAAATTGCAATTTTGGAATTTTAGAGGACCAAATTACAATTTTTAGAAAGTTCGAGGACCATATTGCAATTTTCCAAAAGTTCAAGGACCAAAATGAAATTTTGGAAAAGTTTGGGGACCAAATTTAAATTGTCGGGGGACCAAAATGCAATTTCCAAAAAAATCAAGATTAATCGAGTCGGAACAAAACTGAACCGGGTCTGGGATACTCTGAACTGAGTTTGGAATAGGGATAAACCGGGTCTGGGACAGGGCGAAACTGGCTCTGGGACACGCTGCACGTGCCACTCACGTGGGCGCGTGACGCCCAAGCACACCGGAACCCCCCGGTGCGTGGCAGCGCGTGTATCTTCTTCCAGCATTCTCCGGCGACTTTCCACCCCTAAAAAAGATCTTATCGACGATACGAACCCGATGGTATACTTAAATCCCATCTTCACTAAGCGAAACTTCATGAAAAGGTGACGTTTCGCAGCGGCCTCGGAAACCCGATCCCGTCGCAGCGCGTGGCTCGCGTACGGCCTCTGTCGGCTTCGCCTCGTGACAGGCGACCACTCAAATTTCTCGTGTCGCCGAGTCCGTTCCGAATATGTGTTCAAAAATCATTTTTGATGAACATAACATCATGCAGGAACCGTGAACAGTAAACTCGAAAACAGGTTTTTCACGCTCAAATCAACGACAAAAACACAAAACGATCAGAAAACAACAACAAAGGCTCTGATACCAATTAAGGGAACCAATCCCAATACATACGCAGCAGAATTACTCAGAATTAACAAGTCCAGAAACTTACTTGAATCACTGATCGGAGAAGTACATCACATGACGGACGTACCTCGTTTTCTACAGATTAAATGCTCCCGTTGCAATTCCTCGAGAGATCGTTCGTCTTTTTGACGAAGTGGAGTCGGAATTCGTCGTTCATTCGTTCTCAGTTCTCCTCTGTAGAAGAAAACGTCGTTCGTTCTTCTTGAACGTAAGAACCGACGTGAACCTTATCACGTTTGAAAGGAGTAATTGCCTTTGGCAGTTAACTCTTAGATGGGTAATGGGCTGGGTTAGCCCATCTTGAGCGACCCACCCATCTATATAACCCAACAAAAAGCATTGACCGAATTACACGATGTACCGCACTAGAGAACAATAAAAATGATTTTTGCTTCAATGATGCAGATGTACTACGATAAAAGAAATTAAAAGGAAAAGTCCTTTTGCTGCAGTAAAAAGTGAGTTTTGCTTTCACATTTCTAGATTGAAAGGATGCCGGAACCCATTTTTGAATAAGCCATAAATATATTGTACGAATGTCAATTCTGTCCTAAATTTTTTAATTTTGCTAACGTAGTCCTAAACCCCTGCATGGAAAATTTCAAAGAGTCTTTTGGCCAATTGCTGCTAAAAAACTTACTGACACGACGTCCAATCATGGCATGCCGTCTTATGTGTCACGTTGACGTGGACAACTTTACTCCAAGTGATGTCCTACGGGGATTGCCACATTCGCGATTTTTGGCGGCAATTAGCCAAAAGGCTTACATTTGAATTTTGCGCAAAGGTTTGAGATTATATTAATATAATTGAATAATTTAAAATTGAATTGGCATCCGTACAGTATGTTTAGGATTGAATTGGTAATTTTCCTCTTGATTTTTCCATTCAAAAAGAAATTCTTGTCGTGGAAAATGGTTTTCTTTTTCAAAAAGGAGAAAAAAGTAGAAATATGAAAGGCGGGGTCGTCCATAGTTAGTTCATTTGACAGTCATATCTGATCTGATATATTCTTCTTGTGCTAACATAACATGTTTTCTTATTAAGAAAGAAAATAAAATGGCAATGGAGTTGACCGGATCTTTGGTCCATCATCTATAATAAGACAACAACATTATCATTGCTAATATTTTCTCTAAATTCAGGAACCAATATATTATCAATCTGATGTATTCCTTTCATCTGGGACCGTATATCTTCTTCTTTTCGATGTTTTATATCAAACCATATCTCTGTTTCGATATTTAATTACTCCAGTCGCTCTTCACGATGTCTTTAACTGGAGCGATACTATCGAAAATTTTGAAATCTTATGTAACTCTCTCTGTTAAGTATTTCAATGGAATATCTTTACTATTTCCTCTCCACATCAAAATAATGCAGTTAATTACATATACTTATAATGGATAAATGGATAATAGACAAATGAAAAGAACATCATCTCTCCGAGTCAATAGGGTCAATCATCTGGGAAAATCTTGTGGGTCGACATTTTATATCCGAGCTTTGCCACGGTGTGCACCCTCTTCTCGATTCTAGGAACCTAGAAAGTACGGTGTCAAACTTATTGACATGGCAAAATCAAATTGCAAAGGGGGGACAATTTCAGTTGCCTTAGTGTAATGAAATAAGTTGACTACAAAAATTTGGAAAACTGGATCTTACCACGCGAAGCTCGCCACCGAGGCCAATCTCTCCAATAAAAGCGACCCCAGAGGGAATGGGAAACTCAAGAAAGCTAAAGAAAGTGCATGAAAAAGAAAAAGGGAAGGAAAGAAAAGAGATTTTAAGTAAATGAACAACACATCGATGCACTAACTTGATTGGTGCCAGGAATACGAAATCAATGCCATCAAAGCTCATATTTTTAACGGGACTGCACTTTTCATTCGTGCGAATAATGAACATCAAGAACATGACAATGGAGCGCACCTGCTGCAGATTGCTGCTGCTATGGCAAGATCACCAGAAGTCTCTGTGTCACTCCACTCACCACATTTAAAAAGATGGCCTAGAGGAGGAAATATCACTTACTATTACACATTATACTCAGAATCCTTACTTTTGTAGCTCAGTTTTTAGAAGCTGTATGTGTACGACATACTAAACCAGATGCTAAAGTCGAGTAGTATGTATAAGAAGGAGATAGTATTCAAGTAGTGAAGGCATAAACAACTAGAAAAGAAGGTAGATAAAGTGCAACTGATCTCACATTTTCCTGAAGCTTCAAACCAGCTTGCTTCACTAAAACCTACGAAGAGCACACAGAACAATAGTTAGCCTTTACTTCCAGATTTCTCCATGCAGGGGACAGAAACTTTCATCTCAGCTCAATAAATTAAGCCAAATGGCCAATTGCCACACTTTCATGCTCGATTCTCCAGCCATTTACCAAGTTGCAAACAAGACACCTTTAGAATTCATGTGCATACAAGCACATACAAATTTTATTGCCTCAGATCTTGGCCTCGCATAACAGAGATGTATGTTTTGGTTTACGATGCAGCTTATTACGTAGAGTGGTCGTTCTCGGAGATATCTCATTTGTACAACCCCCCCCCCCCCCAAAAAAAAAAAAAACAAAAACAAAAACAAAAAAACAAAAGAACAAAAAAAATGAAAAACGAGTGTCACTGACCGAAATAATCATGTCTGCTCTGCTTCCTTGGATGCGATTGACCTGCCTTGAAACTGTAGAGCTTGATAAACATAAGGCCCACAGCAAAGTTACAATTAGTCAGAACGAAGAAGACAAGAAATAACACTGCACACTGCAGAGTCAACAGCAAGGATGATGCTAGAACAGGCATTAGCATCGTGGCTGAAGAAAAAATGCGCACACTTTGCCTCTCCAAAATATATGTTTCTGTAAAGTTCAGATCTCCCAAAAGTAGAGTTGCTAATGTAAAGTCCATTTGGAAATATACCCTCAGATACTATTTATCATCGGGATGAGCAGCTTCATGTGTGAATGATGACTGTCGTAGGACAAAGAAAACTGATTGTTGAAAATCCAACTGAATTTCGAGAAGAAAGGTTCGATTTCCATCCATCACAACAGCAACAGCTAATCCAGCCATGACTTCTGATTCAGAATGCTCTTCACTTAATAAGATCTCACTGGGATTTAAGACAGCTTCCAGTCCTGATTGTGACATTTCAAATACGCCAAGCTACATTAGGGGAAAAGAAGATCTAAGTGTCCCAACACCTTGAGAGTTCACCTCAGCTCTATGAAATAAGGATATTTTAACATGACAAAAATCTTTTAGCATGTACACGCTAGAAATTAGCAGGAAGTGTATCTGAGAGAGAGAGAGAGAGAGAGAGAGCTCCAAAATGGAGCAACAGTTGCCCACAGCGACCACTTTCAAGCACATATATGTTTTCTTCTATCCACAATTGTATCAAGATGACTGGAATAAGTTTTAGAGATCAACTTTGGTAATCACGATCTAGATGTGTGCCAAAGAAAACATATAAAGCAAAGCTTCGATGTCAAAGATATCTCAATTAAACAGCATTCCAAACAAAAGAACAAGTCAAAGATACACAAAACTGCACAAACAAAGAAAAGAAAACAGCATGAATTCTGGTCCATGTGCTAAGTGGAATGCATGCCTCATCCAAAGCGATTTTTCACAGATCGCAGCAGACGATGGGTAGATTGCTTCTCTCCATAAGAAATCAAGAGAGAGGTTTTAATAAGATAGTGCAAGCACTAACTTTTCAAGAAGCTTGTACATGTAGCTAACCTAAACTAAGTATGATACGTCAATGAGAAAAGTTCTGCAGTCATCATTGAATGAAATATGGGAGATCATAACATGAAACTTTTTGATGGAATGAACCGTCACTATCCCTAAGACACAAAATCAATCTAGAAATAGCTGCTGGATAATTCTTTTAGATTACCCCAACTAATTGTATGCGAAGGAAACTTGAATTGCTAAGTTGGAATCAAATCACTTCAATGACAGTAAAAAATGCATTAAGCAGCTCTAGAAGACCTAAAATGAAATGCCAGAGTTACGCCACAGCTTCAGCAAAATAAATGTTGATAAAGGTACCAACTTCCAGAAACAAGACGACATCCACAATGTGCTCCAAAACTCTGGGACCGGCTATTTCTCCAGATTTTGTCACATGTCCGATCTGAAGCACACAATCAACAAGAGTGGACTCACATAAGCAAAATCTTCTAGAAAGATTGGTTGTTACAGCAACTAGCATATCACCAAGACACCAAAGATGTATGAGCTGACATAAAGGCTATAACGTCATATAGGAATAGCCCAAATTTGTAGGTAATTACCACGTACAAAACAAAAGATGAGAGTAATAAATTTCGAATACCAATAGAACATGAATGTTCGTCTTCTTTGCAAAACGAAGCAATGCTGATGTACATTCTTTCACCTGCCAAACATCAATGTCAAGATCAATCAAATATTTGTCCTCGGTGCGTTTATAAAGATAGTCAAGATGAAGCAATCAATCAGTACTCTTAAATATTGGGTAAAGTTGCTTGGTTGACCATTAGAATTGTTCAGAAAAGCTCACTTGAATATGCGATGGCGACCACATGCTAGTAATACCGGTCAATCTCACAAGAGAAGTGAAAATACTAAAGGCAAAAGTGCTTTTGGCAACACGAGATCTCTTAACAAATTAGAGTGCCCTAAACTCAATCAGTAATCTCCTGAATTCAGATCCATTTTTGTCTCTTGTAAGGGGGGGATTGCAAAGATGTTACCTGTGAGAGACCTCCAGCACTTCCAGCCACTCCTTTGAGATAAACTGTCTGAATTGAATCAACAATCAAAGCTCGAGGTGAAAGAACTTGAATTTTTTCAAGTATGTCCTGCAGAACAAACGCATGTCAGGCCTCGCACAGAGCAAATGCATAATCAGCACTTTTGAATTCGCGACAGATCTACACTTTCTATATCCAAACCGAGAGAAAATTTTGAATGTAGACAACCCATAAAAAGGTTCCTTTAACAAGCACGTGTTTCAATTGATTCCTAAGGAATTATTCATCTCCCTCGAACTTTGGCTCTATTAGGTTACTAATGGCAGCTCAAGGATCCAATCCGATTCACACATGAAATATCAGGACAAAACTGTGAACACAATTTGAGAGATATAAATAACTGCTCAATGCAAAATTCTTGACTTTGCACTCACCTCAATATCAGTGCTTGAACAAATACAGGTCTTCAGTTCCAATGCTTAGACGATCAGCTCTGCTTCCAATTTGCTCCACACTCTACCACAAAATCAAAGAGAGTCCTCAGAAGGGGAAAAGGTAGATTGTAAGTGTGATATGATAATTACATATACAGGTTGGCCACAAAAAAGATAAGCAACACATACAGCAGATGCTTATCAGAGAAAATCTATATCTTCATTATGTGATGTAGCTTTCTATCAAGACTCCTCCAGTAAAATTGTCTCATGGCTAAATGATATGGTACAAGCCAGTGAAAGCCTAAGTCAAAAAATGTGGAAGAGCCTATATTTACAAACAAGAAAAACAGTCCGAAAAGCAATGACAAATTTGATCTGGCAACAAGAATAAATATACATGACAGCAAAGACCAGCAGCAGGCTAACATGAAAACTCCATTTACCTCTTCCCCAGAGACATATACTACTGGAGCCGATCTTCCAAGATCGCGCCCTTCAGCAATCATTGCAGCCATCTTCCAATAGAAAAATATCAAAACAGGAGATGGACACGGTAGGGCACAATGGTTAGACAGGGAAATAGATATATAGAGAACTAAACATATTTTATGAATATTTAACGTATCCTTGAAGTACATTACCTGCAGCAACAGGGTACTCTTGCCAACACCAGGATCACCTCCCACCAAAATTAAGGAACCTTTAGAGCCACAATGCAGCAAACTCAATAGCTTTGATAAAATTAAATTCTTCAAAACTTCCGTATATCTCAAGTGCAAGTTCTAGTACAGCCGCAGATTCACGTGGACCATAAAACAAAAAAGTAGGTCAAACCTGGCACGAGACCACCACCTAGCAAGCTCGAAACCTCCTCTCCAAAGGGTCCATATCTAAATATCAAGCACCCCAAGAGATCATTTACTCTATGGAATTTGGGCGACACACGTCTTTCTTCCAAAAGTAATTAATAGAAGTATTAATGTGTTAGAATAATCAGCATGAATGGTTTCATCAAGGGGGACAACAGATTGTCAGCAGGACCAAAAGTCATACCACTCTCATATTACTTAACACAAAATATCCAGTAAAGTTTCATCAGAATATTTCAAAATCACCACATAACGCTCTCTGATCCAACTCCTGGAAAGATGTTTCGAAATAAATCATGTCAAATGTAGATAAGACAATAAAATCAACCAAACGACAACTTTCTTCAACCATTTTCCTTTCTGTAGCAGCTGAAGATAGTGTCCACAGCGAACCAGTTATTAATTTCCAAGAAAAGAACAAACTTACAGAGGAATCCGCCACTCTAACTGATTCAACCCCCTATTCACATCCGTCAACCGCAGTGGCCGCACCTCACCAGCCCGCTGCGGCAGCCAAGTCGTCACCACATTCTCCGAAACCTCGAAACCCCTCACTTTCTCACTCCCGCCGCCATTTTCCTCCACCGTGAACTGTTTCATCGTCCCGGCGCTACGGCATGACCTGCAAGAACCCCACCATTGTCCATCCGTGTACCCGCAATTCGAACAAACCCAACAACCTCTCCTCTTCCCCTTCTTACTACTCCCAGTATAAGAACTCCTACCAGAAAGATGGAATCTTTAGGGCTTATCAGCAGAGTTCAGAGCGAGAGAAGGACGAAGAAGTCATCACAAAACCCCGCGAAGTTCAAAAGACAAGGGAGCTTCGGATAGGTATGATGTAGAGGATCGTCAGGTCAAGGGCTCTTGTCTTCATTTTCCCGAAACGATAAAATATAATTTAAGCAGTGAGATTATTCAATTATGCCAAAAACTTGTCAATTGCTAATTAAAACATTTGTTGGGTCATACTCGAATTTTGCCATTGCAATTCCCAATTTGTGGTCTCATCCATACTAATTATATAAAGTAAAGAAAACCTCAATATTTGTCTTTTCCTATCCGCAATTCATTAACTATTTCAAATGCGTTAATTCATAATCCCATTTTATTTTTGATGAATCTTCTCGGCGACTCGCTTGAAAGAATTGCAAATCTTGCACTATATTTCTCTTTCATTTCATAGTTAATCAATATCTTCGTAAACTCTTATCGATTCATTATTTGATGATTTGAGTTTCTCGTGTTAAGGTGGTTTAATTTAATATTTAGAGAGTTCTTTCTCTCTTGGTTTTTTGGGAAACACGCAACACATGCGCACATTTACAAGATTACACAACATGTGGTAAAAGATTCGTTAGATTCCTTGGCAGACCGATATAAGTAATTTTTGTTCTTTCATATCATCAAACGAAAATCACATCGCCCCCAATTACCAACCCAAAGGAAAGCACTGTCTTGTGGGACATTTTCACAGACATGTATCCAAATCAGGTACCTTGCCTAAGGATATATATCAAGCTCCAGAGAAGTCAGTTCAAAGGAATCATTCTGTCTCGAGGTGTGCTCACTTTTGCCAGGAGCGTCAATCTCTAGAGTCAAGCATACCCTTCAGCTCCAACAGCATGCGGGTCCATGTTCGGCCTCTCGTTCGCAGTCGCGGCCACGCACGACACTGCTGTCTCGACTAGTTTCCGAGCAGATGCGGCGCTGTCCTGCCCTTGTAGCCTCTGATCCATGATGCTCTCCAGTCTCCATATGGGCTAGTACTTAGCTGGTTGTGGTTGGCAAAGATTGTCAAAAGATGACTCTGTTTTATAAAACAGATAGTATTACAATGAAAGAAATTCATTTTTCCTCTGCCTCATTATACAGGTCTTCACATGGATAACTGAGCAAGGCTAGCTCTCAACATCTCCATAACTGTACAGTTTGTAACCTTATAAAGAGGGGCCAGGGTGTGAATTGAACTCAACAATGACAATTTAGAGTCACAAGCACAGACTTTGTACATAAGTTTTCAAATCCGTACGATCCAATAAATAATCCACAACTTATACAAGGAATCTGGACATGATAACCTTATGTATGAAGCATAGTTAAGGCGCATCCGGAGCAATGTCAAGCTCACTTGTGGTCATCTCAGAAGACTCACTTCTACTCTTACTAGTCCCCATTCTTTGGCTTCTTCCTGAACCCATCTCTACCGTCAAGCATTCTTTTAGTTCCGACAGAACACGGTTTATGTCTGGCCTTTGGACCGCCATCATCGGCACGCACGACGTGGCTATTTCCACTGCTTTCCTTGCAGAACCGATGTTGAATTGGCCATTTAACCTCGGATCGACAATGCTTTGGATGTCCCCTCTTTCTATGAGTGGAGTTACCCAGTGAACTATGTGCATGCTGCCCTCCGGACTTCTTATAACGGCGGGGTGACCAGTGATTAACTCGAATAAAACTACGCCGAAGCTGTACACGTCGCTCTCCTTCCTCAAGTTTCCAGATGCGTGAAACCTGAGGATTCAAAAGGAATTGTTGCTTTGATTAGTACAATAATAGCTGAAACAGCCTTTACACAAACGTACTTACATATGTGAATCCAACATAAACATGTACGAATAGATGTATGGGCCTCTCGTGCTGGTCTAAACTAGTTCAGTTATTCGGCTTCCTAAGTGGAATAGTCTTGGTATTCAGAGATGATATTTTGAGTCACTTACTCCGGATCAAGATAACCAGGCGTTCCTGCTGGACGAGTCGAAATGTGAGAATCATGCTCTGTTACAAATGCCTTGGATAATCCAAAATCAGCAATCTTCGCTTGCATGTTTTCGTTAAGTAAAATATTGGGCGTCTTCAAATCTCTGTGGACAATGGGAGGTTTGCAGCCATTATGCAGGTACTCCAACCCTGCACCACCAACAAAAAAGAAAACTTAATGAAATGTATTGTGTAGCTCAACTTGTGGAACTGTGAGCAAAGATTTCATCAATCTACTTTATGTACCTTGAGCTGCATCGATTGCGATTCGCAGTCTCTGGGTCCAACTCAAAACATTAGGGCTGTGTGCTGCTCAAAAGTAGAGAAATAAGGAGTATTCCAATCATGAAAGATGTAAAAGCCCGTTCACTATTGTCTTCATTAGCTGAGAAAGATGAATTCATCTTTAATGGAAATGCAACTTGATCGATTAATGCAAAAGCCTGAACTATCAAAGAACAGTGTCGAGATACAATATGTCTCGACACACGTCGTGATGTCGTATAGTGAGAGTCTAAGAGATGCTTTATCTGTTTGAATTCATAAAAGGAAATATCAGACGAACCTGACAAATGTTGCTGTACATTTCCATTGGACATGAATTCATAAATCAGCGCAATGTTTTCCAATTCTTCACAATATCCAATAAGTGAAACCAGATTTTTATGGTGAACGACCATTAGGTGTTGGGCCTGCACATCAATGTATCAGAGCTTGCTATTAGTAGAACACCCAGAAGACCGAAAACATGCCACATCAACTCTAGTTGAACTAATGTCTCAAACCTCCGTGTGAAACTCCTTGTAGCCTTGCTTTGATGATCGAGATAACAATTTTACCGCGACTTGAGTGCCATCGTCAAGTGTGCCGGAGTAGACTTTCCCAAATCCTCCCTCTCCAATTACTGCTCTAAAATTATCAGTAATTCTTGTAACTTCAGTGGATGTAAAAGGTTGATTTTTTGACAGCCTTAATTTCCTAGTAGATCCTCCAGAAGTGGTGGGAGTAGTAATAGTAGCAACATCTGGAGAGATGAAAAGGCAATTAAGTAACCTGAACAGAGGTATCGGGTCATGATCTTCAGTCTGATATCATATGCCTTCACTGCAAACAGAACCTTCTTGAAGAAGTATGTAACCGTGTGGTGAAACAAACCAGAAAGAGTGAAGCGAGTTACCTCAACCAAATGAAGCATGCCCGGAAATGCATTTATTAAAATGACATGTGGGTAGCGTTGTTGCAAGTATGATATCATTAACCAATAGCTTGTGCATAGTTTTTGAACATGAAACAGTGATTATATGGAAACATGATTACGCGAGTGAGATCAAGTTGGTGTGTCATGTTCACTTTTTCCAGGTCCAACTGCGGAAAGGGCCACGAGCAATTGCACCAGTTTACCAGTTTGGGGTTCAAAACCCGACCCGGACTGACAAAATCACATGTAGGACTAATGGTTTTCCTTGCCCAAGCAATATGCAAAAGAGTTACTTTGGATCTGTCTTGTTCTGATTATCCACAATACTGCAAGAGCTCCGAATATAAAGACCAGAACAGCAGCAACTGATGCAATGATTGCAGCAATTTTCTTTGGCTTCTCATTACTGGTCTGACAATTGTCTGATTGGCAAAGATTTGGATTTCCATCTAAGCTGTCAAAAAACGTCGATAGTACATGTCAACGCCGAAATATTAACACATGAATTCATGGACATTCCACTTTCTGTATGTATTGCATGCACAAGTTGATCAAAATGAAAACTAAAAAAAGAAAAGTATTTCGTCTTTCCATCCTTCAGTGTGAGCAGCAACTTACAGAACCAAGAAACAGATTGTATAGATATTAATAAGCGATTCAAATGTAGAGTTACAATAGTGTGGCAATGAGCGAACCTTAGTAGCAACGAGCCTTCTGCCTTCTTCTTCAAGAGAGTTCGAGGAACAGAGCCATTCAAGTTGTTTCTACTTAAATTTCTGCAAGTATTCATATTTAAAGTTTGAAGCCATTCACTCGAGCTATATAACCACACATAATCTTTCCAGTAAAAGCTCAGTAACTCACAGAACTTTCAAGCTCGGCATTTGTGCTAAAAAGTCAGGAACGGACCCAGTTAGTGAATTAATGGACAAGTCCCTGTAATTAAGCCAAAAAAGTACTAAGAAACTTCATATGCATATATTTAGTGAAATGCGTAACACGGGGCAAGGTAGATAATGAACATCATGCTCATGATAGTACATACAGGGATGCAACTGCTGTCAAATTGGAGATCGATGTAGCTATCAGTCCTTTCAGTCCGATAGAGCTCAGGTTCCTGCACATCAGCAGCTAACACGATTAGAGTAAAATCCCCTTGCTTAAAATTCTTAACATGGAAGGCATCAATATCGAGACCTCATTTTCGAAATCATTCCTTTCGTCGCATGATGTATTACCAATCTGTACTATATTTATTGTCAAGAAAACTAATCTTTCGAGACTTGTGGGGTTCCATTACAGCATGTTGTCAGAGAAAATATGTTTTCGTGGACTTACAATGAGACGATTCTTGGAGAACTATCATAGCTACAATTCAGTCCGCTCCACGAGTACTGTGTAGGAACACATGGATCACCCTGCCAGCTAGCTCTGATCACCCCATATGTTTTCTTGATGTCATCCATGGCATTGACTAGACCACCGCATAAAGAGCTACCATCATATGGAAATCAAAGAGTATTCAAGCAAAAACTTAAGTGAGAGCATAGATATACACATACAGTCATCAAGAAAAGTCGGTTTATTTGGAAGCTGCGCCACGGTGAAATACTCGACTGCATTGAGGAGAGGTGGCAGAGTGGAGCGGGCCGTCGCGTTAATAGTCCAGTTCAAATAACGTCCACGTATGGGCAATGAGGGTACGGTCATAGGCTTTAGGTTCTCGAGCAAGACGGTATCCACCAATTCATCTTGTACATAAACTGCAAGTTCTCTGAATAGGCCCTTTTGCAGTTGCAATTCCACAAAGTGAAAGTATATATACCAGACAGTAGTGGAGTTGTCTGAAGTCCAGGACAGAGTCAAAGGATCGGTGACATTTTGTACTTGTGTGGCGGTCATCAAAACTTCAGGCGGAACTTTATAGGCATTATTGCTTGTACTTGTCACGATGGCCGTCGTGTTGCTGACTGACGACGTACCTTCACTATTAGTCTCACCATTCCAGATGCGATCATATACATCTTGTGGATGCCTATTAATGCCGGCACCACTCAAATAATCATGATGTAAGTGCAAGATGATGAACTAGCCGACACAAATTGGTTTGGGAATAACAGCACGTTTTCTATTGTTCGTGCAGTTGCATAATGAGAAAACACATGTTTAGTAAAATGTGAATACACTAACACGTCATTCAGACTGATGAATGTGGTCAACGTCTGAATATCATGGGAAATAACAAAGAAAATCACCTGTATGTGTCTGTGCTCCCTAAATTAGATTTCCACGCGGTTACAAGTGCACCGGAATTGATCTGGTAAGTTGAGTTATCCAGCAACCGCAACTCGAGAGCTGATATGAATGGAACTCCCGAGCCGGTATTCACCAAGCAAACTTGTATATAATCTCTTGGAGGAGTGTAAATAACCGCTGCGGCTATCCAAGACGAAGAGTTCACGATTGTCCAATAGTTAACATCAATATGGAGGTCAAATGCCGGGGCTTGATTCTTGCCATCATAATTCCCGTACCAAAATGAAGCCCTGACCAAATATGTGTTGCCCTTTCCTTCATCTGGCCTTAATGTGTAACAATTCCTTGTTCCATTGGGGAAGATCCTGAGAATCTTTGATTGCTGTCGGTGGTTGTAGTCGAAGACCTGGGTAGACACCTGCACGTTTGTTCCGGAATCTACAAACGCCGCATCAGTCTTGTAGTATATGTCGAGCTGATCGTCATGGTAATCGTTAGGTGCTCCGCAATCGATGCTTATGAAACCTAGATAGAAGTCAAATTAGAGATTGTCACTTGCTTTTCACTATGTATCATCAGTGTCATAAATTTCTTGATTCTTTACAATGTCCCTTACACTTTTTTTCTAATATTATCACCACTGTATCAACTAGATAGAAATTTCATCAATCAAAATTACACGCATAAGAATTGGCTTGATAATTGTAAGTCGTAACGAAGTTCTAATGAATATTCGGATGATACAGGCATCTGTGAAAAGCATGAAAGCAGATATGTCATTTGCAAATATAAAGTAAGCTAGAGATGGTACACTGCCAACTCTCCAATATTTCGAAGGATTCCTAAATGTTTCCTAGAGAATCTCGAACAAGCATTAAATAAGAAAAGTCACAGACGAGATTTTGTCTTCTGCTTGATAGGTCGATCGCCAATGGAAAGAAAGGTAGACACTGAATCATCAATGTGCCCTTTTCTAGAATCCCACTTATCTAATGTCTCAACTCTTCGCAGTTCAATCATCACTGTGCATGCGTGTGTGTGTGTGTGTGAGAGAGAGAACCTGGATTTTGTTGCCCGTGAGCGATAACTCCGAGAGCTAGACAACCAATCAAGATATGCAACATCTTCAAGATCTTCATGGCATATCAAGCCTTTCTTCACATTGATTTCTCCATTTCTGGGAGAGAGAGAGAGAGAGAGAGAGAGAGAGAGAGAGAGAGATTAGTACTTCAATGAATGCTCGTTCATGGACCAGACGTGCACTTGTAAATTAGTACTGGGGGAGTGATTTCTCCATCACAGGCTGACATTCACTTCAAAATAGTCATTTCAATTATAGAGAAATCTCAGACCAAATTTTTTTTTTTATAGAGAAATCAATGTAATTTGGTACTCAAGCGGTGCTCGTAATTGACTGAGACATGGCTACGGCACAAGAAGACCAAGACTTGCAGCTAGGTCTTCGTCTGCAAATGTTTCAAACTTTAAGTACCAAATTACATGTCGATAGACAGCTTTTCTTACACCCTCGCCCGTTGATCGCGGGCCTTGCCTTCATTGTAAAAGTGGCAAAAATTATCGAACAAAAGTCATCGGATCGACGTTTGGCGAGAAATTTTGAAGGGATTCTACTGTTTTTTTTTCTTCCCTGATTTGAATACAATGTAAAAATTGTTAAAATATCCTCATTCAATGCCGTTCCCACTTCCCACAGCATTTTTTTTCCTAACATCCAAACACAAGAATCCCTATGCCATTTCATTTCCCCATTTTACCAAACAAAAATACTGAAATCGTCAGGCCATGCCATTCCCCGATTCCCTTCCACTCCGCCATGTAGAACACAACATTAAATACAATGGTACGTTGGTAAAGTACTTTCAATGCCAATGATTTTCCCTATACTTAGGGCCAGCCGACCCTCGCCGCAACGGCCTCGCCAAATTTGGCCAAGCGAGGGCGCCGCGGTCCTCGCCTACCACGAGCGAAGGCCACGATGCCATCACTCTGTGCCGGCATGGGCGTCCTAGCCCTAAGCCAGGGAAAAAAACAGGAAAAGTGAAGAAAAGAAAAGAGAAAAAAAGAATAAAACTATATGATAATTCAAAATATTATTAAAATTTGTCCACATCAGCATCGGCCGTACCACATAGGACGACCGACGTTCACGTCAGCTATTTTCGGTCAAAATTGATTAGATAGACTGAATTGATACAAATGCAAAAGGTTTATAACTGAATTGGCAAAAGAAAAATATTTAGGACTGAATTGATATAATTACAATATGTTTAGGAATTTTTTGATAATTTTCCTATTAATAAGTTATTGAAGAGTTTCAAATGGGAAAATTCCAAATAAGGGCCCCAAGTCCCCTCATTTTCTCAAATAAAAGTCTGAAGTGGTCATTGTTTCAAATAAGGGCCTGAAGTGCTCTTTTTGTCTCAAACAAGGGCCTGAAGTGGCCATGCCTATTCCAAATAAGGGCCTGACCTCGTCGATCGGTTGGCCGGCCAAATATTCCGGCCGATCAAGGACATTTTCGTCAAAACACAATTTAACCTAATTTTTAGTAAAATTATATTAAATGTTAAAAAAAAGTAAAAAAAGATACATGTTAGTCGAGTCCTTTTTTAAAACTGATAAGGTCCATTTAGGCCCTTATTTGAGATAAAAATGGCACTTCGGGCCCTTATTTGAAATAATGTCAATTTCAGGTCCTTATTTGAGAAAATAAAGGCACTTCGGGCCCTTTTTTGAAATTTTCCCGTTTCAAATGATCGGACGTGGACTTCGATGGCATTTATTGGAAGATATTTTGTTCCCAAAAAGCAAAGAGACGCATAAGAGAAATCCAAATTATTTCGTCCATGATGGCCGTTTCCACTCCGTTTCCCCGAAAGCTCTCGCTTTCGACAAAGCTTCTTTCGGCCAAAAAGCCTAAAGCCATCATGCCAGAGTTGAACGTGCTAGAATAGCTAGCAATTATTTCACAAACTTTCTATCTACAAAGTCCCACCTTATCAGAAACGCGTTTGACTAGGATAAAAATTTTATGTTCCCAAAACAAAAATTCATTAAATAACAGCATAAAATCTCTACAGTCTCGATGGCGGACGACAATCGGCGGATGGGACTGGGGATCAATAGTGAGAAGAGTTTTTATTTATGTTTGTGTTGCAGAAATAGAAAAGTAGAAAATTTTTACTTCTCATTTCTGTTCCAAACCTATTTCTGGGTTAAAAATTTGTTTTCGAAATAGAAAAATGAAATTTCATTACCAAACAGATTTCCGTTTCTAACCAATTCCCGGGAATAGAAACTAGAAAATTTGAGAAACATAATGGTCATCATGCACGCCATAAAAGTCATTTTGGTTGTGTTCCGAAGAGGTTTAGGTCTTTCTTTTTTTTTTTGCCCCCTTTGGATGAAGAATGCTTCTTTCCAATTGAAGACGAGAATTATGAAAGGAAAACGGTAAGTAGGTAAAAAAATTCTGATAGTACTACCTTACAATATATAATTTTACGCTATTTTTGCACTTCATCGGGACAATAGATTTATAACGCTGTAAATCAATTTTACGACGTGTCACAATATTGTTTTATACTTAATTATGACGAAACCTCGTAATGTTGTTTGACACGGCAAATGTAACATAGAAGTTATCGTTCATGCTGATCAATTATTGCAGCGGAAGGTAAAATACTTGCGTAATTTGTCGACAAACTTAACCAGATCAATTAGGTTGGGAATCTGTGATGAGCATACCAGTCTAGGCAAAATAGTAATAATTATTTGGTGCATGTAGAAATATCCGAATAGGATGAGAGGTCCAGAGGAATATCGCGCTTCATGCGAATTATGATTGTTTTGAGTGCTCGATGGATTCCACAGGAAGAAAAAAAGAAAGGCAAGATAAACAATGCTTTTCTGCAAGAAAACTGTCCAATCAGTCTAAATCTATGGTACGGATGCCAATTCAGTCATAAACTTTTTAATTTTGCCAATTGAATCCTAATTTTTTGCCCGAAATTTCAAAGGGCTTTGTTAGCGTAACAGTCTTTGGATTACTGTGAGCCATAAATTCTTAAAAGAGTAGACTCGCAATCATTTTTAATTAATTTTTATTTATGGGCCAAAATAGAATGTCATTCTTACAGTCATCTAAATATTATTACATAATCAATTCTCAATTCCAAAATACATGCGATTTTCGCTGGAAATCGCTGACGTAGACTGGACAAATTTTTCGAAAGGACTACATTAGAATTTCGCACAAATGTTTTACTCGATTGGCAGAGTTGGAAGATATTATGATTAAATTGGTATCCGTATAATAGATTCGGAGCAGATTGGATAATTTTCGGATGGCATTGGGACTTACACAACGTGCAACGTACAACAACGGAGAGGAAAAACGTATGCATGGAGACTTGCCAAGATGTTTCGCTAATAGACTACGGAGGAGACTTGACTTGCGCTTGGGTGGATGAAATAAAAAGCAGGACAACGTCCCTCTTAGTGCATTCCAATGATGCCCGGTCACTTTTTCTTTATAAAGTCGTCGTACGACAGAATAAAGCATGTCGGGCCATATTTTGGCAATGGGAAAACAGATGTCCCGACGTGGACGGAATGGGAGAGCACAGGGTGATCAAGAGTAAATGTGAGCTGTTTCAAGATTGATTTAGATTTCACTCGAAATTTACTCCTCCAAACTGATTCTTCAATATTTTAAATTTAAAACTTACTCTGCATATCTTGAAACTTATCGTATTCACCCTCAATCAAGAGACGGTTCATGTTGGGAATGTGATGATGATTTGATTCTTGCTTTTCGATATTCCACCAACTCCAGCACAATTGAAAAAAAAAAAGGGTGGGCCTCCATCATTCAAAATGCATTGTTTTGAAGTATTTTGCCTTGAAGCTGGATTTGGTTTGGCATCTTGGAAAGTAAATTTTGAATTGCTCGACTAGCCCCGAACATTGCTCTTTCCTTTTATGTAAGAAATCGACCAGGATAAGAATTTGCACTCGTAAAGTCTTTTTCTCTCTCCATGCCTTCTTCAACCTTCAGCCGTGGGGGAGGGTCTGAGCTAGTCTCACTCTCCCCTCCCCTCTCTTGTTGGTTTTGTTTGTGTTTTCTTATTCTTTCTTCTCTCCCAATCTAGATCTTGGAGCTCTCTTCTCCCATCTAGTATAGATATGAGAGTTTGAACTCTTCCAGTCTAGTTCTAGATTTAAGAGCTATTCTCTCCTAATCTTGACTTGAAAGTTTAATAAATATGTTTTCGGGGATTCAATACTCCTGTGCTCTGTCGCGTACAGAACCTCTGCCTCCCAGCTACAATAATCATTGCAGGAGCTCTGGCTCCCAAAAAGAGTCCCCATGGATAACTGAGCAAGTCTACCTTTCAAAATCTGAATAACTGCACAATTTGTAAGCTTATGTAGAGGGCAAAGTGAATTGAACCCGACATTCATTCATTGTTTTTTCGAAGCTAGAAAAGCAACAATCCCAACATACAACAATATGACAATTTAAAGTCACAAGCTCTAACTTTGTATAGAGGTTTTCAAATCTGTACGACCCAATAATCACCAACTTAGTTAACGAGCGTTCGGAGCAATATCATGATCAATTGAGGTCATCTCAAAAGACTCACTTCTTCCCTCACTATTCCCCATTCTTTGGCTTCTTCCTGAACCAATCTCTACCGTCAAGCATTCTTTTAGTTCCGACAGAACACGGTTTATGTCTGGCCTTTGGACCGCCCTCGTCGGCACACACGACATGGCTATTTCCACTGCTTTCCATGCAGAACCGTTGTTGAATTGACCATTTAACCTCGGATCGACAATGCTTTGGATGTCCCCTCTTTCTATGAGTGGAGTTACCCAGTGAAGTATGTGCATGCTGCCCTCTGGACTTCTTATAATGGCGGGGTGGCCCGTGATTAACTCGAATAAAACTACGCCGAAGCTGTACACATCGCTCTTCTTGGTCAGGTTTCCACATATATGAAACCTGAGGATTCAAAAGGAATTGTTGCTTTGATTAGTACAATAATTGCCGAAATTGCCTTTCCACCAACGTACTTCCATACCCATATCCAACATAAACATGTACGAATAGATGTATGGACCTCTCGTGCTGGTCTAAATTAGTACAGTTTTTCTGCTTCCTAAGTGGAATAGTCTCAAAGATGTTGCGAGTCACTTACTCCGGATCGAGATAACCAGGTGTTCCTGCTGGGCAAGTCGAAATATGAGAATCATGCTCTGTTACAAATGCCTTGGATAGTCCAAAATCAGCAATCTTCGCTTGCACGTTTTCGTTCAGTAAAATATTGGGCGTCTTTAAATCTCTATGGACAGTGGAAGGTTTGCAGCCATTATGCAGGTAATCCAACCCTGCACCACCAACAAAAAAACACTTAATGAAATGTATTGTGTACCTCAATTTGTGGATATGTAGCAAAGATTTCATCAATCTACTCTGTGTACCTTGAGCTGCATCGATTGCGATTTGTAGTCTCTGGCTCCAACTCAAAACATTAGGGTTGTGTGCTGCTCGAAAGTAGAGAAATGAGAGAGTATTCCAAACATGAAAGATGTAAAAGCCCATTCACTATTGTCGCACTGTCATACAGTGAGAGTCTAAAAGATGCTTTATCTCTTTAGAATTTGTAAAGGGAAATATCAGACGAACCTGACAAATGTTGCCTAACATTTCCGTTGGACATGAATTCGTATATCAGCGCCATGGTTTCAATTTCTTCGCAATATCCGATAAGTGAAACCAGATTTCTATGATGAACGACCATCAAGAGTTGCGCCTGCACATCAAGGTCTCAGAGCTTGTTATGAGTAGATAACACAAACAATCGAAAACTTGACACATTGATTCTAGTCGCACTAATGTTCCAAACCTCTGCGTGAAATTCCTTGTACCCTTGCTTTGATGATCGGGATAACATTTTTACTGCGACTTGAGTGCCATCGTCAAGTCTGCCGAAGTAAACTTTCCCAAATCCTCCCTCTCCAATTACTGTTCTAAAGTTATCAGTAATTCTTGTAACCTCAGTGGATGTAAAAGGTCTATTTTTTGACAATCTTAATGTCCCACCAGATCCTCTGGTAGAGTTGGTAGTCGTAGTAATAGTATTAACATCTGCAGAAACGAGAAGGAAATATTTTTTGACAACCTTAATGTCCCACCAGATGTGGGTATGCGTCGACGCAGTTATGATACTACTAACATATGACTTGTGCATAGTTTTTTTAACACGAAACAGTGATGCATAGAAGCACGATTGCGTGAGTGCGAGATCATGTCGGTGTATCATGTTCACTTTTTCCGGGCCCAACTGTCGGAAGTGCCACGAGCAATCGGACCAGTTAACCAGTTTGGGGTTCAAAACCCGACCTTGACTGAGAAAATCACACGTAAGACTTTTGATTTTTCTTGCACATGCAATACGGAAGAGAGTTACTTTGGATTCGTCTTCTTTTGATTATCCACAATACTGCAGGAGCTCCCAATAAAATCAAGACCAGAACGGCTGCAACTGATGCAGTGATTGGAGCAATAGAGGTGCCCTTTTTCTTTGGCTGCACATTGCTGGTCTGACAATTGTCCGATTGGCAAAGATTTGGATTTCCATCTAAGCTGTCATAAAACATCGATAGTAAATGTCAATGCCAGAAGATTAGCACATGAATTCGTGGATATTACATCGTGTATGCATTACATACATAAGTTGATCAAAGAGAACTAATAAAGCAAGTATCCCTTTATCCTTTTCATTCTTTAGTATGATCAGTAATGTACAGAAAGAGGAAACAGATTGTATAGATAATAATACGCGGTAAAATGTAGCGTTACAATAGTGTGGCAATGAGCGAACCTTAGTAGCATCGATCCATCTGCCTTCTTTTTCAAGAGAGTTCGAGGAACAGAACCATTCAAGTTATTTCCACTTAAATTCCTGCAAGTTTTCATATTTAGAAGTTGATAGCCTTTCACTCGAGCTATACTACCACACACAGTCTTTCTATTAAAAGCTCAATAACTCACAGAACTTTCAAGCTCGGCATTTGTGCTAAAAAGTCTGGCACAGGCCCAGATAATGAATTATTGGATAAATCCCTGAAATTTACGCAGAAAAGTAGTGAGAAACTTCATATGCATTTACTTATGGAAATGCATAAAACGGGATAAGGTAGATATTGATCATCATGCTAATGATAAAGAAGTCTATCGCTTTTTTCCAGCATAGTGTTGTCCATTCGGTTTTTGTGCAATCTAAGTAAACAATATGGAAGAAAAACTGGTAATACATACAGGGATACAACTGCTGTCAAATTGAAGATCGGTGTAGCTATCGGTCCATTCAGTCCACTAAAGCTCAGGTTCCTGCGCATCAGCAGCTAACACAATTAGAGTAAAATCCTTCCGCTTAGATCTTTTAACATGGAAGGCATTGATATAGAGACTTAATTTTCGAACTCGTGGCATGATGTATTACCAATCTGTACTATGGTTATTGTCAAGAAAACTCATCTTTCGAGACTTGTGGGGTTAAAATGCAGCATGTTGTCAGAGAAAATATGTTTTTGTGGACTTACAATGAGACGATTCTTGGAGAACTATCATAGCTACAATTCAGTCCGCTCCATGAGTACTGTGTAGGAACACATGGATCACCCTGCCAGCTAGCTCTGATCACCCCATATAATTTCTTGATGTCATACATGGCATTGACTAAACCACCACATAAAGAGCTACGATCAAACGGAAATCAAAGAGTATTCAAGCAAAAACTTTAGTGAGAGCATAGATATACACATACAGTCATCAAGAAAAGTTGGTGTATTTGGAAGCTGCGCCACGGTGAAAACCTCAACAGCATTGAGGAGAGGTGGCAGACTAGAGCGGGCCATCGCACTAACAGTCAAGTTCAAAACATCTCCACTTTTGGGCAATGAGGGTACGGTCACAGGCTTTAGGTTCTCGAGCAAGACGGTATCCACAAATTCATCTTGTACATAAACCGCGAGTTCTCTGAATAGGCCCTTTTGCAGTTGCAATTCCGCAAAGTGAAAGTATATATACCAAACGGTGGTGGAGTCGGTTGAGTTCCAGAACAGAGTCAAAGGATCGGTGACATTTTGTACTTGTGTGGCGGTCATCAAAACTTCAGGCGGAACTTTATAGGCATCATTGCTTGTACTTGTCACGATGGCCGTCTTGTTGCTGACTGGCGACCAACCTCCACTATAAGTCTTAGTGTTCCAAATGCGATCATATACATCTTGTGGATGCCTATTAATGCCGACACCAGTGAAATAATCATGATGTAAGTGCAAGATGATGAACAAGCCGACACAAATTTGTTTGGAAATAACAGCACGATTTCTATTGTTCACGCCGTTGCATAATGCGAAAACGCATGTTTAGTCGAATGTGAATTCACGAACACGTCATTTACAGACCGATGAATTTGGTTGACATCTGAATATCACGAGCCATAAGAAAGAAAATCACCTGTAGCTGTATGCGCTCCCTAAATTATAACTCGAGTTGGCTACAAGTGCACCGGAATTGATCTGGTACATCGAGTTATCCAGCAACCGCAACTCCAGAGCTGATATGAATGGATCTCCCGAGCCGGTATTCACCAAGCAAACATGAATATAATCTCTTGGAGGAGTGTAAATGATGTCTGTGTATATCCAAGACGAAGTGTTCACCGTGACCCAGTAATTAACATCAATATGGAGGTCAAATGCCGGGGTTTGATTCTTGCCATCATAATTCCCATACCAAAATGAAGCCCTGACCAAATATGTGTTGCCCTTTCCTTCATCTGGCATCAATGTGTAACAATTCCTTGTTCCATTGGGGAAAGCCCTGAGATTCTTTGATTGTTGTTGGTAGTATTGGTCGAACGCCTGGGAAGACACCTGCATGTTTGTTCCAGAATCTATGAACCCTGCATCGGTCTTGTAGAGTATGTCGAGCTGGTCAAGGTGGTAATCATTAGGTGCCCCGCAATCGATGCTTATGAAACCTAAATCGAGGTCAAATCAGAGATTGTCACTTGCATATCACTATTCATCATCAGTGTTATAAATTTCTTGATTCTTTACAACGTCCCTTAAACTTTTTATTGAATATGATCACCACTGCACCAACTAGATAGAAATTTCATCAATCAAAATTACATGCATAAGAATTGGCTTGATAATTGTAAGTCGTAAAGAAGTCCTGATGAATATTCGGATGATACAGGCATATGTGAAAAGCATGAAAACAGAGATGTCATGTGCAAATATAAAGTAAGCTAGAGGATGGTGCACTGCCAACTCTCCAATATTTCGGAGGATTCCTAAATGTTTCCTAGAGAATCTCGAATGGGCATTAAATAAGCAAAGTCACATACGAGATTTTGTCTTCTGCTTGATAGGTCGATCACCAATGGAAAGAAAGGTAGACACTGAATCATCAATGTGCCCTTTTCTAGAATCCCACTTATCTAATGTCTCAACTCTTCGCAGTTCAATCATCACTGTGCATGCGTGTGTGTGTGTGTGTGAGAGAGAGAACCTGGATTTTGTTGCCCGTGAGCGATAACTCCGAGAGCTAGACAACCAATCAAGATATGCAACATCTTCAAGATATTCATGGCATATCAAGCCTTTCTTCACATTGATTTCTCCATTTCTGGGAGAGAGAGAGAGAGAGAGAGATTAGTACTTCAATGAATGCTCGTTCATGGACCAGACGTGCACTTGTAAATTAGTACTGGGGGAGTGATTTCTCCATCACAGTCTGACATTCACTTCAAAATAGTCATTTCAATTATAGAGAAATTTCGGACCCAAAAAAAAAAATTATAGAGAAATCAATGTAATTTGGTACTCAAGCGGTGCTCGGTATTGACTGAGACATGGCTACAGCACAAGAAGACCAAGACTTGCAGCTAGGTCTTCGTCTGCAAATGTTTCAAACTTTAAGTACCAAATTACATGTCGATAGACAGCTTTTCTAACACCCTCGCCCGTTGATCGTGTGCCTTGCCTTCATTGTAAAAATGGCAAAAATTATCGAACAAAAGTCATCGGATCGACGTTTAGGAAAAATATTTAGGACTGAATTGATATAATTACAATATGTTTAGGAATTTTTTGATAATTGTCCTATTAATAAGTTATTGAAGAGTTTCAAATGGGAAAATTCCAAATAAGGGCCTCAAGTCCCATCATTTTCTCAAATAAAGGTCTGAAGTGGTCATTGTTTCAAATAAGGGCCCGAAGTGCTCTTTTTATCTCAAACAAGGGCTTGAAGTGGCCATGCATGTTCCAAATAAGGGCCTGACATCGCCGATCGGCCGGCCGGCCGGCCAAATATTCCGACCTATCAAGGACATTTTCGTCAAAACACAATTTAATCTAATTTTTAGTTAAATTATATTAAATGTTTAAAAAAAGTAAAAAGTAAAAAAGTAAAAAAAAGATACAAGTGAATCGAGTCCTTTTTTAAAACTGATAAGGTCACTTTATGCCCTTATTTGAGACAAAAATGGCACTTCAGGTCCTTATTTGAAACAATGTCAACTTCAGGCCCTTATTTGAAACAATGTCAACTTCATGCCCTTATTTGAAAAAATGAAGGCACTTCTTGCCCTATTTTTAAATTTTCCCATTTCAAATGATCAAACGTGGACTTCGATGGCATTTATTGGAAGATATTTTGTTCCCAAAAAGCAAAGATACGCACAAGAGAAATCCAAATTATTTCGTCCATGATGGCCGTTTCCACTCCGTTTCCCCGAAAGCTCTCGCTTTCGACAAAGCTTCTTTCGGCCAAAAAGCCTAAAGCCATCATGCCAGAGTTGAACGTATTAGAATAGCTAGCAACGATTTCACAAACTTTCAATCTACAAAGTCCCACCTTATCAGAAACGCGTTTGACTAGGATAAAAAATTTATGTTCCCAAAATAAAAATTCATTAAATAACAGCATAAAATCTCTACAGTCGCGATGGCGGACGACGACCGGCGGATGGGACTGGGGATCGACAGCGAGAAGAGTTTTTATTTATGTTTGTGTTGCAGAAATAGAAAAGTAGAAAATTACTACTTCTCATTTCTGTTCCAAACCTATTTCTGGTCCAAACCTATTTCTGGGTTAAAAATTTATCTTCGAAATAGAAAAATGAAATTTCATTACCAAACGGATTTCCGTTTCTAACCAATTCCAGGGAATAGAAACTAGAAAAATTGAGAAACATAATGGTTATCATGCGCGCCCTAAAAGTCAATTTGGTTGTGTTCCGATGAGGTTTAGGTCTCTTTTTTTTTTCCCCCTTTGGATGCAGAATGCTTCTTTCCAATTGAAGACGAGAATTATGAAAGGAAAACGGTAAGTAGGTAAAAAAATTCTGATAGTAAGGTACAATATATAATTTTACGCTATTTTTGCACTTCATCGGGACAATATATTTATAATGCTGTAAATCAATTTTACGACGTGTCACAATATTGTTTTATACTTAATTATGACGAAACCTCGTAATGTTGTTTGACACGGCAAATGTAACATAGAAGTTATCTGTTCATGCTGATCAATTATTGCAGCGGAAGGTAAAATACTTGCGTAATTTGTCGACAAACTTAACCAGATCAATTAGGTTGGGAATCTGTGATGAGCATACCAATCTAGGCAAAATAGTAATAATTATTTGGTGCATGTACAAATATCCGAATAGGATGAGAGGAATAACGCGCTTCATGCGAATTATGATTGTTTTGAGTGCTCGATGGATTCCATAGGTCCGATGATCACGGGAAGAAAAAAACAAAGACTAGACAATGCTTTTCCGTAGGAAAATTGTCCAATCAGTCCAAATCTTTGGTACGGATGACAATTCAGTCATGAACTTTTTAATTTTTTCAATTGAGTCCTAAATTTTTGCGCGAAATTCCAAAGGGCTTTGTTAACATAACAGTCTTTGGATTACTGTGAGCCATAAATTTTTAAAAGAGTGGACCCGCAACCATGTTTAACTAATTTATATTTATTTACTTATTTATGGCCCAAAACAGATATTATTCTTATAGTCATCCAAATATTGTTACATAATCAATTCTCAATTCCAAAATACATGCGATTTTCGCTGGAAATCGCTGACGTAGATGGCACAAATTTTTCGAAATGACTACATTGAAACTTCACGCAAATATTTTACTTGATTGGTAGAGTTGGAAGATATTATGATTGAATTGGTATTCGTATAATAAATTTAGAACTGATTAGATAATTTTCAGATGGCATTGGGACTTACACAACGTGCAACTTACAACAACGGAGATGAACAACGTATGCATGGAGACTTGCCAAGATGTTTCGCTAATAAACAATTGAGGAGACTTGACTTGCGCTTGGGTGGATGAAATAAAAAGCAGAACAACGTCCCTCTTAGTGCATTCCAATGATGCCCGGTCACTTTTTCTTTATAAAGTCGTCGTACGACAGAATAAAGCATGTCGGGCCATATTTTGGCAATGGGAAAACAGATGTCCCGATGTGGGCGGAATGGGAGAGCACAGGGTGATCATGAGCAGGGGTGGGCTGTTTCAAGATTGATTTAGGTTCCACTTGAAATATACTAATCGGAATTGATTCTTCAATTTTTTAAATTTAAAACTTACCCTGCATATTTTGAAACTTATCATGCTCACCTTCAATCAAGAGACTCATGTTGGGAATGTGATGACGATCTGATTCTTGCTTTTCGATATTCCACAAACTCCAGCACAATCGAAAAAAAAAAAGGGTTGGCCTCCATCATTCAAAATGCATTGTTTTGAAGTATTTTGCCTTGAAGTTGGATTTGGTTTGGCATCTTGGAAAGTAAAATTTGAATTGCTCGACTAGCCCCGAACATTGCTCTTTCCTTTTATGTAAGAAATCGACCAGGATAAGAATTTGCACTCGTAAAGTCTTTTTCTCTCTCCATGTCTTCTTCAACCTTCAGCCGTGGGGGAGGGTTTGAGCTAGTCTCACTCTCCCCTCCCCTCTCTTGTTGGTTTTGTTTGTGTTTTCTTATTCTTTCTTCTCTTCTGATCTAGATCTTGGAGCTCTCTTCTCTCGGTCTAGTATAGATATGAGAGTTTGAACTCTCCCAATCTAGTTCTAGATTTAAGAGCTATTCTCTCCTGATCTTGACCTGAAAGTTTAATAAATATGTTTTCGGGGATTCGATACTCCTATGCTCTGTAGTGTATAGAACCTCTGCCTCCCAGCTACAATAATTATCGCAGGAGCTCTAGCTCACAATATAATAGTCCCCATTATTAGAATCAAAATTGAATCATCTTTCGATATGTACTTGTTTGCCTGAGATACCATTAACTTAGGTCTTTGAGCAAAATTGAGTCTAATCAATTTGGTGAAATGAAAGTACTTACTTTGAAATCAAGGAATGACGTACTCTGGAGTGCATTTGAAAGTTCTTTTTTGGTCGAACATTTGAAAGTTCGTACGCTCCTATTATTATTCTTAAATGATCCAATTGATTCATTCGTTATCCAAATTATGAGCAATTCATATCATATTGGATTCCAACAAAATGTAGAGGGAAGGGTTTATTTATATCCTAATTTCGATTTTACACAATTATACATACTTCTTTCTACGCATTTTACATGTTTCCTATTCATGAGCATAACTAATAATGGTCAAATTTTCCTATTTATGAAATTAAACCAGCGAAAAAAAAATAAACAGAGATAATTAAGTTGATTAGGCATGCACACACGATATCTGATTGATAATCCTTCCTTGTGGGGAAGACTACTCCCGGTCATAATGCACAACTTCTCACAGCATGATTCAGAGCATAAGCAAATTAATTAGACTATTTTAAAGCGAAATCACTTTTTTTATTTAATCCAATTGCATGGGACGCAATATAGACCAAAAAAACTTGCCACACGATTCACGTTCATTTTTTTACTCTCTTTTGGGGGCCACGTTAGAAACTCAATGTGAAATTTTACACGGAAATTCGATATCAACGAATCTTTCGTCTCGGTGATTTTCACCATAAAAGACGAAGACGTATCTTAATCCATAATCATAACTTGAAGGACGATTGTCGTAGAAAACGGGAGAGATGAAGATAATGGGAATTCATTGCGTGGGAATTGGCGTGCATGAAGAAGAAAGCAATGATGGGAATTCATTGCGTGGGTCCTCTTCATTAAATGTTGAAGACTTTTGGGAAAAGAAAGATGAAGTACAATGATGACCAATCCTCGTTGTCTTGTTCTTTCCTCTTTTTCACACGTGGAGATTTAACCAGGGGGAACTAGTTGGGAAGAGGGTTAAATCTCAACTTGCCGTGAGGCAAACCCCAACTAGCTGAGGAGCCGAAGCTTCCCGTGAGGGGCCCCCCTCAGCGTCCCGGTTTCCCGGGCGGCCTTCGGACTCCCGCCTTATTTTAATGAGCCGGCGTTCGCTCACCCTCACCCCCGAAATTCCCGGGTGTATGTTTTTCTTCCCCGCCCGAAAGGAAAATACTCCGAATTTTACCTCTAGAGTTTAGAAGAAACTTTTTAAGGACATGCTCAAGTCTAAAGCTTCCTCTATAAATCACGATGAGGAAGAGTGAAGACGTAGAGAACTCAGAGACTGCACAGACGAGAATTGTGCAGAGAGTTTTTCTCACGAGGGTTTACTTATTATAATTATACCCGTTAGTAATTTAGTCAGTTAAATTTTTATGAATAGAATTTATATAATTCCTTGAATGAGATTTCACTAAAAATTATGAGGGGCTAAACATTGTATGAATTATTGTGTGTAATTGAGGGCTGAGAAACATCGAGAGTGTGTTTGAGTGTTCGAGTGATTGTAATCTCGTTGTATCGCTTGTTTTCATAGTGGAATTCCGTGCCGCTCTCCCCGTAGACGTAGGTTCCGATATTCGGACTGAACCAAGTAAATATGGTGTCCGATTTCCTTTCCTTCCGTCCAACTATTTTACCGATTCGCTTGACCCCTTTATCCACAACAATTGGTATCAAAGCCAATGTTTGGCTGACTTGAAGCGAATCGATAACGATGGAAGAAGGAAAGGTGAGAATCGACCGATTTGACGGGAAGGATTGTGCTTTCTGAAAAATGCAGATTGAGGATTACCTGTACCAGAAAAATCTGCACTTGTCCCTATTTGGGGTGAAACCAGATGCAATGGAGAAAGATAAATGGGAATTGTTGGATAGACAAGCAATTGATGTTATTCGGCTGAGTTGGCTCGTAACGTTGCGTTTAACATCGTGAAGGAGACAACCACTGCGGGACTAATGAAAGCCCTGTCGAACATGTACGAGAAACCCTCTACGATCAACAAGGTCTATTTGATGCGACGTCTGTTTCATTTGAAGATGGGTGAAGGTACGTCGGTTGCTGAACATATCAATGAATTCAATGTGGTTGTTAACCAATTTTGTTCAGTTAAGATTAACTTTGAAGATGCGGTACATGCATTGATTCTATTATCCTCGTTGCCTGATAGTTGGAATACTGATGTTACTGCTGTTAGTAATTTCTCGGGGTCAACGTTTGATGAGATTCGCGATTTGATTCTGTGTGAAGACATTCGTAGGAAAGAATCTAGTGAACCCGTGCCTACTGCTTTAGTAGGTGAAAGTAGAGGAAGAACTAGTACTCGTGTTAGTAGGAGTATCATGAACATGAATAGACGTAATCAATCTAGAATTGGTGGGGTTGTCTGTTGGAATTGTGGCAGGAGTGGGCATCTCAGAAGAAATTGTCTTAAGATGAAAGATGAAAAGGGCAAGGGAATTAGAGTTGAGTCTACAGATGATATTGCAGCTGTAGCTGAGAATAATTCTGATGACGTCGATTGTGTGACGCCTTAGTCACGCCACATCTTAAGACTTACTAAACTAGCGCTCTTGATTTAATCTTTCATAATTGGCGCATGCGGAAGACAAAATATTCAAGGCGGCCATACAGAACAAGTGCATAACAAAACACCCTGACATTTCACCAACTGGCAGGCACGCCTATAAAAATGTATGGCTATTAAGGGTTTCACTAATCAAGTAACATGCAATCACAAAGGCATGAACAACAATCAGACGCCAACCCTCATTTCATTTCACATATTTACAGAAGTTACAAACCAATTCTTTAACCTCACGGGCTTACAACTGGGAAGCGGGATTCAAAAGACTACCACTATGACTAATCGATATTTTACATCAAAACTTGTCATCAGTCAACCTCACACAACTTCATTGTACAGCAAAACACTATCCCGTCTCCCATCACTTCATCTCAAAATAGGCCTATTCGCCCCCAATATTATTGTCATCATCCCGAACAATTCAAACCATTGACGTACAATCCTAACGCCAATCCATACAAATTACAAAAGTTAGAAATCCACTCGCCTTTTTCAACGACAATCGCTTCGACTGAGCGATTTGGCGAGGACAGACGGTGGCGACGACAGGCGGACAATGGGCGACGACAGCTAGGGCTGACGGATGGCGACGGCTAGGGTGGAAGGACGGCGATTGACAGCGACGGCTAGAGCGGCATGAGGGCGTGGGCGGCTATGGTAGAGTAACGGCGTGTTTCTGACGATAGTCTGACGAAATGAACTAACGTCAGAATTTTATATAGGGAAAGAAGTTGAAGACCAGCCAGCTTGGGCGAGTCAGCAGCTTAGGACGAGTCAGCTTGACTCAAAGCGCCACGCCATGACACGTGTCACCACGTGTCATGCGTTGGTGGCCGCCGGTTGCCACGTGTTGTTGAGAAAAACCCTTATTTGATTTTAAAGTTGACAAAACAATCCATAATCTCTAATATCTAAGTTAATGCCGTGAAATATTATTTTGCAGATTATCCAAAGGTGTATGGATCGAGATACATGGGATTGAATCTTGCAGAATGGGCTTAGACGTTGTTTCAAGAGCTCAGACGTTGAGCGGGAAGCTCAGACGGTGTCTAAAGAGCTCGGATGTTGAGCGAGAAACTCAGACGTTGTAGAAAACTCAGACGATTGAGCGGGGAAGCTCAGACGTTGGAATGAGGCTCAAGCTCTGAGAGAGTATTTCACGTGCAATGACCAGATTATCAAGAGATTTATTTCAAGATGATTTAATGGACATATTACATCATCACAACGGCTAGCAACCAAGCTAGATTCGTACTTGGAGATTTTCAATTATGAAGATCAATCAAGGACGTGGAATAAGGGAGACAATGATGATTCACCTAATGAAGTAATCCATCTATGGAAACCCAGGATCACGATTGTATGGGCGATTTGATCCAAAGGGGGATTCTTTCTTTTGTGGACCTCAGCGGCTACGAGATCTTTTTGATACAGTCTCGTCTAAACGGGGAAGTTTGGATAGCGATCCGTGGGCGCCTTGCAACGGGTAGTTGAAGGTGGAGGAGTATAAAAGGACATCTCAAGGGTGAAGAGAAAAATGCACAAGAGAACAGAATTCAAAATTTCAAGAACGAGAGAACTTCACATTCTTCATGCACCTTTGATCCAACATTGTAATAATTAGAGGAGATCTTTGAGTGTAAGAGTGTTAGACAAGAAGTCTACACACTAAGCTGTAACCTCTGAGTTATTCACTAGTGGAATCCAACCGATTGCTGCCAGCGTGAAGAAGTGGACGTAGGCTTGAACAAAGCCGAACCACTATAAATCTTTTGTGTACATTATCTTACCCTTACTCTCTCTGTTTAATAGACTGTGATTAGTAGATTTGTGCACAGCGTTGCATACTCGTTTATAATCCGCATTGAATTTCAAAAATCCTTAAAATCACCTATTCACCCCCTCTAGGTGATAACGCTAGCCACAACACGTGTCACGCGGCACTACTTGCCACATCGGTTCGTTTGGTTTGCAGCGCGTCCTCACCCCTTGCCACGTGCTGACGCGTGGCCCCCCACGTGTTAGGGCGTCCTCGTGTCTTTGTCCGGTCCCAATTTCTCATGTATTTGGCCCATAATGTGTTGTCGTGTCGTCTCGTCGTCAATTAATAATTTCATTCATCACTCATGGTTCCATTTAAAACACTATGGTATAAGCTGACTGAGGTTTTGGGGTTATCACAGATTGTGTCTTGTCTATCACTGAGGATTCATCATTTGGCAAATGGATTGTGGATTCTGGTTATTCGTTTCACATTACACCAAATAGAAACTGGTTTACTAATTACCAGTGCATGGGTATTGGTAAAGTCCAGTTAGGGAACAATGTTGAATGCGATATTGTAGGTGTCGGCGATGTTACAATCAAAATGCATGATTGTATTGTGAGGACATTGACTGGAGTAAGACACGTTCCAGAATTGGAAAAGAACTTAATTTCATTGGGTGCCCTAGATTCAGCTGGATGCATGTATTCTTCACAAGGTGGAGTTCTGAAGGTTGTTCGAGGTGCTCTGGTGATAATGAGAGGAGTCAAGCATGGAAGCCTGTATGAACTTCAAGGTGAGACAATGATAGGTTTCGCTCCAGAGACGTCAGCATCTGTTCGAGAGTCTAATGACTGCTCGAGGAAGACTTGGGTGTTTGTGCCGATGCACAAATTTGATGATGTTGTCAGGAACATGCGGTCCAGAGCTTTGATTGAAACGGAGACTGGTAAGTCGATCAAGCATGTGCGAACTGACAATAGCATGAAGTTCTGCTTAGAGCTGGTAAACAAATTCTGCATGAAGAAGGGCATAATGAAACACAACACTAGTGCTAATAAACCACAATAGTTTGCAGAATTGATGAGCATAATATTACTAGAGGCGGCCCATAAAATGATCTCTAGTGCTGGTGTGGCTAGGAGATTCCTAACCAATGTGCTTAGTACAGTAACCTACTTGATGAATAGATCTTCATCGATTGCGATTGGATATAGGACTCCCGAAAAAGTGTGGTCAAGCAACGTTGCTGATTGTTCTATTTTTAAAATGTTTGGTTGCCCATGTTATTTTCGAGTAAGTGATGGTAAGCTCGATGTGAGGGCCATCAGTTGTAGCGCCCGAGTATAAATTCACCTGTCGACAGTAGAGAAGTTACAAATTTCCAGTACTTCTGGCGAGGAGTGTTTGTGGCAGTGTTAGTACGGATCTGGACGGTGTTCAGCTCAAGGTGGAGTTGCAACTAGAAACTCCTGAGGTAGCAGGTACTAACAGAATAATCGATACAGATGATGCTTGTAGCTAGATGGAGCCTATAGAGCCAACAGTTGCTGTAGCTACTGAATTTGACAAGGTGCGTGTTCGACCTTCTATCAGATATGGATGCAATAATAATTTTGTTTTATCTGTGATACAGGAGATTGTGTCAGAAAATCTTTGTGGAGTAACTAAATGTATAGGTGGAGTAGGTATCTTGATGAGGTCCACAATTATGGCGAAGTTCAAGTGTGGCTTGAACTTGAAAGATCTCTTGATGGTTAAGCCCATGAGGGTAGGCATGGCCACAGGCCGGTTTGGGCCCGGAACCGCCCGGGTCAAAATCTGAACCGGCCCGTTGACCGGGCCGGCTGTTCCAAATAGGAACCGGGCCATGGCATCCCGGCTTGGTTCCGCTTCTTCAAACCATGAACCGGGCTCGGAATTGGCGGTTCGGGCAGATTCCGAACTGTGGATTAAAAAAAAAAGAGAGGAAAGAGCCGTGCAGGGGAAGTGTTGCCAATGCAACGGTCACCCTTCTTTTTGTTTTCTTTACTAATTTCTAAATCTAATTCTAACCTATAAATACCCATTCCCATCTCTCATTTTTTTCACACAAATTCTCTCTTCATCTCAAGTCTCTCAAATTCTCTCTAACTCTCAATTATTCACAACATCCAAGTTATTATTTTCTTTTCTTTAATTACATTTATGTTCTCTAATTCCTTATTTTCTTTATTTATTATCTCCTTTAATAATTCCCTATTTCAAATTCTTTTTTCATACCCTATATTTTTTTGCATTATACCATATAATTTTTCTATATAAAAAAAATGGTAAGTGGAAATAGAGTTAGTGATAACGGCAAGAGCAAGGAGAGGGAATTTGATTATCCTTGGGGCTCGACGTTGATGTAGATGATGAAATCAATATTATTCCTAATATGGAGCAAGTCCAAACGCAAAAGATTCTTCATCCTCCTACCGGCATCGAAGAAATGTCAACAACAAAGGAGCGAGAGTTTACATCCAACGTATGAGACCACTTTATGAAGATTGAAAGATTTGATATAGCTCAAAAAAGAAATGATGTAGTTTGTAAACATTGTAGGGCAACATACAAATATATAGATGGAGCTAGATATGGAACATTTACTTGGTAACTTAAGTCGAAATATCCAATCGAAGTGGGAATTAACACCACGCAACAATAAATTTTCGAGTACGCCAATCCTAACACTCCTCTTTATTTCGTTATAATGAAAAAACTTATAAAGAAGAATTAGGTAAATTGTTTCCGTTGAACATTTATCATTTAGTTTTGGTGAAAGATTTAGTTTTAATCAATTTATACAAAATGCATGTGCTCCATAAACAAAACATGTTTCTAGAAATACACTTAAACGCGTTATTAAAAAAATTTATAAAGAAGGAAAAAAAGATTTGCAAAACCTTTTTATGAATTTTAATGGACGTGTTCATATAGGTAGCGATATTTGGAGTGATCATTGGCAAGTTAATTCTTATATGGGTATAACATGTCATTGGATAGATGATAGTTGGAATATTCAAAAAAGAGTCATTGCATTTAGAGTTTTTGATGATAGGCATATGGTAAATAATATTTATAGATCAATTAGGCAAATTTTAGAAGAATATTATTACTTAACAAAATTTTTTCAATTGGTTTTGATAATGCTGCGGTAAATATCGCTTCAATTGTTGAACTAGAAAAGATTTGTAAACCCCGTTTTTGGTGGATAATTTTTTCATGTTAGATATGCTTGTCATGTTTTAAATTTATGTGTACAAGATGATTTAAAAGCTCTTAATATTTTTCTCGACCCAATAAAAATAGCAATTCAATTTTTACGGAAACATCCCTAAAAAATGAAAGAATGGTCAAAATTTTGTAGTGCAAATGGAAAAAAATCAAAAAGATTTTCAAAAGATGTTCGAAATCGTTGGAATTCTACTTACAAGTTGCTTAATGAATCTTTGCATATAAAGATTTATTATGTGCATTTATTTCAGATAATATAACTCAAATTAATTTATACCCACAAGAATGAGATATTTGCAAAAAAAAAATTAGATAGTTTAAAATTTTTTAATGATGCAACTTATACTTTATCCGGTATTTATTATCCTACTACGCATTTATTTTTAATAGAATGTATTAATATTGTTGAATTTTTTGAAGAAAATGAAAATGATGATTTATTAAGTGACACTATTAGAACAATGCGAACAAAATGGCTACATTATTATAGGGAAATTCATATTATTTATTTAGTTGCTTTTGTTTTTGATCCACGTTGTGAATTAGATGGTTTAGGTGATTATTTGAATATGTATTACGAATGTTTACATTTAATTGGTGAAGTAAATATTAGAAATATACAAATAGCGGTTAAAAACGCAATAATAGAATTATATCAAGAATTTTGTAATACATATAATCTAGTTGATAATGGATCTTCTCAATCTAGTGACATACAACGTGGGAATATATGTAAAATTAGTAAAGGGTACCAACTTCTGTTGCATAGGCAAAAAAAAGCAAAATGGAGCAATATGAAGTAATTCTGAAATAGAGAGCTATTTAACCGTTTCTTTTGAGTTTCATAAATCTGAAAGCAGCACAGATTTCACAATATTGGATTGGTGGAAGAGGCATTCCACCCAATAGCCAATTCTTGCTCTAATTGCAAAATAAATTTTAGTAACCCCTTGTTCGACAGTTGCGGTAGAACAAGCATTTAGCGCTGGAGGTAATATTTTGGACGAACGACGTTCAAGATTAGTTTCCGATTCGGTGGAGGCTCAAGCTTGTGTTGATGATTGGACAAAGGCTCAATATAGACAACAAGAGATAGATCGCAATAATGAAGCCAAATTCTTTGATGATGGAGATACCACCGGCACCGGTACCGGAACGGGTAGCGATGATTGAGGATGAGGTAAGTATGGGGTTATCAAAGGGAAGAGAACTACATGGACTTTGATTCTTCTATCCCCAAGAAGATATGTAGGCGCTTAATGATAATTCATTAAGTTCAAGCCCCCTTCCCCTCTCTTTTTTTCCCCCAAATTTGATTACAATTTACAATTTGATTACAATTTATATTTGATAATTCATTATTTCATTATTTCATAATTCATTATTTAATTTTATTTCATAATTTGATTACAATTTGATTACAAATTCATTACAATTTAATTTTTAAACTCAAAAATCGGAACCGAAACAGGCGGTTCCATTTTCGATTCGAAACTGGAACTGGGCCCGAAACCAACCTGGAACCGCCGGTTCCGAACCGGAACCGAAACCCGATTCCCACAAATGTTGAACCGAAACCGTGGCCATCCCTACATGAGGGGTTGTGGGAGAGTAGCAGCAAAGATGATTTCCACGGAAGCGATTGTAATTTAGCTCAAACGTCGAGTCAAGGTGGAGATTATTAAAATATGTATCAAATTTGAACCCGTTGAACGAATATCAAATTTAAAAGGGAAAATTTCAAAAAAGAGCCCCAAGTGCCCTCATTTTCTCAAATAAAGGTCTGAAGTGGACATTGTTTTAAATAAGGGCCTGAAGTGCATATTATTTCAAATAAGGGCCTAAAGTGACTATATTAATTTCAAAAAATGGCCTGAGTCACTATAGTTAGGGGCATTTTGGTCATTTACTATTTTATTTTATTTTTCTGTTTTTTAAGAGATTTTGAAAAAAAAACAAAAATTTTAAAAAAAATCAAAAAATCACAGGCGGGAGGTGGTGGGGTGGGGGCTATGGCCGTCGGGGTCGCCGGCGCCTCGGCAAGGGCCTGCTGGCCCTCGCCTGAGTTGGGAGAGGGCCGCGACCCTCGCCCAAGTCCGGCCGAGGCCGCGGCCATCGGCCGGGACCGAGGTGAGACGGCGACCTCCGACCCACCCCGGTTTCGGCCGATGGCCGCAGCCCTCGGCCAGACCTGGGTGAGGGCCCTCGACCCTCGCCCAGATCTGGGAGAGGGTCGCGGCCCTCTCCCGGCTCAGGCCCTAGCCTCTAGTTGGCAAGGTCGCCAGCCCTCGCCGAGGCGCCGGCGACCTCGACGGCCATAGCCGCCTCCCCACCGGTGGTGGCGCGGTGGCCACAGGCGGGAGGTCAGTCCTCCCGCCTGTGATTCTTTTTTTACTTTTTTTTAAATTTAATTTAACAAAAAATTAGGTTAAATTTAATTTTGACAAAAATGCTGAAGACTTTTGGGAAAAGGAAGATGAAGTACAATGATGACCATTCCTCATTGTCTTGTTCTTTTCTTTTTTTCACACGTAGAGCTTCCTCTATAAATCATGATGAGGAAGAGTGAAGACGTAGAGAATTCTGAGACTGCACAGAGGGGAATTGTGCAAAGAGTTTTTCTCGTGAGAGTTTATTTGTTATAATTATACCCGTTAGTAATTTAATTAGTTAAATTCTTATGAATAGAATCTATATAATTACTCGAGTGAGATTTCACTAGAAATTATGAGGGGCTAAATACTATGTTTATTGGGTGTAATTAGGGATTGAGAAACATCAAAAGTGTGTTTGAGTGCTCGAGTGATTGTAATCTCGTTGTATCGTTTATTTCTATAGTGGAATTCCGTATTGCTTTTCCCATGAAACGTAGGTTTCGACATTCAGACCGAACCACATAAATTCCCTTGTCCAATTTCCTTTACTTCCGTCTGACTATTTTACTGATTCGCTTGACCCTTTTATCCGCAACAATCACAATAACGTAGTTAATTACATATTCTTATAATGGGTAAATGGTTAATAGACAAATGAAAAGTCCATCGTCTCTCCGAGGCAATAGGGTCAATCATCTGGGAAAATCCTGGGGGTTTCCTCGGAAAAGTGAAATGGGGCTCGTACATAGTTTGTCCCGAAGCGAAAGAAAAACATTCTAATAAGCGTAGACAGGGAAAGTTCTCTTCAAGGTTGACCTGTTTTAGCAGACAAAAACATAGATTTCTGCGATAATGTCGGTGACTGAAAAAAAATAAGAGTGCTAAAGTTCTTTTCCCACTCGCAAATAGTATTGACGTGGGAAGCTTCTTTCTATTTTCTGCATGATTTACCCGTTGATGTTAGAAGATATGATTATGTAATTACCAGTGCATCATCAAGGGAATTAATGGCCAACATGAAAACTTTGATCGAATGGACTGAATTAGTGATTTTCCCAGAAATCTTCAAATTAATCAAAGAAACCGAGTTAAAATATTTTGGCAAACTTGAAATTAATAGAGGGAAGCAAACTCAGACTGATTCCTTATTATATTTTTATGTGGCAGTTGAAATCATACGTAGCATAAGGGTCTTCCTTCTTTGTTGAATGCCCTAGTTTTCGTAATATAAGCAACTAATAAATCACACTTGAAACATGGAATGACCTGGTCTGAATCACTTGAGTCAAGCCTTTAAAAAGAAGTGTTCATGCGTGACCATGTAAAGTGGTGAGCATATGAGGGTGATTCTTATGAATCAATTCGGAATATCTCTCACATCCGACTTGGGACTTGAGAGCCTCACAAACTACTCAACATAAAATAACGGTGTCCTCGTTACTTGGCCCATATCGAACGGCACTACTCCCTCAATTGGACATGCGATTTGGTCTATTTCTCCCACTTCCTCGTTCTAGCATCTTGTCATGCTAGAGCCCGATCCGACCTCGGAAAACAAATTTGCTGAAAGTGGTCTTGCTCTCATATCATTGTAGTTGATCTAGTCCGTTCCACTAGGCTAATCCTCTTTATCACCAACCTGCTTGTGACGTTGACATGTGTAATGTCTCACTGTCGTTTCTTTCGTTAACTTGGTTTCTTGTCAGGGTTTTGTTAGGTTATGAAGGATTGTATTCTTGTCATGGGTATTATGTATATTAGGATGAATTGTGTGTGAATAATAATCTGCAGGTTTTGTAATATCATGTCGTGCTTTTATTTTTTTGTTAATTAATGGTTTTTTTGGTGTTTTTTCAATGAACTTCATGTTTAGTTTCACTCTCATATCTTATTAGTTGTTGCCTAACCCAGAATTCCTATTTGGATGCATACTAAACTAAATTTTATGTAGAAAACAAGTTCGATTTGAACAGTAATGTGGTGATGGCTCAATCTGACGATTTTCTTGAGTAATAAAACCAATGAATTTTTGTCGCTTTGCACTTAACAGAACTTGATAGTTCAAACATAGAAACAACATCAATGTTGATAACTAACTCAAATAAAAGTTGGTAATGCAAAACTAATTGGTAACTTGATCAGAGTAAAGTCGGTAACCACTCAAGTTAAAGTTGATAATTTGAAATTTCTAAAAGTGTTTGAAAACTTAATGGGCTATAAAAACAAATAAAAGTTGTAATCTAATAGAAAAGTTGGTAAATAAGATTACAAATAAACGTTGGCAAACAACTTAAATGAGTATAGGTAAACTAAATTAGTGATTAATCTAACACGAGAAAAACTGCTAAGTAACACAAATAAAAGTTGGCACATCCATATAAGAGTTGATATAATTTGGGCGTTTGTGAAAAAGACAAATAGCAATCGATAAATGACAACAAAAATCGATAAACAAAGAAAAGAAATAAATGTTGGTAGGTGACTCAAATGAAAGGGGGTCACACAAAACTAATTGGTAATTAATCTAGAAAAAACTTACTATGTCAGTCAAATATTTTTTCCATAGGTAGTTTGGGTTTGGGCCTATGAATAACTACCGTTATATATACTCTTTTTCGCTTGTAATTGAGTGATATAACGAGGGGTGCAATGTGCTAATTTTAGTGAAATCCTCTGCTGGACGTAGCCCTAGTTTAAGGGTAAACCAAGATAAAATCTCGTGTCTCGATTTCTCTTTCTCGCTTTTTTTGCACTTTACTTCGTTGTGATTGTGCGTCGAATCCTAACATGAAGTCCAAGTACCAAGTAGGGGTATTGATAAATAAGAAGCAAAAGATGAAATCTTCGGGAATATCAGAGATTATAAGCTATATCCAGGAGATCGAGTATCGAAGAGGAAAGTTTCAGCATTCGGTAGATCATTCGAGAAAAGGATGCTAAAAAATATTTATATGTTCCTACTTTCCTAGATAAAGCCATCTAAATGGCTCATCTTCCAAAGAAACTGAAACTAGGTTGCTTAGAATGGCTATATGATGGCCTGGGCCTCCTAAAGCATATCATGCTGTCGCCCACATATGTATGTCTAAATTGATTAAATCTTGTGTGTTTCGTCTTGGTTGAATGGCTAAACCGCATTTAGGTTGCTCATCCGGTTCGGTCTCCATAAGATCTCAACAACATTGGTCCCAAATTAAACAGCATTTAGCAATGCCTGTCGGATGTGATACTTCAAAAGTGGATGATCAAAGTTGCTTGAAGATGTTGACGCAATGAATCGTTTCACCTGCATCGTGACACTGTAGTATAACATTGCAATTCAATTTCAATATTTCACATAGGGTAGACAATTATGCAAACTACGGTGGTAGAATCTCAGAAAAATAACAAAAACAGTAACAGACAGCTCTAAGAATGACCTCTATAATTTTCACCGTGCCTTGAGGCTTAGCTAAACCCGTCTTCTCTTCCTGCGCAAGGATTCTTGCTCGAGCAAAGCCCTTCCTCGGCATATTAATCATGACACCCAACACAAGTAGTAAAGTAGATAAAGTTCTAGTATGATTTGTATTTGCCATTGCAAAACAGTATCAATGAAAGAAAGATAAACGAAATTGTTCGACCTCCTTATGTATAGTGCTCCATTCAACAATAATACCCTGGTTAAATCATCAACAATCTTCACTGGATCAGGCAATACTGTGCAGGCCACTAGAGTAAGTGTCGGATTTCAATTCCAATTAGGAATGGGAATCTTCCGCATTGAAATAGATTAATTCATTTCCATGAAAAGAATGAAAATGAAGAAGAAAAGCAGGTCCTGTAGCTATACAATCTATGTACGGGAAATCTGCTACCAAATTTCATCTTGGTTGAGAATCTCATATCATTCCCTTGAATTCATTCCTCGTAATCAGACAATTTTCAAGGATGAACATAAAGGAGTGTAAAGAATTATAAATTGGCATAATCGACAATCCTCGCATCCAATAATTTTCCTCGTATGTGTCATTTCCTTTCTCTTGAGCAATAAGAGTCCTCATGTACTTATGTGAAAACTTCTGTTTAGGGCAATAGAAGGAGCTGTAAGTGAAGAGTGTGATTATGGCCAAGTAATCTCTTTTCATTAAGTACATCAAACCACCTAGAAATACTTCCTTCAAAAGCACTGGTGTGCTCGCTGCTAAACATTTAACAGAGCCATTTTTATTAGGACGCGATTAAAAAAAGAAGAGGAAAGCATGTTATCATATGTTCACTATTTTGCACACTGAGCTGAAAATCCCGGCCCCCCATAATAGAAATTGACACCAAAAGTACTGGGCGGGTCCTTATTGAGCAGTAAGTCATAGCATTCAAGTCTTGTCACATGCTTCTTGAGATTCTCCGGGTCTCTCTGAATGGCTCTGTAGTCGACGAATTCAAGATGGCGGAAATAGGACGCCTATCCAAAGTCTTTAGAAGGGAAATGGCTGCTCCCCCATTTGCGTTGATGTATGACTACCACCCGGTTCTGTGTTGAATATCTCTCCGTCCCAACTAATTACATCAGCAGGGCCGCTCAGAGAAGTGAAGATTTCTCTGGGCCAGTATCCTACATCCACGTCCGCAATGCGCAGCCACCATTGTCAGTAACATCATTCTGCAATATTTTTGTCAAAAGACAGAATACTTGAAATACCCCATGTATATCGACCTAAACGATTGTTCCATTACCTTCGTTATGGCTATAGATATGTCATAATGCGGTCCATCATAGGTTGAAACCTGTAGAAGCAGAGTACCTAGAGCAATCTTGCTACTTGTTTGTACGAATCCAGGGCATTCGAGATTGTAGCAGTCAGTTTGCTTATAGCCATCATTCTAAAGTCCACCCAAGGAAAGCATGTCAATGTTTGATATGTTTTTGAAAGTTCGGAGAATTGTAAGCGCACAAAAGAGTTAAGAACTCACAGTCCAATATATGAAAATCGTTGCCTGCTTGCTGGGACTAGAAACTATATCGACCTATAATAAGAACACAAACCACTTATCTCCTATATCACACACATTTAGAAAGCCAATCACGCTAAAATCTTCAGATTCGATCATTCTAAGTTCTTACAATCCATCCAGCCTCCACAGTGTTCTCATTCTGTTCCGGGCCTGATATGAGCCAAATTTGAGAGATACTGATTTCTTGATCTATTACTGAAGGGTTCCACACATTAATTGTTGCATGAGCTCCCCAGTAGTTGCCATCGGTCAAAGATACTTGAGCATACTGACCAATATACAGCAAACTCGTAAGGAAGTGAAACTTAAGGAACAAAGCATAAACGAAAATGCAACTCAAAATCAACGCCACAGTAAGTCTTATTGTGATGTATTTGGACATATTTCATGTCCAGGCGGTGGGATGAACTCATGCTGGCTCTGATTAAGCCGCTTCACGCGTGTAGTCAACGATAAAACATGACGATTGTTATGCTTTTGCGGTCTTGTGATGGGGATCGTTCCTTCAGGGCATTCACCATATTTCCACCAAGCTTGACTGAGCGCACCTTCCACATATCCCGCTCCATTCGCTTTCATATTTGAACTTGTCTTCATCTACGTAAATGTGCCAGCTTCAGCAATTGTTAAATAAGGTGGGCGAACATATCTAAGGTCGCAAAACAATACTTCCGACGTAGAACAACCCGAATTTCCTAGACATCCTGCAATGTTGAAATAGCTTTCTTCTAGAACTGCTCTATAATGGGCAAGGTACTTATATCCTCATCGCTGCACTTATTCATTTTTACTGCGCAGGTCAGAAAAATAAGGTAAGAAAACCTGTATGGTATGATTCTTGAGAAGCGGATGATCAAAAGGGGTTGCTTGAAGGTGTCAACACAATCGATCACTTCACCAGTTTCATAACTCTGCAGCAGATTCTCATACATTAATTGCAAAAACATATTTAAAAGGCAAAAGAAAGAAGAAGGTGAAATAGCAACAGGGAGAATTTAGGAATGACCTCAATGGTTTTTATCGCTTCTTTAGGCTTATCGAAACATGTAACTTTGTCGGCTACAAGGATTCTCGCTCGAGCATGCCCATCAGTTATCGTACTAATAATACTTATCATAAAAACCAACCAACTGGAAATATGCAGTCGTGAACTTATCATTGCCATTGTAGAAGAGAGACCTTATTATTTTTGAAAATGAGACAATACAATATATGTTCTTTCTTATATACACATAAACTGAATCTTCTTATGGCAAATATGGATGTGAATCACAATCGGATTTTGCATTTTGAAGGAAATGTTCAGGATTTGGTAATCCAAAGGAGATGCGTCATTGATTGGCGCTGATTGCACTGCATCATCAACGATTTATAATTTCCCTTCCAAAGATGGACATAAGAGAAAAAACATGTCAATTTTCATACGTGTGAAAAATACTCATTTTTTTTACCAAAAAAAAAAAGCAGAAAAAGAAAAATACTCATATGGGAGTGGCCGTCAAAATGTCACGTTTGATGGCAGGAAAGAAAAAGTATGTACTATATATCTTCGAGTGAAATTGCTTCGATGGCTTAATTCACGTGTAGAATCATATGTATGTAATAAAAAAATTATATAAGAAACTACGTGTCAACATTTGATTAGTTACCTAACCCGATTCTCATTCTCTCACATGATCCTGAGGTACTCGTATACCGTAGGATGGCAAAGGGCAAAGAACTCTGAATTCCTTCTTTCCCCAGAAATGGTAAGGAAACTCCAGCATCCAAAAACTTATGTTAACAATACATAAAATTGCCAAAACCAGCATCCCTCACCGGCGCCTCAGATACAGGATTTACATGCTATAAGGCTGCATCAGATTGATCGGATGAGACAGGTTGTGATGATTCCAACCTAACCAAATCAAATCGGTTTGAGTTAACATGCCCTTTAATGCATTTGTATCTCAATTTTCGCCGTTTGTAGAACCAATATCCTCTCTGTCTTCTGCAACATCAACAGCTTCCCTTAGCAGAACTGGTTCCTCAGAAACTTCATTGCTGGTCATTTGATGCTGTGCAGATGTACCAAACAATGGACTCTGATTCTGTTTAGAAAGTATACTCAATCCATCGAGCTTTCCAGGCTCTAAACTTTCATTATCCCTGGCGAATGAGCTCACTACCCAAGAAGCACAATGCGAAGTTTCACTCTCATCTAATGAAAGTTCAGCTGCCTTATTTCCATATGTCATATCCTTTACTCGAAAACCTTTTGATGACATCCTGCCAGCAATTGAATTGAAGTCAATTGCCTTCACAGTTATCTAAAAGCATATCACCATCACCACTAGAGAGAGGATCCCACTTAAGCAGGTCGCCAGACTAGAGTTCCTCAGAGCCTAATCTTTCGGATCACATGGCCTCAACTCTGATGGCCTCCTTGTAGAATTTCTTCCTCTTCAAAGCATTTGCAATAAGAGCCCTGCATCATGCTGGTCAACAACCCAAGTGGAAAAAACAGTGGCTCAACAAGAGATGCAAATTACATGGCAATAATCCCAACAACCTCATAAATATAGTCATTGTAGATTTCTTGGAAATAGAATCTTTGGCCTGTTCCATGTAAATACCAAGCAAGGACGACACATTTACAACATCATAAGGCCCTCTAATTTCATTGACAGAAGATGCAGCGCTTGAAATGATTATATATTTTCTCTACGCGTCCAATCCAAATAGGAACAAGTAATGATCACCTCAGAGTGCTTTTGCCATAGATTCGAGACATAAAAGGAAAAAGTGGCATTTAAAGAAATTAAAATTGCTCATGAACATCCATCAATGTAAGATTTTGTTTTACTAAAATGAAGGGCACTGACATCATGAATGTACATATTGACAAGCACTAGCGGCACCACTACCGTCCAGCAATAACCATGATGAGCATTCGAGAATGTGGGACACTTGGAACACCAATTCAGTGCCCAAAAGTTGGCCAAGAGTGCTCATACACTCTCTGCTTAAGCAGTTCTTAAAAAGAATACCTTTTCCATTCCATGTCCATACAGTGTATAAAAACCTTTCGAAGCTCTACTGATGCTCGTTTGCAAAGGATTTCAGTATGGAAAAGTGCAAATACAAGTACTTTTTGAACCAAGCTTAAAAAAAAAGGAGTGCGTCTTATCCAGGAGCAAATAAGAAAGATGAACATAATGGATGCCGATGTAAGTTTCAATTTGCCATGTACTTTTAAACTAGCCCGCCGTTTGTATCACCATCGCAGTATCCAACTAGAGAATTCAAGTTCTTTGGTGGATTCGCATTAGAAGTTTGGCCTAGCAATCATGGTCATTCAAGAACATCTCAGATAAACCTCTTCTTCCATAAAGTATCTAGGGCTATCTTGTAGCATGACTATGTGATATGTGAAAGTTGTACGGCCATGAAAATGGCACACCCCAGGAACACCATAACCAGAAATTGAAACCCAATACAATACATGATCAGAGGATTGGCGGGCCTGATTTGGAATCCATCGAAACTAATGCCGAACAGGGACGATTCGGAACGTGCTCACCCTCTATTTCCCTCGCCGGAACATTGGCCGAATGAGAATGCCACACACGAACGGGTGCATTCTTCCTTTATGTGAGTACTTTTGTGCATTAGAGGGTTAGAGGACACTTGACCCATATTTATAGAGTTTTCAGCCACGAGCCCTCTTATCACTGGCCGGGCCCAACTCGGCCCATACTAGTCAGCTCCATTTTAAACTATTAAGAATCTATATATCTTACCTTAATTGTGATATTTTCTTTTGACTAGGTCAAAAAGAAGTGGTGGGACCGACATAATAAAAAATAAAAGGGGAAAAGAAGGGAGCAGAATTGCAAAGAGGGAGAGAAAGAGAGAGAACGCGAGCAGAAAGGGGAAAGAGAAGAGAAAGAAGAAAGAAGAAGAAAGGGAAAGAAGAGAAGAGAAGAGAGATCACGCTCCACGCCTCGTCGCCTCACCAAGCCTTTCCGACACCGATTAGCAACGTCCGGTAAATATGCGCACCTCTCGTTTCTCCTATCGAAGTAATTTTGGGTTTAGGGTAACATCTGGATTTTGGTGGATTCTGAATTTATGCGCTCGTTTGAGGGGTTTTTGGGCTGCGCTTTTGTATAAGGATGACAATTTAGGATGCTGTGAAGCCGTGGGATTTGACGGATCTTAATTTGACGCTTTGGTTTGCCCAAAACAAGATTTTCAATTCTGGTGCGCTACAGTACCCGCGCGAACAGTACATTTCAAGGCCTGATATCTTCATTTTTCGGTTGTCTTTTAGGGTTGGCCATGTTAGGACTTTTGTAGTACGTCGAGTAAGCTTCGTTTGGACTACAAGATGGCTTGAAACGGATATCGGTGGAGGAAGTTATGGCCTTTTCAATTTTGGAGCGCAAGCTGTCCATAGCGGACAGCAAAGGGTATTCGCTATGGGCGAGCTTCCGTTGACGCGTAGTCGTCGTTCTATCGTTAAATAGGTGTAATTTAGTAGAGTCATCCGTTAGAGTGGCGTTTTACTCGTTTTTGATCCGCTTTCCGTTCATTTGATAGGAATTCGGACGCGTCGGCTCGAGTAACCGTCGCATTTTGCTTTTGCCTTATCTGGTGAGTGATACTATTTCTTCTTTGACTTGTGTAAACTCATATTTTTCTGAGAATGATAAAAATGTATAATATGAGTTTATAATGTGATTTGTTCCTTTGAAAGGGAAGTGAAAGCAGTGTTTAGAGCATTTTTGTTGCATAAAATAGGATCGAACATTTATTGCTGTTTTATCTATTTGAGACGGTTTGTCATCGATTGGTGCTACTGGTTTCGAGTTGATTGTGATGTATATTCTGGTTTATGATATTGATGTTGTTGTGAGTTTGTGCTGCTCAAGAATGGCTGTGAACCCGATTGAGGAGTTTGTGGGTATGCGCATACTAGTTTAGGATATCCTTGTGGGCCGAGCCACCGGCATTATAGGTGGAAACCTTGCCAAGGGGGGGATCTTGGTTGCCTTTTGTCACGAGCGTTATACGTGACCACGGTTAGAATCTTGAGCACGAGATTGGTCAATGGATAGACCATTGACGTGTATTTTGATGAGATTGTTGTGTTTTGACGAGATTAATCAATGGATTAGACCATTGATATTTGTTTTGAGTATTTAATGTGCATAGTGATTGTTCGATCCGCTTAGAAGAAATGTATTACTCACTGAGCCGTGTTAGCTCACTCCTTTCATCTTCCTTGTCTTTCAAGTTGAGTTTTTGGTTAAGTTGAGGCTGCGTCCTTTTTGAGAAAGGGACGGTCGTGTCATGGCCCCTGTTATTGTGTTTTGGGGTATGACATTTATTGGTATCAGAGCATAAGTTACGATCTTTATGGGTATGAATATGGGACGTTGTGAGATAGTGTGATAGATTTTAATGCGTTAGTCTAAGAGATGCTAAGGTATACTTTCGTTTCATTCTTAGATCCAGGTAGTCATGAGTTCTGACCAAGAGCTACTTGCCAATTTCCGCAAAAGCAATAGGAGCAAGAGAGCTATTAACTTCAATTCCAGGGATGTGCCTCGAGGTTCTAGAGGCAGGCCTTCGACAAGAGGGGGAGAAGATACAAGAGCTGATTCACAGGAATCAAGAGGGGAGAGCCAGCAGCAAAGGACTCAAGACAATGTAGCTGGAGCTGTTGAGCCTAGAGGTGATAGAGGCTACACCTTCGCCCAGTTTAGAAAGGCGAATCCACCTACTTATGATGGTAAAACTGATCCTCTAGCGGCGGAGCGTTGGATTAGGAAGATAGAGGGGATCTTTAGAGTTGAAGAGGTTCCCGAGGAGAAGAAGGTTGACTTTGCTACTCAATATTTGGAAGGTGAAGCCGAATATTGGTGGGAGGGAATGAGGTTCGCCCTTGGAGATGAGAATACTGCTATTTCTTAGAAGGATTTCAAGGAGACTTTTAACGCCCAATTCTTCCCATAGTCGTTCCAGGCGCAGATGAAGAACGATTTTCTACATATTTCACAAGGTGACTCTACCGTCTTGGAGTATGTAGGCCGCTTCAACCAGATGAGTAGATTTGCAGGGCGTCTAGTGGCCGTTGAAGGGGAAAAAGCCGAACATTTCGTGAGAGGACTCCGGCCTGATATTCGTTTTACACTTGTGTCTCTTTCATTGCCAACTTATAAAGACGTACTAGAGTGAGCAATTAAGATTGAACGTGAGATTTCTAGAAGTGGCACACAGGGTACTTCTCTGAATAAGAGGCCGAATTTTACTCACTTCGAAGAAAGTCAAGCAAGTGGCGGCACCAAGCAGAGAAGCGTTAGCAATCCTAGGAAAGGGAAGAGTCCAGTTATTCAGGGCCCTTGCCCTACATGTGGGAGACATCATGGCGGTCCTTGTTACCGCAAGACCGGAGCATGTTTTATTTGTGGAAACACGGGGCATATGGCGCGCGATTGTCCCACTCAGAGGAGTGTACTTGCGGATGGTAGAGTATGTTTTGTATGTGGGCAGCCTGGGCAGGTAGCTCGTACTTGTTCTATGAGGAAGACAGCCTCTTCGGCTGGTAGGCCCCAAGAAAGTCAACAAAGGCAGAAGGTGACCAGGAAAGTTTTTGCTATGACGAAAGAGGATGCAGCGGCTTCTAACACCGTTGTGGCAAGTAATATTTCAATTGCCTCACGGTGTGCTTATGCATTATTTGACTCTAGTGCTACGCATTCCTTCATTTCTACAAAATTTGCAAAGAAACTTGATGTGTTACCTGATTCTCTTGAATATGAATTACGAGTTGATACTCCTACTGGTGATTTCTTGATTGCTGATTGTGTGTTCAAGAGGTACATGCTTCGAATTGATAATATGGAAATGCCTGGAGATTTGGTGTTGTTAGATATACGAGATTTCGATATTATTCTAGGGATGGATTGGCTATCAAGACATCATGCTACTGTTGATTGTTATTCAAAGAAAGTTTTCTTTCGACTTCCGAATCAACCTGAATTCTCTTTTTCGGGAAGTTGTAAAGGCACTTTTTCGAGATTAATTTCAGCTATGCAAGCGAGGAAACTTCTAAGGAAGGGTTGCTATGGTTATCTAGCCTGCGTAAAAGACACCAGCAAGGAAGTTGTAAAGCTGGAAAATGTTCCGATTGTTAGAGAATTTCCAGATGTGTTTCCTGATGATTTAACTAGTTTACCTCTTGATAGAGAGATTGAATTTTGCATTGAGTTGATGCCTGGTATCGCACCTATCTCTAAGGTGCCTTATCGGATGGCGCCTGCCGAATTGAAAGAGTTGAAGACGCAGTTGCAGGAGCTTTTGGATAAGGGTTTCATTAGACCCAGTGTCTCACCTTGGGGAGCTCCCATCCTATTTGTAAAGAAGAAGGATGGTAGTATGCGGCTTTGCATAGATTACCGAGAACTTAACAAAGTGACGATCAAGAATAAATATCCTTTGCCTCGGATTGATGACCTATTTGATCAACTCCAAGGAGCTCAGGTATTTTCAAAAATCGACCTCCGCTATGGATATCACCAGTTGATGATAAAAGCAGATGATGTGCCAAAGACTGCTTTCAGAACAAGGTATGGGCATTATGAGTTTCTTGTCATGCCTTTTGGACTAACGAATGCGCCTGCTGCTTTTATGGATTTGATGAATAGGGTATTCAGGCAGTATCTTGATAGATTTATTGTGGTGTTCATTGATGATATTCTGGTGTATTCGAGAAGTTTGGAGGAACACGAGCAACACTTGAGACTTGTTTTTGGCAGACTTTGCGTGAGAAAAAGTTGTATGCTAAATTTAGCAAGTGCGACTTTTGGCTTGATCATATTGAGTTCTTGGGCCATGTAATCTCGAAAGATGGTATTTCTGTTGACTCGAAGAAAGTCGAAGCAGTTGTTCAGTGGAATCGTCCTACAAATGTTACTGAAGTGAGAAGTTTTCTCGGGTTAGCAGGTTATTACAGGCGATTTGTGGAGGGGTTTTCCAAAATTGCAGGTCCACTTACTCGCCTAACTCAGAAGGGGGTCAAGTTCGTGTGGTCAGATCAATGTGAGCGCAGTTTCCAAGAATTGAAGAGGCGGTTAGTGTCAGCTCCTATATTGACCTTACCTTCAGAAACTGGTGGCTTCACTATCTATTGTACGCATCTAAGGAAGGTCTAGGTTGTGTTCTTATGCAGGATGGTAAAGTGGTGGCCTATGCCTCGAGACAGTTGAAAGCACATGAGAAGAACTATCCCACTCATGATCTGGAGTTAGCAGCGGTTGTGTTTGCCTTGAAAATATGGCGACACTACTTGTATGGTGAAAAATACGAAGTCTTTACTGATCACAAAAGTTTGAAGTATATCTTTACTCAGAAAGAATTGAACATGAGGCAGAGAAGATGGCTAGAACTCTTGAAAGATTATGACTTGTCTATCAACTATCATCCCGGTAAGGCAAATGTAGTGGCGGATGCCTTGAGTCGTAAATCTTCTGGAAACATGGCAGCATTGCTCACTTCTCAGCGGTCTATTCTCGAGGATATGAGGAAACTAGAGTTGGAGGTGTTGGTGCATCAGCTTGGTGCTCATTTAGCTAATCTTCGAGTGCAGCCAACGTTGATTGATAGAATAAAGGATAAACAGAATGATGATTCTCAATTGAGGAAGATCAGAGAAGGCGTAGAAGCTGGGGGACAACCAAATTTTAGTATCCATGTGGATGGGTCATTGAGGTTTCGTGGTCGACTATGTGTTCCCGATGATGCAGGATTGAAAAAGGAGATATTACAGGAAGCTCACACCACTAGATACTCGATTCATCCCGGAAGCACTAAAATGTACAAGGATTTGAGAGGAAATTTCTGGTGGATCAACATGAAGAAAGATATTGTGAAGTTTGTCGATCAATGCTTGGTTTGTCAGCAAGTAAAGATTGAGCATCAGAAACCAGGTGGACAGCTGCACCCACTTGAGATACCTAAATGGAAATGGGAGCATATCATCATGGACTTCGTTGTCGGTTTACCGAGGACGCCTAGTGGTAAGAACGCTATATGGGTGATTGTCGATCGACTGACTAAGTCGGCACACTTTTTATCATATCGTTTTGGCCTTTCGGTAGAAGACATGGCGAAGCGGTATGTGAATGAGATAGTCAAGCTGCATGGAGTTCCGGTGAGCATTGTTTCTAATAGGGATCCCAGATTTGTGTCCAACTTTTGGAGGAGTTTACAAGGAGCGTTGGGTACTAAACTCAACTTTAGTACAGCTTTTCATCCACAAACAGATGGATAGTCAGAGAGGACGATTCAGACGCTAGAGGATATGCTATGATCCTGCGTTATTGACTTTGGTGGCTCATGGGATGAACATCTACATTTGGCGGAGTTTTCTTATAATAACAGTTATCATTCCAGTATAAAGATGGCTCCTTTTGAAGCTTTATATGGTCGAAAATGCAGGAGTCGTATTTGTTGGGACAATGTTGGTGAGAAAAGACTAACCGGCCCTGAGTTCATACAACAATCAGAGGAGAAAGTCAGGCTCATTCGAGAGTTTTTTAGAACAGCTCAAAGCCGTCAGAAAAGCTATGCATACCTCAAAAGGCGCAACGTAGAGTTCGGTGTGGGAGATCATGTATTCTTAAAGGTTTCACCGATGAAGGGTGTTATGAGATTTGGCACTCGGGGGAAATTGAGTCCAAGATATGTGGGACCATTCTTGATATTAGAGAAGATTGGCGAAGTTGCTTATAAACTTGCTTTGCCACCAGCATTATCTGGAGTGCATAATGTGTTTCATGTGTCCTTATTGCGGAGATATATGCCGAATCCTAAACATGTATTGGATTTCACTCCTTTGAGATTAAAGGAAAACTTGACATATGAAGAGTAGCCTATTCGGATCGTTGATAGGAAAAATCAAGTGTTACGACGACGAACTATCCCTTATGTAAAGATTCAATGGCATAACCACACAGAAAGAGAGGCTACTTGGAACTCGAGGAGGAGGCGAGACACAAGTATCCTCACTTATTCGAATGTTGAGGTAAGTTCAGTTATCTAAATTTCGAGGACGAAATTCCTTTTAAGGAGGGTAGAATGTGATATTTTCTTTTGACTAGGTCAAAAAGAAGTGGTGGGACCAACATAATAAAAAAAAAGGGGGGAAAAGAAGGGAGCAGAATTGCAAAGAGGGAGAGAAAGAGAGAGAACGCGAGCAGAAAGGGGAAAGAGAAGAGAAAGAAGAAAGAAGAAGAAAGGGAAAGAAGAGAAGAGAAGAGAAGAGAGATCACGCTCCACGCCTCGTCGCCTCACCAAGCCTTTCCGACACCGATTAGCAACGTTCGGTAAATATGCGCACCTCTCGTTTCTCCTATCGAAGTAATTTTGGGTTTAGGGTAACATCTGGATTTTGGTGGATTCTGAATTTATGCGCTCGTTTGAGGGGTTTTTGGGCTGCGCTTTTGTATAAGGATGACAATTTAGGATGCTGTGAAGCCGTGGGATTTGACGGATCTTAATTTGACGCTTTGGTTTGCCCAAAACAAGATTTTCAATTCTGGTGCGCTACAGTACCCGCGCGAACAGTACATTTCAAGGCCTGATATCTTCATTTTTCGGTTGTCGTTTAGGGTTGGCCATGTTAGGACTTTTGTAGTACGTCGAGTAAGCTTCGTTTGGACTACAAGATGGCTTGAAACGGATATCGGTGGAGGAAGTTATGGCCTTTTCAATTTTGGAGCGCAAGCTGTCCATAGCGGACAGCAAAGGGTATTCGCTATGGGCGAGCTTCCGTTGACGCGTAGTCGTCGTTCTATCGTTAAATAGGTGTAATTTAGTAGAGTCATCCATTAGAGTGGCGTTTTACTCGTTTTTGATCCGCTTTCCGTTCATTTGATAGGAATTCGGACGCGTCGGCTCGAGTAACCGTCGCATTTTGCTTTTGCCTTATCTGGTGAGTGATACTATTTCTTCTTTGACTTGTGTATACTCATATTTTTCTGAGAATGATAAAAATGTATAATATGAGTTTATAATGTGATTTGTTCCTTTGAAAGGGAAGTGAAAGCAGTGTTTAGAGCATTTTTGTTGCATAAAACAGGATCGAACATTTACTGCTGTTTTGTCTATTTGAGACGGTTTGTCATCGATTGGTGCTACTGGTTTCGAGTTGATTGTGATGTACATTCTGGTTTATGATATTGATGTTGTTGTGAGTTTGTGGTGCTCAAGAATGGCTGTGAACCCGATTGAGGAGTTTGTGGGTATGCGCATACTAGTTTAGGATATCCTTGTGGGCCGAGCCACCGGCATTATAGGTGGAGACCTTGCCAAGGGGGGATCTTGGTCGCCTTTTGTCACGAGCGTTATACGTGACCATGGTTAGAATCTTGAGCACGAGATTGGTCAATGGATAGACCATTGACGTGTACTTTGATGAGATTGTTGTGTTTTGACGAGATTAATCAATGGATTAAACCATTGATATTTGTTTTGAGTATTTAATGTGCATAGTGATTGTTCGATCCGCTTAGAAGAAATGTATTACTCACTGAGCCGTGTTAGCTCACTCCTTTCATCTTCCTTGTCTTTCAGGTTGAGTTTTTGGTTAAGTTGAGGCTGCGTCCTTTTTGAGAAAGGGACGGTCGTGTCATGGCCCCTGTTATTGTGTTTTGGGGTGTGACATTAATAGACCGACCTCGTTAAATGGTAAATATCAATTATCAATTTCAATTAATTTAGCCCACATCAGGAAATTTCTTACATTCTCTCACTTGGGCTATATTAATTGAAATGTTGGCTTTGATTGGGTCAAGTGGGCTTTGAACGACTCTCTTCATTTGTTGAATGAATGGATGGGTACGATTTCTTTATCTCATTCGTACTTTTGTGAGCTAGAATGGGGATCATTCCTTCAGGGCACGCTCCATATTTCCACCAAACTTGACTGAACACGACTTCGGATAATTCTGCCTCATTTTGGCTTGAGTTCGGTTTCACCTACAAAGTATCGAAGATGAAAGTTTCAGCTTTCGTTAGATCATCATAGGAAAGAGCCTGTCGCGACCTAAAAAATGATCAAATTTTTAGGCTAATGGATTATCAGGCTAATTAGAAACTAACCTAATACGGACTCTCCCAAGCCCTACCAAATCGCAACTTAGGGTTAATGAAGTGATTTTAACTTTGGAGCCGCCACTAACCATTTTTGGGTAGGTTGGTTAGAAACCTAAATAAAAATAGCGGGAGGACTATCTTTATTCCTACGAACCAGAGATTGAGGATTCGGGGACTTGGTTACATTAACTAACCTTAGCTAATGCCCTTTCGGTACCTTAATTCCATGTGACGTCCTAAGTCGGCAACTCTTGATTGAATTCAAATGAAGTGTTTTTTTTTATGTTCAAGTGAGGTGTTTTTTTTGTTTTCACTTTATTAGAATGAATGAAATGCATGGCATGCAAAGTCTATGCTAAATGCCGAATTCATATGACTATGCTAAACATGCAAAATCAAATCAAAGAAAAATGCAAGATGACATGCAAACAATCATGCAATAAAATAAATATGCTGAGGTTATAACATGCAAAAGTTAAGTCAATATTTCCCTATATGCAGCAATTAACTAATTAATTAAAACATGCAATATGACATACTATCAAAACATAATGCGAGACCACTATTTTAAATATGCGAAAATTATAGGTGAAAAGTAAATAGTCATGCAATCGGTTAACTAAACATGCAAGCTATCATGCAATTAAACTAACCTAACATGAGTATCCTAATCATGGTACTAATGATATATAAAAAAAAATGACATGGAAGGATAAAATATGAACATGCAAGACATGGTATGCGAAAATGACATGGCATAAGAACACCTAGCATGCAATTTTTATTTTTAAAACATGGAAGGACATGACTTATGATACTTCAAAATTTAATGCAACATGGACATGCAATATATGAATTTTTTTTTTTTTTTAAAAAATGGATGAAGGACTCAAATGATACTAAAAAATTTGATGCAATCAAAACCACAAATGAGCAGATTTTTTAGATTTTTCTAGCAATTAAAATATGCATGAGACAAGAGATACTGCAAAGATATGAATGAGATTTTGAAAATATGGAATGCGGGATATGATATTTGAAAGGATATGCAATGAATGTGCAATATATGCATGAGATTTTTATCCTTTTTTAGATGTGATTTTCGGCCAAATGAAGGTAAGCTTGATTTGATTCTCTTGTCTTTCAATTCCAAATTGAACTTAATGAGATAAAATTTCTAAGAAACTTTATCTTCCTAAAGATTTAATTAGACATGATTTTATAGGAAATCATATCTTACTAAACATTTTAGGAATTTTAAGTTCAGATTAGACGAGATATCAAATCATTCACAGAATATCAATCCAATCAAATAACCAAGATACCAATTCAGATAAATTGAAACAAATCAAACCCCATTCTCTTATAGTTTTCGAAGAAAAGATAGGACAAAATCTAAAGTCGGCTTTTTGAAAGATAAAAAACCGGATCTAAATGGCGATAGATCAAGTCGGTTATCTTTCCCGATTTTCCTAAAACGGGGGATCGTTCCCGAATGGCAACGGGAAGAATCATCCAAGTTTAAGATAAATTCGTTGCCTATTAGGAAAATATTTTCCTAATTTAGATTTAGTCCTTTTTAAAAAAAATATTCTGAAAATGTGTCCAATTAATCCCCAAAATTTCGAAAATCATGTGAAAATTAGGGTTTTAATGCACAAAATTTTTATGAATTTTTTCTGCAAAAAAATCAGTGATCTCCGCCCAACACCAGCAGCCCAAACAGCACTTAATTCACACAAATTAGCATCAAAAACATGGTAGAAACTTACCTTAGCGCTCCCGCAAAAATCTGCACATGTTAATGATCATGACTATGCAAAAACAGCCTTAAATCGGACCAAACATCATATAAACAGTGCAGAAACAGCATGAAAACAGCACTGATAATACGTCAAAACAGCGTGCAAATCATCAAGAATCGACCTTAAATCAACCTTGACAAGTATATGAGGATTACCTTGATCCGTAGCGTGAACTCGGGGTGATTTGCGATGAGAATTCCGCTGGACAGCACCTTACGATAAGGCAAATGAGCTTGGACGCCGCGGCTAGAGGCACGGCGAGAGGGCGCTCGGTGATACGGGCTAGCAAGGACTGTTGATTCTCGGATTGAAGCAACTCAGGACGTCGAACGGCTCAACTCGTTATGCTGGATCGTTGGTTCAAGCAAGCTGCTCCAATGGTGGTTCATTGATGGAAGCAACAGTACACGCCACGGGGGGAACCACGAATCAACAGCCACGGTGGAAGTCAAGGAAAAACCACCCAGAACTCTCTTTTTGTCTTTTGTCAGTACTCCTTAAGAAAAGAAACTAACGAAGAAGACCCACCTCGTAATCCACGAAAGAGAGTCTTCCGACTCTTTTCCAAACCACTACTTTCTGCACTCTCTCCCTCACGTTTTCTCTCTCTCATGTAGTGGAGCTCTCAAAAATTATCACCCTCCTTCTTCAGACTTGTGGCCGTGTATTATAATGAAAGTGGCCTCCCGTTTGTCAGTCATAGGCCTCCTTTTATAGCCTAGGATTCTCAAGAGAAAAAGCAGATTTTCTTTCCTTAAAAAAATATTTTTTATATTCTTTCCTCCATACTTTCTTCCTGCTCACCTCCATGGACACGTGAAGATTATCTTGAGAGTGCCATATATTGCCTTTTACTGACCGAATCATATATTCTCTTTCTTTGGATATTTCTTTCAAAGTCATGCCTTAAAAGATCAGATTCTGCCCCAAACCGTGAACCACTATTCTAAGAATGTTCTTTTAATACAAAGGGCACACACTTCGTGATTATATGGGCTTAGCAGATTTTTCTTGGCTACAGGCTTGTTTTAATTAAGCTCAAAACTATCCCCCCATATCCATCCACTGTCGGCCCGGTTAATGCAAATGTAACGCAATGGACGTTCAATTAAATGAAGCCTATATGCAAATGATCTGAATATTTTTGCTAGGGACTAAGGTTAGTTCCTAATTTTATGCAAAATAAATAATTAAGGAAAAATCAAAATTTAGGTGTCAACAGAGCCATCTAACTGGCTCATCTTCCTAAGAAGCTGAAACTACTTTTCCTTAGAATGGCTATATGATGGCCTGGGCCTCCTAGAAGCATCTCATGCGGTCGTCCACACATGTATGTTTAAATTGAGTTACTCTTGTGCGTAGCGTCTTGGGTTTGAGCTTGGTTTATTCTAAGAGCCATGATGGTGATGATGAATTCGGCTTCTGTTAGCCCAACTAAGTGCTAAAAACAGAATTGTAAACAGGAAAGTCACCGAAAACTATCACAATTGGTTTGTAACCTGAGAAGTTTGACTTCTCTTGCAATGGCTATATGCTGGCCTTCAATAATATGTCGTCTCATATGGTTGAATGGTAAAAGTGCATTTCGGTTGCTCATCTGGTTTGGTCTCCATAACATTTCCACAACATTGGTCCCAAATTAAAATGCATTTAGCAATATCCGTAGGAAGTGATTCCTTAGAAGTGGATGATCAAAGGCGGGTTGCTTGAAGATGTCAATGCAATGGATCGTTTTACTTATATCGTGACACTGTAGTATAACATTGCAATTCAATTTCAACATTTCACATAGGGTAGACTATTATGCAGACTAAGGTGGTACAATCTCAACAAAAAACCGAAACAGCAACAGAAAGGTCTAAGAATGACCTCTATGGCTTTCACTATGCCTTTAGGCTTAGCCAAACCTGTCTTCTCTTCTTGCGCAAACCCGTTTCTCAGCATATTAATCATGACACCCAACAGAAGTAGCTAAGCAAGTTTTAGTGTGATTTGTATTTGCCATTGCAAAACTAATGAAAGTAAGATAAACGAAATTCTTCCACCTACATATGTATGGTGCTCCATTCTACAACCATACCCTGATTAAATCACCAACAATCTTCACTAGATCAGGCAATACTATGGAGGCCATTGGAGGAAGTGTCGGATTTCAATTCTAATAGAAATGGAAATCTTCCGCATTGAAATAGGTCAATTCATTTCCATGAAAAGCATGAAATGGAAGAAGAAAAGCGGGTCCTGTAGCTATACGGTTTATGTACGGGAAATCTGCTACTAAATTCCTTGGTTGAGAATCTCATATCATTCCCTTGATTTCATTCCTCGTAATCAGACAATGTTTAAGGATGAAGATAGAGGAATGCAAAGAAGTATTAATGGGCAGATATTTTTCCCAATTTAAAGGAAAGTTAAGATGGATTCCCGAGAAAGAATCAAGGGAGCAATTATGACAACCCTTGTATCGAATAATTTTCCTCGTGTATGTCATTTCCTTTCTCTTGAGCAATAAGAGTCCTTATACACATTGCAATCCTTGAGTCAAATCATCCTACTGATCATCAGTAAAAGTTTGCACTGCCCCCTTTATCCGTTATAAAAGATGGAGTCAGTTTTTAGTTAAGATAAAGAAGAATGTTTCTTGTGTGGCATGATTTGCTATTGAACTGGAGATAGTGGTCATTAATGCTTTTCTGCACATGCGAGCAATGCTCGAGATTGGCATCGGAACTTAGTGCTAGGATTTCAAATCCCAGAGAAGGCTTTCAATGGTTTGATTTGATTGCCAGTTCATAAGTGACTTTACGAACATTGCACATGAAACCAGCTAGCAGTACTTCCTTCAAAAGCACTAGTGTACTCACCGCTAAACATTTAACAAAGCCATTTGTATTAGGGTACGAAAAAAGGGGAAAGCATGCTATCATATGTTCACTGTTTTGCACACTGAACTGAATATCCAGGACCCCCGTAATAGAAATTGACTCCAGATGTACTGGATGGGTCCTTGCCGAGCAGTAACTCATAGCATTCAGGTCTTGTGACGTACATTTCGAGATTCTCCGGGTCTCTCTCAGTGTATCTGGCATCGACGAATTTAAGATGGCTGAAATAGGACGCCTTTCCAAAGCAAGGAAATGGCCGCTCCCCATTTGCGTTGACGTATGACGATCACCCGGTTCTGTGTTGACTATCTGTCCGCCCCAACTAATTGCATCAGCAGGGCCATTTAGAGAAGTAAAGATTTCTCTGGGCCAGTCTCCTACATCCATGTCCGCAATGCGCAACCACCAACTTCCAGTAACTTGATTCTAAAATATTGTCGTTAAAAGACAGAAGACTCGAAAATATCCCCTGTACAACCTAAAAGATTGTTCATTGCCTTTGTTATGTCTATAGATATGTCATATTGCTGTCCACCGTAGGTGGAAACTGCTAGAATCCGAGCACCTAGAGCAATCTTTCTACTTGTTTGTACGAATTCAGGGCATTCGAGATTGTAGCAACCAGTATGGTGATAGCCATCACTCTAAAGTCCACCCAAGAAAAGCATGTCAATGCATGTATGATATGTTTGCGAATGTTAGGTGAATTGTAAGTGATCAATAGAGTTAAGAACTCACGGTCCAATATATGAAACTCTTTGCCTGCTTGCTGGTACTAGAAACTGTATCGACCTATAATAAAAACACAAACCACTTATCTTCCATATCTAGACACATTCAGAATGTCAATCTTGCTAAACTCTTCAGATTCTATCATTCTAAGTTCTTACCATCCATCCAGCTTCCACAGCGTTCATATTCTCTTTGGGGCCTGATATGAGCCAAATTTGAGACAAACTGACTTCTGGATACATTACTGTAGGATTCCACACATTAACTATTGCGTGAGCTCCAAAGTAGTCGCCATCGGTCAAAGATACTTGAGCAAACTGACCAATATACAGCAAACTCATAAGGAAGTGAAACTTAAGGATCAATGCATAAACAAAAATGCAACTCAAAATCAACTCCACATAAGTCTTATCACGATGTACTTGCACATACTTCACGTCCAGGCGGTGCAATGAATGCATGCCCGCTCAGATTGAGCAGCTTTTCATTCGGAGTCAACGGTATAACATGACCATCGTTATGCTTTTGTGGTCTTCTGATGCCTATCGTTCCTTCAGGGCATTGACCATATTTCCACAAGCTTGTCTGACCGCACCTTCCACATGTTCCGCTCCATTCTCTTTCAGATTTGAGCATGGTTTCATCTATTCATAAACGTGCCAGCTTAGTGATAAGGTCACAAAACAATACTTCCGACATAGAACAACCCGAATTTCCTAAACATCCTGCAATATTGAAACACCTTTTTCCTAGAACTACTCTACATTGGCCCTTGTCAGTAAGTACATATATCGATATCACTGCACTTGCTCATTTTCATGCTCACTGCAAACTTCGCATGGGAGGCACAGGAAAGCATTCTAAATCAGCCAATACTGATGCAAGTAACAAGTCAAAAGAGGAAGCGGATGATCAAAGGCCAGTTGCTTGAAGATGTCAATACAATTTATCACTTCACCATCTTCGTAACTCTGCAACAGGTTCTCATACATAATCTTAGCCAAAAAAACATATTTCGGGAAAAAAAAGGTGAAATAGCAACAGGCGGAGTTCGGGAATGACCTCGATGGTTTGTACCGCTCTTTAAGCTTATGGAAACCCATAACTTTGTCCAATACAAGGATTCTCACTCGAGCATGCCCGTTGCTTATCGTATATCATCAAAACCAACCAACCGGAAAACTGCATTCGTGGACTTACCATTGCCAATGTCGAACAGACCAGAGTGTTTGAAAATGAGACACGACAAAGTTCTTCCCTATGCACACATAAATCATATCCCCTTGGTTGAACACTGTAAACGTGAAAACGAAAGACAGAAGAAATTATTATTCTGATAATTCTAGATTACATCAATATGTATAGCTCACTAATAATGAATAAGACTAAAATACCATTGCTAACAAATAAGCCCAATAATTAACGTTTCAACACTCCCCCTCAAGTTGGTGCATAAACATCAAAGAGCCCCAACTTGTTGCACAAAGTAATCACTCTACTACCCCGCAATGACTTAGTGAAAAGATCAGCAAGTTGATCCTCGGTCCATGTGGATTGAAGTGTTATTTCCTTGTTCTGAATCTTTTCTCGCACAAAATGGTAATCTACTTCAATATGCTTCGTGCGCTCATGAAAGACTGGATTTGAAGCAATATGCATAGCGGACTGGTTATCACAACACAAAACTAAGGGAGCCGAGGATGGCATGCTGAGTTCGGATAACAACATCTTCAACCAAAGCAACTCGCTAGTCACATGAGCCATGGCCCGATGTTTCGCCTCTGCACTCGATCGAGACACAACCTGTTGCTTCTTACTTTTCCAACTCACAAGATTGCCTCCCAAGAAAACACAATAGCCAGAAGTCGATCTCCTATCAATAGGACACCCAGCCCAATCAGCATCAGAGTAGCCAGTGACAATAAGATATCCATGATTCTTGAACAAAAGCCGTTTACTCGGTGCTCCCTTCAAGTACTTAACAACACGTAGCACTGCCTCCTAATGTGTAGTGCGAGGAGCACTCATAAATTGACTAACCACACTAACAGCAAAAGAAATATCCGGTCTGGTGACAGTTAAATAGTTGAGCTTACCCACTAGCCTCCGATACTTGCTCGGATCATGAATTAAGTCTCCATGTTCTGCATCAAGCTTCACATTAGGATCCATTGGAGTATTGACAGGCTTCGCTCCAAGAAAACCAACCTCACTCAGAATATCCAGAACATATTTTTGCTATGATAATGAGATACCATCATGTGAGTAGGCCACCTCAATGCCTAAGAAATACCCCAGAGAACCTATATCTTTTGTGCTGAACTCTGTCTTTAAAAATCGTTTCAACTTTTGTATATCATCCACATATACAACCAGAAGCACACACCCCCTAGGAGAAGTGGAGCTAAACACATAATTGTCCACGGTACAACACCGCCAACCGAACCGAATAACTGCATCACTGAAACGGCCAAACCAGGCACGAGGAGACTGTTTCAAATCATATAATGCCTTGCGTAGGCGACAAACACCAGTAGGCTCCCCCTGAGCAACAAATCCCGGGGGTTGCTCCATATAGACCTCCTCGGTCAAGTCGCCATGAAGAAAGGCATTCTTGACATCAAGCTGATGAAGAGTCCAACCATATCGGACAGCAAGGGAGATGAAAATACGAATAGAAGGTATCTTTGCAATAGGAGAGAATGTATCATCATAATCAACTCCATAGGTCTGGGTGAACCCTTTGGTAACCAGACGCGCCGTCAGACACTCAACAGACCCATCAGGTTGAAACTTCACTGTGAAAACCCAACGGCACCCCACAGCCTATTTGCCATCAGGTAACGATGTAAACTGCCATGACCGATTATCCTGTAGCACCTGCATTTCATCTTCCATAGCCCGCCGCCAACCTGGATGGGCATGAGCCTCTGCAACAGTACTTGGCACGGACACAGCAGATAAAGAAGCAACAAAGGAGGAATATGTAGGAGAAAGACAATCGTAGGATAAAAATTGAGAAAGAGGGTGACGAGTGTGTGTACGACAAGGTAAACCAGTATAGGGAACCAATCGGGAATTGGGTTGACCGACACAAGAACGCGCATATTTGCGCAATGTAACGGGAATATCAATAGTAGAATCAGGCTCAGAAGAAACTGGTGGATCAAAGGCCAGGACATGAATTGGTGGAGACACATGCATGTCCAATGGGGGCGGCAACTGTACTACCTCATGTTGAACAGAATGACGTTGTTGATAGGTCCAGTCGAAAAATTGAAAATCGGGCGATGGCCCGGGCACCCTCGTCAAGGAGACAGGTGACAGTGGAGTCATGGCCAAGGACAAAGTATCTTCAGAAGGAGTCGCCGATTGGTCAGTAGAGGAGTAATATGACTGGTCCTCGAAGAAGGTCACATCTGCCGAGACATATAACCGCTGACTAACCGGACTATAACACTTGTACCTTTTTTGAGTTCGAGAGTATCCAAGAAACACACACTTGTCAGCCAGTGGATCGAGCTTACCATGACCAGGACCAAGACGATGTACAAAATAAACACACCCAAACACACGAAGTGGTAAAGAAAAAAGTGGACTCGTAGGATGGAGAGTAGAAAAAGGTATGCCCCCACGAAGCACAAATGATGGAAGACGATTTATGAGATAGCATGCTGTAAGAATAGCATGCTATGAAAAAGCAGACAACAAGCAACATCCAAGAGATGGCGATTTTTTCATTCCGCCACCTCATTCTATTGGGGAGTATAGGGACAAGATGTCTGATACAGAATCCCATGAGATGTAAGAAATGATTGAAAACTAGAGGAAATAGCCATATATTCTTTGGCATTATCAGAATGCAGACATTTAACCGAAACATGATACTGATTTAGAATCTCAAAGTAAAACATACGGAAATAAAAAAAAAACTTCAGTTCGATCTTTTATTAAATATAACCACGTTATGTGAGAATAATCATCCACAAATGTAACAAAATACTTGTAACCATACATATCTTTGACACGACACGGTCCCCAAACATCAGAATGGACAAACTCAAAAGGACTAGACACACGACTCTGGATACGGGAACGAAAAGACACCCGATGATGTTTTCGAAATTGACAAGCATCAAACTGGATAGGACTCATAGACTCTAAAGCAGGAGAGAAATGACGAAATGTGTTAGATAGTGGATGACCCATACGACAATGCATCTGAAAGAAGTCGGAGGTGGTACTCTTCTGAATAGCAGCAGCAATAAGATCTTTGTTCAGGTAGTACAGCGCATTGGACTCATGCCCTCCTCGTCCGTCCGATCCTCAGATCTTGAAAGGTACAACGAGTAGAGGTAAATGTCACAGAACAATTCAAATCTCTAATAAGGGAACTAACAGAAAGTAAGTTACATGAGAAAGCTGGTAAATGGTAAACAGATGAGAGAGAAAGAGATGGACCCAAGGTTACATCCCCTTGACTAGTGATATGGGACTGTGAACCATCAGCAAGTGTAACAGAACTAGGAGACGTAGAGGTAATACCAAACAATAAGTTAGAATTACCGGTCATAGGATTGGTGGCACCCGAGTCTACGACCCAGAAAGTGGGCACAGTAGAGAGTAAACAAGACGAATTACCTAAAGAAGTCTGTGCCAAAGTAGCAGTAGGAGCGGAGGATTCCACCACTTGGTTGGGACGCACTAAGGACTCATACTCGGCGCGAGACATCATAATGGTGCTAGGAAACTCTTGTGACTGATCATGAACCTTTTGCACTGGAGACTCAACAACATTGGCATACGCAGCCTGTGGACGAAGCTCGGGATGTAGGGTATAGCAATAAGCCTCAGTATGGCCGGCTCGTTGACAGTGGTGGCAATAACGAGAACTTCCAGCACCGCTACCGCCATCACGGCCACGACCAGGAGAGAAACCAGATCTGCCACGGCCACGGGGACCACGCCCCGGCCTCTACAGTCACCAGATGACTAAGAAACCATAGCACTTGCTATAGGTGCGAAAGTGAGTGCAGATGATGAGTCAGGCATGCACCGAAGGACCCGAGAAAAGACCTCATCAACTGATGGAAGAGTACCCTGAGAAGTAATCTGCTGTCGGAGAGATGAATGAGTAGGACCAAGCCCTTGGAGAAATAACATAACTCTCATATCCTCCTAAAGCTCGGCCAACTCTCTAATATCATCAGTGGCAGGCAAATAAGTGTCTAGTCTCTCGCAAAGAGTGGTGAACCTGGAATAGTATTCGGATATAGATATATCTCCTACACGTAGATCAAATAGCTCTTCCCAAACATCACAAACACGGGTCATGTTATCTCGACCCGAAAACATAAGGGCACACTTGTCCCAAATGGCTTTGCCTAATGTGCACCGCATAAATTGAGGACTAATCTTGGAATCCATGGTATTCCACAACAATGTTCGAATGGTAGCATCACCAGAACGCCAATCATCCACCTTCGTTTTATCCGAAGGTGGAAGTGCAGTCAGATAACTCAGATGTTTTGTGGCCAAAAGATATGTCTCATCCGCTGTAGACCAAGAAGGATAATTGGTCCCATCTAGCTTGACAAAACTCAACTTCAAATTAGTAAGACTGGTATCCATGCTCGAGTTTCCGGCCATAACTTAATAATAAACGGCGAACTTAACAGAAAAATCACTACCAAAATCAAGTACTTAATTCCACTATCAAAATCAGCCACACCGTAGGTCTCATTGCTCTCATCAAGTTAAACTCCGTCACTCTGAGTGCTCGACTTAGCTTAATCCACAACATGTACCTGACCAGCTCCTTCTTACCACAATCCTGATCATATAAAAAGAAACTCAACAACAACACATCAACAGAACCATTCACGATTCTCCCTAGTGAATAAAATCTGGATTCTCACTTTGAGTGCTCCTCGCAAAAGCATCCACCGATTCAAGGTTCTACTCTCTCCTCTAAAACCAATTAAATATCATTCTGACTCGGCTTTTACGGCATAGTTTTCTCCGAATCACCAATTTGACGTACCATTACACCATCAAATTGGCAGAAATACTCAAGAACTAGCGATCAAAGAATATGGAGATGACGGCGAGACCGAGGGCAACGGAATCAATACCTTGTAAATAGCATCCCAAGATATCAAAGCTAAATCGAGATCACTGAAGGCCATCGATCAGCACTGGAGGACCATCGTGAAGGAGATTCAATGAGAAACTTAGCGGTAGAGCACAGTCAGGGGCTGGACGACATCAGCTTCTGGGCTCGCCGGCTTGGACGACGTCGGGTCTAGTCTCGCCGACCTAGACGTCATCGGACGACTGGTCGCCGGTCAGATCCAAGGATTCCGATGAGATTCGCAGTGACGATTGGCTATTTTAGGGTTTAGGTTTTAACAAGGCTCTGATACCATGTAAACGTGAAAACAAAAGACAGAAGAAATTGTTATTATGATAATACTGGATTACATCAATATGTATAGCTCACTAATAATGAATACGACTAAAATATCCTTGCTAACAAATAAGCCCAATAATCAACGTTTCAACAAACTCAAACCTTAATCCTAGTAACCATCATTAATAGCCTGCCGTGGATCATCACTACCACAAGGAAGAAAATGATTCTTCTTCTGGCAAGTATGGATTAAGTATTTGCACGTGAAAAGGAAATGTTTAAATTTTGGTAATCGAAAGGAGGTATGTTAAATTATGGGAAGAAAGAAATGGAAAAGAACACTCAATTCCTTCTTTCTTCAGAAATGGTAATGAAATGTTAACAATACATAAAATGCCAAAATCAGTACACAAAGATGCAGCAAAAAATAGGCAAAGCTGCAAAGCCTCTGCTAATAATCTACCCCCGTCATACACAGAAACGTGGAAATAAAACGACAGTCTTTAACGGTCTAATGTAATTGCCATCTCTAACACGTGCTAGCTCTTTCTGCCAATAGCCATCCAGAACGAAGCTTATCTTCCCCATGCGAGCCTGCTAACGTTTTAGAACTTTCTCCGGCGTTTTCGAGCTTTCTTCTTGAAAAGAACAGGACTCAACAAACGCTTCAGCGGAAAAGCAATAGATGGATGGCGTGACTTCAGCCTTGTTCTGCCCTCATCTGCATTTGTTGAAACTAACCATGCCTTTGGTAGAACTTGTATGATCTAGTGAGAAAAATGGTCAAAGGAAGGGCTAAAAAGGAGAGCAAATGATTGGAAATTCGAGTATGGAAGATGAGGAGCACTCACTAGTCCAAATGCTCGTTAGCCATTAATTTATTTATGCACCTGATAAAATTAAATATACATTTTTTTCTTAAAAATAATCTGCGAAGCCATCGTTCACATTAAGTAGACAGGGAGGCTTGCCTCTGTCATAAATGACTAATAAACTAATGTAAAAATGTCTAGCAAAAGTTCTATGGTGCGGCCATTCCACTGAAAGTAATATTAATCAAACAAGGTAGTAAAAGGTACATAACTAGTACTGATGACATTAAATTCGAGTTAGGCTGAGAAATTCCCGCATCAAATTCGAGTTAGGCTGAGAAATTCCCGCATCCCCGTGTACAAGTAAGTGTCAGATGTCAGGCGAGGGCCTCCTCGCCAGCCTCAGGCAACGGTATAACATGATGACTGTTATGCTTTCTTGGTCATGTGACGGGGATCGTTCCTTCAGGGCATTCACCATATTTCCACCAAGCTTGTGACATGGCCCGACGAAGTGTATTGATCCCGAGGGTTCCTATGCACGATGGACTATCATATTCCAAGAATTGTTGGATGAATCCTAGGGTTTTCTTGAGTATTCTAAAATGATTCTAGTGGCGGGCGATAAGAGAATTACGCATTCTTGTAACAAATACGGGTAGATGGGTGTTGGGAAGATGTAATCTCCACCGTTAGATTGAGGATGGATCTACGGTCATTATCAAGGGAGTCTTTGTATATATAGGGTCTCATCCCTCGTTTGTATCATCTCATTCACAAGTAAATACAAATTCTCTCTTTAGAATATCTCTAAGAAATTCCTAAGGCCGCATGGGCACGCCACGTAGCTGTCCACGTCAGCAGAGATGCTGAAAAGTGATTTTAAAAAATATAAAAAATAAAAACTTCCAGATCCGACGGTGGTCTCTGCGCCACGTGTCGAGATTTGGAAAATTTCAAAAAAATAATAAAAAATGAATTTTCAAAAATATTCTGAATTTTAAAATAATAATAATAATAATAATATATTTTGTGATCGTGTGGCCTAGGTTTGGCCACGCGTCACTATCCCGACCGTTCATTCGAATTTTCGAAAATTAAAAAATCATTTTCAAAAATTAAAAAATCCTTTTTCAAAAAATAAAAAATAGCCGGATCGGACAGCCGTGGATTAGCCACGACGGCCGTAGATTTTGGAACTTGATCAGAGCGCCGTGGCCGAGCCACGTGGCTCATCTTGGGCAATAGGATAGAAAATAGAATTAAAAAAATCAATAAAAGGGAACGCTAGATCAATCGGCGCTTATGGTACTAATAATAGTTAGGGAAAATTCCAAAAAAGGGCCTGAAGTCCTCTCATTTTCTCAAATAAGGGCCCCAAGTGAACCTTGATTCAAATAAGGGCCTGAAGTGCCCTTATTTTCTCAAATAAGGGTCTGAAGTGAACGTTGTTTCAAATAAGGGCTTGAAGTGACTATGAAATCTCAAAAAAGGGCCTGATTTCAAGGGCATTTTCGTCATTTTTCTTTTTTTATTTTTTTTATTTTTTTTATTTTTTTTCTGTTTCCTTAAAAATTAACAAAAAAAAAAATTTTAAAAAAAGACAACTTGCAGAGGCGGGAGGGCTGCCACTCCCGCCTGTGGCCACAAGCCCACCGCTGGTGGGGGGTCGGCAGGGGCGGCGAAGGCGGCGGAGTCGCCAGCGCCTCGGCGAAGGCGGCGGAGTCGCCAGCGCCTCGGCGAAGGCGGCGGAGTCGCCAGCGCCTCGGCGATGGCCGACGACCCCGCCGACCAGAGGTGAGGGCCTGCTGGCCCTCGCCAAAACAGCAAGAGGGTCAGGCCCTCTCCCGGATCTAGGCAGGGGTCGTCGACCCCCCCCCGCCCTGACCAGGGGAGGGCAGTGACCCCCGCCCTGGTCTTGGCGAGGGTCGGTGACCCTCGCCCGGTCTTGGGCGAGGGCCGGCGACCCCGCTGACCTTCGCCGCCCCCGCAGACCCCCCACCTGCGGTGGGCCGGCGGCCACAGGCGGGAGGGGGCAGCCCTCCCGCCTGTGGGGCTGTTTTTTATTTTTTATTTTTATTTTTTAAAATTTTTTTAAAAACAGAAAAAGGAAAAAATAAATAGGGAAAAAATAAATAAATAAAATCAAAATGAGAAATGACGAAAATGCCCTTAGCTCAAGCCCTTTTTTGAAACTCTATAACCACTTCAGGCCCTTGTTTGAAACAATGTACATTTGGGACCCTTACTTGAGAAAATGAGAGGACTTCGGGTCTTTTTTTGGAATTTTCCCTAATAGTTATCATCAAAACCAACCAACGAAAAAACTGCACTCGTGGACCATTGCGGTTGTTGAACCTTAAAGCAATGAATTTGCCTTGAAACACGAATGTCACCCGCAAGCCTTTCCGAGCAAGCAGTACAAAACACAATTGGCTAGTAACTATGTGCTAACAATGGTCATTTAAATTACTCAACAGTCAAGGTCAAAGTTTATGGTGAATAAGCAGCATTTAGTGACATAACCTCTTTTCTCAATTGACAAAAAATGAAAAATGTCGACATCCGTATTTTCTCTTCCGGTTTGGATCTCATACATTCATGCCAACCAACAGGAACGCCCCCTACCTGTAGGTTGTCATTGGCCTTTCATATCCAGGCACTATAAGAATGAAAGGCTGTCAAGCCCTCAACCCTGAGGTTTGATTATCGTGTTTACCTAATCAGAACAACATGAAGTATCCTAAACAAGGAAAGGGTACCATTCTAATCCAAATGATTGGTACTTACAAAACAGTGAGTGTTTAAACCTACCCTCTTTGCTCTTAGTTTGTCAGTGATCTGGAACCTAGCATGATTCATCGTTGAATCTCCCTATCAGCCAGGTCAATTTTGACTTTTATCTGAGGATCATCATGTGACCTGCACTTAACAATATAAAAGGAGTGAATCTTATTCGGTGCCGGCCATTCATCAGCAGCAGCATTAGCAATATAAAAGGAGTGAATCTTATTCGGTACCGGCATTCATCAGCAGCAGCATTGGGGAAGTTGGCATAACTTTATTTGCTTCGCTGTTGGCCAATCCATTTCCGTGAGAACCAAACTTTATGTCCACATTTGGGTCAATCCATGGTCCAGCTTCCCATTCTCATTCTTAGACCTGTCCGCCTCAGCTAAGCCTCCGCAGGTGGCGGTGCCATCTCAAATCCATTGACTTCGATAGCATGTTTGCTACTGCACCAATTAAAAATCCTGTGTGCGAGGCAAAGACAAAAATCAAATACACAGTCATCAAGCCACTTTTCAACCTTCTAACTCTTGTTACCATTCTATCTCTTTTCATTTTGGGTTACCCATCTCAAATTCAATGTCAGACTTGAAAATTCACTTCGACAGTCATTGTTCTTGACATTTAAAAAGTAAAGGAAAATAAAAGAATGAAAATTAGAGCCAGATCTTTTTTTTTTATCAAAAACACACAAGAAATGAATCTCCTAAGGGCAATTCTCAACAGCGCTTGATCAAGTACCGGCTTCGAGGATCATTGGCAAGAACAATGCAAAAAGATTTTTTTAAATTTAAGCACGATCAAGGGAAGAAACAAAGCGTAAAATGAGCTCCATTAAAATGAATGTGATATATCTCTGCATTTTGATATCTGAACCCAAAGAGAAAAAACAACAAAAAATCTGGGCAGCCTCATCTTCTATCAAGACAATTGCTCACAAAACTATGATCGAAAACAAGAAATCAAACAGGCATTCCAACACGTCGTTTTGAATTATCAAATCAAACATGCACGCACGATCAAACGAAAGATCAATCACTAGAACGACGGGAACCTCCACTTTGCCCAATCAAGATTGATGCCACTGAACACCCAGAAAAAGAAAAAGGAAAAAAGAAAAGCAGCCCCAGATAAATGGCCGAAAAATGTTTGAAAATGAGACACGAGAAAATTCTTCCTTATGCACACATAAATCATATCCCCTTGGTTGACCTCAAACCTGAATCCTAGAAATCATCATTAAATAGCCTGCCTTCTGGCAAATAAGGATTAGGTTTTTGCACGTGAAAGGAAATGTTCAAGATTTGGTAATCGAAAGGAGAAATGTTATAAACTGGCGCTGATTGCACTCCATCATCAACAATTTATCATTTCCCTGCCAATGATGGAAACATAAACAGAAAAAACCGGTCAATTTTCATACGAGTAAAACTAACTCATTTCGGAGTGACCATCAAACTGTCACATTTTATGGCAAGAAAGAAATGGTAAAGAACTCTCAATTCCGTCTTTCTTCAGAAATGGTAATGAAATTCCAGTATCCAAAAAATTATGTTCACGATACATAAAATGCCAAAACCAGTGCACAAAGATGCAGCAAAAAAAAAAAAGGCAAAGCTGCAAAGCCTCTGCTAATAATCTACCCCCATCATATAGTGAATCATGGAAACAAAATGACAATCTTAACAGTCTACATATAATATGCCATCCCTAACATGTGCCAGATCTGACCCAAAAAAAAAAACATGTGCCAGCTCTTTCTGCCAATAGCCATCCAGAACAAAGTTTATCTTCCCCATGCTAGCCTCCTAACGTTTTAGAACTTTCTCCGGCACTTTCGAGCTTTCTTCTTGAAAAGAATAGGACTCAACAAACGCTTGAGCGGAAAAGCAATAGATCGATGGCGTGACTTCCGCCTTGTTCTGCCGCCCTCATCTGCATTTGTTGAAAAATAGAGTGAGAAAACAAACCATGCCTTTGGCAGAACTTATAGGATCTAGTAAGAAAAATGGTCAACGGAAGGGCTCAAAAGGAGAGCTAATAATTGGAAATTCCAGTACTGAAGATAAGGAGCACTCACTAGTCCAAATTTTTGTTAGCCATTAATTAATGTATGCACCTGATAAAACTAAAGATATATTTTCTTCAGAAAAATAATTTGCAAAGTCATCCTTCGCATTAAGTAGATACGAAGGCTTGTCTCTCTCATAAAGGCCTAATAAACTAATGTAAAAATGTCTAGCAAAAGCTCTATGGTGCGGCCATTTCACTGTAAGTAATCCAAATCTGACAAGGTAGTAAAGGGTGCATAGCTAGTACCTGGTGACATTAAATTCAAGTTAGGCTGAGAAATTCCTACATCCCCTTGTACAAGTGTCTGAGGTTCCACTGCAACCCCCTCCCGTGACTCATCATTTTCTCTTTCATCATTTGATTCCATAGAACCATCACATTTTGAAGAATGCGGTACTTCTACACATAAAGTTGCATCATCTCTATGTTCCCGTACTTGTCTAGACTCTAATACATCTTCACAAGAAGGTAAATTATCAGAGACCAAGAGTAACTCTTCTTGAGGACTTAAATCCAGATTCTCCATGGCTTTTTGATCTGTAGCACAATGTATACCAAAATATGCCTCAGAACTTTTTGAACCCTGAGAGTCTTGATCCTTTGGAAAAGGATCACCATTCTGCACTGCACAGCTGTTTGAGTCCTTAGGCACCCCTCTATTCAGAGAAGCAGGAACTTTGGTGTCCGAGATAGATGGAATGGAAACAAAAAAGTCACTGTCATCACAACAAGGACCCTGTAAACCAGCATCCCTCACCGGCGCCTCAGATACAGCAGTTTCATGCCATAAGGCTGCATCAGATTGATCGGATGAGACAGGATGTGATGATTCCAACCTAACTAAATCAAATTGGTTTGAGTTAACATGCCCTTTAAATGCATTTGTATCGAAATTTTCGCCTTTTGTAGAACCGATCTCCTCTCTGTCTACTGCAACATCAACAGCTTCACTCAGCAGAACTGGTTTCTCAGAAACTTCATTGCTGGGCATTTGATGCAGTGTGAATGTACCAAACGGCATACTCTGATTCTGTTTAGAGACTATATTCAATCCGTCAAGCTTTCCTGGCTCTAAACTTTCATTATCCCTGGCGAATGAGCTCACTAACCCAGAAGCACAATGCAAATTTTTACTCTCATATGATGAAAGCTCAGATGCCTTATTTTCATATGTCAAATCCTTAACTCGAAAACCTTTTGATGACATGCTTTCAACAATTGAATTGAAATCAATTGCCTTCGCAGTTCCAGAGACATTATTTGATATAGAGAAGGACTTTTTTAAGTCATCTAAAAGTATATCACCATCACCACTAGAGAGAGGATCCCACTTAAGCAGGTCGCCAGACCACAGTTCCTCAGAGCCTAATCTTTCGGATGATGACATGGCCTCAACTCTAATGGCCTCCTTGTAGAATTTCTTCTTCTTTAAAGCATTTGCAATAAGAGCCCTGCATCACGTAGGTCAATAAACTTAATGAAAATAACAATGGGTCAACAAGAAATGCAATTACATAACAATAATCCTAACAGCCTCATAAAATAGATTAAACATACCTACAATTCTTGGAGATAGAAGCTTTCCCTTGTTCCATGGAAATACCAAGCAAGGACGACACATTTGCAACATCATAAGGCCCTCTAATTTCATTGACAGAAGAAGCAGCACTTGTAATAATAAGATTTTTTCCACGCGTCCAATCCACCAGTAGCTAAAATAAATGGAACAAGAACTGAGTACGTCAGAGTGCTTTTGCCATACATTGGAGACAAAAAAAAAAGGGAAAAAAACATTTAAACAAATTCAAATTGCTCTGAACTTCATCAATGTGCCACTAACAAAATCATGACAAGTTTTTTACTAAAAGGAAGGGCACTGACTCGTGGCTATTGTCTAGCAATAATCATGATGAGCATGAGAGAATATTCAAATAATTGGAGCACCAACTCAGTGTCCAGAATTTGGCCAAGAGTGCTCATACATTCCCTGCTTAAGCACTTCTTAAGGAAATACCTTTTCCATTCAATGTCCATACGATGTTCAAAAAGCTTTATGAGGATATATTGATACTCGTTTGCAAATGATTTCAGTATGGAAAAGTGCCCACACAAGCACCATTTGAACCAATCTTTAAAAAAGGAGTATTGTCTTCTCAATGAGCAAATAAGAAAGATGAACATAATTAAATCAACCTGAAAGATGATTAATTGAGCTGTAGTTGTAATGTCGCAACTTTCAACTTGACATATAAGAACATCTCAAACATTAAACCTAACCATCCTAATTACACTAATCAACTCTTAGCAAATTTCCATGCGACATTGGCACAACTGATCCAAAGTGGCTGCACTTATTAGTCCTCTAGAGATGCGATATGTGCAAAACTACAAAAATGATTCCAAACTCTCTAACTAAGCAGCACTCCTGCGAAACACTGCAACCTCTTTGGATACATAATTCTGCGTGATTAAAAGATCTCGCTTTATGATTTTAGAATCTCGAATTCCTGTGGCAAAACTATTACAGGACTTAGAAAAAGAGCAAGTATCTGGCATACTAAAGAATGGAAAACTATAGATTAATATATCTCCACTACAATTGAGCAAACACATAACACATCGTCCAACTTCTTGAAGAACAGAGTGTAGCCCTTACCTTAGCAGTAGATATCACTTGTCTCCTCGTCTGAGCGTCTGAGATGAGACTTGAGTACGAGATCTCAAAATAAACTCCTCGCTGTCATACAAAACCTATAGATCAATCTCCACATTTCATCATTCATCTCTACCACTAAAACAAAACGTGTAAAACAAGGAATAAAAGTAGGGGATAGACCTCAATAGCAGTTTTAACCATGGGGAGCTTCAAGCGAAAGGGCAGCTTCTCCGAAAAATCAATGGCAATTATATCTACCTACGAAAATTACAGGAACAGACTATTACAAAACAATTCCATTGAAACATAGGCTCAATACTAATAAAGAATTCCCTGAATTAACGTGAGAAGTAGGAGGAATAGCTCCAATTTCACTACTTTTATCCAGATTTTTAAACAGTCAAGCATGCTTCTGAAGATAAATTCAGCCTATTTCCGTAATAACTTCCACCATCCAATAAAGAACACTGGACCATTCGATTTCCCGAATGACGAAGTAAGAATCCTAACTGCTCTCACATTACCTCGGATTTCTCACAAACGTGATCGAAGGCGGCTTGGTTCAAAGGCCTGACGGCGACCAAGTCGTAGCTCTTGAGAACGGGATTCCCGGAGTTCAGGACCTGAGCCTGGGAGACGGTATCGGCGAAGACGGTGAGGCGCGTGTACTGGCGGAAGGCGGAGGCCAGGGGGAGGCCGAGGACGTTGCGGTGGAGGCAGACGGACGAGGAGAGCGAGGGGGCGACCTTAAGGAGCGCGGAGAGGGAGAGGAGGGGGATGGAGCATCGGTCGCGATCGGACATGACGCCCCTCGTCGAGCGGTTGTAGGCGACACCGTCGTAGCCAAGCTCCATCGCCTTGGTCGCGATTCTGACGAGGTTGGCCTTGTCGGACGGCGAAGAAGAGGCGTCGTATGGGATGTTCAGGTCGAAGAACCCCATTGTCCCCGGTGACGGAGCTCTCTTTCTCTCTCTGGTTTTCTCTTCTTTGCAGGGTTTAAGCGCTTAGCGAGAAGCTTTCTTCGTCTGTCCAAGCGAGCTTCGGGGAACGAGAAGAGAAGAAGGTTATTGATACGACGTCGCTTAGACATAGCCTTGTCACGGTCCGACCCAGTTGGGTCCGATCCAATTGGGCTGGCTCTGGCCCAACTGAGTCGGATCGGGCTTCGTGACTGAATAGCCCTTGTCCGTTAGTTTCTGGTTTTGTCATGAGATCTTTGTCCAAAGTGACGTTTTCTTTTGGTGTTTTTTAAGCCTTAATGTCAAAATTATTAAGTAAAATTAGTCATTTAGGTGAGAAATTGAACTTGGTTCGAATTTAGCTCATGGAGATCATGTCCTGGGGTATATAATATGGCAATGTATATTCTTCACCTGACAAGTATCGATTTTTCATTTTCATACTTTTACTTTCAACTTTTAAGTACTTGGGTTTTTAATTCTGTCACTTCAATAGATTGTGTGTTACTTTTCCTTACTAGAATAGTTAAGGCTACTTTAGGATCATAATGAACATCTCAAGAACATTTGCATGATCACATAGTAGCTTTGATACCTTAAGATCATAATTGGTAATCAAGATTGCATGACTATTTAGATAACAACCTCTTAAGTTAGTGGTACCGAAAATGCATTGATAGAAATATTAGCGCAATCAAATCCCTGAGTAAGAATATCTGGTTACTTAGAAATCGAGACGACACTCCCGCATCTCAATTGATTTCTAGCTGACCTTAAAATGGCTAGTGACGACTCACGTTACTTGAGATATGGGCCCGAGAGGGCCCGCAATCGATATACTAGTGCTTGTCTTCATGCTTCATCACCATGTTAACATATTACCTGTTATTTGAAGGACATGCGATTGTTTTAAGATCAGATCCCTGCCTCTCTTCTCGTGTGAAAAATTCGAGGCATAAAACTTCAGAAGAACTTTAGTAAATGTTCTTCCCTATACTTTCGTCAATATCCAAAAACTTCCGATGCTAAAGCTGACAGAGAAATCTAAAGCACTAGGAGCAAACTTCCTAGCAAAGAGAAAACAAAGCGAATAAGAAAGATCGATCGTTGTAACTGCACTAGGAGTTTTCCAGGATTTTCTTGAAAATTTCCTTTGTGATATCGGCTACGCCAAAAGTAGCAGGGTGGGGAACGCCTGTCGACCAGTCCACCCAAGTGAGGCTTCCATTTGCGAGGAGATCTGGAGATTGGATGGTTAGCATCCTAGGGAAGTAGTGTTCATCCACATAACATGTAGGTCTGCAAAACTTCTTGAACTTAGGGTAGTAGGTCGAATCTTCTATTATGTCTATGGTGAGTTTACGATTCACTTCAAACCACTGAGAACCTTTATGTCACTCGGTAAGGTTGATCTCTGGTGCCATCTTCTTGTTGTAGCGTCCTCTCCTAGAGGGTCCGATGGAGCTGTACTCGGATCGTGATACGTAACTATAGACAGTGGTGAGGTTCTGGATAGGGATGCACGATTCAGAGACAAGGATGAACCATTTGTTGGACAAATCCACCAGGGCGTTTGCCAAGAGTCTTCTTTCGGCATCGCACATGGTACCACCTGATCAGCACAAAACAGAGAGAACACCAAAAGTGCATTATTGCTTGACTTAATGATATTGCTTTTAGTCTTAGATAAAGTAAGTACTTCTTGAAGGACTGATGGAGATTATAAAGTTTCTTGAAGATTGACACTGACTAGAACCTAACAAAAGATTCGGGTATAATCTTTGAGACGGGTATAAAAAGAAGCATATGCAGAGCATTGAGTCGAAGAATTATGTCATGCAACACAATGTGCTATTGACATTGATTTCGATAGTTCTGCTCTATCCTAATACTTTCAAGTGGCAACTTTCTTAACTTAAGACATCGAAAGGTTTTCTTCAAGAGTGAATAAGGTAGATTTGTTCTAAGTTCCTGCGCCCGAATGATCGGCAGTTTAGTTGCTTATGGTTGCGAGAACTCTCATCTCTTACAGACACTTCCTCGGATTCTGACACCTATTTGTCGCTTAAAATTTACAGGGATGCGGCCATCCCTGCTGTCACCTTGATTATGGGAGGAAATCTTCTCAGAGGTACGATGACGTAAAAGACTAGTTTGGATATCGCTATTTTGGTTGTAAGCCATCAGACATCGAGAGAAGTGAAACTGAATTCTCTAAATAGGCATGGTTTTTGTTTCAAACCCCAAGAATGACAATTTGCTTTGTACCCTTCGCATCAAGCTCAAAGAATATGGACATGGATAAAAGACAAGGCGAATCGGCGAAACATCTCAATTAATAAACCGAAAAAAAAAAATTATCGATCGGGTTATGCTTTGTCCAACTGAAATAAAATGAAAAATCCGCATCGGCAAGACAATCTCATAAAAAAAAAATTGAATTGCATACTTTCCCGCCAGGAAAAGAAAATTTTCTTTTCGTCTGATCCTTCAATAACATATATTACTTAGCTCCAACATGAGCAAGAGAAAATGGCTCCTCTACTTCTTTATCAGCTTCAACAGAAGGTAATCTCACAAGGAAGAAGATGCTCTGAAACTCCAAATGCAACAAGATCCGACGTGGGCCTCCTCTGTTTGTGATTATTAAAGCCAAAGCAAAAGGTGGATTTTACCTCTATTCTGTCTCATTCTACGTTCACGAGACGATCAACGATGAACAAGAGAAAACATGTATAATTATGAGCAGACATGTATAAATAATATACATATAGCAGAAACAATCACAGGCATGTGTCCATCTTGAATAATGAAGACAACAGAATAGACTTGCGAATTAAGAAACCAAATGCAGATGTGGAAGAGAAAACGTGCTGCTTCAACCCTCTTCAGATGGCGTTAATGCCTAATAAAGTTAAAGGTGTATCTTCTTCCGAAAAATAATCTGTGAAGTCATCCTTCACAATAAGTAGATGGGAAGGATTGTCTCTCTCGTTAATGCCTAATAAACTAGTGTAAAAATTGTCTAGCAAAAGCTCTATGGTGCGACCACTTCACTGTAAGTAATCTAGCTCTGACATGGTAGTAAAGGGTGCATAGCTAGTACTCGAAGACATTATATTCAAACTATTTAATTCCATAGAATCATCACATTAAGGCTGATATCCCCCTGAATTCCACCTTCAGAAGAGGAGATTTAGTGAGAGTCACTTTTTGGTCTGGTTGTCCTAGAAACGACCTGATGACCGAGGGGACTTTGGCGCTGGTAGAGTTTCTCCAGGATCGCAAGGCCTGGGTCCCAGCCTACAATGACGGCGATTTCTGCTGGAAGTTCATATGGTCAAGGCCCGCGAAACTGAGTCCTAGGAGCTATGCAACTATAGGATGGAGGGTCCCTTTTTCGGTTGTTTCAGGGGTTCACAGAATCCGACACTTGGGTGCTGCAAAGGAAAAAAAATACGTTTACTTGGATTTGATCAATGCATTCATAGGAAAATTTAGGTTTGTATGTGTATAGGTTTCTGCTGAAAATGATGGTGAAGCTTTTTAGTGTAGGATGACAAAGGAACCCACGAATTGTAGCTTTTTATGGAGGATATGGAATAGGATGCTGTTGGCCTTCTTTCATGAACTGTGGGAAAGAAGAAGAATATGATGGTGGAGGGAAGCCAAGAGGGTTATACAGTTTGATTGAGAATCGTTTAGTGTGAGTCACTTTCACATATTCTTTTGGTTTCGTTATCCTGTTTTCATGTGTTAATATTAATATAAGTTCATTCACTGAAGACAAATTAAACCATGAGCGGTTCTTTGCACAGTAAAAGCAGAAACCTGAAGAGTTCATTTTGGTCTTCCCCTTTTTTGGCCTCTTTTACAGTAGATGGCCTCTTATCTGATTCCTGTTGTTTCATGAGAAGTTGCATATGCCTCAGCAAATTCACCTTCTTTGCTCTCTGTTCTGAGTAGGGGTGGCAAAGCATCGAACTTGGAGGCCGGAAAAAAGATGGGGTTCTTAGATCTTTTGTTAGTTGCTTTGATGCCAGTTTTCAAAGTGCTCCTTGTGACTGCCCTGGGATTATATCTTGCTCTTGACAATGTTAACGTAATAGGGGGAGAGCACAAGGAAGCAAATGAATAGAGTGAGTTAATCTCAAGCTCCTCCTTTGATGTTGCATCTTACAGCTATGAAATAATCGTTTCATCAGGTTGCAATTTTTCGTGATTAATCCGGCACTAGTTGGCAGCAACCTGGCCAGGACAGTTACTTCAGAGAACATTATTCAATTGTGAGCTTCTTTCAGGATATCAGTCATGTTACCCTTTGTCTGTAATCATCTGTCATCGACGTGTTTCTGCGCTCTCTTTGGTTCTTCTTTTTTCTTTTTTTTTTCCTTTGTGTATCAGTATATGCTGCTTCAGAGATCAGCCAAATTCATTACTGAAGTAACTTATTCAAAATGCATAGGTGGTTCATGCCGATCAATATCCTGATTACGTTTATCATTGGATCGGCACTCGGATGGATACGTGTAAAGGTCACTCGAGCAACGCAGCATGTAAAAGGCCTTATATTAGGTTGCTGCGCCTTTGGTAAGATATCTTCAATATGTAAAAGGCCTTAATGTGCCATTACTTGTGATGGAATCAATGGTCATCCCCGTAATTTAATCAAATTGCCTTCACACTGTAATGCCCTCATATCTGCTTTATCATTTGAGTAACGAAGATGGGGCAGAGGAACTTTATAAATTCGATCCATCAGTGACTGTTTCCACATCCTTGGACGGTTAGATAATTCATGTGCACAATCTGGGGATGGATGTGCTCATCTGTCTGAATCGACTAGATCTTTCATTGTGATCACTTTTTCTATTTTGTTATAATTATCTAAACAGCAAATTTGGGAAATTTGACTCTGATTATCATCTCAGCAGTATGCAAAGAGCAAGGCAGTCCATTTGGAGCGCCTGATGTTTGCCATTTACACGGAGTGGCTTGTGCTCCGATACCTATGCTGGTATTGTCTGCAGGAACTCTACGCAACTTCATCTTTTGCCCGTAGCATTCTATACTGCAGTAGCTATGGCTAGTCTACAATGCATTTAACACCTTATCAAGTCTATAGATTGAATGTTCTCCACCAATTGGGGAAGTTGCAACATTAATCACTTTCAGATTTCCACGGCGGGTCTTAGCTTGGGGCATACTTAAGCAATGCTTAACAAACATCTAAAGGAAGATCAATCTCCAGACATCGTACAAGAGACCTTCCTCATGGAGTGTGTGATTCCGAGGTCAAATCCCGGGGTAGTTATCAATTCTTGATCCGACCTTACGCAGTGATAAATGGAATAGGATTGAGGATACATAAAAGCAGTAAGCCGTCAACTCTACTTCAACTATGTGGTTCCAGTTCCTCCTTTCTGTGTTGGGAACTTATAAACAGTTCTTGAATCCTCCAATTGCACAAACAGCTTCCTTCTCGAGCGTAGACAGAACGTATAAACAAGAATACTTCGTTTATCGTCCGTTTATTATAATAGTCCAAAATGGATATTCTAACATGTGCAATCTTTTTCCTTTTGTAGAGTTCAATCGATGTCCATACAATGTTCAAAAAGCTTTATGAGACTATCCTGATACTCGTTTGCAAATAGTTTTCAGTATGGAAAAGTGCAAATACAAGTACTATTTGAACCGATCTTTAAAAAAGGAGTATTGTCTTCTCAATGAGCCAATAAGAAAGATGAACATAATTTAATCAATTTGAAAGATGACTAGTTGAGCTGTAGTTGTGATGTCGCAACTTCCAACTTGACATACAAGAACATGTCAAACTCTAAGCCAACACATTCTTAAAAAAGAAACAATCTTATAGGAACTAAAATGCTTGCTCGAAAATCCTCTAAACCTATTCATCCTAATTACGCTAATCAACTCTTAGCGAATTTCGATAAGACATTGGCACAAATGATCCAAAGTGGCTGTACTTATTAGTCCTCTAGAAACGCAATATGTGCGAAACTGCAAGATGATTCCAAACTCTCTAACTGAACCGGGCTGGATCGGGCTTCGTAACTAAATAGCCTTGTCTGGAGCTGCCCAAAATTCGGCTTGAGCGGACCTAGATCACATGGGAATTATCTCAACACATCTTATGCTTCAGCTAACCAATCTCACATCATCGATAATGATCGTTGTAAATCTGCACGTATTGCCGACACCATTCCTTTCTTTTGAACAGAATTGCAGCATCTCTCCAGGTGTGGCTACTTTCTAGAATTGCAGCGACCGGAAGTGCGCCGCTTTCCCGTGGCCGCTCCCCATTTGTGTCAGTCTATGATGACTGTGCGGAGAATCGGGTGGTCGGCTCTTAATCAATTCTCCCTCTCATAGTTAATTACCTGTAGTAAATGTAATATTTAAGTAGAGACTACACCTTGTCCATAGTGTACAACACTTGTGTTTAGGGCAAAAGAAGGAGCTGTAATCGAAAAGTGTGATGCTGGCCAAATACTCTCTTTTCATAATGATTCCCAGTTCATAAGTGACTTTAGCAACACTGAGTACATCAAACCACCTAGCAGTACTTCCTTTGAAAAGCACTGGTGTCCTCAGTGGTACTGCTAAACATTTGACCGAGCCATTTTTGTTAGCGTACAAGAAGAAAAGGAAAGCATGTTATATATCTTCACTATTTTGTACACTGAGATGACAATCCAGGGCACCCATAGTAGAAATTGACTCCAGATGTTCTGGACGACTCCGCGTTGAGCAGTAAGTCATGGCATTTAGGTCTTGTCACCTTCTTATTGAGATTCTTCGAGTCTCTCGAGGTGAATCTGTGGTCGACGAATTTAAGATTGTGGAAAAAGGACGTCTTTCCTAACCATGGCTGCTCCCCATTTGCGTTGGCGTATGAAGACCACGTGGTTGTGTGTTGACTATCTCTCCGCCCCAACTAATTGCATCGGCATGGCCACTTAGAAAAGTGAAGATGTCTGTTGGCCAGTATCCAACATCCACGTCCCCAATGCGCAGCCACCATTGTCCATCAACTCGACTCTGAAATATTTTTTGTTAAAAGACACGAGACTCAGAAAATATCCGATGTATATTTACCTAAAAGATTGTTCCATTACCTTCGTTATTTCTATAACTAGGCCATATTGCTGTCCACCATAGGTGGAAACTGGTTGAATCGGTGCACCTAGAGCAATCTTGCTATCTGTATGTACGAATCCAGGGCATTCGAGATTGTAGCAGCCATGTCTCTATAGTCCACCCAAGAAAAGCATGTCAATTTTTTATAAGTTTCTGAAAGTTTGGTGAACTGTAAGCGCTCAAAAGAGTTAAGAACTCACCGTCCATTATACGAAACTCCTTGCCTGATTTCTGGGACTAGACATTGTATCGACCTATAATAAAAAACACAAACCACTTATCTTCTACATCTACACACATTTAGAATGCCAATCATGCTAAAATTTTCAGATTCGATCATTCTAGTTCTTACCAGCCATCCCACCTCCAAGGAGTTCATATTCTTTCCGTGGCCTGATGTGAGCCAAATTTGAGAGAAACTGACCTCTAGATACGTGTATCGATCACGAGAGATTCTATGCACGAAAAACCATGATCTTCCAAGAGAGATTGGATGAATCTCCTAGGGTTTTCTTGAGTATTCTAGAATGATCCTAGGGTTGGGCAATAAAGGAATTACACATTCTTGCAATAAATGCGGGAAGATGGGTGTTGGGAAGATGTAATCTCCACCGTTAGATTCGAGGAGAAATCTACGGTCCTCAGGAGACTTGTGTCCTCATTTGTATCATCGCGTTCACAAGTAAATACAAATATAAATACAAACAAGAGAGAACATAAATACAAACAAGAGTTCTTTCTCTCTAAAATCTCTCGCTACGATCGTTGCGAGTGTGGGCGACGAAGGCTGACTTGGGAAGAAGGGAAGAAATTCCTAAGGTTGTACGGGCCGATTTCCGTGACAAGTTGAGGATTCCACACATTAATTGTTGCACGAGCCATGGGTCAAACCTACTATAGCATACTAATCAATATACAACAAACTCGCATAAACAAGCTCAAAATCAATGGCATCGTAAAGCGTGTATTTGCACATACATAATTTAGGCAAAAGCACATATTTAAAAAAGAAAAAAAGAAAGTGAAATAGCAACAAACTTACATTTCCATTGTCGAATAGACCGAGATATTTTTGACAAGACAGTGTCCTTCCTTGTATACACATAAACCGTATCTTTTTCTTGAGAGAAGTGTAGGTCAACAAACCAATGTTTTTTTTTTTTTTTGAAAGACGTGTAGGTCAACAAGCCACAGTAAGAAATGCAAATTACATGGCCATAATCTCAACAATCTCATCATCGTACCAACAATTGTGTCTTTCGCCTGTTCTATGGAAATACCAAGCAAGGGTGACACATTTGCAACATCATAAGGCCCTCTAATTTCATTGAATACAGCGCTTGAAATAATTAAATATTTTTTCTGCGTGTCCGCTCCAAACAAGGATGACACATTATGTCTCGGATGTATTTTAATTTAGTAAACATAGTTGCATAGTAATAGAATATTATGTAAACATTAAGTTACGAGACTTTAAAACAAAACAAAAAAGGTACAATTAGAATAAAGAAATAACCAAAAAGAGAGGAACATGAGTGAGTGGAGCTTCCTCCCAATAAGAATGATCAATCCCTTACAAATTGGAAACTTATCCATCAACCTTCAAAAGCGACTCTTAGAAAGACACTGTTTTCATATATTTTACTAGCAAAAGCGGGGTCAAGTTGGCTTTTGACTGACTCTCTTCATTTGTCGACCCATGGGGTGGGTACGATTTATAAAGCGGACTTCCTTTGCTGGCAATGATGGGGATCGTTCCTTCAGGGCATATCAGACTTTTGCCGACTTTAATGAGTATCGATCTTTCAGGGTGCTCTCCATCAGTCGCGCCTTCGGACGATTGGGCCTCATTTAACCCCTGGCGATAGTTCGGTTTCAGCTGTAGAGTATCAAAGATGAAAGTTTCAGCTCTCGTTAGATCATCAGAGAAAAGAGCCATGGCTACATGATGACCTGGGCTTCCTCCTCCAAGCATCTCATTTAAATTGAGTTAACCTTCGTGCATTTCTGTCTTGGTTTTGAGCTTGGTTTATTCTTAGAGTCAAAATGGTGGTGAAGGATTCGAATTCTGTTAGCCTAACTAAGTGCTAGGAAATAGAATCGTAAACAGGAAAATCATCGAAAACCATCGGAATTTGTTTGTATCCCTAAAAAGTTTGACTTCTCTTGCAATGGCTACATGTTGGCCTGCAATAGGATGTTTTTTCATATGGTTGGATGGTTTAACCGCATATAGGTTGCTCATCTGATTCGGTCTCCATTACATTTCAACATCATTGGTCCCAAATTAAACTGCATTCAGCAATACTTGTAAGGGGATATGATCCTTCAGAAGTGGGAGATCAAAGGTGGGTTGCTTGAAGATGTCGACGCAATAGAAAGTTTCACCTGTGTCGGGACACTGTAGTATAACATTGCAATTCAATTTTGGCATTTCACATAGGGTAGACTATTATGCAGACTAAGGTGGTAGAATCTCATAGAAATAACCAAAACAGCAATAGACAGGTCTAAGAATAACCTTTATAATTTCCACTGTTCCTTTAGGTGGCTTAGCTAACCTCGTCTTGTCTTCTCTTCCGGTGCAAGGACTTTTGCTCTGTTACTCGACATATCCATCTCGACTCCCAACAGAAATCGCTAACACATAAAGTTTTAGCCTGATTTGAATTTGCCATTGCAAAACAGTACAAATGAAATTAAGATAAATGAAATTCTTGGAAAGGAGAAATGGGAGTCCTTATATGCGTTTGTATGTTATATTGACATAATGATGCCTTTTATCATTCGTCTTTTATATGAGATTTGGATGAAGATTAAGGAACTGTGGTGACCTAAAAATTTTCCATTCTTAGGCTAATAGATTACGAATTAGAATTTTCGGTACCTTTCATTTTTCACGAAAATATTTGAGCAAGCTGCTTGGACCGATTTTAGCATAAGTCATTATGGTGCGCGATCAATGAAATTAACACCCCATGAACTAGCATAAATAAATTGCGGGGAAAGGAGCATGTGCCAAAACAATTAATACTTTTTTTGGATTTTCACTTTTTAATGCAATGTCTAAACTATATGCAATGCATGAAATTTGTACTAAATGTAATGACATAAAAATGCAGACTGTCCTATAAGGACATAAAAATGCAAACTGTCCTATAACTTACGAATGACATGTAAATGCGCACTAACCTAACATGGTGTTAATTTATTTAACTACACGACTAATCCTCAATGACGTGCAATTAAATAAATCTAACATGCAAACTACATGATAGAGTTAGTTAACCTAACATGCAACTATATGACGCGCAAATTGACTAAGCTAACTTGCAGAACATTTTCGACTTTTATATCATAAAAATTCGAAATTAATGTTAAATGAATTGAAACTACCTAAGGTGAAACATTATCTAATTTAAACTAGGGGAGCAGATTGATCTGATTCCTAATTATCTGTCTAAATATGATGCAATCTAAATTAATTATGTTATCTAGAAATTATATCCTAGCATGCAATCTAAATATGCAAAGCTATCTAGAAAATTATATCTTATCTACGTGCAGTCTTTTTGGTAAACATGCAAGATAAGCAATCCACACGACCGTATCAAATCAATTCAAATATGAAAAACAATATAAACAGACTTGAAATTCGCGCTAGATATAAAATTGATCAAGCTAAAATTTCAACTTTAAAAATTCTCGCTAGATTAATAATTCCATCTAGTGCGTTATAGATAGAACTGAAAAACTATATGTGGTTGCAGATTAAGAAATAATCCTAATTAGATTAGATTGTACCTATCCACTCCAAAGATTTGATTAGATATTATGCAAGCAAAATAGGCAACCAAATATTCAAATAAAGTCGGGATAAGGTTATTACCTAAATTGCGGATAACTTGCTAAATTTGAATGGAACGATGGATCTCGACCGACCGACGATGGACACGGCTGCTCACGGGGCTGTTCGCGGTGACTTTCGGCGGCTGCTTGGTGGTGCACGGTGGAGAGGGGGTCCCCGGTTTGCTGCTCGCAAGACTCACGGCCGAGGGCGGCTGGTTCGACAGGGAAGAGCTCTCGTGTGACTCGGCCTCGTCGGACAACCTGTAGGAAAAATAGAATGGCAGAGGGGCTAGCGATCGGCTCTGCTAGGAACGATGCAGGAGCCTTGGCTGAAGCGACCAGAGTTGCCGAGAAGGTTGTCCTCAATCACGGCTATCACGCGGCCTCTACTTTTTAAATGCTGAGACTCTAGATCTTTTTCCAAAGGATCCCCATTCTGAACTGCACAACTGTCTGAGTCCTTAGGCACACCTCTATTCAGAGAGGCAGGAACAATGGCATCCAATACAGATGGAGTGGAAACAGCAAACTTACTATCATCACAACAAGGAGCCTGTAAACCAGCATCCCTCACCGGCACCTCAGATGCAGCATTTTCATCCCACAAAGGCTGCATCAGATTGATCGGGTGAGGCAGGTTGTGAAGATTCCAACCTAACTAAATCAAATTGGTTTGAGTTAACATGCCCTTTTGGTGCATTTGCATCTAAATTTTCGCCTTTTGTTGAACCAATCTCCTCTCTGTCTTCTCTAATATCAACAGCTTCACTCAGCATAACTGATTTCTCAGAAACTTCATTGCTGGGCATTTGATGTGGTGTGGATGTACCAAACAATGGACTCTGATTCCGTTTAGAAAGCATATTCATTCCGTCCAGCTTTCCAGGCTCTAAATTTTCATTATTCCTGGCGAATGAGCTCTCTACCTGAGAAGCACAATGCAAAATTTTACTCTCATCCAATGAAATCTCAAGTGCCTTATTTCCATATGTCAAATCCTTTACTCGAAAACCTTTTGATACCATGCTGTCGATAATCGGATTGAAATCAATTGCCTTCATAGTTCCGGACACGTTATTTAATAAAGAGAGGGAATTTTTTAGGTCATCTAAAAGCATATCAACCCACTGGAGAGAGGATTCCTCAGAGCCTAATCTTTCGGATGAAGACAAGGCCTCAACTCGGATGGCCTCCTTGTAGAACTTCTTCGTTAAAGCATTTGCAATAACAGCCCTGTATCATGTAGGTCAATAAGCTAAACGAAAGATACCAATGGGTCAACAAGAAATGCAATCACATAACGAACATCCTAAAACAACTTCATAAAATAGAGTTGCCGGACCTACAATTCTTGGAGATAGAACCTTTCCCTTGGTCCATGGAAATACCAAGCAAGGACGACATTTGCAACATCATAAGGCGCTCTAGTTTCATTGACAGAAGATGCAGTTCTTGGGATAATAAGATTTTTTCCACGCGTCCAATCCACCGGTAGCTAAAAATAAATGGAACGAGTACTGAGTACACCAGAGTGCTTTTGCCATACAACCGAGGCCAAAAAAGAAGGGAAAAAAAATCATTTAAAGACATTCATATTGCTTTGAACATCATCAATATGCCGCTAACAAAATCATGACAAGTTTTTTACTAAAATGAAGGGCACAGACTCATGGCTACTGTCCAGCAACAATCATGATGAGCATGCAAGAATATTCTGACACCTGGAGCACCAACTCAGTACCCAAAAGTTGGCCAAGAGTGTTCAGACGTTCACTGCTTAAGCAATTCTTCAGGAAATACCTTTTCCATTCAATGTTCATACAATGTCCAAAAGGATTATGATGCAATACTGATACCCATTTCCAAATGATTTCAGACTGCAAATACAAGTACTTTCTAAACCAAGCTTTAAAAAAGGAGTATTGTCTTCTCGATTGAGCAAATACGAAAGATGAATTAATCGAGTTGAAAGATGACTAATTGAGCGGTAGTTGTGATGTTGCATCTCTGTGATGAAAATGAGCTCAAAGGTGACGGTCTTAAGAACATTACCAGCAGCTTGGATCGGGTCAAGTTGGCTTTGGCTGACTCTCTTCATTTGTTGAATGAATGGGTGGGTACGTTTTCTTTATCTCATTTGCACTTTTGCTGGCTACAATGGGGATCGTTCCTTCAGGGCACTCTCCATATTTCCACCAAACTTGACTGAACACGCCTTCGGATAATTCTGCCTCATTTTGGCTTGGGTTCAGTTTCACCTGTAAAGTGTGGAAGATGAAAGTTTCAGCTTTCAGTAGATCATCAGAGGAAAGAGCCATCTAACTGGCTCATCTTCCTAAGAAACTGAAATTACTTTTGCTTAGGATTGCTAAATGAGGACCTAGACCTCCTAAACGCTTCGTCCACATATGTATGTTTTAATTGAGTTAATCTTGTGTGTTTCATCTTGGTTTTGAGCTTGGTTTATTCTAAGCGCCACGATGGTGGTGATGGATTCGGCTTCTTAGACCAACTAAGTGCTAAAAACAGAGTCGGTAAACAGGAAAATCAGAGAAAACCATCAGAACTGGTTTGTATCCCTGAAAATTTTGACTTCTCTTGCAATGGCTAGATGCTGGCCTTCAATAGGATGTTGTCTCATATGGTTGAATGGTTAAATCGCATTTAGGTTGCTCATATGGTTCGGTCATCATAACTTTTCAACATCATTGGTCCCAAATTATACTTAATTCAGCAATACCTGTAGGATGTGATTCTTCAGAAGTGGATGATCAAAGGCCAGTTGCTTGAAGATGTTGACGCAATTGATCTTTTCACCTGTCTCGGGACACTGTAATAGAACATTGCAATTCAATTTCTACATTTCACATAAGGTAGACTATTACACAAACTAAAGTGGTAGAATCTCAGAGAAATAACCGAAAAAGCAACAGACAGGTCTAAAAATGACCTCTATGGTTTTCACTGTGCCTTTAGGCATAGGTAAGCCCGTCTTCTCTCCCTACGCAAGCCCGTCTCTCGACATATCCGTCATGACTCCCACCAGAAATAGCTGAGCACATAAAGTCTTAGCATGATTTGAATTTGCCATTGCAAAAAAGTACTTATGAAAAAAGTACTTCGGTGGATTATCCGGCATACTAGAGGCCATCACTTTCACCAGAGCATTACACGCTCCTCCTTTGGTGCTCTCTGCCATATCATCTGGACAGAGCGCAACCACATCTTATTTAGAGAACACTCATTCTTCGGGCCAGCACTCATGAATCATCTTGAGAAGGCTGTTAGAGACAAGGCACTCACTTTTCTTCAGGTGGAGGATACCCCTCCCAATCGGCGGATACAAGTCAATTGGGGCATTTCATCATCTATTTTTGACTAGGGGGTGTGTCTCCCTTTCTCATTTTATTGTTCTTGTTAAACTCTTTTGGGTTGTTTTGTTGGGTTGCTAGGTTATATCTTAGTTGCCCTTGCGCTATTGGCTTGGCCTTTATTTTGCCGCTACACCTTCGCACCCGACGTGATACATTTCTGTCACTCAGGGTACGAGGTCTTTGTGTTCGGCTTCCTTGATGTACTTGGCGCTATGAAAAGCAAATATACTACTTACTTCAACCAAAAAAAAAAAAATTCTTCGACCTACATTTGTATAGTGCTCCTCGTCGCGACCTCCCTTTCTCCGTTGTTGGAGAAAGAGGATAAGATTTAGGGTATTGCCCAAAAGGCGGGCCAGCAGCCCTTAATTAGGCGTGGGCTCTCTCAAGCCCTTACCTCGAGCAACGGTGGATTCATTTTAAGTTTCAATCAACCACCATCAGTTAACTAGATGGAGTCAAATTTTGGTTATAATAGTTATCATTAATGCTTTTATGCAAATGCAAGCAACCTCGAGATTGGCATCTCAACTTATTACTACGATCTAAATTCCCAGAGAGAGGCTTTCAGATATCCATGGTTTGACTTGAATTCCTTCAACAGATGAAGTTGACTTCCATACGAGAGTATCGCCATATCTTGTCGAGTTTTTAGCATTTTTATTCAATTTTACATCAAAGCAAGGACTTAGATTTTGTCCTTATGTCCTTCCGATTGTGCATACGCCTGTACTGGATGAAAGTCAGCTTATGGATACTCCAATCCATATGGTATTGGATTCTGGATTCTGAAAAACGGGCTTTGGTGGCTAGCCCGAATAAGCCACCGGGAGAATTATGAAACTTATATGTTGGAACTGTCAAGGGTGTGCCAACCCTTGACGGTCCAAGCACTCACGGCTCAGGAAAGGCCCAATCTAGTTTTCTTAAGGGAAACTAAAAATCAGTAAGCTGCAGTTCAAAGAGTAAAGAGAAGACTAAACTTTCAACATTCCTTCATTGTGAATCCGAAAGGAATTGCAGGGGGACTTGCTTCATTTTGGAATGATGGGATCATTATTCTGGTTAACTTAGCTACGGATGGTTTCATTGATATTATCTATGAGGATGTAGGGAGAAGTGAGAGGAGTAGAATGACTTTTGTACATGCTCCATCGTCTTTTCAGGAAATGCAGGTAGTATGGGTGAGGATTCGAACTTAAACCTGCTAGATGAATTGTCTAGGGTGTGTTTGGCTGACTTTAACGAGATCCTATACCATTGGGAGAAAGTGGGCAGAAAAATGGCTGAATACTATAGATTGAATGCTTTCAGAAAATTTCTCAAAGAGTGCAATTTGTTGGATATGGCGAGCAAAGGATGCTCCTTTACGTGGAAAAATAACCGAGAAGGGGGAGATTTAGTTAAAGAAAGGCTGGATAGGGTGACTTGTAATATGGAATAGAGGCTGATGAATCCCGAAGCTGAAGCTATTGCATTGCCAGCAATAGGCTCGGACCATTGCCATAAATTGGTATCATTTCAAGCTGAACCTATTAGGAGAGCAAAATTTTTTCAATTTGAGGCCTTCTGCCCAGAGAATGAAGATTGTGGAAGAAAAGTGAGGGGAGTATGGAATTCGCCAAAATGTAATGGTTCAAATTTAGCTTTTTTCTGTGGAGCAGACAAAGTGGAGCAAAAAGGCTTTTTCATAACAACAAAAAGAAGATTACAGCTTTTACTGGGGAAATCCAGCATCTGTTTGACACTCAGAACTCAAAATCTGACAGAGAGAGGATGCAGAAACTAATTGATCAAATAGAGCAAAGCTGGAGACAAGAGGACATGTATTGGGGCTTGAGGTCAAGGATAAATTGGCTGAAATGGGGTGATAAAAACACAGCATTCTCATGCCACAGCTATTCAAAGAAGGCAGGGGAATAGAATTTAAATTCTGAAAAATTCTGCGAACAATTGGATTAGGGATCCTAATGCACTACAAGAGATGACCAAAGAATTCTTTTCAGAGCTGTATCAATCTGAAGGACCTCGATATTTCGAGCCAGTATTGCAGAAATGTCCTGTGCTGGTCACAAAGGAGATGAATGAGGAGCTGACAGCTGAACTAACTATGGAGGAGGTTCAAAAAGCAGTTTTCCAGATGGGAAGTTCAAAGGCACCGGGACCGGATGGCCTGAATGGACAGTTTTTATCAAATTTATTGGGAGGACTTAAAAATGGGAGCTTTTCAGTCAGTGCAGAGATTTTGGGAGACTGGTTTTCTTGATCCAGAATTTAACAAGACTTATATCTCATTGATCCTGAAAGTAACAAACCCCGAGAGTTGGACCAATTTCGAACAATTAGCTGGTGCAACTTTGTGTGCAAAATATTCTCAAAGGTATTGGCTAATAGGTTGAAACCAGGGCTACCCTAGATTATAGCTGAAGCACAAAGTGCCTTTGTGGGAGGAAGACAAATACAAGAAAACATTTTAGTTGTCCAAGAAGTTCTTTACCACTTGAGAATTAGAACTCTAAAGAAAAAGTTTCGAGCCATGCTGAAAATTGAAGTGAAGAAGGCTTATGATAGGGTGGAGTGGGATTTCTTAGAAGCTTGTTTGCTAAAAATGGGATTCAGTGAGATATGGGTCAATAGAGTGATGACTTGTGTCCAGACGGTCTCATTTAGTGTGAAATTCAATGGCGAGCCACTATCTTTCTGAAAGCCCACTAGAGGGATACGAGGGTAATATTGCTAGAATTAAGCTTAACAAACACTGCCCAGTCCTCTCCCATTTATTATTCGCAGATGACTATATTTTTCTTGGATGGAAAGGTGAAAGATTGTCGAAATGTGGCAGCAATACTGAATCAATATTGCTCTGCATCCGGACAAGCTATTAATTTGAACAAATCCAGCATTTCCTTTTGCTCAGGCTGTCCACAGAACTTAACGAGAAATATGGCTTATGAATCTGAGGGTTGCAATTGTCGAGAAGTCAGGTAAATATTTGAGAATTCCTTCAGATTGGGGGGATTCAAAGAAACAGATGTTCGCATGGATTTTAGCTCAAGTTAGCATGAAGCTAGAAGGATGGAAGGAAAAATGGATATCGAGTGGGGGGAAAGAAATTTTAATCAAAACAGTGGCTCAAGCTTTGCCCCAATACGCCATGTCTATTTCTAAAGTTCCTATTTCTATTTGCCGAGCCATAGAAAGGAAAATTGCTTCAATCTGGTGGAGGAAGAATAACTCAAAAACAGGTTTGCGTTGGAGAAAATGGGAATTACTGAAAACGAGGAAAGATACAGGAGGGCTAGGTTTTAGGGATTTATTCTCTTTTAATAGAGCTATTTTTGGTAACAAGCCTGGAGAATAATGCAGAATACTTCTGCATTATGGGGTCGAATAAAAGAGATTTATTTCCCTCATTGTTCCTTTTGGAATGCTGGAAAAGGAACCCGTTCCTCGTGGGGTTGGCAAAGTTTGTTAATGGGTAGAGATTCCATCTCTACCCTCAGTTATGTGGTCAGTTGGGAATGGGGAAAACATCTTGATTCGAGAGGACAAATGGCTGAAAAGAGGCATTATAGGGGGACCATCAATCAGTGATGAACCAAGACTTATCAAAGGTCTGATCATCAATGAGGAGGACAAGTGGAATGAAAATATGATATGGGAGTTGTTTCACGAGAATATTGTTGGTGAAATACTAACAATCCCGCTGAAAACGCAGCACGCTTGTGACAGATTAGTATGGACTCGAGCGAAATCAAGCACTTTTACTATTAAAAGTGTTTACAACAGAGATCGAGAGCTCCATATTCAGAATGCTCACACTCATTCATCGTCATCATTTCATCCACCCCGGAAACTTAGGGCACGCATGGTAACCCTTCTGAAGCAGAAATCCGTTTGGTAACGAAATTTTTAAAGCATAAATCCGTTTGGTTCGCAATTGTATATTTCTACTTCTAAAACTTGGGAAACTTTTGTGAAGTAAAAAAAAGTTACTTCTCATCATCATAAGTCATTTTTTTCTTTTTAGCCCTCCCTTTTCATATTTTCTGTCTCTCTTCACTCGTCTGTCTCAACCCGACCCGGTCCGGATAATTCTTTTAATAATAATAAAAATCGGAAAATAAAAAAAATCAGAAGATGATTAAAAAAAATCCAAAAAAAAATCCAAAAATTCATGAAAATCTCAAAAATTAAGAAATGTGTCCATTCAACTGGCCAATCCTATTTTTGATGATTTTACCCTCTCTTTCTTCAAAAATGACTGTTTTGCCCATTATGGGCAAATCGTCTAGGAAAATTCCAAAAAATTTCAAAAAATCACAGAAAATGGAAAATAGTCAAATTTGATTGGCCAAACCCGTCTTTTGTGATTTTCATTTCTGATCTTTCTCAAAATGACGATTTTGCCCTCCTATGGGCAAATCGTTCCAAAAATCCATGAAAATTTCAGAAAATCTCAGAAATTGAGAAATTGGCACATTCAACTAGCCAACCCTATTTCTGATGATTTTGATTCCAAGTCTTTTTAAAATGATAATTTTGCCCATTTGAACAAATTATCTACAAATGTCCCACAACTCCTTCCAAACCTCCAAGCACCCCTTCTTTAAGCCTTTTGGGCTTCATTAGGGATGCCATATTTTGATTTGATAAGTTTTATCCACATGTTCCTGGTTTCTTGATTTGCGCACCTATCTTTTCGCTTGTCTTGTTTAGTCCAACAATGGGTGCGGCTGCTTCAAAACACCCTTCTCTGATCCGATGGAGCTTGTGATCTCGTGCCCTCCATTTAGAAAAAAAAAATCAGGAAAACCAAAGCTAGGTTGAAAAGATAGAAATGATGACACCTTAGTTTTTGCCTTTTGTCTTTTTGCTTAAAGAAGCCTTCATGCCAAAACAAGCTCATCATTATTATAGTTTTATGTCCCAAATTCTCATAAATATCTAGGTGATCTCAAGGCACATACATCTACCGTAGATTTGTGCTTTTAGGGACGGTTTAGGCACGAAAAAGGTTCATATATTATGCCCATTGCGATATAAACCACGCCAGAGGCACAGGAGAGGAAGCATCGAAACTACCCTTGCTTTTAGTATTGATATATGAGCTCAGCCATCGTATTCATTAATATAATTTTTCCATAATTTGGTCCGCATTTATATAAATAATTAAATGACAAATTATACGTAAATCCGTCAGTGCTTGCATTTAAATTTTCTTGAATAACATGCATTTTAGGTTATGATCAATAATTTTTCGTAGAATATTTTGTGTTAATAATGTTTCAGAAGTAGAAATTTTCAACCGTTACCAAACGAATTTCTGTTCGAGAAGCAGAAATTGTGTCTTGTTATCAAACGCCTTTCTCTGATCAAAAATCAACTTCTGAAGCAGAAGTAGAAAAATCAACTTCTGCTTCTGAAGCAGAACTAGAAAATCAACTTCTGACCAGAAGTTGATTTCTGAAGCAGAAGTGTTACTATGCGCACCCTTAGAAACAGAATTTGGCATATGAATACTCCCAGAATCAAAATTTTTACGTGGAATGTCTGTCAAAATGTAATTCCATCATGCGAGAACTTGTTCAGAAGGAGAGTTTCACCTGAAGCCATATGCCCAATATGCAAACAAGAGCCTAAGTCAGTCGAACATTTGTTTCTGCCATGTCCGTGGACATCTGAAGTCTGGTCCAAGCTTGCACTACGAATCAAAATATCAAGAAGGGGTTTATCCAGAATTGCAGAATGGGCACTCAAATTCGAAAGAAAATCGACCCAAACACCGTCCGTCGAATAGTAACTGCAGTTATGCGGGGTATTTGGAAAGCGAGGAATGAACTCATTTTTCGACGGTGTAAACCTTAACCTGCAATCATCGTGGAATCAGCAAGCCAACTACTCAGGAACTGGTGTAAATGGGCAGGATCTTGACTCAGTTCCAGAGGATTCACCTGGTGTTTGGATCCCTCCAAAGGGACGAGCTTCAAAGGCAAAACTTCGACGCCTCTTTTGTCGAAGGTTCGTCCTCAGCCTCCGTTGCCTGTGTTCTGGAGCTCTGGTAGACGGAGTGCCTGAATCGTCTCCGGTTTCTTTCGCCCTTCAAACTCAAAGCACTCTCAGTGAGAGATCTTAGGCCTTATCAACGAAGCCCATAGCATTATGGGCCGGTTTAAGAGCTCTCTCTGGTCCACTGCTCTAGGCAAGCTAACCGTGGTGTAGATTGGGTCTGTAAAGCTCATAGATCTAGGTCGTTATTTCCTGTTTGGGTAGCCAATCCCTCAATTTCTTTGGGATCTTTTATGTTTTTATGCCTCGGGCTCTAGTGATTCACTTCAATTCAATAATACTTCTTTTGACCAAAAAAAAAAAATCAATTTTACATCTAACATTAGTGAACACTTCTGCTTAGGGCAAAAGAGGGAGCTGTAATCGAAAAGTGTGAATATGTCCAAATAATCTCTTTTCAAAATGGTTACCAGTTCATAAGTGACTTTAACAACATTAAGTACATCAAACCACCTAGCAGTACTTCCTTCAAGAGCACTGGTATACTCACTGCTAAACATTGGACAGAGCCATTTGTATAATTAGGGTGCAAAAAAAAAATGGAAAGCATTTTATCATATGTTCACTATTTTGCACACTGAGCTGAAAATCCCGGGCCAGAAATTGACTCCAAATGTACTGGGCAGGTCACCGTTGAGCAGTAAGTCGTAGCATTCAAGTCTTGTCACATACTTCTCGAGATTCTTCGGGTCTCTCTCAGTGGATCTATCGTCGACGAATTTAAGATGGCGGAAATAGGATGCCTTTCCAGAGCCTTCGGAAGGAAAATGGTTGCTCCCCATTTGCGTTGACATATGACAACCACCCGATTCTCTGTTGACTATCTCTCCTCCCCCGTTAATCATATCAGCAGGGCCACATAGAGCAGTGGAGATTTCTCCGGGCCAGTATCCTACATCCACGTCCGCAATGCACAACCACCAATGTCTGGTACCATCATTCTGAAATATTTTTGTTAAAAGACAGAAGACTCGGAAATATCCCATGTATATTTGCCTAAAATATTGTTCCATTACTTTCGCTATGTCCACCATAGGTGGAAACTAGTAAAAGCAGAGAGCCGAGCGTAATCTTGCTACTTGTTTGTACGAATCCAGGTCATTCGAGATTGTAGCAGCCAGAATATTGATAGCCATCACTCTAAAGTCCACCCAAGAAAAGCATGTCAATGTTTTTAATTGTGCAATTGACATGCAAAAAAGTTGCGAAAATTTAAATACAACTTAAAGTACTATTTAAGTATTGTAAGAGATCTTTTGTTCATATTGTAAGAGATTTCGAGTGTTTGATATTGATGAAGTTTTTGCATGAATATGTAATGTGTACAACTTTACGTAATATATATACACCTCATTTCTTGCTTCTCCTTTCGTCACGGGAAAAGAAGCTAACACCGTAACATCATCACCTTCCATGGTAGGGTTTCAAGAATCACTGCATGCTTCTGGTGACGCCACTAGTGCTTCTTCCAACAACAGACCTCAACAATATGACTTTGCTCCACCACAACCTCCAATGACTCGGATCACTCCCCGGCATCCTTCTCCGAAGAAAAAGAGAAAACTCCCGAGCAACCTAGGTAAAACTCGAATCCCAATTATTGCTTTTCTTCAGTTTTCTTCTTACTGAATTTATGCATCTGTTTAAATCAGACCCAGATGCAGAAGTCGTCACTCTATCTCCCAAGACTCTAATGGCCACAAACAGGTTTATTTGTGAGATCTGCAACAAAGGATTTCAGAGAGATCAGAACATACGACTCCACAAAAGAGGGCACACCCTCCCATGGAAGCTCGAGCACAGAGCAAACAAGGTGGTCATAAGAAGAACGTAGATGTGTGCCCTGAGCGGAGCTGTGTCCACCATGACCCATCAAAGGCTCTTGGGGACTTGACTGGGATCAAGAAGCACTTTTGTAGAAAACATGGAGAGGAGAAGTCCGAAGTGTGAGAAATGCTCAAAGAGGTATGCGGTTGAATCAGATTGGAAGACTCACTCCAATATCTGTGGCACTAGAGTAGAGTGTGACATGCATCAAACCCAACACCAAAATCATTATATGTGACATCCGGATATTTTCTTGTCTAGCCTATGGAATAAGTCACTCTCTAGCTTGGTATAGAAGTTTTTTCTCTTTAGCTTATGGAAGAAGCTACCCATAGCTTACTTTAGAAGCTTGCTCATTTACATCATCCTCTACATCATCTACATTCTTTTGTAGCTTGAGAAATTGCAAAAGAATGTAGAAGCACATTGTGACATTGAGATGATAATCGCATCATAATGCACATAAATGTCAGCTGAGAAATCAAATGAAAGCATTTTGCCAGTTAAAACAACTCATTGCGGCTTTTGTGTAATCAGTACATGATTGTCGCATCCTCCCTCATTTTCTCAAATAAGTTCTTCCACGTATATGTGATGTAGACAATTCGGTAATAGTTGAAATTTAGGGTGACACATGGGAGTGCAATTGAAATATCAGTCAGAAGAAAAATGTGCAATTGACGGGCTACGGAGGGAAAGTGTTATTATTGTGCAATTGATGTGCAAAACATGTGCAAAAAAATAATATTTTTTAAAGTCTTAAAAGTTGCGAAAATTTAAATACAACTTCACGTAATATTTAATTATTGTAAGAGATCTTTGTTCATATTGTAAGAGATTTCAAGTATTCGATATTGATGAAGTTTTTGCACGAATATGTGAAGTGGACAACTTTACGTAATATATACACACCTCATTTCTTGCTTCTTCTTTCGTCATGGGAAAAGAAGCTAGCACCATAACATCATCACCTTCCATGGCAGGGTTTCAAGAATCACTGCATGCTTCTGGCGACGCCACCAGTGCTTCTTCTAGCAACAGACCTTGACAATATGACTTTGCTCTACCACAACCTCCAACGACTTAGATCACTCCCTAGCCTCCTCTTCCGAAGAAAAAGAGAAAACTCCCGAGCAACCCAGGCAAAACTCGAATCCCAATTATTGCTCTTCTTTAGTTTTTCTTCTTACTGAATTTATGCATCTATTTGAATCAGACCCATATGCAGAAGTCGTCGCTCTACCTCCCAAGACTCTAATGGCCACAAACAGGTTTGTCTGTGAGATCTGCAACAAAGCATTTCAGAAATATTAGAACATTTAGCTCCACAGAAGAGGGCACAACCTCCCATGGAAGCTCGAGCAGAGAGCAAACAAGGTGGTCATAAGGAAGAACGTGTATGTGTGCCCTGAGCCGAGCTGGGTCCACCATGACCCATCAAAGGCTCTTGGGGACTTGACTGGAATCAAGAAGCACTTTTGTAGAAAACATGGAGAGAAGAAGTTCGAAGTGTGAGAAATGCTCAAAGAGGTATGCGGTTGAATCAGATTGGAAGACTCACTCCAATATCTGTGGCACTAAAGTACAATGTGACATGCATCAAACCCAACACCAAAATCATTATCTGTGACATCCGGATATTTTCATGTCTGGCCTATGGAATAAGTCATTCTCTAGCTTGGTGTAGAAGTTTTTTCTCTTTAGCTTATAGAAGAAGCTACCCATAGCTTACTTTAGAAGTTTGCTCATTTACATCATCCTCTGCATCATCTACATTCTTTTGCAACTTGAGAAATCGCAAAAGAATGTAGAAGCACGTTGTGACATTGAGATGATAATTGCATCATAATGCACATAAATGTCAGCTGAGAACTCAAATGAAAGCATTTTGCCTGTTAAAACAACTCAAAGCGACTTTTGTGTAATCAGTACATGATTGTCGCGTCCTCCCTTGTTTTCTCAAATAAGTTCCTCCACGTATATGTGACGTAGACAATTCGGTAATAGTTGAAATTTTGGGTGGCACATGGGAGTGTGATTGAAATATCGGCCAGAAGAAAAATGTGCAATTGATGCGCTACGAAGGGAAACTGTAGTTTGAAAGAGAAAAGGTGGTGAGGGAAGGAAATGGATCACTTTTTTTATTGTGAAATTGATGTGCAAAAAATTTGCGAAAATTTAAATACAACTTTAAGTAATATTTAAATATTGTAAGAGATCTTTTGTTCATATTGTAAGAGATTTCAAGTGTTCGATATTGATGAATTTTTTGCACTAATATGTGATGTGTACAACTTTACGTAATATATATACACCTCATTTCTTGCTTCTTCTTTCGTCACGAGAAAAGAAGCTAGCACCATAACATCATCACCTTCCATGGTAGGGTTTCAAGAATCATTGCATGCTTCTAGCAACGCCACCAGTGCTTCTTCCAGCAACAGACCTCAACAATATGACTTTGCTCTACCACAACCTCCAACGACTCAGATCACTCTCCAGCCTCCTCCTCCGAAGAAAAAGAGAAAACTCCCGAGCAACCCAAGTAAAACTTGAATCCCAATTATTGCTCTTCTTCAGTTTTCTTCTTACTGAATTTATGCATCTATTTGAATCAGACCCATATGCAAAAGTCGTCACTCTACCTCCCAAGACTCTAATGGCCACAAACAGGTTTGTCTGTGAGATCTGCAACAAAGCATTTGAGAAATATCAGAATATTTGGCTCCACATAAGAGGGCACAACCTCCAATGGAAGCTCGAGCAGAGAGCAAACAAGGTGGTCATAAGGAAGAACATGTATGTGTGCCCTGAGCCAAGCTATGTCCACCATGACCCATCAAAGGTTCTTGGGGACTTAACTAGGATCAAGAAGCACTTTTGTATAAAACACGGTGAGAAGAAGTCCGAAGTGTGAGAAATGCTCAAATAGGTATGCGGTTCAATCAGATTGGATGACTCACTCCAATATCTGTGGCACTGGAGTACAATGTAACATGCATCAAACCCAACACCAAAATCATTATCTATGACATCCGGATATTTTCATGTCTAGCCTATGGAATAAGTCACTCTCTAGCTTGGTATGGAAGTTTTTTCTCTTTAGCTTATGGAAGAAGCTACCTATAGCTTACTTAGAAGCTTGCTCATTTACTTCATCCTCTGCATTGTCTAGTTTGACTATAGTTAATTAATGAAGGGCCACTCTAAGCATTCTCATTGGATCTCTTCAAGCTTAGGTTTAATCATTACAATCTTAGGCTAATAATTACCAAATCTTATGCTTCATCATGATCAAATCTTGAGGCATAATCATGACTATGCCATTTGGAGACATAATAGCCAAGTAGAGAATGTCATGATAACCTTAGAGGACACATTATCTACTAAGTTATTGAAGAGCTACCTTGGCTAGGGACACCCCAAAGAAGTCTATTGGGCCACTTGCTCCTTAGACTTAATTATGGTAATCCAAGGCCAATGATTAGCAAATCTTGAGATGTCATCATTGGTAGGCCACTTGAAACCTTGATGACCAAGTAAATTGTGCCATAATGACTATAGGACACATAATCAAGGTTAGGATGCCACCTCTTTTCATTTTTCCTAAGTATTTTAAACCCCACATGTCCTTAACTTGGACTTTAAGTTTAGTCTAGCTATGATATCGTGTATTGCATCATGAGTTTTAACCTTAGTCATTTCATGCCTAGATGACGCACTCTCTTTACTTGGCCAAGAAGCTCTCTCTCAAAATACCCCTTGTTAGCTACTCTTGTTAGGCCACTTGGATTGTTTGCATTGAAGAATTCATTCCTTCTTCCTTGACTTGTCAACCAAGTTATGAAACTTGGAGAGCAAGTCATACATTTCCTCATGACATTTGTCCCTAAATCCATTAATATATGGAGTGAGTGGGGTGGATACTTGGCCAAATAAAATGAAGTCATCTTTCCCCACATCATGTGGTTAATCCTTAGGGTTAGTGATGTGTATTCTAATCACGGCTATGAAGGCCATTTGAATCAATTTAATTGGGACATTTGCCCTTCAATTAATGAAGATCACTTGAACCAATCCCATTAGGACATTTAAGTCTCCATTTAATGCCCTTACCTTAGGATCATTGATGACATCAATACCTAAGTCATGCCCTTAAATCATCCCATATGATATCATCTTGATTAATTATTGCTGAGTATTAAATGCTAGCATGAGTCACCTCCTTACTTGGCAATTAAGGAAAGCCTCTCCATAAATTTCTCATCCCTTCACCTATGTCATTAAGCCATTTGCCCCCTAATTGTTACTATAGGGCCACATAATGCTATTTAGATCCTATGTCCTAACCCTAGCTATTAGTAGAGAGGCCATATGAAATCATTGGACCACTTGCCCCCTTCATTTAATGCTCTAATCATGAGGGTAGAGCATATAAATAGGGCCACAACTTCATTAACTCTCACTAACAACCTCTCATAAATTCCTCTCTCTAACCTTCACTTTTAAGGTCCCACTTTGTCACTCTCTGCAGGAATTACGTTGCCGCATCTCCTTGAGGTAAGTGAATGCTCTAGGCGCTAAATTAGAATGATCTACTTAGTACTCTTGACTTGGTTGTTTGATGGTTGTTAATTTTAGTTTGAACTTTGATGATTAAGCGTGAGAAAGATATAATGATTGCGTGTTGTTGTGTTCATTTGTCATGAATTGATAAGTCTCTACGTGCCGAGTTTATGAATAATCGATGTTCATAATTGTGACACCCAAGAATTTAACCTACGTATCTAGCTATAAGCTTTAGAATTAGAAAATAGAAGAACGAATAGGTCGGAAAATTGACTTGAAAGTTAATAAGATATAAGCCGAAATCGGGGACCAACCCAAAGCAGACCCAATGTCCAATGACACCGACGGTCCCGACGACCTCAGCAATCGCGCTGGCCGGCATGGCAATGCCGATGGCCAAGCCCGCGACGGCAACGACAGGGTTGTTTTGGCCGAACGACGACGGTTTGACGGCGAATCGACAAATATACAAGTTGACCCAAGCTTAGAATTTACAAGTTGACCCACGGCTACTATTTTCCAAGATGAGCAAAAAAATTGGAAAGTCAAGGATTGTCTAGAAGTAGAATTTTAGGTTGTTATGAGTACATCTCCAATGTACCTAAGTAACCTAATCTTATTGGACCACCTAAACTAACATTTAGGTACATGAGACAAAGTTCATGATAATTACGCCAACAATCTTCTTTCATTGGGCCGCTTGGAAACAAGGTTATCTTGAGATATCTAAAGGCCATCATGGTGTCTCCAAACTTAGCCAAGAAGAGGGGGGCGCATGAAGTCTTCTATGGAGTCTTCTGAAGCAAAGTCCACCCCTAAGAAGCTAGGTTGTCTTCTTATGGGAAGGTAGGCCACCACATTAAGTGTTACCTTAGGATCCTCTGTCTTATCATGATAAAGAGTAATCATAACACCAAGATCATAAGAAGACTTGTTGCACCAGAATCTTCTTCCCCAAGCACGCCTCTATATCTCTCTCCCAACCTCTATATCTCTCTCCTTCGCTCTCTCTCTCTCTTCCTCTCACACTACTCCCTTGCTCTCTTGTTCTCTCACACCAACTCCATCTCTTCCTCTAGGCTGCCCACTATCTTGCAATGCCTGAGGTTTGTTCTGCATCATCTCGCACGGTAAGTGGAGTCCCTAGCTCTAGGCTAAGGCAATTGATTCGGTGCTCGAGTCCGATTACGTACATAGAGGTCATTAGGGCAAGAATATACTATGGCTTATGCATGACGTAGCATTATTTATGGAGGAAAATGTTGCTCAGTCCCAACGTAAATCCGAACTAAGTTGATCGATGATATAATCTTATGTAGTTGTATTTTGATGAATATACGATTATTTACGTATGTTATGTTCATATGCGGTTCTACGTTATATATGGATGCATACAATCCATGTACGTATGATCGCTAACATTCAAGATAATAAATCGGTTTCTTGGGAACCTCATGAATGCATGGACACTAAGAAAAGATAAGATCCTTCGTTACTCGAGGTGATGGAGATGCCTCGTCTTCGTTGCGAGATGCCCCATGCCAACGGATACCCTGGGAAGAGTTTCAGGATGCCGCCAGTCGTGCATGATGCCTTGGTTTAGCCAAGAGGACCCCGAGCCGGGAGTTTCGGGATGCCGCTAAGTGCGATGCCTGGTTGATGCCAGAGGAACCGATTGATGCCGGAACTATGATGATGTTATAAAGAAATATATGCACGCATGCTCATGTTATGCATTTTCATGGATATAGTTCACTTTATGTAGAAAATAATATATTTCGTCTATGCTATTGATCTACCATCGACTTTTATTTGTGAGTAGTATGACTGGTTAGACGTCGAACTATTTTCTTACCCTAGAACTAGCGACTTTACTTACTGAGTGTCGTCTCACCCCAGTATTTTTCAAACTTGTAGGTATGGGTTCTTTCGAAGCTCCGCACTTTAGTCTACCTTCGAGCATTGAGATGACCTCTGTAGATGTGTACGACATGGACGAGGCCGCACTCTATCTACGCTACGATTCCATCATATGGGTGAAGGTGGGCTTGGCGCGGCGCGGCGCATCCCATATCACTTTTCGGCGTGGTATCTGGTAGTCAATGGAGTCGAGCTCGGGCCCCTCCCGGGTTACAACGGTCCGACTGGACCTAACAGCAAAGGCACCAACCACGGTTGAGTGACATGGCACGGAGGGGAGACCAATTTTGGAGGTTGCGACCGGTAGTGGTGCTAGGTCCCCTAGCCCTTTTGACGTAGTGGATTGTATGTGAATATAGTCTAACGGTAGTTGGATAATGCTCTAGAGGGCTATATGTAAAATATAAACTCAGACGGATGATAAATAACAAGGGTGTTTTCCTCTATGCTTTAATGATATTGTTTATTGGGTGATTATCGAAGGGAAAGGAATTACGCTTCCGCATGTCGCTAATTAAATCTAAAGGAGTTAGTTAAGGGTTGATCCAGAAGGCGACGCGTCCCGGGGCGTCACAATAATGTTCAGTAATATAAAGAATGATAATGGTGAAATTAAACCTCAAAGTGATATTTTTATAATCCAAATAAATTATCGATTTACTAGCTAAGTGTCGTCGATTAATCACATGGTCGATTCTTTGAGTTTTCGATGTTCACGTTGTCGATTCTTTGAGTTGCCGATATTCACGTGGTTGATACTTTGAGTTGTCGATTATTTAAGTTATCGATGTTCACGTTGTTGTTGTTTGGGATATCGATGTGTTGTCAATTTATGAGCATGAAAAGATGTAAGTACACTATTACTTATGAAGATGATGTTGACATTTGTTGACACCTGATTTTTAATCAGTCTTTTTTAGAAAATTAATAGAAAATCAATAAAAATTCATAAAAATCAAAAATCAACTCTGGAACCCTTGGCCAAGCAAAAGGAACCAATTTTGAGAAAAAAATATTTTTCGTATTTTTTCGGTATTTTTGGAATTTCTTTTCACTTAAAAATAGCTGAAAAATAGAAAAAATACCAAACGAGGTCCAAAAAAATCTGAGAAAATAATCAAAAATTATTTTTCAATTCCCTCCCCACCCAGGCCTTCTTAGATTTTGGAAATTCGATTCGGGTCCTCAAAAGCCCTCTTTCGCATACCTGAACCGAACCAAAAAAAATCATTTTGTTGCAAAATTTCGGTCCGATCAGGCAAGGCGCACGGCAATAGGATCCTATATTCAATCTCAATCTAAGAACCGCCTTCATTGCCATGGGAACCCGTTTAAACCGGACCGAACCGGCCTATTTTCTCCAAACCGGTTCAGTCGAACAGGATCGGTTGGACCGGTCCGGTCCATTTGAACCGGCCTGGGAACTGCAGAAACAGAGCAGCGAAACCAGGAAGCGTGCGCACCAGCTTTCAAGCGAGAGCCAAAAGAAGAATGGCGTGGACTCCCTTTCAACTTGCACCATACCCGAAGCCCCAAAGCAAGCTCTATCCCTCTTCCCCAAGTGTTGCAGCAGAGGTCTGGGAAGGGGCAGCTGGAGAGAGAAAATGAGAACCGAGAGAGAGGGAAGGGAGCAGAAGTGAGTTCCAAGAAAAGGGATTGAGTCCCACGGTGGCAGACGCGAGTAAGAGAGCAGGCTCGTGGGTATTCAAGAGAGAGGCTCGGTGGCTTCTCAAGCGGGGGGATGGACGAAGAAAAGAGGGAGTGACCCAGAAGAAAAAAAAAATCGGTTCGTGCAAGACCAAGTGCGAGAGAGAGAGAGAGAGAGAGAGAGAGAGAGAGAGAGAGAGAGAGCGAGAGAGAGAGGGGGAGAGATTATAGAAGAGGGGGGATGCCAATTTTATTCCTCTGGTTGAACTCTGTCACGGTTTCAACTGGCGACCCTCGACTAGCTACTCTCGTTGTTCGCCGGGCTTCTCTCAATTCCAGACGGCCCTGGCGTTTTCTCGTTCGAAGCTCGTTCGAAGCCCTCACCTGTTGATGATACGTCCGAACCGGTTTGGCATTTGTTTTTTACGTACGGTCTGTTCCGCACGTTTCTATTATGGGTCTTTGAACACGATGTACTGGATTTTTCATCGCGTTTGTTCCCTAGTTGTCGCTTCTTCTTTTTCCTTTTTTTTGAATGATTGTCGCTCTGTCTCGTGGGGGCTTCTGAGAATGAAAGGAGATTTTCTTTTAGAGGGCAGGAACCCAACGTGGGGTTGGTTTGAGCAAGTTCATGGAAAGAAAAAAAAATGAAAACAAGAGCAAAGAGTGCGGGGTCCTTTGAAAAGCAATAGAAAGGAAAAAGTCTGAGCCCTGGTTCCAAAAAAGAGAAGGAAATGAGAGTCTTGAAGGAACTCTCAGTGAACGAAGAAAAAGAAAAGAGGAGAGCAGGAGCTCTCGAGAGAAAAAAAGAGAGGAGAGGAAGTCTGGTTTGGTTTTCGGCTGGTGAGGTTCAGAGAGAGCTTGAACAAGAAACTTGGAAAAGAACTAGCCGAGTCAAAGGCTTCTCTGCTTAAGGCGGTTCAGGAACTTAAGGGTGAGAAGAGAGCTCGAGAGCTCGGTTGAAGACCATAGAGTAAGATCGAGTCGAATCGCTTCGCGTGCATCGTCCGAGCCCGGCCGGCCGTAGCTCGTCTTGCCTCGCGCTCACCCCGCGGCTGTAATCTCCGAGCCCGCTCTTGGCACTAGTGGCGAGCACAACCCCTGCGAGCAGACCTGACGGTGCGGCGGCACATGAACAGATCCAACGGTGCGGCGGCGCATGAGCAGGTTCGGACGGTGTGGCTGCGCGACAACCAGATCCCGTTGACGGCGAGCGAGGCAAGCCCTACCAGTGGCGACCCGTTGACGAAGGCGCAGCGATGATGGCCGGAGCGTGGCGGAAGCTTGGACGGTGTCGGCTGTTCGCGATGGCACGAGGCAATGTAGATGTCCACGGCGTCCAGGCGGCGAAGCAACGGCGACCGAAGGAGGTAAGCCGAAGTCTCTTGTCCCCCATCCATTTTCCATGCTTTTCGTTCATCATTTTGAAGCCTAGATGCTGGTTCATGTTTTGCCCAGTCCTTTTTTTTCCTCTTAAACGTACCCGTCGCTTGTTTGTTGAACGATCTGATCGGTGCTGCCGTGGTTTCGCCGTCGGAGGGTCCGGAGTAAGTTTTTGTTTGCGGTCTGGGGAGGAGCTTGCAGAATCTCACGATGGAGACAACCCAGAAGAAAAAAATAAAAAATAGAAAAAGAACAGAAAAACAGAATAGGAAATAAATTGAGTTTTGCCTTGGTTAGTGGGAGCTGGGCTGGACGTGGTGATTAGGATGGGCTGGTGTCTTGGGTCCTGGTCTTTTAGGCTAGCCGTCTGCTTGAGAGTATGTGTGGGCCAGGAGATGATGCGGTCTTTAGGACTTTTGTGATGGAGTTGAGCCCTTTATTCTCTTTTGATCCGTTTTGAGTCTGAACTAGGCTCACCGCACTGAGCCCAGTGCGAGTAGGGGCCTCCATCCATGAAGACCTGGGCCGGGTCCGGCCTCGTCGGATCCAGATACCCGACCCGGTTTGGTTTTGTTATTAATAAAATATCAAAAAATATTAAAAATTCGAAAAAATAATAAAAATTTAGAAAAATTTCAGAAAATCATAAAAAATGGGAAATGGCTAGATTAGCCTTATTTCCCTGGTTTCGACTTTTAAAACCCCTGAAAATGACGGTTTTGCCCTTTTGAGCAAATTGTCCCGTATTGAAATCAAACCTTAAGTGAACATTTCTCTAAGCCCTTAGGGCTTCACTAAGGTTATGCGATGCATTTTATCCCTACATTTGACTTCTTGATTGCGCACATTATATGCTCTGATTTTGATTAATAGGACAAACTCATATTTGCACAAGCATTTTAGAAAAACACCCAATACCGGTACCGAAAGGGCGTCGGTGGAAACACCAACGTAACCAAGTCCCCGGACCCTTAATCTCTGGTTGCGTAGAATCGAACGGCATCTCCCGACCGCTCGATAAGGTTTCCGGTTTGCCTTCCTCAAAGACCGGTGGCGACTCCTTTTGCATGTACACTTTACACATGCCACCCGATCACACTAAGATCGAATCCGATAACCCGTCGCGATTTGGTATGGGCCTGGGAGGGCCTGAGCTAAGCCCGTCCTAGAGGCTTAGTAATCCATTTAGCCCGATCGATCGATTTTTCGAGATCGGGTCGTGACAACATTTAGTGTGGTTACAAAGATAATTATGTGATTAACATGCTTCACGTGCGTGATTTTATAATTTGAATGAGAAAAGTAAGTTCCGTCGTCCGTATAAAATCGGCGATGATGCCCTGAGAGATTTGGGATGCCCATGCTGTGTGATCTGGGATGCCCCGTGGAGTTTATGGGATGCCTCGGAGTGGAGATGCCCCATGTGTCGAGATGCCTCGACGGAAGATGCCCCCGGAGTTTCGGGATACCCATGCTGTGTGATCTTGAATGCCCCATGTGTCCGAATGCTTTGAGAGTTTCGGGATGTGAAATAATAAAGACACAATGCATGTTCATGTATATGTACATACTTACATGTATACAAAACACTAGGTGATACTGGTGCATCATAATGTGTGCAACGCATGATGTCATCCACCGACGAAGGTAAACATGTGATATCATTTTTGGTACATATTTCTATGGTAAACTTTACAACTATGCATGCACCAATATAATTATCCACGTAATAATAATTACCAGGTTGAGTGGTAAGATGATCTCCTACCTTAGACTTAGAGATTTCATTTACTGGGCTTTGGCTCACCCCCTTATTTTCAGATTTGTAGGATGGATCACTCTCCACCTCTGCGGTTTGGAGTTCCTGTGTATTTTGATTGTAAATACCAAGAGGTGCTTTTACCTAAACCAGCAGTAATATATGCTAAGTGTGAATTCGTGGAGGGGTATTCAATTGTCCCCCTAGTTGGCTCGTCGATGAGTGAAGTTGTCAACCCTTAGTCGACAGTCTGATGTTTGTACAGGCAGGCTTTTGGGCGTAGAAGTATGGTATTGGAGATAGGAAACCTAACCTCTCCCAAGTGCTATGTATTTTGTGTTTTGTTTGGAAGTTGTGTTGTAAATGGATGTTTAACAAGAAAAAGAACTTGGATTGTGTGATTCTTGAAAAGTGGGTGATTAAAAGTTGCCTAAACATATCTAAATACAATCCATCACTTCGCCGTCTTCACGACTCTGCAGCATGATTTCATAATCTTATTCCTTCATTTCTGAAAGTTCATCCAAGACCGAAGAAAGTCAAAAGGAGAAAGGTGAAGTAGCAAAGGCAGTCTTAAGAATGACCTCAATGGTTTTAACCGCTGCTTGAGGCTTAACAAGATCTGTCCCTCTATCTGATACAAGGACCCTCATTAGAGCAAGTCCATTGCTCAGCGTAGTCACAGTGATTATTAATAAATTCACCCAACCGGTAAAAATTCTGATAGCTTGCATTTGTCATTGCAAAACAGATTTCTTGGAAATGAGAAAATAAGAATCCTTACATGTATTGAATGTCCTTACCTCGGATTTTACTATTAGATAGTATCCAATATTACTAAAAAAAGATGCCGTCAGATTCTAGTTATACTCCAGTGGAGAATGTTTCTCCTCTAAGCATAAGTGAAACTGGAATGGCATAGCAGCCATCAATACTTGTTCTGCACTAATTCTTCTATCATATAGTATCCAATAATACTTAGAATAGATGGAGCCACATTCTAATTACTCCAGTGGAGAATGTTTCTCCTAAGTGAAATTGGAATGGGAACATCAGCCATCAATACTTGTTATGCACAAGAAAGCAACTACAGTACAAGATAGACTTTCCTTGTTAATTTGATTTCCTTCTGGAAAGTGATTTCCATAAGTGTATCACCTTATTCTAATGGCCACATGGATGACTGATTTTTCATCCTTTAATTAAGTGGTCAACGAATAGTTAAATTACCTTCAGCACAATAAGAAATTGAATAAGATTAAAGATACAAAACATCCTTATTGAGAGATTCTTGAGAATCGACAGATCAAAAGTAGGCTTGAAACGTTCTCCAAGAAGGTTCAAAATGGATGCTTACTTCCAGGAGAATGCTAGAGCGAAGATATTAATAAATTGCTGAATTAGCAACAATCTTCTGTAGCTCGAGTAACCCTAAACTGGGCGGTTGCAGGTGTTTCCGTGTAGATCCCAGAAGACTTGTTGCATCCGTATATCTCCTCATCCTGGTCAGGAGAGGAACAGTAGATGAAAATCCAGGGCACCCGTAATAAAAATGGAGTCCATATGCACAAGGGGTGCTCACTGATCTGTAAATCGTAGCATTCAGGTCTTGACACGTACTTCTCAGGATTCTCTGCATCTCTCTGTATAAATGGCAGCACCAAGTTTAAGATTGCGGAAAAAAGATGCTTTTCCAAAGCCTTTAGAAGGAAAACGGCCGCTCCCCATTTGTGGTGTTGTATTAAGACCATCAGGTTCTTCATTGACCATCTCCCTTCCAAACCAATTACATCAGTGGTACCGTTTAGAGAAGTGAAGATTTCTCTGAGCAAGTATCCTATATCCACATCTGCAAAGCACACCCACAATGTCGTCTAACTTAGTTCTCAAACAGTTCTGTTAAAAGACAGAAGAATTGCAAATGTGCATGTATCATTTTTTCCTGAAGAAGGAAATATACTTCTTCTGAAGATAGTACAGAGAAAACTGGGACCGTCTCCTGGAGAACATACTTGCCGCAAGAGATATTTGTAGTTATGCAGTTGTAACAACCTCGAATTAACAGAGCTCTAGTAGGCACACACACTCGATGTGAGGAGTGTGTGGGAACATGTCTACTGGCTGTACACTTTTTAGTTTGTAACACCCTTCTATTTTTTGCTCTCTCTGCAAAGACACACAGGATTAAGCGATAGACAGCTAAGAGAAAGAGCAACTAGTGGGATGGACTCGATACATACCACCCCATGACAGAGGTACTCGAGGTCGCGTGCACAAGTAGCTGGATTACAAGATACATAAATAATACGCTGAGCCTTGAGCTTCAGCAGAAACTTAATCAACTTCAGGTGCATGCCTGGCCGATTTGGATCTGCAGCATTGATCACAGTAAAAAAGTGGGAGAAGAATTGTTTATATTCACAGAGAAGCTCTGCTTAGCTAGTGAAGTTTATATACATACAAAAATTATCCAAGACCATACTACTTGTCTGCAGAGAACATAAACGCCAACAAAAAATCGTAGATGTAGAACCATCATTAAGCCAACCAACAAAGACTCGATCATAAAATTTCAAAAAAGATACCTGAAATGACAATATCCGGTTTAGGGAAGTTGCTGCCAAAATTTTCATCGATTTTATTGAGATCTCCTTGGATAAATGTTGCATTGCTGATACCATTGAGCTTGGCATTCAGATGAGCGTCAGAGATGGCCTGAGCAACAACCTCGTAACCATAAACATGTCTAACCCTGAAAAGAACAGTCTCAGATTGGTCGAGTTCTTTTACATAATTATCACAATGGACAAATATCTGTACCTTCTGGCAAGTGTCAGACCAATGGTGCCTGTTCCACAGAATAGGTCTAGCACAATTTCTGAGCCATCTCCTCTAGGACCCACACACTCCTCAATAATTTTATATAGAACCTCAGCCTGAAGTGCACCAAGTCTTAGCAATTACAAAGAGAACAAGAAAAAATAAAAACACAGCAGATTTTTACAAGAGAATGAAAGCTTCGAGGAGTTAGCAAAACACTGAATTGATCATGTGTTGATACCTGCCGAGTATTTGTTTGAAAAAAGGAATTGGCAGAAATTTGAAAAGTAAGCCCTCTCAATGTCTCTGTGATGGTAGATTTCCCATACAAAGTGTATTCCTCCTCTCCAGCAGATGTATTACCCACCGAAGTATTCACATTGTTAACAACACTTACCTGCCATTTAAAAGTATAAACGGACTCGTATAAATACTCTTAAAAAAATTAAAAAGAATTAGAAGCATAAATGCATAGACCGTTAGACTGAAAACTTGGCACCAGAGGAAGGGCCGCTGAATGCTGTTCTAGCCTAATATTTACAATGAAAAAGAAAGAACGCAGACGAATGTTGACTCTTGCTTGCAACAGGCTATTATGCCACTAATTCTGTTTAGCATACTACTTAAGTATTTAAATAACATGAATTATTTGATCTCTTTGAACTTCTTACATGGTTGAAAAAGAAAATCCAGTCCATTCGGGAAAAAAAAAAAAGAAAAAGAACTCCCAACGATAGAAATATGTAAAACCATTATTTAGGAATAATTTTTTTTATCTGATCAAAACTGACCACCTATTCTTTAAAGGAGACGTTTATCCAGTGTGTTGGCCATGCTTTTAGCAAACTGGATACTCTAAACATAATCCACATAATGTTGGAAAGTTCCTCTACTCAACCTAATAAAAGAACCATGAAATGTGCTCATTAAATTAGCATAGAAGAGTTGGCTGACAAACCACTTCAGGGAAAGATGAAATCTTCTCTACTAAGGGTTTCAGCAACTCGGGCTTGTAAGATGACGTCACAAAATTAACCATGACCTCCGGCTGACCAGTCTCAATGTCCCTGAACATATATGAAAGCAAATAAAGATAGGAAAACCAAAATATATTACCATGGAGATATAAGGATCCAAACACAAAGAGAGTGTTGAAAAACATTATGGTAAATATAATTCAGACAAATTCACTGAATTCCAGTTGCATTTCTATGGAAACTAGAACCAACTTTTGCGATTCAGTGGATTTCCATGGCATGCAGCTATCTGAATAACCAAGTAATGGAAGAAAAGCTATTCTCCATACCCACTCATAGGCAGAAAAGAGAAACTTCATGAGAAGTCATTGCATTAATTGATTGTCAGCTAATATAAAAATGAATAATTGGGAAAAGGAAATGTAAAACTAGGGTTGCAAGCAAACTGATCGTATCGCTCCTCTATCGTAAAGAAAAAACATCTCTAAGAGCTGTTCCTTGGATGCTTAAGAGAGCAATTGATCTCCCAATAACGAAAAAGGGTATTATGACTGAATCTAACTGAGGTTGCAGCTAAAACTTGGACAGTTTGTGCTCTCCTGATTTCGGCCTCATTATTCATAGTCAATCAACCGTAAAACCTTTTTGTTTAAAACTAACTATGACATGCTTAGATCCTGGTCACAAACTATCACAAGTGAAAAAGCTTCTAAGCTACAGCCCCTACCTCCCAGTTCTAAGCATTAGATGCTTAAGAAATCCAGCATGAGAGTGGACATCATAAGGAGACAAACCTAGTTGGGGATCTCTCCAGCAGTCTTGTATAGCTGCAAGAACCTACAAGCAGAAATGCACAAACGAAAAGAAGTCTTTGAGCATTAGATAAAGAGTTCTTAGATTTTGTTTGTTTAATCAGCGAAACGAATCTCAACAGTTCAAAGCAAATAACCACATAAAGAGCAATCATTGAAGTAGGAGCTCAATCACAAGAGAGATGCAGCAACTGTAAACTTATAAGTTGGCAACTACTTGAAAAAGAAAACGTGCCCCCAGACGAGCATAGAAGAAAGATAAATTGCAAGGTGTTGAATATCTTCTGTCGGATAAGAGTTGTTAAACTACATGCATGTAAATGTCTCATTACGTGTAGAGCCGACAAATCCATTCTGGCTAGAATTGTTAATGTATTTAATTTTCCCTTTCTATGGTAGGCTGTGGCTTCTTCTCACTTTATATTTGATTCAACAATAATGATTAATCATATAAAAGAACCCATTTCAAGTTTCAACCGCCTTTGTAGCATACCTTGTTAGCAGGGTCACTCTGTAGTAAGCACTTGTTAACATTCAGGACCTTATCAAAGAAGCCAGGTGCATGCAGTCCCAAAGCATGTTTCTCAGAATCATCGCTATTCTCTTCAAACAACTCACGTGGCAACCACCTTTGAGAGCCAAATGAAAATTCCATCTGTGAAAGTAAAACGTAACAGTACAATCAAAAATCATGCAAAGAACAAAGATTCACTCAGAGATGGAACAAGGTTTGTCACAGTTTTAAGTGATCAAGATAATGATATTGTGCACATGGCGTAGTAACGTTATGCCAAAAGTTGAAGCCAATAAACTCCGTGATTAGAAAAGAATAACAGTATCGCCCAACAGCATTTTTATGGTTTGAAATTACGCACACCCCAACAAAGCATGGCATTATGACTCCTTGAAGTCGAATTAAAGGTTGCATCTGCAGAAGACAGCTCCCAATAGATGGGAAAATTAGGACAAGTCACAAGCAAAGAATCCCCATTTCATGAAAGTTCAGCTCAAGAAACAATTTCTGATCATTTAGCTGACCCAGCTTAGTGGGAAGGGCTTATAAAATTTCTGTCGCAGTTCAACGGATTCTGTCCTTAACACATGAAGCAAGCTATGACTTTATCCATTAGTTAAACACTAATTGAAATTGAGATGCCAACGAGTCATAAAACATGTCCAGCATAATGACAAGCGACAAGAAGGTGCAACATCGACTACCAACCTTGTTCCTATAGTGGAATTGGATATCGCAGGGAACGATGGGCTTCAGCATTGTGGGAAACTCCGGATCATTACTAGGAAATTTCCCGACATGAATGACCAACTCTCGGACTTGCTGTTCCTTGGCTCTGACTTGAGCCTCGTACAACAAGTTTTGCGTTTTACACCCTCCGCAGTACGAAGCATACTCGCAGGGGGCATCTACAATGTCCCAGTGCGGAGATATCGTCCTCAACTTAGTCACCTGCACATTTCCAGACACGCCTCATGAAGGTAAAAACTTCACCAAAAGTTTCCCAGTTGAATTTAGCGAGCTAAAAGAAACCCAAACCTCGGCGTAATTGCCCTTCTTGCGGGTGACGCGGCCGACGAAGCGTTCGCCGGGGAGGGCGCGGTCGCAGAGGACGACGAAGCCGGTGCCGGAGACCTTGCAGATGCCCTTGCCCTTGTAGGCCAAGCTCTCGCACTCCAATTCGAGGGTCTGGTTCTTCTTGGGGAAGTAGGAAGGGGAGCGAGCTTGCTGTTGCGGAGGAGGGGGGTCTTCGAAGGAGGGGGCGGAGGGGGAGGCGGCGGTGGTAGCGAAGCGGAGGCGGCGGAGGAGGGGGCGAGGGAAGAGAGTGGTTGTGATGAGTTTGAAGGAGTGAGCAGGGACGGCGGTGGTGGCGGTGGTCATCGGCATTGTGCGGAATGCGGTGGTGAGAGACTGAGAGGGTGCGAAGGGTCCTTTTTGGAGGGACGATGAATTGAGGAGGGAGGAACTAGGAAGGAGAAGGATAGAGGGCATTTTCGGTAGTTCACATGCCAGTGTAATGGGCGGGCATGGGCCGGTGAAAATGCGAAGCCCGTTTAGAAAGAGCCCGTTGGGCATTTCCACCAATCGCAAAAAAATAAATCGTTTAAAACGTATCATTTTCAAATGATCCCGTATTGCTTACAAATATGAATAAACGAATAATATTTTCACCGCCGTCCACGAAAATATTTAAATATAAACTATTATCGATAATAAAAATATTATCATTAGCTAATCATTTCATGTGAAATAAGCAATCATTCGTTTTTAACGAAACCCCTAAAAGATGATAAGTTCAGTCCCAACTTAAGATTCTCAAGCAAAAGCAAAATAAAAAGGTACAGAGAATTTCTGAAGATTAAAGCATCGCCATGCGTGAGCATCTTATCTTGACGAAGAAGCTTGCTATGAGTAATTTTTCTCCTGTAAAATAAAAAACCCAACAAGAAAAATAATACGGATTGTGATTCTCGCAGATTCCTTTTGGGAAAAAAGGCAAAAATAGAAAAACCCTTTTGGGACGGGAACAAACAAATCAATCTCCCTGCAAATTCATGAGTCGACTTGTCCCACCATGGACCAATCTAGGCCGGCAAGCAGTAGTTTCGCCGACCACAAACCAGACACAGCCCATTGGAGATGGAACCAATGGAAGCCCAGAACTTTTCCTGAGATCAGACAGCAGCCATGGAAAAACCCAAGAGAGAAGGAGCCTGTCCTAGATTGTCTTCCGCCCCCGACCACCTCCCACGCTTCTCGCTGTCAGAACCTTCTCCTCTCTCCTCTTTTCAGCTTTGTTTGACTTGACCCTTTAGTACGACGTCCCTTGAAGTTTCAAGCCCACACTCTCCCTCAACGTCATAACCCAAAGGCACGCATACCCGAATCAACAGGGCATGGCCTTCCCAGTCAACTAACCGCTTGTGCTTGGGCTCAAGAACCGAAGCTGATCTTGGCTTCCACGAGCGCCAGGAACCCCATTTGGTAATAACCCGTGCCTCTTCCGCTTCCTCTTCGTTCCTGTCTTTGCTGCACACGATCCACCCAGAAGCTCAGATGATCAGATTTGACCATTTCTGCGTGGAGAGCTTCCGATTTAGCAGAAACAGTTGTTGGGTTTTCCTTTTCTCCTTGTGGGAGAATTAAGATAGTCGGGTTTTTGATAGATTATGTTTGGTTTGGAGCTGATGCTCTTTTTGGGTATCCGAGTGGTGTGATGGCTGAAGAAATCAACTATCCTTTTGGACAAATAGACAGGATCTGTTGAAAGGTCTTGGTACAATAGTTTTGATTCCATTCGGGTTATATAGAACTAACCCAGAGAAACCGACGACATTTTGCAGGTATTAATTGATTCTAGACTGCTGTTTATAGGAGCGAAAACTTGAACTTTTAGAGAAGGGATATAGATTTTCACAGGTTTTTTATAATCTCTTGGTTGAATTTTGACTGGAAATCAAGTTGAAAATGTTCCAAAGGATAGTGACCGTAGAGGAAGGAAAAGACCCTTCATATAAAATTAGGAATTACCAGCCTAGGGCATGTCCATGGAGGCTCCTCCATTATTTCTTGTTGTTTGTGCTTGTGGGTCTTGGATTGTTGATTTTAAGCATGAATACGATACGATACTTTGGAGTCCAAAATCAACCTGTACATAAGAATAGACCTTTCCTCTGCCTTGATGAGCCATTTAGTATAGAGAGCAGGTTTAGCACCCCATCAAGTTTGTTACATGCCATGAGCGATGAGGAGCTCTTTTGGAGGGCATCTTTTGTTCCTCTGATGAAGACGTATCCACTTAAGAGAGTTCCCAAGATTGCCTTCATGTTCTTGGTGAAAGGTCCATTGCCGTTTGCCCCTCTTTGGGAGAGGTTTTTCAAGGGGCATGAAGAGCTGTACTCGATCTACATCCACTCGCTACCTTCGTATGTTGCTGAATTCCCACCTTCATCGGTGTTCTATGAGCGACAAATCCCAAGCCAGGTATTTTGCAATTTTACTGTCTTCTGCCTTTGCTTGGTGATGAACTGCAAAATTAAGCAATGTGACATGTCTAGGTATATGGTTCATGGTGCTATCACTTTTTATTGAAATACACTGATAGTTCTGTTTGCTTCTCCTGAATGTCTAAATCTCATGTTTCTCTTTAATTTGCTGGCATTTCATGAATCCTGCTTTGTTTTGCTTTAGTGCTTTATCACACTTTGTGAAAGCTTTTGCATAAGTTGCTTGATCTGATTGCTGATATTTTCACTTCAAAAAGCGACTTTGTAGAAGTAGGGCTAGCTATAAATCCCTTTGGCTTGTGTGGTTAATTTCATTCAACTCCATTCTGTTCAAGGGAAGATTGTATATTGATAAATGGGCTGGCTAGAATAAAACTGACCGTTTTACCTAACATTGTGACTTCTCTGAACTTTCTTGATGACCATAGGTCAGTAATGATTGGACCAGCTATTACGTCCTGGAGGACACCTTCTGGTTTCTCTGAGGCGACAAATAGGTACATGCTGTGATCTGAGCAATTTTGTTGTTCGGTCACTGGAGATCATGCAGAAGATGAGTTCTCTTGTGTCTTAGAATCAGGCCCAGGAAACTCTACAGATTGCAGAGTCTTGTATGAAAACTTAACACAAAAGTTCAGAACCATTTCACTTAGTTCTGTTATTAGAGTAAGTAATATAACAAGGGAAGCAACTCATGAACTAATCAATCGAACACATGAAATAGACATAAGCATGTTGTATAGGAATTTGAGAGTGGTCAGCAAGGATAGACTTTGCTGCCTCTTCTCACTGAGAAGGCTATGCACCATTGATCTTATGGAAAATGGTGAGCGAGTAGGTAACCAGAACAAAGAGAACGATGACAAAGCACATGGTGCTGTGTGATGTAATTCTTCAACTCAATGCTCTGCATATGCTTCTTTTTATACCTGTCTCAAAAATTATTCTCCAATCTTTTGTTAGGTTCTAGTCAATGTCAATCTTCAAGAAACTTTATAATCTCCATCGGTCCTTCAAGAAGTTACTTACTTTATCTAAAAGTAACTTCTGTAAGTCAACCAATAAAGCACTTTTGGTGTTCTCTCTGTTTTGTGCTGATCAGGCGGTGGAGTGGGGGTTGATGAGCATGTGTGATGCAGAAAGGAGACTCTTGGCAAATGCCCTGCTTGACATGTCCAACGGGCGGTTCATCCTTGTCTCTGAATCGTGCATCCCAATCCAGAACCTCACCACGGTCTATAGTTACATATCACGATCCAAGTACAGCTTCGTCGGATCTTTCGATGAAGACGGACCCTATGGGAGAGGACGCTACAACAAGAAGATGGCACCAGAGATCAACCTTACCGAGTGGCGTAAAGGCTCTCAGTGGTTTGAAGTGAATCGTAAACTTGCCATAGACATAATAGAAGATTCGACCTACTACCCTAAGTTCAAGAAGTTCTGCAGACCTACATGTTATGTGGATGAACACTACTTCCCTACGATGCTAACCATCCAATCTCCGGATGTCCTGGCAAATAGAAGCCTCACTTGGGTGGACTGGTCGAGAGGCGGTCCCCACCCTGCTACTTTTGGTGAGGCCGATATCACAAAGGAATTTTTCAAGAAAATCCTGGACAACTCCTCGTGCAGTTACAATGATCGACCTTATTCGCTTTGTTTCCTCTTTGCTAGGAAGTTTGCTCCTAGTGCTTTAGATTCTCTGTCAGCTTTAGCATCGGAAGTTTTTGGATATTGACGAAAGTTTAGGGAAGAACATTTGCTAAAGTTTTTCTGAAGTTTTATGCCTCGAATTTTTTGCCTTTGGTAGGGCTTATTAAAATGCAATGTCGCATATCATTTTTACACGAGAAGAGAGGTAGGAATCTAATCCCTAAAACAATTGCATGTCCTTCAAATAACAGGTAATATGTTAACATGGTGATGAAGCATGAAGACAAGCACTAGTATATCCTGATCCTACATTGTCACGAAGTTCTAGAAGAATATGCATCCATAGCTATTCAATCATCTGGAGTTCCAATTGAAGGAGAAAAGTTTTTTTTTTTTTTTGGGTCGATGGAGAAAAGAACATTAGCTGTCTTAAACATCACCGAAGAACCAAAAACACAGTCCTGCATAGGGGTGTCAAAACCGAACCGAAAAACCAAATCGAACCGCCAATCGAACCAAATCGAACCGAAAATTTAGCACATTTCGGTTCGGTTCGGATAATGAAAATAACCATTCTTTCTTTTTTAGTTCGGGTTATTTTGGTTTGGTTCGGTTAATCGAACCGCGAACCGAAATATCTTCTTTCTTCTTAACAATTAAGATTAGCCATTTGGAAGAAATAATATCTTTTTTTTTCTTTTTTTTTTACCCTCTTTTGGTGCAAAGGGCCAGGGGCCTCCGGCCACACTGGCTGAGGGACGACGGCCGGGGACCCTCGCCAGCCGTGGGCGAGGGGTCGCGGCCCCTCGCTGAGGCCGGCGAGGCCGTCAAGAGCCCTTGTGGGCCACAGCGAAGCAAGGGCGTCGGGGCCCTCGGCTCCCCAGATCTGGCATCGGAGACAGCGTAGATGAAGCAGCTTCGGAGGGAGCCGGCGAGGAAGTGTTGGGCGGACGAATCTCAGGCCATGGCTCTTGGCATGTGTGAGCTGATGAAGACGAGGATGAAGCAGAAACAGCAACACGAAGGAGAGAGTGGGGATTGGGGTTCGTGCTGTCACTCACAGTCCACAGCTTCCATTTCTGCCCTGTGCCCTCCCTCCGTCCCTCTTTCTCTCTCTCCGCGACTCGTCAACGAGAGAAAGGAAGGAGAGAGAACAGAAACGAGCAAGTTCGAATGAAGATCAAGAAAAGAAAAGATACGAGCCTGCATCAAAAATGGAGAGAAAGGTAAAAGGGAAAACTTTGACTGCGAAAATACGACAATTCTCTATTTTGTCTACGCCAGATCTGAAAAAAAAAAAGGAAAAAAAAAAATAGAAAGGAAAACCGAAAAATCGAACCGAACGAGATTTTCGGTTCGATTTGTATTTGGTTTGGTTTGCGATTCGGTTCGATTTAGCCGGTCATCCTAACGGTTCGGTTCGGTTTGGTTTTTTTGAAAAACCGAACCAAACCGTTGACACCCCTAGTCCTGTATATAGTTCCGATCAATGCTATAAAGATAATTGAGGTATATAGTTTCGATCAATGCTCTTTGGGAGAACTATCCCATGAAAATCATAAGAATCCTTGATCCACCGTGTTAAGTCCAACCCAAAGTTGCAAAAAAATCAAATCTGCCTAAGTAAAATTCTTGAAAGTATAAACAAGGCATTGCATATCCAACCAGCTTACTGTAGAGCCGAACACAAACTCAGGGAGTAAATAAAACTCGGGTCTTAACATTACAAGCATAGATGCTAGATACCACAAGGTTCATAGGAACCCGGGTTCAAATCCAGTCACATTTACACAGGAATAATAAGATTCTCAAGACATCCGACAGAATTCCCCATACCAACATGTTTTACATTAAATGACATCTCATTCTCATATAATTTAGAAATCTCAACCTCTGGCCTTGAGGTCTGCAAGCCGTCTTGAAAGATCATCTTCATCAACCTTCTCTGATGATTTAGCTGGAACTGCATGTGCAGCTGGTTGTGGCAAACCGACAGAGACTTCCAGTCCATAATCATCTGCTACTTGCTGCATCAAGCTGTTTACTTCTCCTTCTGGAGTGGAAAGTGACGTTGACCCAGCCATTGCACTCTCCATGAACTCTGCCTGCACCTCCATGTTTACAAACTGCTTTTCAAATGAATCCATTGTCTCTGACATCTTCTGCAAATTACCTGCAGAAATAAAGCATTTCAATTATACAGGGCAGATTCAAGCTAGTCAATACTGCAGTTCCTTTATCCAAGGGAATTTCTCAAACTCGAATATTTTATAGGACTTCTAAAAGGATACTTAGCCACTAACGGACATTAAAATGTAAATGGCCAACTTTTTACAGACATATTGATGATGACATCCAATTTAACAGGCAAAGATTCTCAAGATGGATTACACGAGAAATATGCATCCCTCACATCTTAAGACCCCCAGTCATCTCATCTGTTTCACTGTCTGTGAAGACTCGCCAGCTTCCATCTCTCATTCTGACAAAATAATCACCCATTGCATGAATTGAGGGGGGGAAGCAGATTTGGAGAGACAACCTCGAGCACTCTTGTTCATTCCACATGAGTTGGAGACAAACTGAGGAGGTTGGTTATAACATGCTCATCCCGATAAAAGTTCATTATTTATGTATGAGAGACATTATTCTTAGCCATCACTTGCAAAGCACCAATGGATCCCAGACTGTTTTCAGTTCCCACTTCCGTACCCTCAATAACCCCCACCCCAACTAAAAAATGATAACAATAATATTGGCAGCACTCGGTCATCTTTGTTTTGGACTTCGAAACTGTGTGTCCAACTCACTAACCTTATTGCTACTCTAGTCAGCGGAAGGACAGTTGAAAGTTAGTGATTCTAAAGGGGTAAAAGTAGCGTAGAAGAATATTGGAAAAGGTGAAAGGAAGACTCGAAGGATGGCTGTCCTTAGTTCTTTTCCTCATATTCTTTGCAACAACCATCTCCGCTAATGATTTAATTTCCCGCTGAGAAATCCCTCCTGCTGCAGTCATTACTCAAGTCAATGACGACAAATATCTCTCTTCAGAAATACCCTAAAAGCACGACTCTTATCTTTGGGGTAAATAAACTTCCCTTCCCTGTTGAACCATAATGGCATTCCCAAACTTTTTCATCGAATCTTCAAGGCATTTAGGCTGCAACACAATTAACATTTCATAATAGAAACAGTATAAAAAAAAAAAAAACCACCCTTTTGCAGATATAGAACCATTCCTTACTATTCTATCCAAGGTTTACAGACAACATATAGGTACTTGTTGTGATTCTAAAGGTTCTCAGAGGGCAAGACATAATAGTCTCCAGCTAATCCAAACAAACAATTCCATGTTATCTAGAATTATATAAGAAACATCTTCAATTGGACTAGGCTGCCATGATCTGTGATCATGAATTTTTTAACCGCCAATATCAAATAACCCGAAAATGTATCTTAGTTTATCTTTCATATTGGAAGCAAGTGCTGCTCAACATCACATAAGCAAGATCAAACCTTACTAGTATGATCTCATAACAAGATAAAGAATTAAAACAAACGGAAAGGGAATAACCTTACTCCAGCTTAATTGATAACACTAACTCATTGTGACGGCCGCATTCAATTCAGAGATCAAACATAAGAACAAATCCAAAAGCAGGTAAAATACGGTCCAAAGTCAACACCACGCAACGCAACAACGACAGAATGATTGAGCCCGCGAAAGCGAATTTTACCAGTAGCCAAAGTGGACTCGAGGGACTTGACGATCGAGGCCATGGACTTGTTGATTGTGGTCATCTTGGCCTGAGTGTCCAGCCGCGCGACGACGGCGTCAAGGCGGGAGGCGAGGCGGAGGTAGTTCATCTGCTCGGTGCGCTTCCGGATGGCGTTCTCGGCGTAGATGCGGGCGCCGTCCATGTTGCCCTTCTCGATCGCCTTCTTGACCTTCAGCTTCTCCGCCTTCTCCTCCTTCTCGCACTTCCTCGCCTGCCGCTGCAGCGACTTGGCGGTGAACTTGAGGTCCATGATCTGGTTCAGAAGCTTCTCGGTGTTCCCCATGGCTCGGGATCGCTGGCCTCAGGTGAGATTGATTGATCGATCGATCGATCTAGGGCTTGCGAAGAGAGAGAGAGAGCGAGCTCGATTTGATATGATTCGGGGATTTTTCGAAAGTGAAGAGGCTTCGAAGGAAAGCGAGGTTCCCACACATGCACACGCTCCGTGCGGAGAGATCCCAGTGTAAAGACCATTATGCCCCTGTAGAAATGCATGCAACTTCTCTTTTCTGAATGAAATGCATATTTAAATTCCCGACCAAAAAAAATGCATATTTGAATGGATATATGAATTCGATCCAAAAAAAAATGGATATATGAAATTAATGAAATTGAGGTATGTGATTTTAATTTTTTTCCAAAAAATTAAATTCGTGTATAGGTCGCATAATAAATGTCACCTTTAAAATTTCACGAGCAATTGATAACCGCATTAAGATGCAATCGATATGTTATCTTGTAGCATGTTAGGAATTTCGGGTCATCGTCAAATAAGGCCCAAACATGTTGAAAAGTCCAATTTCGGACTTCATGGGGGGAAAGTGCCTCAAAGAAGAATGACATCGGAACAAGTTGGAGAGGTTCGTGTCCCTATAATCCGAGTACGTGCTCGTTCGTGATTGATTTCATGAACGATTCCACCCGCAATGTCGAATATAAACAGAGAGATTGTTCAAGTCTTATTATCCCAAGTTGATTTTCTTCCAGAGAAAATATTAAATAGCATACTCACATTTCAACTACAATTAATATCCAAAGTTGCATCTAACATATGGTCCTATTTATGAACCTGTCGTTCTCCCAGTTTTGCCCCTTCCACCATTTCAAATTCACCCACAAGGAATAGCCCCTTGCCCAAAATTTCTTAACCCACCCACCATCCCCAACAGGCTCTACCGATGCTAACCGTGTTGTCACCGCCCGCCGCCAAGCCCACTGAGCCGAGAACTGTCGAGCTCAGCTCATATCTATCGAGTTGGATTCAGAGCTGAGTCAGAACTCGATTCGATGCCGACAAAGCTTGAAATGTTTCGGATTTTAAACTCCGCGTTAACTTTTACGCTTTGTGAAAATTTCAAGTGTTTCGAATTTACAAAAGAAATGTCAACGTACTTAAAGGCGCGCATGATAATCATTCTATTTCTCTGTGCTGTTGCTGTTCTAAACCTGTTGTCAACGTACGTAAGGGCGCGCATGATAATCATTCTATTTCTCTGTTTATGTTACAAACCTGTTCCAAGAACAGGTTTGGAACAGAAATTCGTTTGGTAATATAATTCTATTTTTCCGTTTCTGGAACAAATTTTTATTCCAGAAATAGATTTGAAAGATATATGAGAAGCTACAAATTGTAGCTTCTCTATTCCAGAAATAGAAATGAGAAATAACATACCAAAGCTCTTCGTTTTTTCTCTAGTCCTCATTGCACTCTCTCTATCGCCCTTCCTTTGTCGGTTGCCGCCGACCGCCGCCCCTCGCCAACCTCCATCGGCCGCCCCCGCCCACCGCCGACCGCCGTAGCAACCACCGCCATCGCCACCACCATTGGCCGCCGCCGCAGGCCGCCAACCTCTGCCGTCAGCCGCCACCACCCATTTCCTGTAGCTGACCACCGCTAGCCGTCGCCAACCTCTGCAGCCCACCGTCGACCGCCGCAACCACCGCCGACTACCACCAACCTCTGCAGCCCGCAGCCACCGCCGCCGCCAGAGTAAAAAATAAATAATAATTTTTTATTTTTAAATAGTAAATAATATTTTCTAATAATAAAAATTATTTTTCAAAAGAAATTTAAAAAATTAAAAATGAAGTAGAAATTTTTCATAGAAGATTTTATGTTAATAATATTCAGGAATTAAAAATTTTCAACCGTTATCAAACGAATTTCTGTTCTAGGAACAGAAATTTTATGTCTTATCAAACGCCTTTTTTTGCTCAAAAACTCATCTAGAAATTAGAAATAAAAAAATCTATTTCTAGCCAGAAATTGATTTCAAAAATAGAATGGTTATCATGTGCACCCTAAACCTCCACATTTTGAAAAGGCAGAAAAGTAAAAAGGTGAAAAGTGAAAATCAATCCAAACGTGTACCCAAACCGAATAAAACCAAACATTCATTAGACTTTAAACCAGAATGGGATCTGTCATGGCCAGTTCCACGTTGTAATCTGTGGAACTTCTTTAAAGCTCAAATGGTAATTACTGAGAAAATCTAACAAAACATGGCCATTCACCAAAAAAACAAGAAAACAACATCGGATTTTCGTAATAAAACAATAATATTGCCACTAAAAGGGGAAGAACGCATTCAACCCCTCATCTTTAACTGAAAATCACAATAGATGTTCGGCCTTCTTGCATATGACACTGCTATGTTATTTTGCAAATTACTAGAAACCATACAACATACGTTAAAAATGCCCAGACCCGAAAGTTTCGGGTGTTTTCGGGGCCGGGTATTTTTCATGTTCGGTTGATATTTTAACAGACGGATATCACAATGGCTTCGGTTGACCCGAACCGAAACACATTTCACTGAGTTCAAGCCCTAACATTGAACCGAAACAAATTTTGCTTCATACAAATTCACAAACAAAGAATCAAAGTTTCCACAATCTCATTCACATCGTTATTCCTTTCCAAAATATGTACACACAAAATCCATCACTTTGGCTCGAATCTCCTCATCCTATCACTTTCCTCCTCTTCAATTCTCTTTGAGGTACATCTCTGTCTTCCCTCCCTGACGAAAACAATAACTTGGGATCTCCAGCATACATAATCAGCCACTAACATTGGAGCTCGAGCTCGACCTCGCGAAGCGGTCGCTCACCTGGCGAGCGTACCTCACGACGGCCTTGGCCCATCGCTTGATCTCGGCCTTCAACTTGTTCGAGTCGACGTCCTTCAGCGACGTTGAGCCCGCCGGCTTTTCGACGTTTATCTCCATGAACGAGAAGGAGAAGCACCTGTCCGTGCGCCTCTTCTTCGCAACAACGGGGTCATTGCTAGTACCCGTAGCTTCCGAGGAGGAGGACACTCTGTTGTTGGCGTTGAGGGAGAGGGTTTTCTTGGCGGGTATGGCGGATTTGCCGGCCTTCTCTCTGTTTAGAGAGAGAGTTTTCTTCACGGACATGGCACCGGAGGCTCTTATCTTCTTGCTTTTCTTTCGGATCTTCTCAGCTTCTGGGTTTTGTTGGATGTTCTACAGAAGAAGAAAAGTAGATGGTGATGGTGATGATGATGATGGAAGTAGATACAAAGCTACAAAGCTTTGGCCAGTATTGAAGATGGGATGATTTTATATGGGCTCGTACCACATAACATCGCGTGCACACAAGTTATTCCCATTGACTTGACTTTTCAAAATTGCACACATTGGGTTAATGTTTTAGACGAAATGCTTGATCTAATCTAATGCACATGCGAAAATAGAATATTCTTTGATCCCGAGATTACCCGGTAAGACAGGTGCATAAGTTTCACGGCTTAAGGAACTCGGGATCTTAAGGTTAAATCACGACTCGTTCTATTCTTATCGACTTGTCGAGACCGAACCCTATTAAAAGGCTGCTTCTTAATCTTCGCTCATCCTCTCCCCACTAAAATTAAGAAATCTCTGCTAGAATAGTTGGTGAGGAGATTGATGTGGACGTTGATTATTGACTTGTGCAAAACCATGAGTTGTTAGATTGATTCCACGTTCTATATGTCTGGCATTAGACAAAGTAAAACCTCCCAATTTCCACTACTTGGTCCCCAAGCAATCGAATAATTTTCCCAACATATTCTGGATTCTCCCTCGACAGAAGACAAGACTTCCAAGAATAGAATTTTTGAAATTCGATTGTACAGCTGGTGAAGGCAGCACCTTGTGGAATATTATGTAGCATCGAATTTCTATACTTCTTCCTAACCACTAATTTCAGGGAAATTACCCCATGTCCCAGAAGAATTCCAATAGTCTCTCAGCCTGGATAATTAAGAACAATTAACTAAACGATTAATCTGATTATGGTGGGGCCGATTATGTAGGAATTGCTTGACCCACTTCTTCTCCCCAGCCGCTGCGGTGGTAGAATCAAATCAAAACCCCTCTCCAAATTCTACTTTCCAATAGTTTAGTGCAATTGGAAGGTCATCCATCGCGGTCCGAACGGCTTTAGATGCAAACCCAAAAGAGGCCCAAGGAAGAAACATTCCTTGAGTCTACGCCTCCAAGGAAGACAGACACAGATTACACACAAGTCAAGCCAACAGAGTTCGAACAAAGACGTGACCGCACGAATCATATCGAGAAAAAGTTAGGTAGAAGCTCTTACCAAAGCTTTAATGTGGATAATAACCACGTGACTCGACAAGGTGTGTACAAAACGTGTAGGCAATCTAATTTCTTAGACAGCCTAGCTAAAGCCAAGTGATTATAAGCATTTGAACCAGGCAAAAACTGTGAATGACGCATGACATCGAACACGAATCGGTGATCGTGGGGAAGGGGGAAAAAGGAAAGCACTTGATCCCAAAATACTAAGTTCCTCTTCAGCTAACCTGTGTCGATGATGTCTCGATAAAAAAATACATTGTCATAAGAAGTTCAAGAAAAAAAGGCAGCAAACGAAACCATTTCTTGAAAGACTCCAAACCAAAAAAGAAGGGACTCTGATTCCGTCAAAACTCACTTCCTGCCACAGACTTTAAAAGCCTGCCTGTTCCTCTTCTTGACACCGGATTTTGCAACCTTGAGGCTTCTATGCACAGCGCTCAACCTCGAGAGTGCCGCATGCTTCAGATCAGGGCGGTAGTAGTTATCTCCCACCTGCCACAGGTGAATTTTTACAACGCTCAGCAGGCAACAACCAAAGACAAGCATAAGCAGCTCATTCACATACAAATATCTTCTGAATCTTTTTTCTCCTTCAGGAGTAAGAAAATTATACACTTAGCAGTTTATAAGCTACATTCAAGATAAACAGAAAGAGTAAAAAGCTAAACACATCATGTTAAGATCAATCATATCATAACTAAAAGAAATGAAACTGTGCAAGCAAAGTTCAATCATCTGAGCTCAGAAGCCAAGCGTACTTATATTTCCTCGAAGAAACCAAATAACGGTTCTCCTTACACATTAATGCTTCATCACTGCTGGAATTATCAAAGAAGTTCTTGATGTCAGCTATTCAGAATCCAACATCAATAACAGGCGTCAACATACATCATATCATTGTCTAGTATAATTGAACATGCTTATCGTGTTAAGATCACTGTGTTCTAAAAGAAATGAACTTTCCATGCTAATCCTGCAAAACTCATACATTCAAGCTCAGAAGCCAAGCGTATTATATTTCACTGAAGAAACCAAGTAATGAAGGTTCTTCTTACACGTTAATGCTTCATCACAGCCAGAATAATTAACATGGCTGGGGACATAGTGAGAAAAAAAAGGCAACTATTGTAAAAAAGACTTCGCATCTTGGCAATTTATTACAGTGAATAAAACTCCACCCCATCCGAGTATGCTAACCATCCATGGACAATCTGCCATGCAAATTTTATATAAATTTCAAGTCCATTACTCAGCAACTTGCAATTAATATTGGATTACCTGGTTGGCGACAGCCTTGGCCATTCTCTGGAACTCCTTCTTCATGACAGACTTGTGAAGCAAAGCTGCTGGTTTATTCTGCTTATTGGTCTTGGTAGTGCCAAGTAACACAAATGGCTCCTTACCCACTGGTTGAACAGTGACTGTCTTCTTGTTGGCCAACCCTGAAATGTCCAACAAAAACAAGTTAACATTTAGTTTGGTTTCCACAAAAATTTAAAGACCAAGCGATTACCACAAGAGTTGATCATATTGCATGTTTTGGGAAAAACTTCATAATAGAGGAAAATGAATTCCAGAAAATTATCCTAGAAAATGTTTTTCTTTTTTTCTGGTTAGGGAATTCATTAATATTTTGGGAAAAACTTCATAATAAAGGAAAATGCATTCCGGAAAATTATTTTCCTAGAAAATGTTTTTCTTTTTCCAGGTTAGGGAATTCATTTTCATAACTTTAAAGGTGCATATTTTCTTTGAATGTAAATTGTTTTCTGTCAACTTATCATTTTTAGCAAACAAAATGCGTGAAAGTCTAGATAATTGATTCTTGAAAGAAAATTTCACTCAAACAAAGCACACCCGATATTTAAAAAATTTCACAAAGGACCGCAAACTTCACAAACTTCATCTATAATTCTTTTGCCGGATTAAATAAGTAGAGATTGCTTCAATCCACATCATTATCCACAAGAAATCGTTTAGACCAAATCAGCAAGCACGTCTCAGGCGCAATACAAGTAAGACAGCAACAAGTAACATCTTCAAACTGAATCAACGAAACAATTAACTCCACCCATCAAAAAACACTGTTTAACTTCCACACCCTTAGTTATTATTGAAACCTCGAAAAATGTCACAAAGCAATGAGAAAAATCAATCTAGCTCCAAATTCTCACATTCGCCAGAAGTTAAAAGCGCTAAACTGTCAAATGAAAAGATTTCCGTGCACAGTTGTAAGTCCACCCGTTACAAGAAACGATATTCTCACGGAATCATTCGACTTGCACGATCACCGACATTGGATATCGCATTCAATCTAGTAGCAACTGAAATCAGTTTCCAACTGAACCTACATAACGTTCGAACCTCCGCTTTCACACATCCTCTAACGAAACCACCGCCAGATCTATCTGGCTCCACTCTATTTTTCCCCCATCCGCCGGTACACAAAAGGATGCCAGAGCGTCACAAAAAGGAATTTCATCACGACGAAACAGTTCGATGCTCGAAATCGTTCAAAAGCCGTACCGGAGTGCTTGTAGGAGTTGAGGTTGAAGAGATTGTTGGGCTCTTTGCTGAACTGGACGCTGGCGTTTCCTCGCCCGAACTCCTTCACCAGGAACGAGTTGTTCTTCTTCACTATCTCCCAAATCAGCTGTCCCGGCACCGTCGCCATCTCTCTCCCTCTGTCTCTTCTTGGCTCTGCAACACAAACAAAATCAGCTCGAAAGCTAGAGAAGAAAGTTCATGGAGGCATCGAAGACGATGGACACGGCAAATGAATACCTGTCGGCGCGACTGCTTTCGGAGGAACCAGAGAGGTCGATCTGCGTCGCGGGGAGAGAGTGAAAGAGACTGTTATTTATAGGAAAACCCTAAATTCGTTCCAAGATTTTCTTGGAAGACGTCCAAGCCCACTTGGTTTAACATTATTTACGGGCGTGCCCTTGATCAGTTGATGTTCCTAAACTACCCCCGGTTACGAGCTTTATTTAACTCTGAGAAACCGGTTTTTGTTAATTACTCGGTGCTATGTGCTTTTAACTATTACTACTATAGCAAGTAACATTTGATACAGGAAAATAACTTTTACTCTATGGGTAGTAAAACCTCAATATTGAATAAGTGCGTAGTACTGTTTGACCACAAAAAAAAAATAAGCGCGTACCGTGTTAATAACTAGTAATCTTAAAAAAAATTCTCAACTTTAGATCAGTCTTTATTCCACCGTAATCTTTTTTTGTACCACAAAACATCATCAACTTTAGATTTAGTCACTATTTTACCGTATTTTTTTTGTCTCATAAAAAATCTTCAACTTTTACTTGAGTCCCACTCATGCTCTCACAAAACCCAATGTCCAAAATTACTCTTAACAATTGAGAGATGGAAAACTCTTGAGCGTGAGGTGTTCAAACATCTCGAGCCGAGTGTCTCCGACCGCGAGAGACACTAGGCTCGAGTGCGAGCTCTCCGACCGCAAGAGATAGAAGACTCCATAGCACGAGAGAATGAAAACTGAACGCAAAATCGAAGACCTCCCAGCGAAATGGAAGGAGGACTCTCTCAAAGAGTAAGAGCAATTTTGAAGAGAGTCAATCCTAATTGCTCCTTTTTTTCCCAAATTTCAAATCTAATAAGACGTCGTTTAGGTTGACATGGAAATTCATCTCCAAAAGACGTTAATTGAAGATGAAATTTGGGAAAAAAAACTAGTGGAATAAGTAGAAAGGCCATAAGATTCAAGTAAAAGTTTGTGATTTTCTATGAGACGAAAAAAAAATTCAGGATAAAGTTGAGATTGGACCTAAAGTTAGTTGCTTTTTATGAGAAAAAAATTAGGGTAGAAATGAAAATGGATCAAAAGTTTGGAAATTTTTAGGCGACAAAAAAAAAAGGATAGAATTGAGACTAGAACTAAAATTGTGAGTTTTTTTAGGATATTAGGCCGTTCTGTTTTGTATACGACAAGTAACTTCGAATTATGACAAATAAGTTTCAACCAAACTATAGTTAGTGAACTCTACCAGAAACAACATTTTCAATTAAACATCTCAATAAACGTTAATTTCTCAAAATGATTAGTTAGTTTTAACATAAAAAAGTAACAAAGATGACGCAATAAATTACAAATTTATCCGGGCAGTAACTCAAGTGCAGACTGCGGACTTCGCCAATGACCAAGGAAGAGGAATAGTGGCAGATCACAATCTGCGTGAGATTTGAATACGAGTTGCCAACAAGAACACATTAAAAACAGATCTAATAAGCGCAAAAACGACGTTCGATTATCGATCCTGCGAGTAGCGAATCCTAACCATATTAGCTTTAATTTTCAGCATTTCACGTAATAGGATGAATCCCCACAAGTTTTGCCCAGTGCCTGCATCTTTAGGAGCAAACAACGATGACTTGAGCAATTAATCGGGACGTTTTCTCGTATCACGACTAAATCTATTCATGTAAGCATGTCTTCTTAAATTATGGACAGAATTCTATTTTCCATGTCTCTGGTATAAGACTACACTTATGTTACAAAGAGATCTACCAAGTTCCACTGATCCCCGTCTCCTCCGACACACTTACATTTGATGCGCTTTTCAGGAATGCCAAGATGTCCATCAGCTTCGTGCCACTGAACCGATGTCGTCCAGAGTATTAGCAGGTCCAGTGCAGGTACTAATGAGCTAATTGCTGAGGAGCAAGGATGAACTCCGAACATTATTCGGTGTCTCCACTATACACATCCTTGATCGCTCATAGCTTGGGCAATCGTCAGAAAGGCGGAGATTACAGCTCCATGTACCAATGCCCTTTCAAGGATGGTGAAAACATGTCAGGAAATGAAGAGCAATGTCGTAAAAGATGATTCTAATTCCAAATTGCAACAGATTTTCCAGGGAATCACGGAAACAAGACAGAAATGGCACAACAGGATTCTCCTTGAAGAGCACATACTCTGGATTGTCCTTTTGATAACCGAAATCAGTTGCTGCTTTGAGGGCTCTTTGATATATCTGTTTCATTGCTTCCTGCCAACGAAGATGACAGAATGGTGAACTTCCCACATCCTTACAAGTTACAAGACTACTTATTTTACAGGGATGAGCCCATGAAAATTAGCAGAGGTCATGATTTTTCAGTTTTTATCTATGAAAATAAGCAATTAAGAGTCGTTTTAAAAAAACTATGTTTGAATAAGCACGTCATTTGAAAACACTTAAAAAATGATTTAAGAATGGATTGATCAACGCTTATGCTCGTAAAATGAAATCACCAAGCACCCACAAGTTTTGATCACCCAGTATGTTATCAGTCTGCGTTCCCTCAAGCAAGATACAGGATAGGCATATACGTAGAGAGAGAGTAACTTTCTACTCGTCCTAATTCTGGGATAAAATCTGACCTCAGCACCAATTAGCATATGGCGTCTGACTGATTAGGATAAGTGTAAAAATTATTGACTTCCAGTAAATCATAGCCCTTCTGTCTTAAATCTATAAAATATGATAAAATCAATCTATCCTTAGCATATATGTACTTTTAAATAAGTACAACCTATTTATCGGATATGGGCATATTATATAGAGTATAAGGACATATATTTTGTTTGGCGGGAAGAAAGGAAAACATATTTGGTGCATGGACTGGCCGAAATTTTCAACTTCTTAGAAAAGCCTGGCCCCTTTAAAGAAGGGGCAAAGTCTAACCTGTAATTTCGATTCAAAGTCCTCGGGGGACCACTGCAGCAGATTACACTCATGATTCAGTTCAAGTTCTCCAGCAACAACCTGCTAGCAAGTTGATAAATTGATCACATAAACGGAATAGGGACAAGCATCAGAAACATTTACGAAGGCAAACGCAAATATGATCATAGTCCCAGCTTCGTCCTCCTCTATCAATCCTGACAGATAGGCATAAGTTTACCGTAGCAGATTTACCAACAAAATAGCTGACTTTATGAAAATCCTACTGAGAATAGCTTGATAATGGTGAAAATAAACAGTACATGATCTATGTGAAATCCAGGCATAACTGTTAAATTTAGCACCATGGAAGCAAGTCATGACCATATATTCATGATTACAACCATTCATACATCTACACTTTCTCTAACCTGGTCGTAAAACTCTAGCACAGACTGGACAGACATGACACCAACGATCAATTCTTATCTCACTATGAGGAACAATACTATCCGGACTATTTAAGGCCATTACATCTGTCATGTAGTATTCTCCAAGATGTAAGTACTTCATATCTTTCCTTCTGCCCTTAGACAATGATGGTTTCTGAAAAACACATCACAACATATTCTGCTCAGTAAATTTGTTTCTAGAATAGATTTTACGAAGGACAAGTGTTAATTAATTCTGGGCATTCTTCTGACACTTTCAGTTCTATACTTTTCTCGATATAAGATCATCATCCAGCACCATCCATCGCGGACACGATACAACAAAAACAAATTTGAGAAAGTGCACAAAACAGAAAGAATGACAGAGACTAACAAAGAATAAAATGTGTTGTTATACTCATGATTAAGCAGATAAAATCAACTCCCCAGATACAACCTCTACACAAAATACAATCATTGCCTTTCATAAAATTAGCTCGACATTCTGTCAATTTGCCAGATATGAAAACCATATAGCATAAACATCAAAGCATATAGCTAATTGGACTCCAATTTCCACACACGAGTTGCATGCATGCAATAAAGTGTACAGATCATGCACAAGTCAGAGACAATAAAATCTAACCCCTCCAGCACCAGCAGCCATCGCAGGAGCGATGAGAACATTAGCTTTTCTCAGCACATCAACAGCTTCGGGTGTACAAGGCATGTTAGAACCTAGCATTATTAAAAGAAAGATAATTGTCTGTGAAATGAATTGGCACATTAAAACGACAAAATTGGTTGAGTCGCAATAATTACCTTCCACTAAAATACGGCAACCTGAATTCACCAAATTAAAGGCATCAGACTGCTCAATTTCATTTTGAGAAGCACAAGGGAATGCAATATCACACCTTTCATTCCAAGGTTTTGCTTCATCAAAGTATTTGGATCTCGCATACGTCTTCGAATAATCTCTGCAGATGACAGCCGCTGAGGAATGCTTTCGAGCATTCACACTTGGTGAAAGAAAAAAAGAAAAAAAAATGCACACCTCAGACTTCTCTGTTGAGCTTTGATATCTCTTAAAAATGATATTTTCATATAGTCGAATCCATCCTCATCCACCAAATACCCCTTTGAATCTGTGTGAAGCCTATTGTTAGTAATTGTTGTGACTCACAAAAATTACTCCCACAGTGCTTACCTTTTCCACTAATTAAAGTCCAAAACAATAATAGATACATGAATAGTCAGGCAAGAAAATCACCAGATACAGTGATAGGAACAGCGCCATAAGCTATAAGCTTCTCCAGAACATGCATTGCAATCTTTCCAGAACCACTTACTGCGCATCTGGATAAAAATAATGTCATATAAGTGATGTTTGGAGAACAGAACATGAGATGGAGTCGAACAAAAAGTATCATCGTGGAACTGAATCCTGATCATCTAGCACAACCTCACTCCGCATGTATAAATTGTGAAGCAATTTCTCAGTGGAATGAATTAACGATACTACCTGACTAAACTGATTTAATGGCGACAGACTATGCTCCCAAGAAACGTAACTAATTTGATCTTGTCATATAGGTATCCCCAAGTGGAAAAGTTCATGCAACAGTATGAGTAGACTAGTACACACCATCAAAACCTCATGAGATACAACATACAAACATGTACAAGTGGATAAAAATATGCATTTTTCTTGGAGGAAAGCGTCGCATAAAGTAGTTTGCTTGAATAACTTGTTTACAGCTATTGAAAATATTTCAAAGTCAGGTGTAAAACCTCAGTCCTTTCAGCTCTTTATTCATGTCAGACAGTATGAGTTGTGCAAAGAAAACCTGCAGAAGCATGCAAACATCAACTCCACCATTTACAGAACCAAACAATGCATAATCGTAAATGCTCTACCAGCAGAGGAAATAGCAGGCAAAAACAATATTTCAGAACAGCAGACTTTAATTGCACAAGCATGCACAGTTACATGCATACAGTATCACTCTATCAATCCACAGTCAAGACAATGAATGATGGAGAGATAATGAATGGCGTTTTACCAGGCCATAGCCAGTAGCTTCAGTTCGGAGGCTAGAGCCCGACCAGAAAATCCTGGGCCCTGTAAAACTCCCCTGCATAAGTAAGATACATAAATAAAACACGAATGGACAGCTCTATTAATCACCACTAACGACGGAGAAGGAAGCAAAGAAGAAGAAGCAAAAGGAATTCTTAAATTTTAGCTCTTTCTAACTGAGGATATTGAGAGGTACCTGAAAATGGCCAGCTATGCGTCGATACTGTCCAAAGAGGAATCCCATTTCCCGAGTTCCCACACCCATTTCCTCTGATGGGAGGTCCTGGAATTCAATTAAATTACTTGAAGAAACGAAAAAGAAGTTACAAAAAATTTGGGACATAGTTGTACCTTATCGGGACCCAAATACCGATAAATCTCATTCATAAAACTCTGGCAAAAGCTCATGATCTGCCATCACTGGCACAATTAGGTGCACGTCCTGAAATCCTGTCATATTTAATATGCACAAACCATCATGATAGACTGGCATCTTTACCTCATTATCACTTTTTCCTTTTGGATCAAAATCACTTCCACCAGCTGCACCTCCAAGTTTGTATGGTGATAAGGCATTTTTCAGAGTCTGTGGGCAAAACAGAGTGATGTTGAGAGATGTATGAGGTCTCAATATAGGGAGGAGACTTTTCTAAAACCCAATCCGGCAAAATGAGAACTTTATATAAATACTAAGAACTAAATTTTCCCTAGATTCAGTGTTTTCTTGTAATCAATTCCTTAGATTTTAGCCGGTGGGATTCGAAATACATGCAAAAAGATGTTTCATCTGAAAAGTAAGCATAAATGGCCAGAGACATCTAATTGGAGCAAAAAAGGAGAAAACACATGCAAAAAGATGTTTCATCTGAAAAGTAAGCATAAATGGCCAGAGACATCTAATTGGAGCAAAAAAGTACCTGCTCAAAACCAAGGAACTTGCATATACTCAAGTTCATTGATGGATGGAAACGGATACCACCCCTACAGGGACCAAGCGCCTGATTAAATTGTACCCTGTAACCTCGATCGACATGTGTCTCGCCCCTATCATCTACCCATGGAACTCGAAAGATAATTGTTCTCTCGGGTTCTAGCAGGCGCTCCATGATGTTGACGTAGCTGAAAGATAAAATAGCAACTTCATCAGATCTGCAATAAACCTTAACAGTGCATCATCTTCCAGCAAATGCTGGAGAAAGGATGTACTTCATCCTCAGGGCAACTTACTGAGCATTTTTCGCAATGACTCTCTCCAAGGCATGCACCGCCTCCTGAACCGATTGTATGAATTCGAGCTCATGTGGATCTCTTTTTAGTGCAGCATCAACAATTGATCCAGCGGTTTTTGACATGAGGGCTTCCATTCCCAAGAGTAACCAGTTACATATGAAAAGAAGGATAAGAAAAAGCACTGACCAAGCTATGTAATTGTAAAAAAGAAAGCTATACGACCGCACAAATCCATGAGCAATGCAACAAAGCAAAAAAAATGACAAAATGCTAAATACAACAGTGAAAAAAACTAATACAGTTGTAATAATCGACATTAAAACTCTAAAAATAGGCAATAGGCACATTAAGATCCAAGGCTGCATAATGTTACACGAGATGTCGTACTTGCTGTCAAATGCAAACAGTAACGGAACAAGATAACTTACTTAATTGGGACCAAAGAGTGATTATGGTGTGGAAACTAGGTCAAAATAGAAGGGGAAGACTTAAAAAAGTTGCGGAAGGAAACAATAAGGAAAGTTTTGGAATCAAAACCGAATGAAATGACGATAGTCGACCCACTTTTTACGATAAGGCTTTGTTGTTACCGTTGTTGCTGTTCTTGTTATTTGAGCATCCTAACATGAGATTATCTAACCATAACGAGCATGTTCAATTTCTACTGAAGGAGAGTAGCGCAACCACATTGGCCGCAGCTAATGAGAGCATCGACTTTCAGATGAAATTAGCTTTTCACGACAACCTAGCTTATTTTTTCAAGCTTATCCATATGTAACAACTGTACCAGACAAATTTATTATAAGACTTGGAGCTACTCTCGATGCTCCAAATAGTCTGAAAAAACCTCTCTCGATGTTTCTTCACAAAATGTAGATCAAAGCGTAAGTATAAATCAAAATGATGTTGATACTCCAAGCAAAGGATTTTTCACCCAAAGTGAAGCAGTATCTGACATGTTTTAAAATTAACAACTTCAAAAGCTCACACAGATGATAATACGCAACATCTGACATAAAAAGGTACATAATAAACCATAGTTTGGCCCTCCAAATCTTGTGAAATCCCCAGGCTGAACAAACAAAAGCAAGCAAAAAGTTACTTCGAAATATGAGACCAACCTTTCACATAAGCAGGTTTATCAGGAACTATCTTATCCTTCGAGGCCATCTGCAGCCGAAGGGCCTCCTTGTGTAGTAGACTGTTGTTATGTTCTTCAAGTGCACTCATTTGCATATTTCGACTACCTTCGTTCCCATAAGGATTCCGTCTATGCTTCCGACCATACTCTCTACAGACAGAGCAAAATATCCTAGCTGTCCCCTCCTTTACATCAACATATGCCCACTTGTATGTATCAGCCCATTCCTCTCTCCATCTTTTTACAACCTTCTTCTTCCTTTTCAAAGGCTGTGTCCTCAACATATCCTGATCATCACTAGGAAGTTGAGAAACCATCACCATCTGCTTAGTGTCATCAGGCTCCTCGGACGAAGGTTCTCGTGGCGGACCGCCGATTAGAGTGGAGTTACCAAATGAAGGGTCGTCGTCCCCAGGGCCAATTTCCAGATCAATCTCTTCACCAAGCTGTCTAACCACCAGGCGATGCCTTTGTGCCTGCTGAATCAAGTTAATGTCATCCATCGTGGTATTCATACCTGATCCACCGAGTGGAAGCAACATTCAGCATGACCGTCTTTCCACAAACCCAGTTGTTTTGCAGCTGGTCCAACCAACTATCTGTACCAAAAGCCAAAGTTTATAGTTGAGAAGATGAATTTGATAAAAACTTCACAATATCAACCGCTTCAAGCTCGCACATCAGCACAGAAAAGCACAACAAGTGATCTCATCATGTTCCTTTCCAATCTGCCATATCATCATGATGATATACCAGCAGGTGAGGACTTGAGGTGCATTACTTTGTATGGCACCTCTATACCTTTTTCTTTGCTCATCATACTTCTTTGATACTCGAATGTACCACGTTTAATTTCCAACAAAGTGCCATCACCTATTGAGAAAAAAAAAAAACTACAGAAACTACTCAAAGAGATGTGCCCCTACACAAGCCAGCACCTTCACAAGAAAATAACAATCAAATAAATGCACATTCAAAAGGAAACATTCCCTGCTGATCTCATAGCCCCAGAACTTGCCACTGCCATCTTCTCGAGCCTACCAAGGCCACTTTTAGGTCCAACAATCAACCCCGAACTTCGAATCAGCTATGAAGCTACTCTATGTAACACAAGCGGCTTAAATTCGCGATCTTTACAGGTCACAAGAAACATATAGCCCTCTACGTGGTAGGGTCGACGCAGCTGTTAGGATAGTAAATTTCACAAAATCAAGCTCAAATTCATCGCTCCCTAAAACCAAAATTCACGTCAACTTCCAAGCTATTTGAACCTCAAATACGTCAGAAACAAACAATCACCACCCCCCGCGAGCACTACCCACACAGCTCGCAACCAAACGCAGTGACCCAACCAAAAAAAAAAAAAAACGCAGTGCACTTCGAAACGTCACCTCACGCAATTCTCGAGCGTCATCAGCAAGTCAGAGCAAGCTAGAGGAACACCGAGTCCACCAATCGAGCAATCTCGGGACTGTGTCACAGCCCTAAGTTAAAAGCGTCGCAGCCAGCAGCAAGTACTAGTAGCTCGAAATTCTCCGCTTCGTCTTGTCCCTTCAGTCGTTGGGGGAACTTCCTCCGTCACGCAACCGCCCGGGGGGGAGGGGGGGGAGTGAAAAGGAAATGAGAGATCGTTCTCGAAAAGGGAAGAAATTTACCGCGCGAGGAAGAAGGAGTGTCGATTGGATTCTGACTCCGATTCTCTGGTGGGCAATTATGGAAGCAGAACCAGAAGCGAGCGGAGAGAGAGAGAGAGAGACGGTGCCTTCTTTTTTTTTACTCCTGTTTTTCTTTTACTCATCAAAACAAGACAAGACGGCAGTTACTTATGTAGCACCACTCGATTATAATGGGATGAATTTGCTCCTCTTTGATAACGTTTCTGTTCTAAAAAAATGTTTCTGATTAGAATTAATTTTTTTAATTCTATTTCCTGAATGAGTTTTAGAGAATGAGAACACGTTTATTAACTGCATAAAATTTCTGTTCCCAGAATAGAAACGCGTTTAGTAACTGCATAAAATTTCTATTCTGAGAAATAATCTCTCTTCCCAATTTGTCATTTAAATCAAATAGTTACATAATCACATTTGATGACTTTCCTCAAACTTGCGATCCTCTTGCATCATGACATCTTTTGGGCCAAAATAGGGATGCTTCAAATGCAAATGGTCACTAATGCAGCATGGTACTCCGGCAACAAATTAGATATGGTTTAGGAAAAATCGGAAGGCAAAATCACCAAAAACAGGATTGGCTAGTTGAATGGACCCATTTCCTACTTTTTGAGATTTTTTGGGAATTTTCGGAACGATTTTCCCATGAAGGGCAAAATCGTCATTTAAGAGAAATCGGAAGGCAAAATCGTCAAAAATAGGATTGGCCAGTTGAAATGACCCATCTCCTAATTTTTGAGATTATTTTGGAATTTTTTCTGAATTTTTTCAATTTTTTTAGAATTTTTCCATTTTTTGGATTTTTTTAATCATTTTCTGATTTTTTATTTTATTTTTTTATTAATTTCCGAAATTTTTATTTTAAAAAAATATATATCCGGACCATGTCAGGTTGACCCGGCCCACGCCTCGCAGGCCCCCGAAAAAAGTGAGAAAAGACTATCGTTGCCTTTTTTTATTCTCAAAAGTGTTATTTTTCTAGAGAAATAACTTTTTTTTGTTTCTCAAAATTGGTCCAAAAGTGTTCCCAGGAGCAGAATCAGAATTAGAATCATTTGCGTTATCAAACATGTTTCTGATTTTTTTGTTTCGGGAAACACAATCAGAAAAACAGAAACGTTACCAAACAGGTCTTAAAAGATTAGAGACGGTCTACGAGGACGATTGGTGGGGACGGGCCTAATTTGACGTGTCTGGCCCGTCATTAACCTACGATCACTTCGCGAATTTTGATCTGGGTAGACCTCGCTCGAATCAAATCGGATCGAGGGAGACTTCGAAAGTAAATCGACTGAGATTTTCGAATTAAATGCCTTTCGCCGAATCCGTCTAAATTGGTTTCGCAAGCCATTTGGCTCGAACAGGCCGCGAGATTCGCCGTCTTAATAATAGCACTCAAGTGTTTTTCTTTGTATAAAAATAGGACGCATTTTCCTCTTGCGAGAAAAATGAGCTATTGTCATTATGGTACAATTACAAAAGAAAAAAAAAATAGCTTTTCTGCAGTTACTTTCATTTGCAGAATGAGCAGGGGCCCTACTTGATGGTGATGAATCTTATCCTCAAGTTCTAAGAAGGATGTTGACCAATTAAAGCAAATTGTAAGCTGACCAAATTAAAGGATTGACCAAAAAAAAAATGCTGGAAAAATGCCATGAAATCCAAAATAATTCAAGCATGCGATGAGGACCATCACCATTATGATCGCCCAGATTTCGTCAACTGTCCGAAGCAAAGTGGTAATCAGATAACGAGTTGATCAAACCTCATCGCACTGAAAATTGCCAAATTGAGGGGTCATTTGGTGCGAGAGAGAGAGAGAGAATAGAGCGACAACAGGATTTGAAGTATTCTGCAAACGGCACAACAGCCAATTGGGGTGGTTTGGTTCGGGTGATAGAATCGATCTTGGACTAATGTTCTTTTGCTTGTTTCACATGTATGACAACCCAAAATAGCCAAAGTAGGAAGAACTTGGGAGCTCGTTTTGGAGAAAGTAAAATGGCCTGCCTCGTTTGGCAGTTGAATGTAGTTATTCCGTGAACGATTTACCTTTTACTTTCCGGTTTTTGCATATCGTCGAAAACACCCGGTCTCATCAGCGTGCCGATGATGGCATCTAAAAATAACTCCAATCAGCCCCCGACATTATGGTTGTCCAGTGTCGGGCGGGAGCGAAGACCCGCATTCCAGACCAAATAACAGCAGAAAAAGAAAAGGAGAACGTACACTGGTCTCACAATCATCGAAAAGAATTCTCAAGACGATCGGACTTCTTCAATCTCCTATTCATATATTGACTAGGCCAGCAAGATCGCAGAGAAAATTGGTACTGAATAAATCATTTTACATCTATATGCGAAAAAAAAATAATTTAATTACAATTCCGTTCTTCCCCTTACCCATCGTAGTTGGAAGAGGAAGAGAAGGCGAGAACGACTGCCTAACAAAATTGGTGATACAAAAAATTTGAGAATCTAGTTATGCACAATAATGGGAGAACCAACTACAGAGCTTTGGCCGAGAGAGGGGTGGAGCAGATTCAACCTTTACATGTGTGTGCATAGCCTTCAAGTCAACCTCAGTCACTTGAAGGGCCGAATGCAAAACCGGGAAGTTGGTCCACCTCCTATCTCCCCCAAAGAGAATTGGCACTGGGAGAAGATTCTTCCCAGCCAAAGAAAAATCCCTCCCGAGACGCGAGATGGATCTAGATATCAGGTATGCGCAGGAGCCACTGACGTCATGATTCTTTCACCGAATGCACACAATTTGATGGCTGACGAAATGCATCAAGAAAGGAGTCTGTCAACTTCCGACACAAGAGAAGGCAATAGGCATAATCTGACGTCCTCATTCTTTAGGGTATGCGCTTGCAAAATCTTTAATCATCTCCTTAAGGTGCTGCAAGATTCCAAAGAAAAGAGTAACCAACCTAATCCATTTCACAATGATAAACCGAATGTGTGCGACTAGAGAAGCCTTTCACTAGCGTGAACTTAAGTTTCTAATGTTATGAAAATATCACCTTCAGTTCTTCGTGAAGCACAATAAATATTTTCTTTAGCCTCTTGTGTCGCTGCAAGTGAAGACAACGTGAGTTCAAAATGATGAGAAAAAAAAAAACAATGCAATATAGTGGAGAAATAGTATATTTTCTTCTATGCTCCTACGAAGTATTAATTTCCAATACAACATTAAGAAGCCATCTCACAAACTTTGGCACATGCATGAGAAGAGATCAGCTAAGTACCAAGTAAATCATAACTCAAACATGAAGAGGACAGCTGCCACAATGCCAAAACATCATTCATAGACCAGCAATCCCAGAATTCAGCAATTACATGCCGTTCTATATGTATGATGACAACCCAGTTCACGTAATGAAGTTGGATGTTGGAAGCTCAGGCACTAGCATTATTTGAATTTAGAAGGCGATGCAAGCCAAAATGACATCATTCAACAACCAAGAAAATGTTTACCAAGTCAAAGGGAAGAACAATCACAGAACAAACAAATTAAGGTGGTCACAAGGAAAAGAGTAAATCATACCGCTCCACATTTCCGGTAGGACTCCTTCAACTGTGCCAAAATATTATTGTATCTCTCGATATCCCTCCCACTCGCAAACTCAAGGTCCTTTCCCATTTTCTCGAACTCATTCCTACATGAAACAGGTATTAAGTTTTCTTTAAGGTAAGCGAGCAAAGAAATCAGAAAACAGTACACAAGTATGAACAGGATTTATCAAAACACCTGTAGTTCTCCAGTATCTTGTTTAACGAACAATAACTAACGTATTTGTCACGAAACTCCTGCACATATTCTTTGTACCTAACATAACATAACAACTTCAGTTAGACACCAAATAGTAAGTCCATTTCTTTATGGTAGGATACAAATATTCAACATTTGGCAAAAAGACAAGGGAAAAGAAAAAATCATCGAAGTACTAAAACAGCAACTTACTGAGCGTAATCTTTTATTGGCCCCTTGAACTCCGGTTCATCCTTCTCATACTTTGAGTAAGAACAACTACTTTCATCAGAAGACGATTCTCTCCTTTTCTGGCCACCATTATGAACTGAAATGATATCCTTCTGTCCATTCATCATGCTTCCCACTGTATTGGATGCTTGTATTTTACTTTCTCTTAAAAAGTGAGAAACCTGCCCCCTTTTTTTATCAGGCTGTTGCGACCCATTAGCCGATGCTACTTTTTGACTTTTTCCAAATTCTTCTAAAACAGTACCTTCGCTTTCTCCCGTTTCATTCTTTCTGGATTTACTTGCATCCAACGTTTTACTCAATGGTGCAGCAATTTCTGCATGATCTATCCTCGAGGGCTGTTGCAACTGAGATTGTGAACCTTGTGGGATGGATGTGGCCAATTCATCATCTCGGGATCTTTTCCTGGAGAAGCCCTCAGAACTTTTTGACATTCTGGCGCTTGAATTGGACGGAGATGGCTTTCCTGAGTCTGCAGATGACATTCCGGGAGGTTTTCCTCTACCTAAGTCTGTTTTCCAGCTATCTGAATTGGTTGATTTGGTTTCAGGCTGCTTAAACGAACCTTTCCTCTCGAATTGCTTCTTCACAGGTTCCTCGTCTGGAAATGGTTCACGTAATTCACCCAACTCCAAGTCTGAAAGTTCCCTTTGGAGCATGGCGCCTCTTACATTAGCTGGAGAGGATCTGCCGCTAAAACTTCTACCATGATCCTTTGGCAAGGGTCCTGTGTGCAACTTTAAATTCTGTTCGATGTCCTTTGGCTTTCCTATTGTCTCACCATGTAGAGAGCCGGCAGACAAAGAATGTTTGCCTCCACTTAGACCATCCTTCATACCTTTTGACACCTTCTCGGGAGTGAAACCTTCAGAATAAGCATCTTTACCTGATTTATCTTTTTGCAGTGTAAGCCCTTCTTGCACAGTGGAACTCTTATCCAAGAACCTTTGATCATGGTCCAAGCTCTCAGAACGTTTGTTGGGTCTTCTTGGAGTATCGTGGGTCGATCCACGAAGACCTTGATCAGATGACCTGCGTCCTGTTTGCTGCAAAGTGGATTTTCGTGGAAATGTCTGGCTCGGTGCCTTTTGAAAGCCAGGATTGGCCATCACATCCCTGTCAGTTCCATCAATGGGGACAGGGCTCTTAAAGGGATCGTCCGTTGGCCTACCAGGGGATAAAATTGGAGGGCTCATATGCTGAGGAAAGTGGCCCCCAGGACTTGAAGGTTGAGCCAACCCTTCCACTTTTGACCTTTTGACTCGATCCCGTTTGACATCAGAGTGCAGCAGATTATATCCCCTTCTAGATCTATGGGCAATCCTGTCAGAGCATTCTGACTGTTCGCGTCTAAAGCTGTCCTCGAACATCTCTTCTCTTTCATCAAACAAACTTCCAATAAAATTCTGTCTTTCTAGAAGCTCCTTCTGATTAGGTGAAATGCGATTTACATCTCCCATGAGTTCTTCACGTTCTGCATTCACATGTGTTTCAATGTCCCGGCCATCATTAGGCAAGTCTTTCTGTCTGTAAAGTACATTAGAATTATGTTCCTCCTGTTTGTCACCAAATTCATCCTGCAAAGCCCTATCTTCGTGGGGTAAAGAGGATAGCACGGGTTCCGACACTTGAAAATTGTGCTTGGGTTCTTTGTCATCATCACTTGTCATGATGTCTACATCCTCATCAGACCCTTCCTTACTGTTGGAGGAAGCATCACTCTCACTCCCACTGCTACTTCCACTCCCACTACCAACAGGGCTTCTACTCCTGCTCCTGCTGCCGCTAGGACTTCCACTTTCACTTCTACTATCACTGCTACCGCTTTCACTGTCACTGTCACTCCCGCTGTCACTAGAACTGCCAGCCCGCCCTTCACTATGGTCAGAATTCTTCTTATCACCAAAAATGTCAGGTGAAGTCTGCTCAATATCTACCGTTTCTGAATCAATTAGTCCATCTTCCACTGCAGAATTCGATCCTGCAAGTCCTTGACCTGGTTGTACTTTCTCAATAAGAGTAGGCCCTGGTACAGATGTTTGATCCAAATCTTCTTCAGCAGCTGATCTCTGGTTGTAATTGTCCTCAGGAGAGCTGGCAAACCAAGATGTGTATTACAGATATGATCACTTGAATGCTATGTAAAAGGACTGACCCATAGATGACATATCCAAATCAATTCCCTTGCCTTTAAAATTTTAGATCCCTTAATTTTTTTAACTAAGTATTTTGAAAAATGAACAATATCTTGACAAGAGTATAGTATATAAACTTAAATTTTAGATCTGAAATTCAAGCCCTATTATTCCAGCAATTGATTGACGGATCGGTTGCTGACAACTAAACGAACAAACTTTACACAATGGTCCCTGAATTCCTGAAACATTTCTAATGTAGAGAATCTTCACAGGACAGGAGAAAACATTACCCTCAAGATGAAGCAAAATTCAAACTCATCAAGTATCCCAACAAAATATTGTTCTATATTGACAGGTACTCAATACCTTCCATTTCCAGGTGAAGGCCCCTTGAAGCTATCTACATCAACTCCAGGCTTCAGCAAGTATCGTCCTGGAGCTTGAAAAGTTGCAATCTGAGGGTCAAAAGAGGAAGAGGAGATTAGACTGCCACTTGTGCCAGACAAGATTATCCAAGGGTCTAAGCACATACTTTCTTCATAATAGGGTCTATCTTCTTTCCAGAGATTGGAATTGCATCTCCAACTGCCTTCTCCAAGGCCTGCCAGACACAAGTTACATGGTAATGAGAAGGAATCTTGGAAACTCTGCACATAAACTAAGATGTCTCGAAGCATGCAATTTGTAATAAGTTAATCCAAGCTATGGAGGTCTTATAACTTCTTATCGACCCACAAATCAGAATACTTTCAGGCTCATCCCCTTAGCATTCTCCTTGGGTAAATATAATTAACAGATTTTCACTGTGCACTTACTTTCAGGCTCATCCCCTTAGGGTTCTCTTTGAGTAAACTGATTAACATGCTCTGCAAATCCATAGACCTATCACTGAAGTTGGAACTCCGAGGTCTTTCCTCCACTGCCCTGGCAACCTTGCTTGTGTTCCTCTCACACGTGTCAATACTATCTCTTTTCATCAATTCAGCTTCCACGGTATCTCCCAAACCCACATTTTTCTTAGAATTGCTTGCAGCTCCAGATGGAGATGTCGAAGCACCAGATTGGTCAGGTGGAGATGGTAGAGGTGAGGATGAACTTCTACCCTTTGCAGCAGTTTTTGAAGGCATAGAAAAAGTTGATTTAAAGGCAGATTTAGGAGGGCCGCCAACAGGAACTGGGCCAATAGTTAAATAGATGTGGGTTAAATGTCCTAATAATCATGAAAAGGAGATGCTAGAGAAAAAGGCTAATCATGGATATGGAATAAATCCACGTATATCAGGTTTGGGATTGTTGACTGAAAGAACCATTCACATAACCGCACTCACCACTGGATGGACCAACTTTCTGCTTCTTGAATGGTGGCTCTTTCTTTTGCATGAAAGCCATCCTTCGTGGGTTAACTGGAAGCAGAGCACGTGGAATATTATCATGCTTAATTGTTACATGATATGCAGAGAAAAATACAAGCAGCGTTCAGTCAAATCTGGAGAAACTACAATAAGGAGACTCATGCAAAACATCGCAAAACAAATTACCAGCTTTCTCATACTATGCTAAAACCCAAGAAGTGTTGGTAAATTAAGATGTCAACTCAACAGCATCATATACTTAAGTTCTATTCTTTCTGACAACCCTTAATTGCTAAGTACATGCAAGTTCATCTAGAAAAGTTGAAGGAGCTCTCGTCCTTAAAACTCTCCCGAATATTGACATTTGTGCACCATTGAAAGTGAAAGAGATCTCACTTCATTATGAAGTGAACAATGTGAAAAATCAATAGTCTAGAAGCTTTAGCCTAGCAGTAAGAGACACTACATGAAAGTACTATGTTGTCTTTAGTGGAAATGCTTACCCTCAACAGCAGCTAATTGCTTTATTTGACTCTTCATAGACGGGTTTCCAGGTTCAAGGATAATAGCCCTGTCACCAATAGCAGAGTCAGTAGAGAATCTAGCCTTACTTTTATTACAGAAGTATCGCCAAACATGAATACCAGCATAACTGAGAACCAAGGAAAAGAAGCATACTTCTTGATGTACGATTAAACTTTATAACCTCGGAACGCATTAATGCAAATACAGGGGACTATCGAATAAAAATGCATACTCAACCAAAAGATAAATGCCATCAGACGTGGCAATGCCATAATCAATTGTGAGGTTTATAGTTCAGAAAAATATGTTTTTCAACAATGACTGAAAAGAGAAACGATGAAACTGCCAAGATGACACCCAACTTGCAAAAGCTCATGGTTATATAGAAAGCATTTTTAACATAGTAACTAGCAATCAGGAATCATGCTAATTATGTACTACAAGAAAAGTGAAGACAGTAGCCCGGAAATACGGACAGCAATTAACATGCTCGCCATTCTCTTCATTTGCCATGCACCAATCAAAAGTACTATCTGTGAAAGGATTCAAGCCATAGTTAGAGCAGGCTAATGTCCTTCCTCATCAATAACCAACCAACCAACCAAAAAACCTGTACAATCAATTTCAGCACTACTAGATATTGTGAAATCACAAATTAAGATGTGAACATATCCATCGATGCATGTTTTCATGTCCGTATGTATGAAAACCGAAAGAAGGTCAACAATTTAAAGACGTCTTCACACTCGTGGACATACTTTCGTGATTTAAGCTTCCGTTCAGCTTCTTCTGACCGCATCTTCACATGGTTCTTAGTTGACTCATCCAAGACCCGCTGCACATTCAACTTGCGCCAGGCAGAACCAGATTCAACAAGCAGACCATTTCCATCCTCACCACTCTGCCCTTCTTCGTATATGTCACAAAGATCGCCAAACTCCCGTGACCATGTAAATCTGAACTCCTTACCTCCCACATCAATGACCTGATGACATATGAAACTTTAGAGAGCATAAACAAATGAAAATATCTATTATAAGTGTAAAAGAATGAACGATAATAGATTTAAAGGTCCCAGAAAAGCAGAGAAGTACCATGAGCCCAACCATCTCATTTTCTAGACAGATGATGATGGCCTATTTTGATAAGGGAAAAGAATTGAACCACCTCCGGCATGAATAAGAATTTGCCTCGAATTCTCAAAGTCCCAACTCAAGGAATGGAACTGACTATAAAGCTGATCACCTGATCTAATTGGAATGTTTTGGGGAAAGGCTAATCATTATGACATAAGAGTGGGCCCCTCTACCCTGTAAGAAATTCAAAACTACCCTATGAAACTAACATGGGGCCATTCCACCATCGGTGTTGCTTCTGAGCTCTGATTGTGTACATGGATAAATGGTATCACAAGGCACGGCCACAGATTAAAGCTATCCAATTGTGGTTGCAACATGGGTTTATCACTCTTAACATTCGAGTGATGAACAAAATGACACTATAAATCTGAGGACCTAATCATAGACAAGACATGGAGACTGAACCTTACAAAAAGAAATCAGTTGTCAAAAATGTTGGATAATGGTCCTCCTTTCATTCAGAATTGTTTCCTCCACTAGGTAATTGGCCTATACGCAGATTATAGACTGTGAGAGACAAAATGTGCTCCTCAAATCAAATCACCAACGGCACGACTATTGAAAATACGTCAAGAAAGCAAAACAAGAAGCAAGTCTGCAGAAACCTCATCAGACACCGTTCAACATGATATTTGGTCATGCCCAATTAATTGCAAAACACAGTTTTACGAACATAAACCGCAAATCAACCGCAATCACAACCATCGTAGAATGCCTCAAAATTCAGAAAATCAAGCTACGCCTCAATCAGAAAGCCAACAAGCACGTATCCCTCAAGCCTAACGACAGTCTACAAATTCAGAATAAAGAAAAGGCAATTACAAATCATAACTAAGCTCTCATCAAATTCAACGGAGAAGCTCACATTGCCCAACGGATTATGCGGGTTGGCATCGAACTTGATCCTCGCATTACCGCCCTGAGCTTCCACGCGCCTGATTTCCTCCACCAAATCCGGCACTAGACGGATGATCATCGCAAAGGTGAGCGGGTTGTTACCGGAAACGAGGCTGAACGTCTCTTCCACAGCGGCCTGGCCCGAATTAGGGCCAGAACTGCGATTGCGCTGCCCAGCGGAGCCCGGTAGGGATTGCCGGCCACCTGGCGCGCCTGAAGGACGGTGCGAAGGCTGCGGCGCGGGGAATCGCTTCGCTCCACCTCCGCTACCGCCGCCTCGGCCGCCGCCGCCGCCGCCGCGACCGAGCTTGGAAGAGGCTCCGAACATTGTTTCGTCACTGGATACTTTGCGCGATTTGCTTCTTTAGCTCTGCTTAGCTACGCGAACAAATACGCAATACATGCTTCCATGGAAGAATCGAAAATGGATCGGTTCGCGCAGAGAAATCGGAGAGAGCCGCAAGGACAAAGAAAGGGAGGTCTCTCTCTGTCTCTCTCTGGTCTAAGTTTTGCTCTTCCTTTGTCGGCCCCTGGAGAATCGAGATATTCCGTTCTGGAGGTTGAATTCGGTGAAATCTTCGGAAGCAACTCGTATTTTATGAAATAGGTTAATGTCACGAAAAACTTTAAATTGATACATTTGAAATAAAAGTAATTTCAAATTGGTATTGCCTTTGATAAAGTTACCATATGTTAGTTTCTGTTAAATTTTACCATTAAATTATTAAGTTAGGAGCAGTTGACGAGTGTACCAATTTATGATTTTTACCTTCCTTTTATCACGGGTGTATTAGTTTGAGATTTTTCTTGATATTAACCTAATTAAACGAAAATTAACGAAGGGTAAATTTGTAACAGATTTACTGATTTGAATTTTTGGTGGTCAAAAAATTATTTTGGGGTACTTTTATCATAAGTGTACCATTTTGAGATTTTTTGTGGTCAAAAAATTAGTTTAAGATAAATTGTCACATGTGTACCAGTTTGAAATTTTTTGTAATATTAACCTTAAAAATTTTGCAACCTTTTAAATTTCGATATTTACAGAGGAAATTATCAGCACATTTTAATTCCAAATTTTGACCAAAACTTTCACATAATCTGCACAAACGATGACCGCGGGATTTTAAACAATGGATTGGAAGATAAATTGATATAGCCCATACTAGATTATTGTAGAAGTCTCTCGTAAATTCGAAGTTTAGAATGAATCATTCAAAGGTTTAGATATATTCTCTAAAATTAGTCAACTCATACTTTAATTTCTTCATTAAGGTATAATATTTCCATTAGATAGGTAGGGTTAGAGAAAATAACAAATTAAAAATGGAAGTTATGAAAAAGAAAATTCTAATCCAATATCAAGAAGATAGTTGGACTGAGCATAAAATTCTTAAAGAGTTTTAGAGCATGTTGGACTGGGCCTGTGACCAGCAGGCTAGGCACATACAAGAGGATTAAGCACATTGATCTCAAATTTTAGCTTTTTTCTAGCAACAATTAGCCTCTATTAACATGAGTTTAATCGCACTTAAGTAGGCATACTAATCTGTGCCTCGGCCTTATTATGAAGTGATAATTGTTAAGAAATTATATTTGATTTTGAAGGAAACAAAACGGCTATACTTTGATGAAAAAACTTTGATTTATACTTCGAGGATTTACTATAAATACTTATATACTTAATGTTTCTCATGTTTCTATTCTGATAGAAGCAAGACTCGTGGCAGAGGCAGACACATACGAAATCCTATAAGAGATATATTTCGATCTTCAGATTTAATCCTCGTTGATTATTCAACATTATTCTTGTTTATTTTAGCAGATTGAATTTCCCTCGCTACCGGTCAATTATATGGTTAGGATTGCGTTTTTAAGTTAAATTGATTGACCATCAATCACAAAGATATTCTCATTACTTTCCATATGAGGAGTCTTGATTGATTGGCAATCACCCCGTACATAATTTCCTTTGTTCGAAGCTTGATTATGGCGTTAAGGATTTGATTATATGGGCGAGTAAATCCTCTCAAATCTCTGGTTCCTCTCACCTCAACGGCCCATGATCTTTATTTGACAATTAACCAAAGGCTAGCTTTGGAGATTGATCATTTGAGTGATTCTATCCAGCGGGAAGCTTGGAAGACGGGGATTATATAAGGAGCACCAAGTTCGAAGACCAGTGAGAGATCAATTGATCAATATCCATATCTCAAGAGAGCTTCATCTGTTTCAATTATCTACTCATGCTTAAAGTGAGATCTTGTGAGAGGTGTTATACAGAGTCAAGTGTATAGAGTGGAATAGCCTTGGTGGAGGCAGAGCTCGCTTCTGTTGGAAGTGCTTGTGTTCAAGCAATCACGTCTTTCTGTAATCTCTCATTTGATTACTTAGTGGAATCCAGCCAATAGGCTGTTTATTGTGGGAGAGTGGATGTAGGCTTACCAAAAGCCGAACCACTATAATCTCTTGTATATTATTTTCTATTCTCTACTTGCCTCTACTTACTATCTAATAGAAGCACTGCATGGTTTGTTAACTCCATCCGCTCCTATCAAAGTTGAAATTTTAAATTCCGCATTATTTTATCAAGTTTGATTATATTCACCCCCTCTAGGTGATATTGTTAGCCAAACAACAATAATATATCCTCTTGTAATATCATTTACGAGTCATTGCAATATCAATCGCACCTTACGTAAGAATGTGGAAGAAATAGAAAGCCGTAAAAAGTACTTGCTAATTATGTCTTTTTTTAGGAAAATTATCAAAAAAGTCTTAAACCTATTGTAATTGTGCCAATTTAGTCCTCAAACTTTTTTTGCCAATTCAGTCATAAACCTTTTACATTTGTACAAATTCAATCATTTCATTCAATTTTGGCCGAAAATCGCTAATCGGGCCAATTTCAAATGATATTTTATTATTTTCAAAAAAAATTATTTTTTTCTCTTCTTCTTCTTCCTTCCTTGGCCGGCCACCTAACCTAGCGGCCAAAGGTGAGGGCCAACAAAGCTCACCCGTCGACGGTGAGGCTGGCCTCGCCAAGGTCGAGCGAGGCTCGCCCTCATCGGTGGCGAGCTTCGCCGACTAGAGGAGAAAGAAGAAGAGGAGAAAAACAAAGAAAGAAAAAATAAAATAAAATAAAATATGAAAAATCTAAAATCGAAAATATATTATAATATAATTACAAATTGGCTACGTCAGCGCCGACCGCACCGCGTTTTGGCCGGAAGGACTGAATTGGCACAAATACAGAAGGTTTAAGATTGAATTGGCACGAATGCGAAAGGTTTATGATTGAATTGGCACAATTACAATCGGTTTAGGAATTTTTTTGTTATTTCCCCTCCCCCCCATTGTTTCATGGGGAGATAGTTTATAAAAGTTCCAATCAATTAGACTCGATGTCGCAATGTGATTTAATTTGCGGTAGCGAGTCATCGGCAACACGGGACATGATCACCGTGGAAGAAGAAGATACTTTCTCGACGCGGTTCGCCATTCTCGGGTATTTACTTGTCCCGCAAGCAATTATAGAATCACTTTTTACTAGAAATTACTACTTTGATTGGGATAATTGTTGTTGAAAAGGCCAATTCGTTCATATCTACAACGACACAGACCCCCTCATTTGTTGGAAAAGGCCAATTCGTTCATATCCAACTTGGCTCGCCTGTTGGGATAAGATCCACGAAGCTGAATCCGACCCAAACACATAGCTACTGATGTTTAGGGCGTCCGGATTTGCAACTCGGATTGGCCCTCCGATACTTAAGTCAGCAATTGAGTGAGGAAATAGTGATAGAACTCGTATTGAATAGGTGACATAAAAGTGTACACGGACACCTATCGGCAAAGGGAACTAGCAATTTTGCAGTCCTTATGCGGTGCTTACGTCAGCGCTGGTCATACCTTGTAGGATGACCGGTATCCACGTCAACGATTTCCGATCAAAATGAAAAAATCGTCAAAAGTTTTAAGACTTAATTGGCCAAATTAAAACGATTAAGACTGAATTAACTGTCATACAATAAGTTCGGAATTTTCTTGATGGAACAAAGGATTGCCCATCATGTTCTTCAGGCAAGGCGGGGTCTTACATGGCTAAAAAAAAAAAATGTGTTGTCTGTTGATTCGTCGGCTTAAAATTCATATTAACATGTCCAACCACTCTTAGGTGCAAAATAAAAGAGATGCCCTTGATTACATGAGATGATCCAAATCAGAGTTGGTGCTTTCTATGAAATTATCTGGAATGAGGCAAAGAGTTTTATTCTCTTAAAAATATTCTATCTCAAGTTATCGTCTCATCAAGAGAAAAGAGCCAAGTGTTGGCTTTGCTCATACCAAACAACTAAAGCAACCACTCCACGAGTTTCCTCCGCGTCAAAGTTTTAAAGACTCACTTTTCCTGTACTTTTCCTTGAGGGTTACTAAGAGATAAATCGATTAAAGAATAAATCCGATTGTGAACTATAGAGGATCTGCCTTTTCCTTTGCCTCGACGCAAGCAAGATTAAATTCGTTAGAGTCGCGCCGACTCTTCTTTCTTTTATCACGAACATTGTGCACGAATCCTAGATGCTAGGAGTTATCTAATCAAAAGGCATAAGCACAACAATTTGCTCAACTCTAAAGGTCATTCCGTTCTCCTTCGATGAGAATCAATAATTATTAGAACACTAGTAGCCGCATGACTATAACCTTTGTCTTGAAACGATTGCTCAAAGTTTTTAATACGATTGTATTGTCTCACCGGGATCTCAACTGGATTTCCTTCCGAACGAGCTCTTCCAGCAAAGACCACTTCCTTTTATGAAGAGGCCAAGACATGTGGCTCTTCCACGGGGATGAAGAATTGGGTATATTTGCTATCGCCATCACAGATTTGATGAAGCTTTCTTATAACCCCTGCAACCAAACTAATATTTGGGGTTTTTGTTTGAGCTGTACAAGGTGAAATTCTCAAACATGGAATTATTATTTTTATACCTATCTCAGCAAAGTCTGTAATTGATTTGAAGAACGTCTCAAGATTCAAGCGATTGAATCGGATAATGCCGAGGAGTAGAGACAGGAGTGAAACAAAGACAGCCGATATTCAAACTTGTTCCGAGAAAGATAAAGTAAAGATAGGAGAGTGGAACAAACATTGCCAAGCGACTCTTTAAAGTAAGATAAAAAGCGATATAAGCAGCCATTTTTATAGAAATATTTATTCATTTTCACGAAACGGACCCTAAAAGTAAGCACTTTTCTCTTTAGCTCCGGCCTATTATCTTGGCTCACATAAGACCGCACAGGCCTACCGATTAGGTATACCCGAAACAAGGGATTTGTCAAATATCTTATTAGACATTGGAGATCAAGGAAGATCGTCATTTAAGCGTCTCCATCCCACAATTTTTTTTCAGGAGGAATTTGACACAGTCAATGGCTAAGTAGTACTAGAAAAAATATCATCATCAAACAAGAAGAAGAACGATCACTGAGCACCTTCTTCTTCCAGCACTAAAAACCGCCAAATCCATTCAAGATAGAAACTTCCGCGTAATAAGATAATATCCAAATGATAGAAAGGGAGTGGACGATTTGGCCACCACTTTACATAAAGGCCAAAAAAAAAAAAAGGGGGTTACAAAGATCGAAACTTCCGCGTAATAAGATAATATCCAAATGAGATCACATCACAACTAGTTTTTTTGTCCATGCTTTACAAGACAAACCGCCAAATCCATTCAACTAGAACCAAGCCTCTTGTTGCACCCCCCTCCACCCCAATATCTTCACCCACTCCCACCTCATCATCTCACTCAGAACATGCCTCATCATCTCGAATCATCACCACCCATGTTCATAAAATTGACTTTTGAATTTCTAAAGAACCAAGCACAAAAGCAAATGCCAAATGCTGCATTCCTCTCTCTCTCTCTTGCAATGGATTCACAGCAACTTCCTTCTTGGTAAAAAAAAGTCAACCACTACAAGTGCAAGACAACCTTATATCACAAGCCTACTGTAATTTGTAATTTAGTTACATAAGTGAGTTTTTTGGACAACATAGATCCAGCACAAAAGGGGGGGGGGGCTAAAACAAAAACCAAAGGCCAAGCAGAAATACCTATGAATATATATGTCTTAGTGGGTATATACTAAGGTGTATAATGTACCTTCCATTTTCTCATGCTACATTCCGATTCCAGGAAGCTCAGTCACATGAACATAAATGAGGGAAGAGGGACAGCAAAAGGAATAGAGAATCGACCAAATTTAGCAATCTCTCTCTATCGGTGAAAACTTGAACCCGGAGTATAGATCGCGAGGTCGGGCCATCCGCTCCCTCCGGTCCAGCAACCTGAATCCCCGTTCTGGATGTCCATGAAATTCTCGGGCCCGTCCGTTGCGCCCGGATCGCGGGCCGACCCAGGGGCACGGACATTGCCCGATTTGGCTTCGTCCCCGAGCCCTCCGAACCGCCCCACGCTCGCCCCCGGGGCGTTTAAGTTCGGACCCTCCAAGATGCTCATGAACTGCCCGCTCGTCCCCAGGAGCGAGCTGAAGGTTCCGGACACATCAAGCATCCTCCTTTCCAGGTCGACCGGCAAGCCGTAAATCCGGGCCGGATCCAGATCCAACGTCGGCCCGACAAAGCTCGGCGGAGATTGTGACGCTTCTTCGGCGGTCCGATTCTGGGCCTGGCTCGGCCCAGGGGCTTGCGGGTGATCCGCGCCGGCATCCGAACCAGACCCGGCATTGTGACGCTTGGACTTGGAGGAGGCCCGTTTGGTAGCCTTCCGGGTGCCGCCGCCGACGGGGATGTTGCGGAGGGCGCCGCCTTTGGTCCAGTAGCGACGGCAGCTCTTGCAGAAGTGGCGCGGCTGAGAGAGGTTGTAGTTGTTGTAGTAGCAGAACTTGGTGTTGGTGGAATCGCACCGAGGGCATTTCAGCTGTTCTTGCTCTGGGAATTGAGGCCTCGTCGTCGGTTGAAACAGTGATGATGGGTCTTGTTGCATTTTCTCACCTCCTCGAGAGCTAGACTCCCCCGAAAAAGAAGAAGAAGAAAAAAGTTCGAGTTCTGAAAGTTTCGGGGACCGAAAATGGTCGAAATCAGTGATTTTGAAGCCAAAAAGACTCGATTTTGAGAGTGAATCTGTGAGTTAGAGCTCAAAGGGCATGTGCTAAGCTGAATCTTTTCCCGGTTAGGTTGAGCTGAAGAGGAGAGCTTGGGATTGGAGTGTCCAGAGTTCAGACAGGGTTTTTGGGAGATCCGTGAAGAAAGTTGTGAGCTTTCTTTCAAGACGCGATGTGAAGCGGCGAAGTGTAAAAGTAGAAGTTGGCAAGAGGACAAGAGGAAGACAGATTATCTCCGTTCGGACTCTCATAAAGAAAGAAAACACCACAAATATTAGCAAGAAAATCAAGACTCAAAACTCCCCCAGAAATAAAAAAAGCGAAAGCACTACAAATATTCAGCGCCACGATCCAAAGCAGACCATTCAAGAAACTTTCACAGACCCAAAAAGGAAGAGGACAAAAGAAACAGCGAGATGTGAAGAAGCTACTGGTTCCTGGAAACAGACAGACGTTGCAGACAAGAAGCCCCTCTGAAAGTCTTGGGGATGAGAGAGAGAGAGAGAAGACGATCAAGCTTCCATCTCCGCGTGAGATAAACAAGCACTGACTTGAAATAGAAGGCTGTCTCTCTCTCTCTCTCTATAGCTCACAGAGAATAATGGAACTTAATTTATTCTGAGATGGCTAAAAGTGAGTGAGAGCTTTTTCCATTGATCTGGACAGGGACACACATGCGCTAATCAAGAAGGCGAGCCGACCTTAAAGTATTGATCGAACAACGGTTTTAGAGAAAATGATTCTTTTTTACGGGCCTTTCAAGACCCTCCAACAGAGGCACGAAACGGGGCTTTTGTTCTCTCGCGCACTGACTTGCAATTATTCCCCCCCACCCGGAAGAAATGTCAAACTCGAATGATGGCACGTGCTTTATTAACCGTAACCTGTCATTACATCTCAATATTTTATTCAGCGTCGACACCTTATTTAAATTACAAGGGCAAATACGACATCTCATTAATTTATAATTTGGACGAGACGAATTTTAGAACACACTAGTTGAGTGCCAAATTTCCCCTCGTGGTCAGCTAATTTTTAATCATATTTAATGGCACGCGACATCTGATAAGCAAAGAAAATTAGCTCATGCCTATGTCTGTTACGATGCACGTGTGAGTTGTGTTAGAAAAGTCCCACATCGAAGAATTGATGTGGTGTTGAGCAGTTAATATATTCTAGTTGGCTCATAACTCATTGGTTTAAGCTTTTAAGTGAAAGTGAGTTTAGCTGGATATGTTGATAGACTCGGACTTGAGCTCTCCGGATGAAGGTATAACCATATATATTAGCAGATCATGGTTTTCAAGTCCATATTGGACTTTCCAAGTTTGACCGTGACTTCCACGGAAAATAGGAACGTGAATCCAACTTTGCTTTCCACGGAAATTCCAAATTTCGGAATTCCACACCGCCAATCAAGAAACAATTTTCGGACATCCGCAAATAATCCAAATATCTAACTTTTCTTTAATTTTCGTAATTTCGCTTCGGGCTCAAATTCGAGACATATTCTAACAATGTCCAAGCATTTCAAATGACGGTAGGCGCTAGTTTTTAAGAACTTATTTTAAGAGAGTTTCATGGTCTCGAGAGCATGTTGTGTTATGTCACTACTTGAAAAAAACTTAATTTCAATATATGTAAAGGAAGCTACTGCAATTGCAGTAGCTACATGAGGGAGCTGTGAGGCTCAGTGAAGAATTAAGTTTTAGGGAAGAAAATTTTATTTCTCTTTTTTTCTTCTATGTATTACTGTGTTGCAAATACAATGTATGTAAAGGACTCTAAGAGATAAGATACAAAAGGTAACAGAATAACAAATATTCCCTAAATATTTACTGAGTATTTTCATCCCTTAACATCCGCTAATGGTGAGGGTGAACCATTAGCTTGGACCGCAATTGAAGAAACCGGCGGGTAGGCAAGCCTTTGGTGAAGATATCGGCAGTTTGTTCTTCGGTAGAAATGTAGCGGGCTACCAATTGTTTCCGAGTAATGCGTTCCCGAATGAAATGGTAATCAATTTCCACATGATTGGTTCGAGCATGAAACACAGGATTTGCGGATAAGTAGATGGTGGATAAGTTATCGCACCAAAGAGTGGGCGGCTCGAGGTGGTTGCACATGAAGATCCCGAAGAAGATATTCAAGCCACATTAACTCCGTCGTTGTATTTGCAAGACATTTGTATTTTGCTTCGGTGCTGGAACGAGCCACGGTTCGTTGCTTGCAAGATGACCAAGAGATGAGATTTGGTCCATGATAGATACAGAACCCCCCAACGAAGCAACGGTCCGTTCGGTCGCCCGCCCAACTGGCGTCGGAAAATGCATGGAGCTAAGTGGCTGCCACTCGAGTTAAAAGAAGACCATGCGAGACCATACCAGCCAAGTAACGCAGAAGGCATTTCACGGCCTGCCAATCGGCTATAGTGAGGGCATGAAGATGTTGACAAGCTGAATTCACCGCATATGTAATATCAGGCCGCGTAAGAGTGAGATATTGAAGTGCTCCCACAATGCTTCGAAATTGAAATGGGTCCGCAAGTGGCTCATGAGAAGCAACCATGTCTGGTTTCACGGAATTGGTAGGAGTAGCAGAGGATTTGGTAGATTGTATATTAGCATTTTTCAGTATTTTCCTCACAAATTGACCCTGGTGAAGATGTAACCCATCGTTGGTATGAAGCAGTTCAATCCCCAAAAAATAATGAATGTCCCCTAAATCCTTGATAGCAAAATCCGAGTGAAGGGATTGCATGAGATCATGTAATGTTGCATTCGGGGAGCCGGTTAAAATAATGTCGTCAATGTACACCAATAAGTAAATGGTGAAATCAGCCGTGTGTTTGACAAACAAGGCAGTGTCAGCCTTGGATATGACAAAGCCCAAGTCGCACAAATAGGAACTCAAGCAGGTGTACCAAGCGAGAGGCGCTTGTTTAAGACCATATAACGAGCGTCGAAGGCGACAAACATAGTCAGGCTTACTCGCATCAATGAAACCTTGCGGTTGAGTCATATAAACTTCCTCCGAAAGTAATCCGTGTAGGAACGCATTAGAGACATCCAATTGTCGAATGGACCAATGTTGAGAATATGCCAAAGACAAGACCGTGCGTATGGTAACGGGCTTGGCCACACCGGACTAAACGTCTCGGTGTAATCGATACCCTCTTGTTAATGAAAACCCTCGGCAACCAATCTTGCTTTATTTCGTTCAATAGTTCCGTCGGAGCGGAGTTTAATCTTATACACCCATTTTCATCCGATGGGTCGAGCGTGATCGGGAAGCGGAACAAGATTCCATGTGCCATTCTCCATTAGTGCTTTGTATTCGGATTGCATTGCAAGCTGACATTTCTCATCCTTTGCAGCCTTGGAAAAACAAGTGGGTTCTTCAGGAATACTGGACTGAACCACAAGAGCCGAGGTATGATTTCTTTTAAAAGTTTGACGAGCTATGGTCCCATCTCAAAGACGGATCATCATAGGATGTGAAGATGATGCTGGTACCGTGGCATGAGTTTCTTGAGGTACCTCAACAGGTTCAGTTGCAGTGTCGGTGGTGTCAACAAGCGAAACATCCATATTTGGTGGAGAAACCCTTGGAGACTCGGGTGGTCCAGCAGGTGCTGACGATGATAGGGACAAATCGGCAGGCAAAAATAGTTCCGCACGTGTTGGTGTTGAGGCATTTTGAGAGGAGTTTGGCGTGGCAGCAAGAGGATAGATGGCCTCATCAAAAGTAGCAGTCGCAACAACATAAAAACGCTTATCCTTGGGGCAATAGCACTAATATCCTTTATATCTCGGAGGATAGCCCATAAGATGCAAACCTTGGATCTTCGTGTGAGCTTATGGGGCGAGTAAGGGCGAAGAAATGGATATACTGCACGACCAAAAATACGTAAATGCGTAATATCGGGTTTAGTGTGAAATAAAGCTTCCCAACGTGAAATATTATCAATGACCGGTGTTGGCGTGCGATTAATTAAGTAAACCGCAGTTTCAAAAGCAAACTCCCAAAACACTAGTGGAACAGAACCTTGATGAAGAAGAGTCAATCCAGTTTCGACTATATGCCGATGTTTCCTTTCCGCAGTCCCGTTTTGATAGGGTGCATAAGGACAAGAAACCCGTTGGCGAATGCCACGCTCTCTAATGTACTGGACAAATTCGATGGATGTGACAAATTCAGGTGCTCCGTCGCACTATATAGACTTAATTTTGCAGTTAAGTTGATTTTCAACAAGTTTGTGAAAGGCTTTAAAAATGGAACAAAATTGACAGCGAGATGAGAATGAATAGAACCAAGTAAAACGCGAGAAATCGTCAATAAAACAAACATAGTATTTATTGCTGTTGAATGAAATAACAGGAGAGGGACCTCAAATATCAACCTGAATTGATTCCAAATGATGTTTTGACCTAGACAAAGTAGGATAATGACTATGGCGGTAATTTTTATTCATAGCACACGCCATACAAACTGAAGATAAAGAACGACTAAAACTAATGTTGGATGAATTGAGAACACGCACAAGCCGATCGGTGGTGGCATGTCCCAAGCGATTATGCTACAGAGTGAGAGAAGCAATTGACGTAGAAGGAGTGAAAGAGTGGCAGGACGGAAGGGTGGCCGGACGGAAGGGTGACACGGTAAAGCCCATTGTTAAGCACTCCGCAGAGGATTTCCTGACCATTATTAATAGACGTGGCAATAAATGAGTTAGAATTGAATTGGAAAACATAATGGTTATCACGGAAAGTAAGTTTTTAGTGATTCCAGGTACGACTAAAATTTGAGAAAGTATAAAGGACGGAGAAGATGACATGAGTGTACCTGTGTGGGTGATCGGTAAGGAGACGCCGTCACCCACAACAAGCTGAGTTTGACCTGAATATGGAGTGACACTTGTAAGTCCTGCAGAATTATCTATAACGTGATGCGTAGCACCCGAATCAACAAACCACGCTGAAGATGTGAGAGCAGAGGGCGGGCTTGATGGCGACAAATATTGTGGCAGTGAGTCCAGACCCGTCAAGTGGGCTTGTGCGGGCTGGACTGATCCAACAAAGCGGTAACATGTATTGGTCTTATGGCCTTGCTCGCCACAAAGTTGACAAAATGGGCCTCCTTCGTTGCGTCGTATCCCACGATTTCCAATTCCATAATGTGAGTCACGACCATGGGATATTCTAGAAAAATTACGAGATTGATTAAAATCTGCACGGAAGTTGTTGGATCCGTGACGGGTCTGCCGAGGAGGAGGCTGTCCATGGCTGGTCTAAAAAGCCGCCGGTGGGGGCTGATTATTTGTTATCGACGCTAGCTCTAACCTTCCCTCGTGGTTAAGAATTAAGGCATGAAGTTGGTCCTTTGTCAAAGACCTGGTTTGAGTTAAAACGGAAATTGCGGTATTGAGACCCTGAAATTCAGCAACCAAACCACGAAACAATTGAGTATGATACTCATTAATAGATAAAGGCTCACCAATAGCAGCTAACTGGTTCGTGAGGTTGGTGGCTTCTTGTAGGAATTCCGTGACGGATCGGTGGCCTTTTGAGAGTAATTGAAGCTGGAGCCGTAAAGCGGACACGCGAGCAGTTGATTGAGCAGCATACGAGTCCACAAGATACTTCCAAACACTTGCCGTGGATGTGTGACTCGTCAGTTGGGCAACTATCTGAGCGGTCGACGAATTGAGGATCTAAGCCAAGGCAATGGACTCTCGAAATTTCTAGTTTTCAAACGTTGGATTGATCATCTGCGTAACAGCCCCTCCCGTTGCAATCTCCTTGACAATCTCCTCCGGCGGAGGTTCGGTGCCGTCTAGAATGGACAGCAAGCGGGCAGCGCGTAAATACGGTGAGATCTGTGTTTTCCAGATCGGAAAGTTCGTCTTGGTTAGCTTCTCCCCAATACTGGGCGGTGACATGAGAGGGGGTTACTCGAGGCGATTGATGATGACGTCGGTGCAGAAGATGATGTTCTTTCATACATGGATCGATGAGGCTTTTGCCAAAGGGGCTCTGATACCAACTTGAAAAAAACTTAATTTCAATATATGTAAAGGAAGCTATTGCAATTGCAGTAGATACATGAGGAGGCTGTGAGGCTCAGTGAAGAATTAGGTTTTAGGGAAGAAAAATTTATTCCACTTTTTTTCTTCTATGCATTATTGTGTTGCAAATACAATGTATATAAAGGACTCTAACGAATAAGATACAAAAGCTAAAAAATAATAAATATTTCATAAATATTTTATTCCCTCAACATATAAGATATAAAAGGTAACAAAATAACAAATATTCCCTAAATATTCCCTAAGTATTTTCATCCCTTAACCTCACTAATCTTTTCATCGGTGGATGTCACGTTTTGCGTATCGTGGACGAAGCTGCATTGAAATTCATGTAAGAAACGTCGAAAATATAAATGACTCAAAGTTACGAAAGTCGTGAAAAAACGGGCCACAAATGAATTTCCACGTACTTCAATTACAAACCGTAGTATTATTATTACGTGGTTTAGCAGCTAATTTAGACCGACTGGTCATAACGTCTTCTTCCCCTTTCCTTAGCACACTTGATTAATCATCCACTTTAGAAAGCCAAAAGAAATTGGTCCCCGTCGATATGTTCCCTAAGATAAGGAACGTCTCTATCGCATAATAATTACGGAACGAATGGCCGGACAATCAGCTCCATCGGCTCGGCTCGGCTCGGCTAGGGCCAAGTCTCCTGCAGAAAGCTTGATCGCCGCTAATCAGCGATTAATCAAGCCGCGCTGAATCGAGCCCCTTAGGAGCCGCCGAGCCAGAGCCAGAGAGCAGAGCAGAAAAGCTCGCGTGCGAACAAAGCAAGCGCCCCACTTGAACTTGAAGCCAGGGGACGCGTCATTCATTCCCCCCGCGAATTCCTGGACCAGATCGGGACCGTCGAAAATCCCTGACACGTCGCATCGCAGCCCTCGGAGTGTCCCGATCGGGGGGAGATGATGGACGGGCGGACCAACGAGGCGAAGAATCGTAGCTTCGCATTGCCGTCAGGGCTCCGGGCCCCACTGTCCGCTCGACACGTGGCTCGACCCCATCAGCCGAGAGAGCACTGTACGCACTGTACTGGAGTGCACACCCCCAACACGGGACAGGAATGGAAATCTATTCACGCTCTGCCTGAGTAGTGGGGGGTGAGTGAGAAAGCCACGTGTCGTAGCCTCGTGGGGGCACAAGGTGGGCCCCACTCGCACTTTGTAATAATTCGTTCTTCTCTGCATGCCCCGACTTTCTTCAGTTTTTTTTTTTTAATTTTTTTCCATTTTCGGACATTCGTCTTTATTAGTTTGTACGATTCCATGTGAACAATCGTCTACGTCTAGATTCTGACCTAAAAAAAATAATCGTCTACGTGTATTGGATAAATACCGGTAACGTCTCCCTGCGGCTATCTTTAAGTGGAAGACACTTCGTATCTTGAAAAGTTTTGCGTACTTTCGGGACATTTGTTATAGAATAATTCGACCAGAAAAAAAAACTCGACCAATAAAATAAATAAGGGTCGAATCTCGTTATTCAATTAATTATTTATTCACATAGCGGCAAGCTCGATTTTAAAATTACTTTGAATAAACGACAGTTATGATCGAATTGAGCCGAGTAGTTATTCGAGTAACTAACTCTTCAAAAGATGAAGTGCGTCTAGATTAGCTTTTATTTTTTACTATATGCTTTAACTTGGATTTCATGGACCATGCACTTTGATTCTTCAAAATAAAATACTTAAATTTTAAATCACGCCTTCATTCAACAGCTTGAGTATTTAAAACAATAATCAGCAATCCCATAAAATCTCATATGATATCAAAGCAGAGGTCCTGAGTATGTCCACGTTTAGCACTAGGCAAAAAGATTAGATTAAACGCAAGGGGAGTAGTAAAATACTTAAATATTAAAATATAAGCTGCATCGAGTCAAATCAATTCAACACATGGCATGGACAGAAATAGAAAAGAATTAATTTTCTCGTCCACAAATATGTAAAAATCATTTTATTTTCTTAAACATGGAATTTCTTGTCGGATATGAACAAGCATAGCGATCTATCAGATCTCAATTACGGATATAAAATCGAAAGAATTGACATTCGTTGATGTTTAGTTGAGGATTGATCGATGCTTGTTCGTGTCGCGTGTCCATTAGTTTTCTAAGGGATCCAATCGTGGCACGTCAACGAGTATATGATAAGTATATTATCATATGTTCTTTCCAAAATCTCAAGTCAAACTTTACAGCCTGCCAAGAAGGATGGAAGGAATTTTAACTAATTTTCTCGAGCATGTTTATTAATTTTGTTCGCAGGATCCTTTGCTCTCCTGCAATCCTCGAGGGAGAAAAAGGGTTAAAAAGCGAGAAGGACATAGAAATTTCCAAATTATGTGATATTAGATTCATGGGTCCCTGATTTTTACGGAACTATTTTCGAGTTGAAACATTTTGTTCATTTTTATTGCAATCCATTTTCTTTCGGGCCGTGTTTTCTTTCGATCGTTGGTGGCAGGAAATTCCCTATACTCGTACCTATGATTGGTGGGTTACAGATATGAATGTCATTCGTATTTGATTGCCATTAATTTCGCACTCTGGTATTCCGATAAAAAGCATCGATTAAAGGGAGTCCAATTTAATCGGAGTTGGAGTAAAATGTTGCTCTCCTCTTTTATCTGAATGTCATACTTAAAAGTTTTGACATGCTTTAACGTGGAGCAATCGCCAGGACCTAAGCCCACTTGCTCAAGACTGACTAAATCGCAAAGTCAGCGATTTCGGGTCAAAATTGGTTAAAAAGGTTGAATTCACAAATCATTAAAAGGTTTAAAATTAAATTGGTAAATGGTAAGAATGTTCATGACCTTTTTGGTAATTTTCCCGCTATAAAAAGATGTAGGATCTGGATGATGGGATCATAGGCTTGTTCTCTGAGCAAGCCAAAAATTTGAAATGGAAAAATTTATTTCTAGTCAAAAATTAATTTTAAAAATAAAATGGCTATCGTTGGCGCGTAAAAAATGAAAATGCAGTGGTTCATTATACTGGCTAGGAGTTCTGGAGAGCAACTCTGAGACTTCGCTTTCTCCTTCTTCGCGCTCTCTCTCTCTCTCTCTCGATCGGTACTCCATCTTCGTCGACAACGCCGCTAGATACATCGTCAATGGATAGCATCTTTTGTCGCTTTTTTGGAATCTCTGGATCGCCGTTGGTTTGAGTTTTAATTAGGTATTCCTCGTAACTGTTGTTTGGTCTTAAGGATTTCTGCATTAATGCATCTGCTGTAACTGTTGTTAAACTCGCTCTTCACAACGCATCTTCTCACGATTGAAGCATCTGATTCGGATAGCATCTTTTGACGGAGACGGGACATTTGACCTCCCGGGTTTGGAAGATTTCGTCAAGGACGTGGCGTTTCATACGCCGTGGTCTCCATCATGGGGCCACGAGGCAGCGGTGTGTATTTTGCTCACGTATCTTTTCTTTTGCCTTCAAAAGAGTTTCAAACTTACTCTATTGTTGTTTATGATATCTGACAGGGAAGAGTACACTTTTAAATCATCTGTTTGGCACCAAGTTTAGGGAGATGGATGCATACAGAGGGAGGCATGTCTGCGGACCAACTGTTGTTAGCTCACTCTAATGACACATTTGAATTAAGAAAGTCTAAAACGAGTTTTGTAATTTTCCAGGCACCAAACAACCAAGGGCATATATGGCTGGCCAAAGCTGCTGGCATTGAACCGTGTACTCTGGTTATGGACGTGGAGGGGTCTGATGGAAGAGAAAGAGGCCTTGTATATTTACTGGATGACTTTACATGGAGATATAATAGCGTATTTTGTCCATGTTCAACTACTTATTTTTATCCATAAGTAATTGCAAAATTTGTACATGTCGAAACATTAATTTGTGCATCGGGTAGCTACTGTATCATCTTATCTTTCTATTCCACTTTTTTATGTCTTGGCCCATCTTACTGACCCAGAAGATTGATTTAGGTGTAGGTGATGCTCATTGAAGTTCACCTGATTTACACTTGGTTAGAGTAAACAGCAATTAGCATTCTCGCAGCTTCTTAACCGGTGTCATTTTTATTCAGGACGATACTGCTTTTGAAAAGCGGAGTGCTCTTTTCGTTTTGGCTGTCTCGGATGTAGTGCTCATAAACATGTGAGGCTTTTGCTTTGCTCTTATACTGTTACTGCAATGTTATCTACGAGGTTGTTGTTTTAGTATTTTACTAGTGCCCTTCTAAGCATCTTTTTCATAGATGGTGTCATGATATTGGCCGTGAACAAGCTGAACAAGCCTCTTCTTAAAACTGTATTGGAGGTACATCTTGTCTTCTTGCGTCAAGATAAGCTAAATGTTAAGTTCTAAGAGTAAATGATAAATTGCGACTCTTCTTGAAGGTCATGATGAGACTGTTTAGTCCTCGGAAAACAACTCTGTTGTTTGTCGTGCGCGATAAAACTGTTGTTGGTACCTATACCTAATCATGTTTTCATTTTAGATTGTGGTGGTTTTTATCTGCTTGTTTTGGCTGATCTGGTAAGTTTTACCATCTGAGTTGATTTTTTTTATATGCTCTCTGGTTTTTCTTTTAATCCAGACTCCTCTGAAATGGCTAGACGATACCTTGAAAGGAGATCTGCAGAAGGTGAGGGTTGTTGCATTTCCTGTTGAAAATCAGACTTTGTAAGGTTGTTCCTGGTTTCATTTAGCATTTTCCTGCAGATATGGGACAAAATTCCTAAGCCACAAGCACACGAGGAAACTCCTCTCAGTGAATTTTTTAATGTAGGTGGTTCCATGCTTGTATGAGTTCCTCTCTACAATTTGCTTTTGCCTCTAACTGTCGTAATGAAGTTCATCCTAATGACTCTCTTCTGCTGTCCAGTATGCAGAGAAGGAAGATCAATTTAAAGAGCAGGTATACCTACCTTGCACCACATGGAAGCATATTTGGATTTTGAGTACGATTTCCCAAACTTTATGTCGGCTTTGTTGTTGTGTTTGGACAAGATTTTTAGATGCTGCAGTGGGCGCCCGTTTCCTTCACCTAAATCTTGTACTCGATTACTGTTTAAGACAAAACTTTGGTCCTCATAAGCATAAGTTTTCGACTATCTGTGGAAATGCCACTCACCATTGACAGCTATTTCTTATATTTTTGGGGCTTATCATTGCTCAATCATCCTTATTGAGTTTGGTTGTTTTGACTACTCTTCTGTTCCCATTCTTAATCAATTATAGTTGGAGACGTGTTATGTTTCCATTTCGTCTTCTTTTGCTCTTTTGTGGAATTTGGAGCATTGGTTGCCAAATAGATTATACCTTTTATGTGTACAATTTTTTTTTTCCCATATGGTTGAATTTCCTTGGACGAAAAGGTGGCCAGCCTTAGACAGCGGTTCTTCCATTCTATTGCACCTGGTGGGATCGCAGGAGATCGAAGGGGAGTAGTTCCTGCTTCCGGATTTTCTTTTAGTGCTCAGCAGATGTGGAAGGTCATTAAGGAGAACAAGGACCTTGACTTGCCTGCGCACAAGGTGAGAGTTCATTATTGAAAGGCAACTGGATGTATTGTTGATAATGGGAATGCTAATGTACGCATCATGCTATCCGTGTTAAGGTCATGGTTGCCGCCGTACGATGTGAAGAAATTGCCCGGGATAAATTTTCCAGTTTTACTGAAAATGAGGTATCGATCTTGTTATTTCTGGACATTAAACTTGCTTGTCTGTTTCGCTATTTTGAAATGCAAACAGTTGCATTTTATCTCACACATATTAAAGATCGGGTGAACTCTTCTGAACATGTTAGGATTGGCATTTGATTGAAGAGGCTGTGCAGTTGGGACCAGTTCCTGGTTTTGGAAAGAAACTTAGCTCAATTCTTGAGGCTTGTTTATCAGGGTAAGATAAGTAATTTTATGTGATGAATTCCAGTTGGTGGTGCAGCAACTGGATCCTATGTCTATTTAATAATGCAAGTACATTAAGGTTATCCAGCGCAATCAGCTTCATGTTCTTACTTCTATGAATGTTGTTTCTTCAGGTTTTTCCTGGCTTACGTGAAGTGGGGGCAGTAGGAGCATTTTCTTTTCTTGGAACTTTTTTAAAGAGCAAACACAAAGGAAACCTCGGCTTTTCTGAGTTTATATTGTTTAATTTTAGGTTGTACAAGTTTGCCTCTGTGATATATCTACTATCTGGTTGTTGAAGTCTAGCCCAAGTAGATGAGATATAGCTGCTGAGGTCTAGCCTGTGTAGATGAGATATAGCTATTCTGTTCAAGTGAAAATTTCAATTTGGAAATGGCCCCCTTCATTCACAATCTGAGTTTTATTTCAACTGGTTGTGTTCAATGGTTGCTTTCGAGCAATCATCTTTTCATGTGATTGATCTGTTTTCCTGATAGTAGGAGAATAATGGCTAGTTACAGTGTAGCAGTTGCCTAGCAAACGGCTCAGCTTAATTTGGTCATAGCTATGGACCCTGTTCTGTTTGCGATGTTTCCTTATTTTATTTTTGGGTGAAGATTATGTTGTGTCAGGGTTGGAAATTTGTCTATCACTATAAGTACGTTTTATTTATGAAGTTTCTTGTGCTCCTTATAAGGTATCATCCAGAGACAGTATATTTTGACGAGAATGTTAGATCTTCGCACCGGAAGCAGCTGGAAGAAAAATTACTTCGAGTAAGAAGTTATCGGATGTTTTTCCTTGTTTAAAGTGCATCATTTGTCGGGTTATAGTGTATGACTACCACTTCAAGCTGCTTGGAATGTGGAAATGTTTTTCCTTTTTGACACAACTTTATTTCAATCATGATGTCTTCATTTGAAGTTAGCTTACACAGAGAGACTGTCTGTTGAGGATATCTTATCATATGTTGCTTAGCGCATTTTTCGTGAATTGTCAGCTTGTACACCAGCTTTCCAATCTATGCTTGGACATATCCGGTGTGACACAGGTCAAGGAAGCATTTGATTAGGCTTTGAGTGAAGGAGAACGGTTTATTCTGGCTGTTCAGGAATGCACTCACTTTTATATGGCTCTATTTGACAACGGATGTGCAGGTACGGTAACTTGTAATGCCTTGTTTTGGCCTTTTGTTGTAAAGTTGATGCTCTGAAAAGTATGCCAAGAATCGAGGTTTGTAGTTGTGCTTTGTCTTGTAACAAAGCTCTTTTTTGTTCTTTGACTCTTCTTGTACATGCACTTGGACTCCCTTGGTGGCCTATTAGTTGTTTCACTTGTATCTATCAGAAATGAAGGTTTGTGTCTGAGACTGGAGGCTGATGTGAAATTATAGTCTTGTTGGTAAATAACACTCTGCACATTTAGGAAACTTTTTGTAGGTTCATGCCATGCTGTACTTTTGACTTGTTATTAGAGGAATTTACCACCGACTGTATGGATAAGTTTCATGCCATACTTTGAACAGATGCTGTAATTGAACAAGCCAAATGGGATACATCTAGAGTACAGAAGACGCTGCTGTGTGACATTGATGCCCATGTTGCTTCAGTCCGTGCTGCCAAGCTCTCTGAGCTTACAAAAGCATATGAGGTAGCATAATGAACAGAGACATTTCTTCTGTTCTCGAGCTTCTCCTTTTACAGATAGAGGGTTTCTTCCCCTTTCACTTAATGGTGGTTGATGGGATCTGCACAACTGATATTATGTTTTTACAGGCAACACTGAATGAAGCATTGTCTGGACCAGTGGAAGTGCTTTTGAATGAAGCAAATACAGGAACCTGGTCTTCTATCAGGATACTTCTTTTGTCTGAGACCAAATCGGCAGTAAACGAGTTCTCTGGCGTCCTTTATGATTTTGACATGGATGAAGAAAGCAAGAATAAATTGCTCGAAGGTATGAAAGATCATGCAAGGGGCGTGGTTGAAGCGAAAGCAAGGGATGAAGCTCGAAGCGTCCTCGGACGCATGGTGGCCCGGTGGGCACTCTCTTTAAGTTTGTGATTTACTTGTCGGTTGGATTCAATACCTCTTGATATCCTTATGTGCTTCATTTTCTATCCAGGTCTGTAACATATTTCAGCAATGACGCTGGCCCTATGCCAAGAGTTGGGACATGGAGGGAAGAGATTCGAGCAATCACAAGACTTGCTCGTTTGGCAGTATGCAAAATTTATATGCGGCAAATATTTTACATGTTTCTCCTGTTGCTTGCTTGTGGATCGTTTACTGAAATGATTAAATGACATTTGCAGTCATTAGAGTTGCTGTCTGTAACGGCGGCAGTGCGTTTGGATTATGAGACGGATGACGTCAAGAGAACTTTGCTCATTGCGTTGCTGGACGCCGAGCCTAATGCCAATGCAGTAAATTCCTTGGCTTCCAACACACGGGAAGGGGTGAGTTTTGCTTTCATCGTGCTGATTCAATTAATGTAGATCTGCAATATCTTTTGTCTCTCATGAAAATTGATGGAAGAGTTTAGGCCCCATTGCCCATACTAGCTTTAGCGTTATCATCAGGACTTGTGAAAATTGGATTATCTGTGCCAAAAGAAAGATGTCACATTGCTGATTGATGCTGCAGTTGTCTTAAGGTTATACGGAAATAAGCCAATGTACAGCCCACAAACTGCATATAATATATTATTGCTCCTTTTAACTCGATATATAAGAGCATTTCATTTGCTGAGAGCACTTATTCACTGTTTAATTGCAGAATCCTTCATCCAAAACACCGATCACACCTGTTGAATGTGAATCATTATGGACGCAATTTAATAAGAAGACTGAGTACCTCGTGAATTTAGCAAATCATGCACATGCAGTTACTGCTCAGGCACGATACCTATGTCTTAAATGATGTTTAGTAGTGCGAACAGTCATTATTGTTATTAAAATGCCTTGTGATCATCCTGCACACACTAACACAAAAAAAGAAGCTCTATTGAATCCAATGCACTAGATTTTTACGCTATTTGATTATTTGTTCTCTTCTTTTAGAATAATCAGCAAGCGAACAGATGCAGCAACTTGTTGCCACGTTTGCTCTTATGAGGGCTCTGGGAAATTAGGAAACTCTTTAGGTATTTTCTGCAATTCTGCTTCGTTGTGCAATATTTACATCTTTATTGCTTTTGCTTGACACACGTTTTTGTTTATGTAGGGGAGGCGGGTGCTGCTTCTACATCAATCCTGTCCACCTTCACGAAAGATGGACAGGAGTATTGATTTCTCTTGCTTGGGCGGATTTCTTAAGAAACATCGATACGCATGTTTTTGAGACTAAGAAATAGCAAACCAACTTTCTATAGCTTAACATTGCACCCACTATCCTGGCCGAAGTAAAGGACAAATAGCAAATAGACAACTTTCAGATTAATTCCCGACAGGATAATAATAAAGATGGGGGGCCCATATTCCATAGCGAGTCTTGACTATAAAAGATGAAAACGCAGGTCCGCAGTGAAAACAGAAAATGCCAAAAGTGTGGTTGTTCTTTTGAATAGAAGGGACTACAAAGTTGAAAGAAGTTCCCTTTTCTAGTCCAGCGGGGAGCAAAAGTTTGGCAATTGCATGCCAAACCTAGTAAATGCCTCAGGTAGCATGCATAAGAGAGTTCAAGAGGTGCAAGAGACTATGTGAGACTTGAATTTATCCACCTCAGCTAGAACTTCTTCCCGAGGTCTGTATGTAATATTTGCTTCTTTGACTAGATCAAAACAAAGGTGGTGGGACCCACCGGGAAAAAAAAGTTTGAAAAGTCAACAAAAGGAAAAGGACAGCTCGGCTTTTTCTTTTAAAGACCGAGAGCTCTTCCACCACACAAGAACAGAATGGAAAAGAACAAGGGAGAAAGAAGAGAAAGAAGCGAAAGAAGAAGAAGAAAGGAAAGGGATTCACACTCCACGCCACGTCGCCTCGCCAAGCTAGCCCGACACCGATTAGCAACGTCTGGTAAGTACTCGCACCTCTCGTTCCTCCTATTGGAGTGATTTTTGGATTTAGGGCACAATTTTGGATCTATGTCGAGTCTAGGTTGCTACGTTAGATTGAGGAGTTTTTGGGCAGCGTCTTTGTATAATGATGAAACTTTAGGATGTTAGGATGTTGTGAAGCCGTGGGATTTGACGGATCTTGATTTGATGCTACGGTTTGCTCGAAACAAGTTTTTCAAATCTGGTGCGCTACAGTATAGTGCGAACAGTAGACTTCGGGGCCTTATATCGTCATTTTTCGGTTCTCTTTTGGGTTGGCCATGTTAAGACTTTTGTAGTACGTCGAGTAAGCTTTGTTTGGACTATAAGACGGCTTGAAACGGAGCTCGGTAGAGGGAGTTATGGCCTTAACAAGTTCGGCGCGCAAGCGATCGCACTGTATTGTAGCACACCAGATTTGAAAAATTTGTTTCAGGCAAACTGTAGCATGAAATCAAGATCCGTTAAATCCCATGGCTTCACAACATCCTAACATCCTAAAGTTTCATCCTTATACAAAGATGCAGCCCAAAAAATCCTCAACCGAACGCAGCAACTCAGACTCGACATAGATTCGAAATTGTGCTCTAAATTTGAAAATCACTTCAATAGGAGGAACGAGAGGTGCGAGTACTTATCGGACGTTATTAATCGGTGTCAGGACAGCTTAGCGAGGCGACGTGGCGTGGAGCGTGAACTCCTTTCCTTTCTTCTTCTTGTTTCTCTTCTTTCTCCTTGTTCTTTTCCTTTCTCTTGTGTCGTGTAAGAGCTCTCGATCTTTAAAAGAAGAAGCTGAGCTATCCTTTTCCTTTTTCCACTTTTCAAAGAAAAAATCCGGTGAGCCCGACCACCTTTGTTTTGACCTGGTCAAAGAAGTAAACATTACAATTTTTTTTTCTGATGGGTCCCACCACCTTTGTTTTGACTTGGTCAAAGAAGCAAATATTACACTGTAGATTAACAATGTCGAGTTCGAGATAACTTATTAATCATGCCGAACATATATCCAAATAGAAAGGCTAAATAAATGCGCTAATTATGTCTTTTTATTTTTTTTTATTTTTGGTCTTTTTATTATTTCCTTGGGGAGTAGTTTATGAAAGTTCCAACCCGCTTTTTTCGATTATATACTCAGATGCCGAGTATTTACTTGTGCCGCAAGCAATTATGAATCATTTTTAATAGAAGCTATTGTTTTAATTGCTTGCAAATATCCTAGATGGGGGGGGGGGGGTGTTTGTTTGGCGACCTGAAACACTACGACGTGTTATTGCAACCAGGTGGGTTCAAATGCACCCTCCCTCATGTCTCCTTTGAGGGGAATGTTGTTCAGAAAGTCCTGAATTTATTGTACGACAGCCAATTTAGTTTTGAATTTTTCATTCTAGTCAATTTGGCAATGTAGTAATGTCAGCCAATTTTGGCGGAAAATCGCTGATATGGACGTTGGCCATCTTATGTGGCACGATCAACGCTAATGGAGTTACTTTTTAATTTTTCTAATTTTTCCCTTTCCTTTTTTTTTTCTCTTATTTTCCGAGGCCGCAGACCAGCAACGGGAAAAAAGGAAAAAAAAAAAAGAAGAAGAAAGGAAAGGAAAGTAAAGTAAAGTAAAGGAAAAGAAAAAAAGAGAAACAATTCAGAAAATTGTAAAACTTGTTCATGTCAGCGATTTTTCGATCAAAATCGGCAAATCGTCAAAAGATTTAAGATTAAATTGGTCACATTTAAATGTTTAAGATTGAATTGATCGTCATACAATATGTCTAAGATTTCGGGGACAATTATTCCCTCCTGTGAGTGTTAGGCCAATGGATTGAGGATGTTTTGCCCGTTGACCGGTAGGACGGACAATTCAGGTACGTAGGTCCAAGGGTTTACGCATGGGCTTGATGGAACAAAGGATCGCCCATGAGGTTCTCGGGCAAGACGAGGTCTTACACGGATAAAAAAAAAAAAATGTGTTGTATTCATCCGCTTAAAATTCGTATCAACATGTCCAACCACTCTTAGGTGCAAATTAAAAGAGATGCACTTGATTACATGAGATGATTCGAATTAGAAATTCTATGATATTATCTGGAAGTCGGTAAAGAGTTTCTTTTTTAAGATATTCTATCTCGAGTTATCGTCACATCAAGAGAAAAGAGCCAAGCAAAGGTTGGCTTTGCTCATACCAAACAGCTAAAGCAACCACTCCACAACGAGACAAAGTTTTAAAGTCTCGCTTTTCCTATACTTTTCCTTAAGGATCACTAAGAGGTAATCGATTAAAGAAGAAATCTGGTTGTCAACTATAGGGGACCCGCCTTGCTTTTTGCCTCGACGGGAGCCAGATTAAATTCCTTAGAGTCACCGAACCTTCTTTCTTTTTTCATGAACATTGTGTAGGAATCCTAGACGTTAGGAATTATCTAATCAAGAGGTATAATCGCAGTAGTTGGCTCAACTCTAAAGGCAGTTCCGTTCTCCATGAGAATCAATAACTATTAGAGTAGTAGTACCTGTACGGCTGCGACCTTTATCTCGAAAAGATTGCTTGAAATTCAAAAGGATTGTATTGTCTCATCGGGGTTTCAACTGGATTTCCATCCGAACTAGCTTTCGCAGCAAAGACCACTTCCTTTTATGAAAGAGGCCAAGACAGGTGGATGGAGAATCGGATATATTCACTATCGCTATCACAGACTCGATGAAGCTTTCTTATATCCCTTGCAACCAAAACAATATTTGGGGGTTTTTGTTTGAGCTGGTGAAATTCTCAAATACGGTTCTCTGATAAGAAGTATTATTTGTTTATCTATCTCAGCGAAGTCTATAATTGGTTTGAAGATTGTCTTAAGATTCAAGCGATTGAATCGGATAATGCCAAGGAGTAAAGACATGGGAGCGGAATGAAGATCACCGATATTTAAAAATTGTTCCGAGAACTATAAAGTAAAGATAGGGGAGTAGAACAAAAATTGGCAAACTACTTTTTAAAATAAGATAAAAAGCGATGCACAACAACATAAATGTGTACCGATCAGGTATACCCGAAACAAGGAGTTTGTCAAACATCTCACTAGACATTAGAGGTCACAAGTTTACTAGATCGAAAATTTATGAGCAGTACAAAAGAAGTATTATCATATAGTCAATGCTAAGTAGTACAGAAGAAGTATTATAATCTAACAAGAAGAAAAGCCATCATTGCGCACCTTTCGGTACTTGCCTGCTCGTCCCTAGGAGTGAGCTGAAGGTTCCGGACACATCAAGCATCCTCCTTTCCGGACACATCAGTCCATCTGGCCTGCTTTGGCCGGTCGGCGGTGACGTGGATGTCAGCGGTGAAGTGGACAATTTTAATAATATTTTAATATTTTTTGATTTTTTTTTGTTTTCTTTCTCTTTTCCTTTTTTTTTTCCCTTTCTTCTTCCTCCAGCCAGTTGCCGGTGGCAAGAGGCTAGGGCCTGCGAGGGAGAGGCCAGCGGAGGTCGGCGAGGTCGACCTCGCCGACCCTAGCCTCTGGCCAGTCGCCGAGGAAGAAGATAGGACAAAACAAGGGAAAGAGAAGAAAAGTAAAGTAAAATAAAAATAAAAATAATTTAAAAAATATTAAAATATTATTACAAATTATCCATCTCACGCCAACTGGCATCTACGCAAGTGTCGGCTGGCCAAAGTTGTCCGGATGGATTGAATTGGCATAAATGCAAAAATTTTAGGATTGAATAGGCAAAAAAAAAGGTGTATGACTGAATCGGCACAAATGCAAAAGGTTTAGGACTGAATTAATAAAATTAAAAGGTTGAAGATTGAATTAGCAAAAATACAATAAGTTTAAGACTTATTTGATAATTTTCTCGAAAATAAATGAGTCAATGAAAACATTTTATGTCAATGGAAAAAATACATTCAAAATTTGGAAAAATGATTTCCTCTTTTTTCTTTTGTCTTTTCTTTCTTTTTCTTTTCTTTTCTCCTTCCTTCACCGACCGTAGGCCTTGATGACGGTCGACAGCTCGGTGACTAGCCATGACGCGGGCCGACGAGGTGGAGCCTCGTCTAAGGCTGGCAAGGCTCGAGCTCACCTGCTGCATAAAGAAAAAGGAAAAAGGGAAAAGAAAAAAGAAAAAAAATAAAAATAAAAATTCATCTTTTATAAAAAGAAAATAAAAAGAAAAAATTATTAAAAGAAGTGCAAAGAGGAAAATCAAATCCGATTTTCCATACCAAACAACGAAAAATACATTTTAGGTCCTTTTCAAATTTCAGTCGAATACAGGAAAATATTATCATTTTCTTGGAAAATGATTTTCTAGAAATTTTTTTTCAGAAACATTACATTTTTCGCGAAATGAACGGAGCGTTATTCGCAATCTATTTTCTTTCTGGGCTGTGTTTTCTTACGACGTTGGCGGCAGGAAACTCCCTCTACTCGTACCTATGATTGGTGGGGGTACATATATGAATGTTATTCGTATTTGATTGTGATTAATTTCGCATGTTGGTAATTCGATAAAAGGTATAGTTAAAAGGGAGTTCAATTTGATGGGAGTCGCAGTAAAATGTTGCTCTCCTCTTTCATCTGAACGTCGGACTTAAAAGTTTTGACATGCTTTTAGCCAGAACCCAGGCCCATTTGCTCGAGACTGAGGTTAGGCTATTGAGGGTCGCGGTTGGCTTGGTTAATGACTCGATCGGCGATCGAAAACTGAGTCTGGCCATCCAAAGGGAAATTATCAAGAAATACCTAAATCTATTGCACTTTTGCCAATTCAATTCTAAACCTTTCAATTTTACCAATTTAATTTTAAAATTTTTGACGATTCACCAATTTTAGCCAGAAATCGTTGACGTTGCGGTGTAGTCAGCGTCAGTTGTCTCACATGGCACGACATGCGCTAATGTTGACACTTTTTGTAATTTTATAATTTATAATTTATATGATTTTTACTACTATTATTGTTATTATTATTTCTTTTTCCTTTCCCTTTTTCCCTTCTTTTCTCTCTAAAATAATTACAATAAATAATAATGACAACAACAAAAAAATTTGGAAAAATTTAAACAAAATGACAAAAATTGTCCATGTTAATGCCTACCGTGCCACGTAAGATGGTTGGCGCTGAATAAACCGCCATGTTAGCGATTTTCTGCCAAAATTCGCTGGAAGGGCTGATTGGCGAATGGTAAAAAAGTTTATGACTTTTTGGTAAAGTTTCATCGGAAGATATAGGATCTCGTTGATGGGATCACAGGCTTGTTCGCTGAGCACACTAGCGTGTCATCTTCTAAGGCAAACGTAGACCAAGATCTAGTCAGCGGGTGACACAATTGTAGTTATCAAATATCGAATTAGCCTCGCTTGACCTAAGTCCCTCGTGTACGATTCGACTCTAATCTCTATGGGGATTCAGTGAGACCACCAAGCAAATGACTCAAATCGACCATCGGCAAGCCGGTTGGCCAGTGACAATAGCCAATGGTGGTGGTGATAAGGATCAGGAAGTGAATTTCAGTGCTTATGTAGATTCCATTTGTTTCGTGAAAAATTTATAACTCGAATAGATATTTCTCTAATTTCGACGAATTACACTAACCCATAAGAAATGAATGAGATTAGAAAAACTATTTTTCAACTGTCAATTTTCCACAAAATAAACGAAGCTGTATCAGTTTTCGCCAATAACTATTATGAAGACATTGGAGAGGCTAAAACCCAAGTAGCATGGCTTGCTAATTACAAAGCCCTTGGCCCATAAGTTTACACTTAAAGATCTGGGAGGATGCCATACCAGCAAATAACGTGATTTTGGAAAGGCGATACTTGAAGATCTTACTGATTTTTTTTTTTTTGTTTTCACTGTGATTCATCACAATTAATATGCATTCTATGCTTTTGGCATAAGATTGGTCAATGATTTCTAAATTTCTCGATTTTTAATCTGGGTCATGCATACTTTCCAGAGATTCTTATTGAGAAAAATCACAACAGATGTTATTCATAAACGATTTATTTTTCTCAAACCATGCTTTTGATTGAGGGATTACCAACGGTGGACATAACCTAGATGCCTACATGCAAACTTAACTGATTGGAGAAAGTTTCCTCAAATAAAAATGAAGGAAAGAGATAGCACTTTGAGAATTGATTGTATAACAGTTTTTGAGTGACTGTTATGCTAACAATTTATTTTGGACCACAACAAATAATAATAAATAATTAAAAATTATTGTGGGGTCCACTCTTTTCAGAATTTGTGGCTCACAATATATTGTTATTCTCACGGCCACCCGAAGACTATTATGTTAGCAAAGTCCAATTAATATCACCTTTTTTTTTTTTGTTGAAAATTAATACCACCTTAAGTAGGTAAATCCTAAACTCCTTTAATACCGTAGTGGAATTTTCCTGATCTTAATGAGAACTTCTTCAAAGTCATAGGTCGATATACCAAATAAGCTGAACTTGACGAAAACTAAAAATTAGACACAAGACATTACTCCATTTCGATTCCTCATTATGATCTGTGGAAAGTAATCTTAAAAGCAAAACTCAAAAAATGAACATTGAACTAAGAAAGTAATACGAAATATTCTCTGTACCATTGCTAAATTCCTTTATTATTGATTTCGATTGAGGGCAAGATGCCAAGATAGCAAACGAGAGATACAATAATGTCCCCTAGAAAGATCCCATTTAAATCGGACATATATAACATCAACCTTCTAGGTTCATAAATATCACCGGTCTACGTTCGCTGAACTTTCATCAATATGTTGAAACTTCGATTTCTTTCTTTTTCTCAAGAACAATTTAGGAGAAGTATACTGTTCGAGTAATGTATATATCGACTCTCCCATTCATAGAAATAACTATAAGAGGTAACAAGACAACCAAATAAAATTTACCCCGAAAAAAACATGAGAAAAAAGAGGAAGAAGAACCTAGAAGGCACGCATCACTCCAATTGATTATATAAACGCATAGGAACTAGAGTGTTCAAAATAGTACGCAACATATATAATTAATATTGGATAAAGAAACGTATATGATTAACGTGTCACGCGTAACGATTCACGTAACGATTCACATAGTAAAATCATTCCCAACCATCATTTACATTTACAAGAAATTTCTTCCGACAATCGGAAGGTCACCATCATCAGGAGTCATCGTCAGCACTTTTCATCGCCATAATGCACGCCCTTGTCCATTTTCTTCATTATTCAAAGAAGCCATGACTATTTCCTCAAGCTTTTGCAGGTTCAACTTCACTATGGTGTCGGCGAACAACTTGGTGTCTTCACAAGTGTTCCCTTCTGGGATTTGCACGGCATAAGACTCCAAAACCAAAGTCATGGCCTTCCTCTCTTCTTCATTCATCGTCACCTCATTCACCGAGGTCACCGAGCAGTAGTCGCGAAGCCGATGGTCGCCTCCGATAACCCTAAAGCTCAGCACGCGCCTCTCGTCGTTGAGGACCTCCAATCTCTCCGCGCTCGTCGAGGCCGGCAACCCCGAGACCACGGCGACGTCGCGCACACTCCCAACCCCGACCCCGCCGCTGTCGCCTTCCCTCATGTGGCAGCTCTTGACGAAGTGCTTGTAGCTCTGCGGGTTCGCGAAGTCGCGCACCAAGGGCCACACGGCGCGCGCTGGGGCGTCGATGCGCCGCGCTATGAGGGACGTGCACGTGTTCGGGGCCGCCGCGCCGAGGGCGTGGTGGGTTCGGATGATAGATTTGAGCCTGGCTGAGTCTTGGGGCGAGAGTGCGTATCGAGAAGAAAGCTCATCGTGAGGGTCCATGCCTTTCAATTTGTGCGTGGATCGGTTTGCTTGGTATGGGCAGGAGGAAACGGCAAGTGGGGGGAGGTTTTTATGATTGGATGGTGATGGAGAGGAAAGAGAGGAGGGTTAGAAAAGGAGATTATTCTCTGTCAAGAGGGTTCAAATAAGAATAAATTTATTACGCGATTCACATCCATCGTAATAAATTGAATAATTGGAAAAAAAAAAAAGATTATTACTACTTATATCAATGGTGATGGAGGTGGATTGTCATTGTGTAGCAAATATGTTACACAGTCTAGGCATCATATGACATTCTAGCCGATTATCATATTTGGGTTCCTTCAAGTTAGGGGCATTAAATATTTGAAGGGGGATATATCTAGGGTTTAATTAACAACGGTGTGATTTTCTATTGCCAAAGAAAAAGCTGTAAAATATTAAGTAAGAAATACTAAGACTTGTATAGAGTATAATATTATATTTTTATACAACAATGCTGTAAATATTAAGAGACTTCACTTTTTTTTTCTTTTTTTTTGTCGAAAAGAGACTTTACTTAAAAGTGGTTTAATAGCTTCATATTGGGTGCTAGGCACTTTGACAATACACATATACTACTGCACGACATCTTGATGCCTTATCATGACTAGATAGCTTGAATAACGTTCTCATAACATCTCGATGTGCAGTCGTAACTAGATAGCTTAAATAACAACTAAACCCCATCAAGTGTAGCAATCCCACTATCCAATATGTACACCGGATAATTAATAGGGGCACGCTGCTATGTTGCTCCTGGAGATGGCCAAGCTAGAATGGCTCAAGTGTAGCGATTCGAACTCAAATCTTGAGCGAGAACGACGAACCTGATTACCACTTTTCTTGATAACCAACTTATTTAGTGCACAAATTTTAGTAAACTTTTAGTATTCCTAACATCGCTCATTCGTATGGTTCCTCTTCCCATAGTGGGTGTATGCGACCTAGTCTTAATGTATGAAACAATCTGGCCAATCAAAGATGAAAATGTAGTGGTTCATTATACTTGCTAGCTAGGCTTCTTGAGATGTGAAAATATATGCTCAAAGTGCAATTTTTGTTGGCGGTGACGATGAAGCAATGTTTAATAATACAAAAGCAAAAAATTCTTGGGAAATAAAGTCACAATTTGGCAACTTGCTGATATCTAATTCATCTCTCTCTATCACACCAGAGACTACGGCAAAAAGGAGTAATTGGGAGTTGACACGGGCTCAAACAAATAGAGTATTTTGTATGCACTTATTTATTCGAAGAATAATATTTATTTAATATTACATCCTTATAAGTGAAGCCATTGGTTCATGGGATTCTAGTATAATTAAAGCCGGGAAAACTGTCCAAAAAGTCCTAAACCTATTGTACATCGGTCAATTCAATTCTAAATCTTTCAATTGTGACAATTTATTCCTAAACTTTTTTACTATTTGCCAATTTAGTCATAACCCTTTCAATTGTGTCGGTTTAGTCTTAAACCTTTTGGAGTTTTGCTAATTTATTCCTAAACTTTTGAAGTTTTGTCAATTTAGTTCTAAATCTAATTGGCAAAAAGGATTACATTGACAAATTATCAAAATATTTAAGACTAAATCGTCAAATCGTAAAAAAAATTAGGATTAAATTGGCACTATTGAAAGGTTTAAGACTAAATTGGCCGTCGTACGATAGATTTAGGACTAAGCCCATCCTTTTCCTGGTACACATAGTTATCGACATAAAGCAGCCACTGTAGATCCACAAAACTAAAATTTGACATAATTAACACGTATTGAAGCTTCCAATAGGTTGACTAATATACAATTTTAAAATAAAATGCTCTTTAATAAATATTCATGTGGCCCCCGCCATTGTAACGTGCGGTATGGGCTAGTGTAGACTTTCTCTCTCACTAGCTCTCAATATAAAACATAAGTTGAAGCACAAATATTTAGTTGGATAATAAATATTGACAACTTGTGTTAATTTTAAACTAATTTGCCAGTACATTTCACTCTTTTTTGAGTGGAATTGGAATTGGAATTTGATTTTTTATGGTTTTTTTCTGTGGTCTCCGAGTGACCACAATTCCATCACCATTGATCAACTTGTTTGCATCTTTCCAAATTTACTGTAATTAATTCCAATTTTGTAGTGCATAAACCACTTTAAGTGTTGTTTTCTCTGTAGCTAGGTTGTGAACTTTATCTCTAGAGACATTGATGTGTCTGCTAGGGCTCTCTCTAAGGCTTGGGGGATTGTTTCCGTCAGCGGTAGCATTGGAGGTTTTGAATTTCAGTCAGATGTAATGAACATATCTAAGATACGTTTGTTTATTATTTGATGACATTAAAGCATCCAACATATAATTTAGGAAGCTGCTAACCTGACAGTCTGACAGTACTATCATTTATTTCTGACCACACCATCTCCCAACCAATGAGTACTTTATGCAAAACACGCGGTGATGGTGTGCGAGTCTACGGTTGAGATTGTACCGTCCCTGACAGTACTATCAGGAAAACATTTTCCTATAATTTATACCAACTTTTTTTCCATTCATTTATTTTTCCACTATTAACGTGGTCCTTGACTAGTATAGGACTCTAGCTATAGTGGATAATACCTACCATAACACTCGTGCCTATTTTCTGACCAAATAAGTGAAGATTGCAAAATGGTCCTTTTATATACACTTTCTAAAAGATAATTGTCCAAAAAGTCCTAAACCTATTGTATGGAGACCAATTCAGTTCTAAACCTTTTAATTATGTGAATTTAGTCCTAAAATTTTGACGATTTGCCAATTTAGTCCTAAACCTTTCGATGTGCCAATTCAGTCGTAAACTTTTTGAAGATTTGCCAATTTAGTGCTAAACATATTATTTGGATATTTGGTCGGAAGAACTACGTTAGCAAATCGTCAAAAGGTTTATGACTAAATTGGCAAATCATCAAGATGTTTAGGAATGAATTGACACAATTAAAACGTTTAGGACTAAATTGACAAATCGTCAAAATATTTAAAACTAAATTGGCATAATTGAAAGGTTTAGCTTTGAATTGTCCTCCGTACAATAAGTTTAGAACTTTTTGGACAATCTCCTCCCACTTTTCTTATGTAGGGTTGTTCCCATTAAATTCGGGAGAAGTGTCAAAAAAGTTCTAAACCTATTGCATTGGTGCCAATTCAATCCTAAACCTTTTTTTGGTGCCAATTTAGTCCTAAACCTTTTGCATTGGCTCCAATTCAGTCCTAAACCTTTTGCATTGGTGCCAACTCAATCCTAAGCCTTTTGCATTTGTGCTAATTCAAATGGCCAGTTTAGGACTGAATTGGTACCAATGCAAAAGGTTTAGGACTAAATTGGCACCAATAAAAGATTTAGGACTGAATTGGCACCAATACAAAAGGTTTAGGACTAAATTGGCACCAATGCAATAGGTTTAGGACTTTTTTGACACTTTCCCCCATTAAATTCCCCTAATCTAGCAAGCCAGAATGAGAGCTTTCTAAACTGTTCACATAAAAGAGAGTATAATTAATTTTAAGGCATATCTACAAAATAAGTACATTTAATTAACTTTCTAGCTAGAAATATGACCCGAGACTTAGCTAATTTTATCAATGCTGTAAAAGTAACTCCATGTTTATAACACAAGTTTTGCAGCATTGTATGAACATAAAGAAAGTCCCTACTGGCATATCTACTTGAGAAAGTAAGTACAGGCTAATGTGGTGGAAAATGATGTCTGCACAATTTGAGTCACTTTTAAAGATTGATGTATGAAATTAGTTTTAAAATGAGCCATAAACTTTTATGACAAAATTGTACGTATCCCAACTTGTTCAATACCTACTTTTAGAGATTTTGGTATGGTTTTTTACATGTTAATCTTGGTAAATTAATCTTTGCATTCTTAATTCTACTCTTTCATTAGTAGCTACCAATGCATGCTATTCTGGAATCTTGTTATGCCCATATGCTCGAAACATTAATGGATATCGACAATAAAATTTAGATATGTCTTCTCCTCGTCACAAGAAATGGTTTTGCTGCACTCTCCATAAGAAAATACTGCCACCTACGCCACGTAAGCAAATATTATGTTGAATTACATGTATTGCTTAATGAATTTAATACTGAATTGCATCAAAATGAGAGTTATGAATGTGGAGACATGAATATTTCTATTTGTATAAACACGTTCAACATTTTCATTGCTCCCCATAAGATGCAATGTGATATTTGTAATTGGATTGTGTTTCTTCTACTAGAAAACAAGAGAGCATTTTCCAGAAATATATTCAATGACGATGCTCCAAACTTTCAAGAGGATATACCCATTTGATTGGCTTTTTGAGCTGTTTTTTTTTTTCTCTTACTGTGAAAGTATTCGTGTGATTTTAGATTTACGTGTGAAGATTAAGACTATGAGAGATTATCTCATATGTCTAAAGTATTATTACTATATTCAGTCTGTTTTTCTTCTATAAGAAAAAATATATATCACCCACACGACGCGTGGGTTCACAACTAATACTGGTTGCAACACAAATTTCCAACATTGCATGGAGATAAAAAGAAGTCCCTACTTGCAAATCTACTCAAGAAATTATTATAGTTATAGTATATATAATATGATGAGTCAATGCAGTGGGGGATGAATTCGAATCACTTATGAATGGCAAAAAGAGTCTACTTATTTGTAATGGTAAGAAGTTAGAGACTACAAAAAGACTTGTTCACAAAGTTGTTATAAAGTGATGAGAAGAACTCTTCTTGCTAAAGTGTTGGATGTCTTAAGAATCTTATTATTCCTGTGTAAATTTTACTGGATTCGAACCGGAACCCGGGTTCCTATGAATCTTGAGGTATCTAGCATCTATGCTTGTGATGTTACAACCCGAGTTTTACCTACTTTGTGAGTTTCTGTGTTCGGCTCTACAGTAACTTGGTTGCATATGCATCGTCTTGTTTATACTTTCCAGAGTTTCACTTGGGCAGATTTCGTTTTTTCGCAACTTTGGGTTGGACTTAACACGGTCGATCCAGTATTGTTATGATTTTTCATGGTATAGTTCTCCCAAAAGCACACAGATTGGTGCTACATCTCACTAACTATCGTTGTAGCCTGCGAGAATGCAGGTATAGATACATGTAGAGACTCTGTGTAGGAGGTAGAATTAGAGAAAACTGCCCAGCAAAGAGGAAACAAAGCGAATAGGGTTGATAATTGTAACTGCATGAGGAGTTTTCCAGGATTTTCTCGAAAAATTCCTTTGTGATATCGGCCTCACCAAACATAGCAGGGTCGGGACGGGACCGCCTCTCGACCGGTCCACCCAAGTGAGGCTTCTATTTGCCAGGAGATCCGGAGATTGGATGGTTAGCATCGTAGCGAAGTAGTGTTCATCCACATAACATGTAGGTCTGCAGAACTTCTTGCACTTAGGGTAGTAGGTCGAATCTTCTATTATGTCTATGGCAAGTTTACGATTCACTTCAAACCACTGAGAACCTTTACGCCACTCGGTAAGGTGATCTCTGGTGCCATCTTCTTGTTGTAGCGTCCTCTCCCATAGTGTCTTTCTTCATCGAAAGATCCGATGAAGCTGTACTTCGATCGTGATATGTAACTATAAGACAGTGGTGAGGTTCTAGATAGGGATGCACGATTCAGAGACGAGGATGAACCATTCGTTGGACATGTCAAGCAGGGCGTTTGCCAAGAGTCTCCTTTCTGCGTCACACATGCTCATCAACCCCCACTCCACCACCTGATCAACACAAAACAGAGAGAACACCAAAAGTGCTTTACTGCTTGACTAACAGAAATTATTGTTAGATTAAGGGCGCGCATGATAACATTTCTGTTCATCTATTTTTCTATTTTTTTGTTCCGGGAAACTTGTTTGGAATAAAAATCCTTTTGGTAACTCAATTTTATTTTTCTATCATGGGGACAAATTTTTGATTCAGAAATAGATTTGGAATAGAAATCAGAAGTAGAAAAAAGTTACCTTTTTTGTTTCTAGAACAAAAGAGAGAAATAAATTCGTGACCATTGCTGGCCACCGACAACTGCCGCCCTTCGCCGCCAACCACTGCCCTCCGCCGGGACCACCGCCGATCGTCGCCGGCCGCCACCACCCCCCGTCGCACCTCCGACCAATGCCCCCCTCCTCCTGCTGCCGCCACCCACCGCTGACCATCGCCCGTCGCCCCCCGCCGCCAATCACTGCCCACTGCCACCCTCCGCCGGCCGCCACCGACCACCACCCACCACACTGCCGGCCGCCGCCCCCCTCTGCCTGCCGCCGCCGCAGGCCACCGCCCCCTGCCGCACCGCTGGCCGCCGCCCCCCACCGCCGGCCCCCACAATCATCGTCGCCGCCGCCAGAGTAAAAAATAAATAATGATTTTTTATTTTTAAATAGTAAATAATATTTTCTAATAATAAAAATTATTTTTTAAAAGAAATTTAAAAAAAATAAAAAATAAAGCAGAAAATTTTCGTAAAAGATTTTGTGTTAATAATATTCCAGAAGTAGAAATTTTCAACCGTTATCAAACATGTATCTCGGCTCAGAAACTCGTCCAGAGAATAGAAATAGAAAAATTTATTTCTAATCAGAAATAAGGCCAGGGAAGAGAAATGTTATCATGCATGCCCTAAGTAAGTACTTCTCGAAGAACCGGAGATTATAAAATTACTTGAGGATTGACATTGACTAGAACCTAACAAAAGATTTGAGATGCAGGGCACGCTGGCGGTTGCCGCAGGGGACGCCGGTGGCACTACTAGTAGTGGGCACGGTGGTGCTGGTTCTGCTGGTTGGCATGTGCATCGTCATTTTGTACCGGAAGAGGAAGAGGAGGCTTGAACAGCCTACAGGTGACTTCTTCAACTTGAACAAATCGTCGGGGTTTTGCACAAATCGGATCCTGATTTGATGAAAATTGCTTTGCGGGTTATGATATTTAGTGCCTAGAAGCTATCAGGTTAAAGTACTTTATATTCCCGAGTTCCCAAGTTTTGAATGACGTTGAGTGAGGTGCAAAGTGACTTGAATGTGCTGTAAATAGTCATAGGATTGCTTGATGTTGAGTTTAGAGTTGTTTGCGTAAGTCTGGAAAAATTCGAATCTGCCTGACCTCTGCTTGTTCCTCTTTTTTTTTTTTTTTTACGGAATTTGAGAAAACTTTCTTCATCAAAGTTGAAGAAATAATGCAGCCATCCTTTTCAACTCGCTCTCCAGCCAGAAATAACAAGTAACATCGTATGTCGACTCCCCAGCCTTCGACGTCATTACCGCCGCCGCCGGCTCCCGAGAATATTTTCCAAAGAGACCTTCCCGCGGAAGAACCCTCCCGGGACCAATTCCCCCTCTCCTCCGAACGGGGTTGCCGCGGGGACGGTGGCGGCACTGGTAACGGGCATTGTGGTCAACGCAAATGGGGAGCGGCCATTTCCAGGCTTAATGGCCATTTCGTGCAATCTTCGTGCACGATAATAAAGTATAAAGAGCGGCTGATTGGATAAAAAGAAATAATGTCGCCTTTTGAATTTATTTACTAAGGCATTGCTTAGACAATACATGCATCAAACTTTCAAAGCGGTGTTTAATAATGCAGGCATCCTTTTCAACTCGCTCTCTTGCCAGAAATAGCAAGCAACATCGTACGTCGACTGGCCGGCCTTCAATGTTGCCGTCGCCGCCGCCGGCTCCCGCTCAAGCGGTGGCGCTGGGCAGCGTCATCGCTTCTTCCCCTTTCGAAGAAGTCCTGAGAATATTTCTCGGAGAGACCTTCCCGGGGAAGAACCCTCCCGTGACCAACTCCCCCTCTCCTCCGAATGGGACTTGTCGCGGGGGACGGTGGCGGCACTGGTGATGGGCATTGTGGTCAACGCAAATGGGGAGCGGCCATTTCCCTTCTGAAGGCTTTGGAAAGGCCTTCCCAAAGGAAATGGCCATTTCGTGCAATCTTCGTGCACGATAATAAAGTATAAAGAGGGGTAATTTGATTAAAAAAAAATAATGTCGCCTAATGAATTTATTTACTACGGCATTGCTTAGACAATACATGCATCAAGCTCTCAAAGTGACGGTCATTGTGGTCAACGCAAATGGGGAGTGGCCATTTCCCTTCTAAAGGCTTTGGAAAGGCCTATAGATGGGAAATTGCCATTTCGTGCAATCTTCGTGCACGATAATAAAGCACAAAGAGAAGCTGATTTGATAAATAAAAATAATGTCGCCTTATGAATTCATTTACTATGGCATTGCCTAGACAATACATGCATCAAACTTTCAAAGTTTTGACCAAAAAAACATTTCAAAGTGATGTTCAATAATGCAGGCATCCTTTTCAACTCGTTCTCCCGCCAGAAATAGCAAGCAACAGCGTATGTCAACTCGCCTGCCTTCGACGTCGTCGTCGTTGCCGCTGGCTCCCACTCAGGCGGTGGTGTTGGGCGGCGTCATCGCTTCTTCCCCTTTCAAAGAAGTCCCGAGAATATTTCCCGGAGAGACCTTCCTGCAGAAGAACCCTGCTGTGATCAACTCCCCCTCTCCTCCAAACGGGGTTGCCGTGGGGGACGCTGGCGGCATTAGTGACGATCATTGTGGTCAACACAAATGGGAGCGGCCATCTCCCTTCTGGAGGCTTCAGAAAGGCCTTCAGAAGGGAAATGGGCATTTCGTGCAATTTCCGTGCACGATAATAAAGTATAAAGAGCGGCTGATTTGATATAAAAAAAATAATGCCGCCTTATGAATTTATTTGCTACGGCATTGCTTAGACAATACATGCATCAAACTTTCAAAGTGATGTTCAATAATGCAGGCGTCCTTTTCAACTCGCTCTCCCGCCAGAAATAGCAAGCAACATCACATGTCGACAATCCATTTTTTGAATGGAATTTCCCAAGATCTTCAAAGGCATGGCCCAAACTCTCCCTATCTAAGGGAGATACTTTCTATCGAATAGGAGTACTTTTTTATACGCCGGCCTCCGACATCGTCGCCGCCACTGCCAGCTCCCAAATGGGGAGCGGCCATTTCCCTTCTCAAGTCTTTGGAAAGGCCTTCAGAAGGGAAATGGCTATTTCATGCAATCTTCTTTAAATTATAAAGAATGACTGATTTGATAGAATATTAGTTTGAAATCATGTCGCCTTACGATTCTATTTAGTACGGCATTCCTTAGACAATACATGCATCCATGCCGTCTGATTTGATTTTGACAAAATTGATGTCACAAAAAAAGGTTTATTTAACCTTAAAACAGTGGTTCTGGTACTCATATAGACTCCAAGAAACGATATTGTAATATTACGTACTATTTGACCAAACACATGACACACCTTATATATAGTAGATCAATTCCATGCAACTTAAGCAATACCATTATAGGCACAATGGAAAATTATTTATTAAGTGATAATAAATAAGAGGCCCTAGGAGTGATATTTGTCAAAATTTTGGTAGGAGCTTCTCCGGCAACTTGACCAGTATTCAGCAACTAACTTGGAGAAGTAGGAGTTGGTCTCCATCAACTTTGAGGGCTCCTCGTACTCCACCAGATTTCCTTCAAATGTGAAGCAAAAAACACCAATGAGATCCATGTTAAAATTACATTAAAAAAAATCGCGGTATTTTCTATTACGAATCCATACAAGGTACATAGTACAATAATTTTATTTATACGAACCTTTATGAAACGAAGACTCACATTTATTAGTGGAATGAATACAATTACCATAGTTTGAAGCTATAAAGTCGTTAGTGTCTGAACCCTACATGTGTCGTGATTTTTTCACATATCAGTGTGCCAAATAAAAGAAGTTACTTACACAATTAAATTTTTCTTTCGACCAAAAAACAAATATCTAATTGTGTAAGTAACTTCTTTCAAAATCAATTTTTGCCTAATTGGTCCACGGATAACTAGAAAATCATTGGCTTAACAAGATACGATCTTTGAATAAGTTTGCCGTGATCCCAATCCATCCCGGCTTTTCAATTTCCCGTCACATCGACAACGAGACAGATATGTTTTAACGCTTCAAGATTAATAAAAAAATCGAATTAGAAAGAGAAAATTATATTATAATTGTATCATAGAGGATAGTTAGAAAATTACCATAGGAGAGGACCATGACCATGTCACTGTCTATGACAGTGGGAACTCTGTGAGCCACGGTGATCACAGTGCAATCTGAGAACTCTTGCCTGATGATCCTCTGAAGCACAGCATCAGTTGTTGAATCAATTGAAGCGGTGGCTTCATCAAGAACTAGGACTCTGTTCCTCCTCAGTAGAACTCTTCCCAAGCAAAATAGCTGCCTCTGCCCAGCACTCCAATTCTCTCCTTCATCACTCACTGTTTGAAATTTGACGTTCACATTCCCATTAGGATAAAGAAGAGTCCAATCATTTTGATTGAAGTTATGATGATATTGGTACATGCATGCAGTGTAAGGTACTGTTGCATAGCTACGAGCAATTATTGTCGGATCCTAGTAGGATTTTAGCGACTTTCAAGCTGTGACTAGATTTTGACATGTAATGTAACAAACGATGCTCACCGGAGGAATCGAGCTGATTCGGTAGGCTGCTAATTGTGGCCTTGAGCTGACATTTTTCCAGAGCCTACAGATCAAGAGATGAACAAGGGTTGGCTTGCCACATCCATGAAAAAGATTATCTAATTGGGAGGCACATTATGAAGATTGAAATCCAAGAATGAGCACTTGTGTGCATATTACCATCCATATCTCCTGGTCAGAGTAAAGGCCAAGAGGGTCCATGTTAGTCCTAACACTGCCTCTGAACAAAGTGGGCTCCTGAGGGATGATGCTCAGCTTCATCCTCAAGTCCTTCAATCCAATGGAAGAAATGTCTAGCCCATCGATGTAGATCTTCCCGCTTGCTGGCTCAACCAATCGAAACAATGCGCTGATCAGAGTCGTTTTCCCACTTCCTGTTCTTCCAACAACGCCAACTCTGCTTCCTTCTTTGAATGTGCAAGTGATTCCCTTCAGCACGAGCGGTGCGTTGGGACGGTACCTTAGCTGAAACCAAGTGGGAAAAAACCCTTCGTATTAGCAACCTGGAAAAAATTTCTGATTTTGAGTTTCAAATTTTGTACCTTTAGTTCTTGCAGCTCGATTCGACCCTTTGATGGCCATAAAGATGGGGGCCTATGATTCTCCACGACCGCTGCAGGCTCAGATGGTATGTGCATGAACTGTTTGATCCGCTCGACCGAGATAATGTAGTTTGACAAGTAGCAATACCACCGGGTCACAAAAACATGCGTACCCGTCAAGGTAAAAGCATAAGAAAGAGATAGCCCAACAAGCCCTGCAAGACCAGGATAAACAAATTAAACTAGTACTTTCGACAATTCGATAAGTTCCTGCTGATTTCATGTAAATTTTCGGTTACCTGGAGGCACATATCCTTGAGGAAGTAGAATCAGAAGAAGAGAAGCAGTAAGTAGGGTCAGGTTCTGAAGTGCTTCTATTCTCAGAACTAGCCACTCCATAAGTGCATTGGAGTGGAAAAAAAGTTTCGCATCGGCGTCCACGAGTTTCAGGAAATTGGAGAAGAATCTGTCTACCGCGTTAAAGGCTCTAATGGTGACCACACCTAGGGATGTCTCGGCCGCATAGTTCATGAGAGGAGCTTTTGTGGTTCCGTTGATTCTTATTAATTCGCGCGCCGATGCCAAGTAATATGCCTTTTTAGTTGAGGGACTGACCACGGTTAGCCCTTCTTGATCAACAGATATGGACAAATTCAAAAGGTCTAGACTTAAAAAATCACCTGAACATATTTTGAAGCAACCATTGCAAAGGTCGCAACGATGAGAACTTGCCATGTGACTGAGGCCATAATCCCAATTATAGTCAGAAGCTCAATTCCAGCAGCTATCACAAAGATGATGGAGAACGGGATGTCGAAGTCTAGTACACTCAAATCTGATGAAGCCTGCAAGATTTTAAACGTCAGCCTAATTCATCATATGGTAAGTGCTTGATAGAAAATGATAGTGCTGAAGATATAGAAGCATGAATGCGAAAATGATCTTACTCGGGTCAGAATCCTCCCCACTGGAGTAGAATCGAAGAAGAGCATCGGAGCTTTGAATATCGAATCAGTGAAACCTGAAAAGAAGGCCTTGGAGGCCTTTATACCCAGATGAGCTGCAAAGAGGGATCTCAAGTACACGAACACAGCACTAAGCGAGGAAATCCCCGTGAAGACACCGATTAACGTGCCACTACTAATGCCGGGAAATCGAATAGCTAGTGCTAGCCAATAGGTGGATGCAGCCTGAAGCACCACAAATGCTAACTGCGTCAGGAAGCCGAAAAACAGAAGGGTTAATCCTTTCGACACCAGTATGTAATCCCAGAACGGCTTCCACCCAGCATCACCAATCTCCTTCTCTTCTTCTTCTGTAAGTTGCACTCCCGGTCGGGCAGCCTTCTCGGATATCTCGACTTGTTCATTCTCTTCAGATTCGTCATGCTTCACCACAATGGAATCCGCAGTTTCACCGGGGATTTCACTGTTTGAAGGTCCAAATGTGGTTAAAACTTCTTTGTGAGCATTCACAAGCTGTTCAAATGCTGTTCCCGCTGTCAGGAGCTCCTGGTAGCTCCCCGACTGTGTAACGCGACCCTCCTCCATGAGCTTCATAGCACAGAAAGCAATTCATGTTTAGCTTATCCGCAAAAGAAAGTACCACTGGCCTAAACTTTTTTAAGTATGAAAACCAGTTCTTACCAAAATTCGATCCATATCCGAGAGAAATTCCACTTGGTGAGTCACTAGGATGACCATCTTATTTTCGAGCACACCCATGACACAGTCCTGCAGTAAAAGACTCAATTTAAGCACAACAGGCTTGTTAATCACTGGTGTTTCTCTGCATTATTTTACCCTAGGAAAATATGACCTCAACTTCTTACATTGAAAAGTATTGCAGCGGTGTGCGCATCGACCGCGCTGAAAGGATCGTCGAGAAGATAAATGTCTGCATCGTTATAGACGGCCCGAGTTAGTTGAATCCTCTGCTTCTGTCCACCACTCATGTTGAGCCCTCTCTGGCCTATCTCTGTGAGATCTCCATGACTGAAGCTACTGATATCTTTATCCAGTGCGCACGCTTTTATGGCCTTCTTATATCGAGCCTCATCCATCGGTTTTCCGTAGAGTATGTTGTCCCTAATCGTCCCGCTTTGGATCCAGGAAGTTTGAGAAACATAGGCGGTTGATCCACATATTTTAACCTAAATTAAGATACATGAAAGAATCAAAGTTAGGTGCATGACAGAGGTGCACATCTTACGGGCATAGATGTCCTGAAAACTCACAGTTCCCGTGGTTTTGGTTATTTCTCCCAGTATAGCACAAAGAAGCGATGATTTGCCCGCCCCGACTGGACCGCAGACCGCGATCTTCTGCCTGCATTTGGCTTCCAAGTTTATGTCTTTCAGAGTCAAGATTGCAGATTCCACGTCCCAAGCAAAATTTCCTGATGAAATCTGTATGCTTGCAGAGCTAGGCGAATCCTCCTCCGGGACTTCTCTTATTCTATCATGCTTTAGCTCGTCGTCTACCAAAAACGCGTTGATGCGATCGAAAGACACCATCATTTGGATCAATATAGAAAGGGCCTCGGGGATCATCCTAACAGGCTCGCCCATCGCCCGCAACGTTGCAAGAACCGTGAAGATAGTACTAGCGTTCAATGGGGCACTCTGCAAGAGAGCGCAACCTAGGAATATCACTGAAGAAACTATAGTCGGAGACATCCAATAAAGCACTGTCCCGTAAGCCCTCTTGAACTGGGCTTCGGCTAGCCATTTCATCTCAGTGGCACGGCGCGACTCGATCAAGTTTCTGAATCTTTCTTCCCAGGACTGCAACTTTATGATCTTCATGCTGTTCAGGATCTCTGAAGTGGACCGGAGCCGCTCGTCTTGGGCGATCATGAACTGGGACTGGCAGTTTTGGATGATCTTGGCGAAAGGTACATTCAGAAGTCCGCAAATCAGGAGCGGGACTAAGCCCAGAAGAGCGCCAATGCCAATCACCGCAAAGAGTACACCAATGGACAGGAAGAGTTGCAGTGTGAGGCTCCAAGTGCAGTGGAACCACCAAGGGAATTCTCCCATCCGATACGCATCCACCGAGATGTAATTCACGATTTCGCCGGTTGAGTGTCGTTTTCTTGCGGTGTTCGAAAGTTTCAACTGCTTCTTGTAGACCGCTACCATAAGAGCCGATCTCATTCTCATTCCGGACCTCCTGGAATCAAAGAAGTAATGTCTCTGCGAAAAGGACTCGACTAGCTTGGCAAGCATCAAGAACCCAATAATGGTGAACCCTTCAGACAAATCTCCCCTGCCTCCATTCGAGTAATTCACAAACCAGTACAGTAACAAAGGGGAAACAACGACCGCTATTGTTCGGCAAAGCGCGCATAAGCCAATGAAAATGTTCTCCTTGAAATATACTTTCGCAATGGCCTTAATAACCAAGTAACCCTGCGAACCCTTTTGGTCGCTTACAACCGAATCCCACGCGAGCGCAAATTTTTTATAGGCCAGATCAGCTTCGTCCTCGGAGACCAGAGATGGGATGTCCTGGAACTCTAGCAGTTTCGAGTACCCCAAGCGTAACAATGGATTAATCCAAGCAAATGTCAACTTGCTGAGACAGCTGGCACAGCCGAGCTGTGACCGGGATTCATCAGGCTTCGCACCTAATAGAGGTTCGTATAACTTCTCATCTGGGTTCGGTTCTGGAACCTCAACATATTTCCGGAAGGCACAGAACAGAAGGAGAAAGTTTATAGGCCAAGTCACAATGTCTAGAACTCCGATTCCAAGCCCTTTCAACAAGAGCCTGATGTTGAGAGCAGTGACGAGCAAACAGAAGGCAACCCACCAAAGAGTGACCAAGGTTCTCATCCACTTGGATTTCGCAGCAAGCAACGAAACCGTCAAAGACATCCATACCAATCCTCTAACAAAGTGAAGCAACCAGCTCTGAGGTCTAATTACGTCGGCTTGAAGCATAAGACTCTGGAGGGCGACAGCGAAGTGTGCGAGGCTACTAAATGCGCAACAGACCGTCATGACAATGAGTAACAAGTCCCTCCTAGTGCCGTTACCGACAGAATCGCGCTTTCTAAGGCTGACGGCGATCCACAAGACGTAGAAAGCGCAGAGGAAAAGCAGGTTGGCTCCGTCGATTATGCTCCTCTGGGTGCAAGTACCCAAATCAAGCTCTCCATCGCATATCCAAGAGAATGCCTCTGATTTTCAGCACATAAGAATAGAGAATCAAAAACTAATAAACCGAAGTAAGCCCCTGTCGTTACCAACTAAGTAAGCTAAAAAGCATACATCGAAAGGCGAAAAAGCATGGCGAAGTCTCAATGATACAGTGCTATGAACAATGAATATCAGTTTCATTCATACAAAAGAAACAATGTCACAGAGACATCGTTCATGGTAGTGTTCATGTACCAGGAAAGGTCCAGAGAAGAGCCATGGATGGAAGAACTTGGGTGGTTCTCTGGGCTCTGAGCTTCTGCTTCTCCTCAAGCACACCAACTGATGTAGCAGTTCAGATATAAGAAATGAAGAGCTGTTCAGTGAATGAGAATGAAGAGGCTAATAATACTAATAATAATGATGTTGCCCCAGATTTGACACTAAGCAGAGAAGAGAACCCTGAGCTTTCTTCCTCAGAATACATGTCTGGTTTATTATACAGATATATTCTGGATTGATGCTCTTGGCTGGTCTTGGGGTTTTGTAGATTGGAAGCTTTTGAACGTTAGGAGATTGCTTGTCTTTATCATGTCACGAACACGTACCTCAATCTTGGTACTCCTCCTTACCTGTATGAAAAAAATAAATATGTAGATGTTCTTTGTCTGAACCTCAAATCACCTCCATCACAACAATTTCCATCTTCTGGCAGTTTTATCATTAAATTTCTAAGCGCCTGTTCACAGATCTTGCAGCTTTTTGGCATTTTGGATTTAGCCAAGACACGACATGCCCGCAGTTTCAATCGGTACCAGCTACAGACTCTCCTGAAAATGCTTTGCTTATCTTTTTGTGAAGGTTAGTAAACACTTTGTGTTCTCGTGTAGTAATGTATCCCAAAGTCTCGTAAGGTTGAACGCTCGAGCGCCCAGGACTTCCCATGAAAAGTTGGAGTCAGACCCGAATTTACCTCTATCGTTGTAACATTCCTTCACAAGTTATAAACTTAAAAGGCCTCGACCGGTGGCCGGCGGCCTCCTACCTGCCCTAACAAAAAAAACTGAAAAAATATTTTTTTAAAATGAAAAATATTAAAATATTATTGAAAATTGTCCACGTCATTACTGCCCGCGCCAACTTACGACAATAATCTCGTTATTTGCTGGATTGAACCATAAGATTTCCGCAACCGCGCATTTGGACCAGATAAGAAGAGTCTAATTTACGTACGGTTAATAATTTTTCCTTATGATCCAAGAGTCTAGATTACGTAGGACACCAATGAAGGTCTACATAATCACGGAGAAGGGACAATAACATAAATGATTTCAGAACTTTGACTCAATGTACAATATGATCCATCAATTTTTAATTTGTTTAATGTGGTCTCTGAACTTTTGATACATGTCCAATGTAATCCATGAACTTTATGAAAAAGTTCAATGTTGTCCTTTCATAAATTCAAGTTCAAGAGCAACATTAAACATTTTCACATAATCCAGGGCCTAATTTTTTTTTTTTTTTATCCAGGGACTAAATTGAATATGCACAAAAAGTTCATGGACCACATTGAATAAATTGAAAGTTCAGGGACATACATTGCATATTGAACAAGTTAAAAGTTAGCGCATTGCATATTGAGCCAAAGTTTATAAACAATTTATCTTAGTTTTCCTATATAGAAATGTATCATTTTTCTCAGTTTAGATAACTACAGCGGGCTTATGATAATAATAAAGTTTCATTCCACCTTATACTTCACGAATTGAAATTGATTTTTGGCAACGCCTCCAAGTTAGGGTTCTGACCTATTTTGTCTCATTTGGATGTTCTTATTGGCTTTTTTTTTTTTTTTTTGTCTCCTAATAATGATTTGATGTTAGTCTCGTTTAAAATGTAGGTGAACAACTAACGCTCTACATGCTCAAAATAAATCAAAGTTAAAAAAAAAAGATATATACAAAATCAACTTTACAAAATAGTAATAAACCATTTTATGATTTTCCATTTTCTGCGGAACTTCTCGATGTGTTTCAGCCGTCGATTTTTGCTTCGCGTTTATTTTTTTTTTATTCTAGTCTAATTTGGTTTGTCAAGCGAAATTAAAGATTACTGAGCCGTCGATTTTCGACACGTTGGCACGGAATAATATATCTTCGCGGAAGCATATTTTGAAAACACATGAGAGCGAGACAAGCTGCCGCCAATTAAAAAAACGACATTACTTTACCAAGCTCAACAAGAATACATTTTTTTTTCCCGACCACACGAACTCGAAACTCGAACTCGACGCGTGCCCCCGAATCGCCAATCCTACCAAATAAACGACATCGCGAACCCGTCAATTTTTCTTGGGACCATTTGTAATTGTTGGCTGTCATTAGGAAAAGGACAAAGGAGGACTTGCCTTTTATATTGGGAAAAATTGTCAAAAAAGTCGTAAACCTATTGCACGTTTGCCAATTCAATTCTAAACCTTTTAATTTTGCCGATTCAGTCCTAAACCTTTTGTATTTGTGCCAATTCAATCATAAACCGTGTTTTTGTGCCAATTCAGTCCTAAACCTTTTGTAATTATGTCATTTCAGTCCATCCATCGAATTTTGGCCGGCCGGTGCTGGCGTGGATGCCGGCCGGCCGGCGACCGAATATTTTAATATTTTTTTATAATATTTATTTTTTTTCCTTCCCCCCTCCCCTCCCCTACCTGACCCGGCGACTGGCCGGCGAGGCGGAGCCTCGCCCCACCATGGTGGGGCTCGACCTTGCCGTCGTCGGGCGAGGCAGCGACGGCGAGGTCGAGCCCCTCCATGGCCAGGCGAGGCTCGACCTCACAAGCCCAGATCTGGGCCGGCGAGGTCGAGCCCCGCCATGGCCGAGCGAGGCTCGACCTCGCCGGCCCAGATCTGGGCTTGCGAGGTCGAGCCCCGCCATGGCCGGGCGAGGCTCTGCCTTGCCAGCCGGTCGTCGGGTAGGGGAGGGGAGGAGAGGGGAGGGGGGAAGGAAAAAATAAAATTATAAAAATATATATATATATATATATTAAAATATTCGGTCGCTGGCCGGCTGGCATCCACGCCAGCGTCGGCCGGCCAAAATTCTCCGGATGGACTGAAATGGCATAATTGCAAAAGGTTTAGGACTGAATTGGCAAAAAAAAAAAAGGTTTAGGACTAAATCGTCACAAATGCAAAGGTTTAGGACTGAATCAGCAAAATTAAAAAGTTTAAAACTGAATTGGCAAAAGTGCAATAGGTTTAGGATTTTTTAACAATTTTCCCTATCGTTATCATTCTTGGGACGAAAACCACAAGCTAAGCTATATTTAATCATGTGATGATGGGGAATAAAATTAGTATTTAAAGTTAAACGACGGCTCAAATGACTGCCGTTTCGAGCTTCAATTTGGACACGACTCTTCTTGGATCAAGGGATTACGGACAACTTCTTTTGTCCTTACGCTTTTGACCCCGTTCCAAGATTCGTGCTTAGTGATTCCTAACTCGGTTTCCTTTATAATATTTTTGAGAAAAATTTAGTAAATATTCTCTTTCATTAGCTAGCACCAATAAGAGAGAAAGAAAAATATTATATGTCATTTTCTTTCCACCAGGCAGGGCCAAGTACGTAACCATTTAGAAGCATTCATATTACGTTGTCCATGAAATAAAATTTAATGCAATCGTCTTTCGACAAATGATAAAACAACCAAAAAAAAAAAAACTCCAAAGTATGCCCTGTGTGACCGCTGAGCTTCTTTTTGTGACATCAAAAACTCCAAACTGTGTACATCGTGACACATTTACACAAACCTTTTCTTGTGACATAAAGCACCCCAACCTTGTACTTCTGTGACACATTTACCCTCTGTCAAGGTTCCCGTCGGATGATCTTTCAGCCAAAACAACGTCATTTCGTGGGCGTCATGTCAACACCATTTGCTTTTCAGCGTTCATATAGGCATATTCTTTATGTCCTCATTGACAGAACTTTAACGGAGGGTAAATGTATCAGACAAATACAAATTTGGGATTTCTGGTGCAACATCAAAAAATTTAGGGTAAATATATCACAGAGAGCATAATTTGTGATTTTTGGTGGCTTTTGCCATATATATGGTACGCTGTCAAAAGGAATCGAGAGAGTATGCATGTGCAATTCAAGTTATGGGATTTTCAATTTAATTTCGACGAACCTAATGTTCTCTTTGGACACTATACCCAAAAACATAAATAGAAATCCATGAAATTGAATAATTATTGCCTTTTGTTCCTTCTTTTTCGCAAATTATTTGTTTCTTTCCATCTTTTGGAAAGCAATAATCACTGCCTTTTGGGGGGTTAGCAACAATGGCTACTATTCGAACAATTTTTTTTTTTTTTTGGGGGTCGAAATTTGAACGTTGGTTTTGACTGATAGAAAGATGATTGAATCCTCTCTCTTGTGCCGAGAGTAGCAATGTGGCGATCATGTCTCATGATTTGCTGTTGGACCAAAAACACCAGCATCTTGAGAAAAGTCAATTGGATCCTAGAAATATCAATGTCCACTCAAATTCCAAAAAGGAAAAAGAACAAAAGAAAATCATTGAACTCTCTATAAAGAGGACAGCTTTGGGACATAGTTCGAGGACCATCCAACTCGTTCTCCAGTTAGTGTAATTAATCTAACAAAATTAATAAACAAAAGTTACCCGAATAGTTCTAGCCTTGTTTTCCTCGATAGTTCGAGTTTGGTCTTTTGCACCGAGGTAGCAATTACATGCACGTTAGAGGTTGAGATTTCTTACCTTAACAAACACAAACATTGCACTAACTGCAAGATGAGCATCGATGATATATATCCGACTTTAGAATTTAGATTGGTTGCCGACCCACCAAGCCTACCTTCCCATGTTATGCAAGAAACGCCGTGTCGTGCTTTTCATTTGCCCCTCGACCGAATATAAGTTCAACACTTTTCTTTTTCTTAGTAGAAAGCGAATGGTTTTGTCACTCTCCTTGCATTGCTTAACTATGCATGCACTTGTTATCTGAAAGTCGATATACAATAATTGCACGAGATTTTAGTAACGTCTGTACCTAAAATAAGCGATTTGAAAAAAATCCAACCCTTCATCCTATTTCATCAAAACGGTGGTAAGTATATGATTATGACACAAATTGTAATCGATTTTCAAGATAATTTACTTACCAATTGCTTTTCGTTTGCCCTAGTGAAATGTCAATCATTAATGTCGAACGTTGGAGTCTGAGATTCTTGCTCCGTTCAATTGCGCTCCTTGGTCAAATGGGCCTCAAACGATATTACATTGCTTAGAATTTCTAAACCCAATCTAGCTGGGCCTACAGAGATTATAATAATTTGGTGGGCCCTACCGAACGGAACTTAAATTGCCTGAAAATTATGAATTTTCTCTCTAGGCCTTTCCTGGATTAAAAAAAAAAAGTTGGATGCATTTCTATGTCTTTAGCCAGAAATAAAGTACCCTCATTTAAAATTCTAAAAATGTATTTTTTTCATCCAATATGAAATAAACAAAAAAGAACTGACTTTCATGGATTAACATTGCAATGCACTTTATTGAAAATATTATTACATCAAAGGCAAATTGAAGTTTAATTATTAGGTGATAACAAATAAGAGTGCCCTAGGCTCCTAGCAGTGATATGAAATATTTACTGTTGTCCCTGAACTTGAATTTGATGGAAGGATAATATTGAATATTTTTAATACAGGTCGTGGACTACATTAAATATGTACCGAAAGTTCATAGACCGTGTTGAACAAATTAAAAGTTTAGGATCCACATTACACATTGAGAGCTAAAGTTCATGGACCACATTGTTGGGAGCGCGTAGTAGAAGTCCGATACCTTCACCCGAAAAGATCGTCAAGAGGGAGTCCAAGTTCAAGCCCGCCAACATATCCAGTTGGACCCACCTTCACTCAAAAGCTTAAGCCAATGAGTTATGGACCAACTTGGATATATTAACTGCTCAACACCGCATCAATTCTCCGATGTAGGACTTTTCTAACATTACTCACACGTGCATCTTAACACACATTGAATAAATTAAAAGTGCATGGATCACGTTTTTTCCTTTAAAAAAAAAATAAGGAGATCCTCGAAAACAGCGGATATTAAAACATGTGTGGAAGTCCAACGGGCAAGAACATTAATGGGGTTTGGTCCATTTAATTAAGAGGCACCACCGTCTACGGGACCAAGTCAATTGGTTGTGTCAGTAGTAGTCGAGTTTGCTTGCTTGCTCTTAGCCCAAGCAAAAGATCGCGCCAATCGATCCTCGCATTCAATGCAAAAATCCAGCTGCCAGCACGAAAAACGGGTTTTGCTTTTTTTTTTTTTTTGTGACTTAATGCTTCTTTGGCCATAGTAAAGAAAAGAACAAGGGAAATAAACTTATTTTCCCATTTAATGCTGCTGGCCCAATTCCCAGCTCTAGCCTAGAGTGTTACATTTGGAAAGATTATATCATAATGTTGTCTTTTAGAACCAAGGACTTACCCATGATGGAGTGATCACATGGGTGTGTTGGAATTTGTGATTTAGGTTTTGGCAAAATCCCGATTTTTCAGATAAAGGAAAACCGTTCAAAGCCGGTTCTCTTCGGAACCGAATCGAGTTCGGTCGGTTTTCAGTTGATTCCTCTGGGAACGGAGGATTAACCGGGTACTCAATATTGAGAACCGAGTCGATTTTCCTTGGAAGAACTAGCTTAGAACATAGTCAACTATGTCGATTGTAGTCCATTCTCCGGTCAAACTAACCCATCACGTGGATGGGTTTTATTTTCGCATTGGAAGTCCATATTTCGAATCTTCGTGAGTGCAATTTTTCTTTTTTTTTTTAGAGATAAAGTAGATGCAATTCAAAGTGTGTGTCGATCTGATTTCGCCGGTTCCCAAATCAAACTGGCAGCTCCGAGCTAGGATTGACGCATCAAGTCGATCCTAGACTGGTTCGGGGCTTTCGGAATCGGAAATCAAATCGGCTCCTCCGGCAACTACCCAATAACCAATCCAATCACGCCGATTGTGATCCATTCTCGAGTTGAACCGGCCCGGCCGCACGCCCCTAACCATCTCTATGTTCGTCGTCACTCGGCAAGTTGTTTGTTTGTGGAGCGATGCTCGATGCTTTTAGCTTGGATGTTGGCAAATTCAGACACTATTTTAATGCAGTGCGAAGTTATGAACTCGAGGGTTTTGTCTTTGTCCATGTTATCCAACTAGTTGTAGTAATTTTCTTTTAGTCTAAAACTAGTGTAGTTAAGAAAGTTAGATAATCTAGTAAACCAGACGTGCCTGCCACTTCGTATTATAGTTTAATTAGGGTTAAGACGATAATAAATTCGAAATTAGCCTCGCGATTTTCAATCCTAGTTCGGGTGTTGGGAACGCGACCTACCAAACTCCTCGACATTGCATGCATGCGAGCTTTACGAAGACTAGTATAATTTTCTTCTCATCTAATCGTGATTTATTACGACGCTTAATGTCTCTTTTATAGGATCGATTTCGGCTCTTGTCCCCATTTGAGCCAAAGCAAGGACGTGACATGGGGTTTAAGCCCTCTATTATGCTCAAAATACATAAGTAAAAAACTTGAAAATAGTTTACGGTCGCCGGGCCTCAGCTACCGACCACGCGAGGTCGAGCCTCGCCGCATGGCGAGCTCGAGCTCACCCGAGGCCGGTGAGGCTCCACCTCGTGTGGCCAATCGCCGGCCATCGCCGAGGCCCGACGACGGGTGAAGGAAGAAGAAAAAGAAAAGAAAAAATTAAATATAAAAAGCACATATAATATGAACAAATTATTTAAAGATTCAATTTTTTTTTGCCTCCGATAAAGTCATATATTAACATTATTTTTCAAATGAGATCCAAACACTAAATAATAATTTTCGTGATATATCACAAAACAAAGAAAAATAACTTAAAAAATGATTTTCCAAAAAATGATTTTCCTTTTTCATGTAATTCGCCCCCAAACAAATGCACCCCAAGATAATTTTGGTAGACGGAAAACCAATTTTCGGACATGAAATTTATCGTTGTAGCACAACCAAAAGTTTCCATATTTTTTTTTATTTTCACTTCGTTTAGCACAACTTCGGTACGAGATTAAAATTGAGATTTTTTTTTTCCATGTTGGGGGACAAACTGACAGCGTGGCATAATTGCAATTTTAAAAATTTAGTACTAGACACAAAAGCAAAAAACGAGAAACATGGACAACGCCAATGCAAATCGCATTTCGACCAAAAAAAAAAGATTGCAAATCGTTTCGGTCTTTGGCAGAGGGGTGTCATGTGTGTCTAGACCCACTTGACGAAGTCAGTTACCGACACCACGCGACGGCGTTAAGGCGGCCGACATCTGCAGCTTGGGCGGCGCGTCCAAGGATCTTGTCTCTGACACCGAACCCGCCGTACATTTGGCCACCAGGACAAGGAGATCTTTTATTTTTCTATTTATTCTACATAATGCAAGACAGACAAAAAATACTTTGAAATTTTCATATTTCAATATTGAACAAGTACCAACAAAATACTAATTTGGAAACCATTTAAGTAAAGTTTACAACTTTCCAAGAATTACTTCTGTGCTCGACTATATGTAAAGTTACTTACGAAATCATCGGGAGAAATTAAATAACAACCGTTATGCCATCCACAACTGTTTTTCCTTGAATATAACTACAAAAGACTACATAAAGTAACTTTCTTACATTTGTTACAAACTTGTCGTTTCCGAAAAAGTCAATTTTTTAAAATAAATTGTTTGTTTCTTTAAAGTGATTTGATCCGACAAGACACGTCTATTCGTTCAAATGATCAGTGCATCGCGATTGTGACCCATTGATTAAAATTCACTTCTTTACGCCGGTGACAGGGTGGAATTGGGCCTATGATTGTACATTGCACATTATGAAGAGCAATTTGGACAGGTTTGGATAAGGTTACCTAGTCATAATATTCGATTGCAGACCAATTTGGTTCGAGTCAAACTTCAATCCCGCTCTATATATTACAAGCGGTACTTGTAGCGTGCAAATCGAGGCAATATCAACCGCTAAGTCCGATCCGAATGCTCGAACTCGTCGAATGATCACAGGGAAAGATAAAATCAGGTCCAAAATGGGTCCCCACCCATCAAACCCTCTTTGATCATGAAATTAGAATTTTGAACCCCATGGTCCCTAAAAGAGAGGCGACACCTTTTTTCCCACCTGTGATTCTTCGTTGTCTCCACCTTGCCCTACCCTTGTCTTTGCTAAACTCCAAATCCCAACTTTTTTCTGTCACAAAAAGATAATCTTTTTCATAAACTGTGCAAAGAAAGGCTCTTCTTTATCCTCGATTCCAATTGCTAATCAAAATTAGAAACGGTTACCGGATTAAATGGCCCAGCAGGGCCGTCCAAGCCCGGCCAGCTCGAAAAGAGCAGAACGAGCGGGTCTCGACAAGCAATTCCACGTACGAGCGGGTCTCGACCTTACATGATCCATGCTCGATAGTCATATTCCCGGGGCAGTAGTTAACGCGACTCTTGCTACTAATTGCACCTGCTGGGGAGAACTTTGACCGGAAAACGGTGGTGGCCGCCGGCCGGGTTGATTATTCACGGTTCACCGTTACCTGTTGGGTACAAATGAAGTTGCCAGGTCCCCTACGACAGACACGCTCGAGACAAAACTCGTCCATAATGACTGATCATCGTGTCAGGATGGATCGCTGCAACTTGAAACGATGGACGACCGGACTATCATCATTGCATCCCTATTATTATTATTTTTGTTTTTCTTACTTTTTGAAATTTGGTCTCGCTTTATCTACAGCAGGTGCACGAGTGGTGACCGTGGCCTGTCCAATAGAAATATCCTATCCTCGATGAGACATTTCGTAAGCGTTCAATTCGGGAAATTCAAATTCACGACGTCACATGGGATTAGTGCCGACTATTTTGATTTGATTTTCTTTATATTAAAATAAATAATTTAATATATATATATATATATTAAAAATATCGCTTGTGTCTCTTGATATAATTAATTAATGGATAATATCTTCATTACCAACAATAATTAAGCCCAAATATTTTCATAAACGATGAAGATATTTTTCGCTCATCATAGACGATCATTTTCAAAGATTTTTTTTTAAAATTATTTATTTTCCTCAAAATGAACCCAACCTTCGTGTTTAAATTTTCTAAAACATTCCCTCATGCGTATGTTAAATTTTAAAATCACGATCTCTTGCTCTGATACCACGTAATAAATAGCTCGATAAGACAATTATTATAGATCTCTCTCTCTCTCTTTGGGGTAAGAAAGCGGGCAGAACTCGAAAAATACGTTTTTATAAATCGTAGGGAAAATTCCAAATAAGGACCCGAAATCCTCTCATTTTCTCAAATAAGGGCTCCAAGTGAAAATTATTTCAAATAAGGGCCTGAAGTGGCATAATATGTTTCAAATAAGGGCCTGAAGTGGTTATAGAGTTTCAAAAAAGGGCCTGAGCTAAAGGGCATTTTTGTCATTTCTCATTTTGATTTTTTATTATTTTCCCCTATTTTTTCCTTTTTCTATTTTTTAAAAAAAATTTAAAAAAATAAAAATAAAAAAAAATAAAAAAATAGCTCCACAGGCAAGAGGGCTGCCCCTCCCGCCTGTTGCCGCCGGCCCACCGCAGGTGGGGGGTCTGAGGGGTCGCCGGCGCATCGGCGAGGGCCGGCAATCCCGTCGACCAGAGGTGAGGGCCAGAGTCAGGAGAGGGTCGGGCCCTCTCCCGGATCAGACCTGGGCGGGGGTTGCCGGCCCTCGCCCAGAACCGGGCGGGGGTCGCCAACCCTCTCCAAGACCGGGGCGGGGCGGGGACCGGCGACCCCGCCCAGATCCGGGAGAGGGCCCGACCCTCTCCCTGTTTTGGCGAGGGCCAGCAGGCCCTCGCCGAGGCGCCGGCAACTCCACCGCCTTCGCCGCCCTCGTCGACCCCCCACCAGCGGTGGGCCGGCGGCCACAAGCGGGAGGGGCAGCCCTCACACCTCTGCAAGCTGTCTTTTTAAAAAAAAATTGTTAATTTTTAAGGAAACAGAAAAAAAAAATCAAATACGGAAAATGACGAAAATGCCTTTGAAATCAGGCTCTTTTTTGAGATTTCATGGTCACTTCAGGCCCTTATTTGAAACCACGTTCACTTCAGGCCTTTATTTGAGAAAATGAGGGCACTTCAGACCCTTATTTGAATCAAGGTTCACTTGGGACCCTTATTTGAAATAATGAGAGGACTTCAGGTCTTTTTTTGGAATTTTCCCTGGATCTTATCTAGACCGTAGGAATGAATGATATGCAACATTCAGTATTCTCTTATCGTGAATTAAAGACACAAAATATTATTGTCCCATTGTCTATTAAATATTCCAAATCATTAGTGATTATGAATTTAAGGATTAAATTATCTCGAGAGTTATACTCGTGAATTCGAGCGACCCTTATTAATTTTTTTTTTACATAAATTAAAGAAAAGTAATGGGAGATATTTTAACTACAACCATTTTTTCGATTGTGTGAATGTTTTTTTAAAAGTCATGGTACATAAGTAAGCGATATAGTTAAAAAAAAAAAAGTTTTTTGTCGGAATTTAGTAGAGTTGTAACAAGTCTCTAACTTTCGCGCTCTTCTATCACTCTCTCCGGCCCATATCTTCTTCTGTGCTGTCTTCTTCATCCTCACCTGGCGTCTTCTCTCTTCTCTCTTTCTCTCTCTCTGTACTTTTTTGGAACCAGGGTATGTAGCTTCGTGCCTCAACTTAGCTTCCACGTGATTCTAGCGATCGTGTTGCAGTTGGTGATCTTCTTCTTCTTCTTCTTCACGAGTTATTAGGAAGAGACTCGCTGGTGATGGGCATTGGCTACCGTGCGTTTTCTCGATTAGTTTTTTTCCGCGCTGGAAGTTCCGCTCTGATTGGTGTGAAGACCGAGGATCTGCAGAGAAGACGGAATATTGTATTGCTTCCATGTTGACTGTGCAGTTCGCTCGCTTGCTTCCCATGATAAGATAAGCATTTCGATTTTCACGGATCGAGCAAAGAGGATCTTGTTCATGCGCTCTACTCGTTCTTCGTGCAAAATATGTAAAAATAATAGTCAGACTCGACCGCTGGGTGGGTGGGTTCGCTTCGGCTTGTTCGAGACGGACAGAAAAGCTCCGTTCGCTTGTAAACCAAGTGTTGATCGGTTTTGCTGCCGTTTGGAGGTCGCGCTTGGCTTGAATTTCTATCCGAGGAGGAAACTCCTTTAGCTGTTCTTGTTTGAGTTGGTGATCCAAGGCTTGAAAGAAATCGCCGGTGTTTTTTAGTTAGCTAAGTCTAATATGATTTGGGCAATGTCTTAAGCCGTCGCAGCTTTTCTGTCGTCTCTCTGAAGGCGAAGGAGAAGGTGAAGTTGCGGTGCAACTCGGACCCGAGTGCTCAAGTTCTTCGCATTTCTTGATTTGAGCTGTCTCGGAATTCCACCCGAATGATTCCTTGAGATATTGTTTGCGGAGACGATGAGGAGCTGCAGATGGAGAAGCTCTGACGAGCGTGTTTCCGATTCCGAAGTGCTCGAGAGAAACATCGATTCCGCCTCAGTTTCGTAGTTCTTGGTGCTCAAATCTTCTGGGACGCCAGGTGTTTGAATTCCTTACGCAATGAGTCAACACCAGAAGCAAGGCAAGCCGGAAAAGGGGACGGCTGATGTGGGTGAAAGTGTGGTTGTTGCTGTTAAGGCATCTAGAGAAATTCCTAAGACTGCTCTTGTCTGGGCATTGACCCACGTTGTTCAGCCTGGGAACTGCATATTGTTGTTGGTTGTGGTTCCTCAGCAGAGTTCAGGTACATTCCTAAAACATACCCAGTCTAAATTTCGGTTCGGTGGGATTTTGGTTTCAGTTTTGAGATTATTCAATCTGTTACAATGATTAGTTTCAAGGTTTTTGAAGGTAAGACAAAATTTCTTGGACATGATTTATCCTACGCTTAGGATCTGCCATGTTGCCTATCAACAATCACGAGTAACTGCTGATCGTCCTTTTTCGCTGAGACCAGGTAGAAGATTGTGGGGTTTCCCAAGATTTGCTGGGGATTGTGCTAATGGTAATTCGAAGTATTACTCAGGATCTAGTGCAGAGCAGAAAGGTGACATTACAGACTCCTGCTCCCAGATGATCCTTCAGCTCCACAATGTTTACGATCCGAATAAGGTGGTTGTCGTATGTATAGATCATAATAGCTTCAGTCATGTTCGCCCTCCTCGTCATGTGATTTGTTTCGCCGGTTTTCGCAGATAAATGTCAAGATAAAGATTGTCTCCGGATCTCCTTGTGGGGCTGTGGCTGCGGAGGCCAAGAAAGCTCAAGCTAGTTGGGTGGTATTAGACAAGTAAGTCATTTATTTCATACTCTTTCAGTCAAAAGATCGTAGAACAGTGTCTAACCTATGTTAGGTCAGGCTTCTGACCAAAAGTTTGACCATGGAAAACATCCTTTAATGACTGAAGTTTGGTGGTCTTGCTGTTTTTCTTCAGACAGCTCAAGCATGAGGAAAAACAATGCCTGGAGGAGCTACAGTGCAATATTGTGGTTATGAAGCGGTCGCAACCCAAGGTCCTCCGCTTGAATCTGGTGGGATCACTGAAAAAGGAATCTGAACATGCAGGTGCGTCGACTTCTGAGATGGATCGAGCATTGGATAAGCATCACGGGTGCAAAAGCGATGCTTCAAATTCTATCCGAGGGCCCGCAGTGACTCCAAGTAGTAGTCCGGAATCAGGGACGGTCTTCACAAATACTGAAGTGGGGACATCATCAGTGTCAAGCTCTGATCCTGGAACTTCCCCATTTTTCACCTCAGAAATGACTAGAGAAATAAGGAAACAAGAATTAATGTCCATAGAAGAATCAAAGAATCTTGATCAATGTACTTCAGACTCGGAAAGCGAAACTCAATCGCTATCTTCAACGAGCTTGAGGTTCGATTCATGGATGGCAGAAGCTCTTAGTTCTCACTGTCAACCCTCGAGATGCTTTCGAGAAGACTCTGTAGGAGTAAGAGCTAATATCAAGGCCTGTACGCCAGTAGGGAAGATATCGCCAAATAAGTTCTCACAACAGGATGGAAAAGTTGATATTAGAGTGCCAAACTGTGGGAATGATTTGGAGTACAGTGGAAATGTGAGAGAAGCAATTTCAGTATCAAGACATGCACCTCCTGGTCCCCCTCCATTGTGTTCCATATGCCAGCACAAGGCCCCTGTTTTTGGTAAGCCTCCAAAATGGTTTAGCTATGCTGAGCTCGAGCTTGCTACTGGAGGATTTTCAAAGGCTAATTTCTTGGCAGAGGGAGGTTTCGGATCTGTGCATCGAGGGGTACTTCCAGATGGCCAGGCAGTTGCTGTCAAGCAACACAAATTGGCTAGTTCTCAGGGTGATCAAGAGTTCTGTTCAGAAGTTGAGGTCCTGAGCTGCGCTCAGCATCGAAATGTTGTTATGCTGATAGGAATTTGTATAGAGGACCATAGAAGGCTATTGGTTTATGAGTACATATGCAATGGTTCATTGGATTCTCACCTTTATGGTAATGCTCTTTTCTTCTTGCGCAAGTTAGCAGCGATATATCTAGAGTCTAGATGAAGCTTGAGTACATGATGGTAAATTTTTCAGTGTAATTATAAATTCAAATAGCATGTTTCTTATAATCAACTGTCAATATAATACAGGCCACAGGCAATACCTTGAAGAAGTTGGCAAAATATCTCAAATTGTCAAGACAGTACTTGTGTAGAATGTAGATGCACTTCAGTTCATGTTGATCATATATTCAAATACAAATACCGTCTGGTTAGGAGCTATGCCTCATGAGATAAAGGAAGTTCTGTACAAGACATGATTATGTAGTTTTAGGCATGATTGACATATAACTTCAGATTGTCTGAGCTGATAAAAGATTTTGCCATCAGGCTGTCATCAAGAGCCATTAGAATGGTCATCACGGCAAAAGATCGCCATTGGAGCTGCTCGAGGACTACGGTATCTTCATGAAGAATGTAGAGTGGGTTGCATTATCCACCGTGATATGCGGCCGAACAACATCCTTGTGACTCATGATTTCGAACCATTGGTACTAAAACTTACCGATTCTTCTCATAGTTGTTCAAAGTTCAGATGAAATATGAAATCTCAAGACATACCGGTTCATCACACTAAATTCTTCAAATTCTTCTACACCATATCTGCAAAAGCATTTTGACTACTTAAGGCGTGCTGCTTGTGCTAGGAACATTAAAAGCATATCCAGTATCATAGATTTGTATGTTTCTGGATTGGAAAATTCCTTATCTCAATGCCTCTTTTGCTAGGTCGGTGATTTTGGACTGGCAAGGTGGCAACCTGATGGAGATATTGGCGTAGAAACAAGAGTACTTGGAACTTTTGGGTTAGTCTTAACGCTATCTACCGGCATTGTTACCGGGTATTTGTATATGTGAGATATTCAGTTGGCTAATTTCCCCTTCATTAGGTATTTGGCTCCAGAGTATGCGCAAACAGGGCATATTACAGAAAAAGCTGATGTGTATTCATTTGGGGTGGTCTTGGTGGAGCTGGTGACGGGAAGAAAAGCAGTGGATCTTAATCGGCCCAAGGGCCAGCAGTGTCTGGCAGAGTGGGTATGATGTGAATGAGTTTTCAATCTATCCCCAACTTGTCTGAGTTTCGATTTTCAGGAACATGACTCTTTCTATGTTCTACCGATCTTCTCCGTAGGCACGCCCCTTGTTGGAAGAGTATGCAATTCATGAACTGATCGATCCTCACCTGGGAGATCAACTTTCCGAGCAGGAGGTTTATTGCATGCTCCATGCTGCATCACTGTGTATTCGACGGGATCCAGAGTCAAGACCTCGCATGTCGCAGGTAAAGACTTTGATAAAGCAATGGAATGCCAAATGGTTGTCACATGTCAGTTAGGAAACATTTGTAGGTACACACTGAACAGGAGTACCTACTGCTGGAGTCAGACGCTTGAATCATATTGAAATTGTCAGTTGTTTTGTAGGGACTTTTTGAGTGGTTTGTTTCAAAGAGACATTGAATCAATGTTTCTTTCGCCTTTCTTTTTCATTTTTGACTAGGTGCTTCGAATCCTGGAAGGGGACATGCACATCGACGCGAATTACATGTCGGTTGCCGGGGTCGATGTTGGAAGCCATAGCGGAAGGATCCACAACGAGCAGCAATACCACAGTGGTCCTCTGCTGGATGAAGCCAGGCAAGCGTTCACTAGAAGACACTCTCTTCAGACACTAAACGCTTCTTTGCTGGAGAGAGATAGAACAAGGAGGAGATCATATGGGCAAGCTCTATGAATTAGCAAGAGAAGCTCATCTCATCAGACATCTATATCACACGAATCCCTTTGGTAACTTTTGGACATCTTCCTCTTTTGTCCCTTGTCTCTTAGATTTTTCTCTTCTGTACAGTGAAAGGGTAGTTCATATCAACCTAGTTAAGTACTGTTATTCCTCCAACATTTGAGAAGAGTACTGATCATATAGCATATCGAGCCGCCGAGGCAACTTTCTATATTGCGTCGCGATGTATAAGGCATTTAATTCTCTTACGTGCTATGGATCGGCTTCTTTGTTAAGCTAGTCGGATCGTCAAACTCGTCATAGGCTCATTTTGAGTTTCCAAATTAGCGAGTTCTTAATTTGGAAACCAAAAAAGAAGAGAACCAACAAAATTTAACTGGGGAAGTATATTTGGTGAGAATTATTCTGAAACAAAGCTCTAAGATGAAGAGGTGTATCTTGTAGCATATGAATTTGATACGTTTCCTCAATGGGAGCCGAAGCTCATCCAAATTTCTTGACTTTGAATGAGCTTCCTATTTGCATAATATTTTATGTTTACTCTCTCCCATTCGGCTTATTTTTTCTTATTTTTTTACATGTAACCTACAGAATTACACGTCTTCCCAAGAATACAATGCATATTTCCAGAAATCATGCAGATCTGGATTTTTTATGAACAAGTCTTCGGATGTTCCAACAAACTGGTATACTGATGCAGGATCTTGTCCTTTGTCCTGAAGCATATCCGTGCATCTTTGCTGGTCAAACAATTTTCTTAGTTGACCAGGTATGAACTAAATGATCCACACCCCCCCATCTTTCTGTATTGAAAGAAGGGTTTGTATTTGAATTGGGCTGAAGAAACTTCGACTGTGAAGATTTTGTCATATGATAAAGCTTTTGGTGTTGTGGGGGTTGCCTCCAAGGAAACGGAAAGAAACATGACGATTTCGTTCACGTCTGTCTTAGCTTCGAGTCCATCACGTTCTTGGTTTCCTTTGCTTCTTAAACCACAGCAGCAATCTCTCCACCTAAGTTTTTATATATGTGACTCCCATTTCTGCAACATTCTCTCTCGACCTCTCTCTCGATCTCTCAAAGGCGTGAGGAATAATGGAGGGAAAGAACAGGCTTCTTCATGGGACATTGGAAGCTACCATCTTCCATGCGACAACTTACACGCCGCTTTTCCCAATCAGTGTAAGTATATCGCATATCCGATCGCATTGCTTGCACGACCAATGATGATGCTCATAGCACTCGAACCTTATGTAATTGCCGACAGATAAACCATAGCCTTTCACGTTTGCCTCGTAAAAGCTACAGCCACGGAGCAGCTGACGGGCCCCTGAAGTGAAATGGCATCTAACCCAGCGACTCGACTACTGTGCAAGCCTCATTTTTTTTTTTTTTTTGCCACATTCTTGATGAGTCGACTCCCCATATAGCCTCATAGCTTGTGCACATGCTCTTCCTTCTCTTCAGTTGGAGTACTGGGGATTGTTGTTGATGTTCAAGACAAAGATAGTGGTCAAATTCTTTTGCCCAAATGTTCATAGTGATCGGAGCTACAACTTATATTGAATTTGCATTATATCCAAATCAAACAGTTGGATTGGAAGCATTTTTTCCGCGACACCCACGAGAATTTCTAGTTTTGTTTGTGTTGTGATCTCGTGTTGTGTTTTCTGGTTCAAGAGATGTATGTTCGATCCCGAGCTAAGCGTTCCTCGTTTTTTTTAATCCTCAAAGTTCAAATCTTGCAGTGTATATTAGCATATGGAAGGCCCGTCCATGTGACAATCAAGATAAACGACGAAACCGTAGCCAAGACTAGCCAAGAACGTGATCGCGTATGGAATCAAACATTTCGGATCCTCTGTGCTCATCCATTCGATTCGGCCATCACCATCACGATGAGAGCAAGCTGTGTAATCCTGGGAAAGATCCATATACAGGCAGATCAGTTGCTAAACGAAGCTAGTTTGGTTCATGGGCTTTTCCCTCTTCAGATGGAAAATGGCCAGCAGAATGAGAAATTGAAACTTCAGCTAATCCTATGGTTCAAACCAGCAGAGATAGAGCCGAGCTGGTCGAAGATACTCACCAACGGCAAATTCGGCGGCCTTAGGAATGCCACATTCCCTCAGAGATCGAACTGCCAAGTCACCCTTTACCAAGATGCTCATCATCTCTCCGGGTTCCACCCTCCGTTCGGCATTGGCAGGACTCCGAGGAGGCTCTGGGAGGAAATGTTCGAGGCCATTGAAGGTGCAAAGCAGCTGATTTACATTGCAGGCTGGTCTCTCAATCCAAACATGGTTCTGGTAAGTGGAAACATAGAACACCACCTTGTGCCCTGCACTTCTTCAGAAGTTTGGCATTTTTCTTCTGCAGGTCCGCAACCCGGAAACGAGCATTCCACATGCCTTTGGAGTTAGTCTAGGCGAATTGCTGAAGCGGAAGGCCAAGGAAGGTGTAGCGGTGAGAATTATGCTTTGGGACGACGCTACGTCGCTGCACATAATCAAGAACACGGGAGTAATGAACACTCATGACGAGGACGCCCTCGATTACTTTAGGCACACCGGAGTTGTGTGCAGACTATGCCCCAGATTGAATAACAACTTCCCAACTTTGTTTACTCACCACCAGAAGACTATCACGGTCGACGTGCCGATGCATAGTAATCGAAGCGACCGAGAGCTCGTGAGTTTTCTTGGGGGGGTGGACCTCTGTGCGGGCCGATTCGATACGGAAGAACATTCTTTGTTTCGCACACTCAACACGGAGCTCCACTGCCAAGATTTTTACCAAACAAACATTCCAGGAGCTAACCTTGAAAAAGGCGGGCCAAGGGTGCCGTGGCACGACACTCATGCGCGTATCATGGGCGAGGCTGCTTGGGATGTGCTGACCAATTTCGAGCAGCGATGGACCAAGCAATGCGACCCTTCTCTATTAGTTCCCGCCACTTCCCTAGCGAATCTGTCTCCAGAAACTACTTGCAGCAGCATTTCGGCCGAACGGGATTGGAATGTGCAGATCCTCCGGTCGATTGACCATGTATCGGCTAGCCAAATGTTCAGAACTCTTACCGTGGAGAGAAGCATCCATGAAGCTTATGTCGAAGCAATTAGGCGCGCCGATAGGTTTATATACATTGAGAACCAGTACTTCATAGGCGGATGCCATCTGTGGGAGAGAGACACTCGCAGTGGTTGCGCAAATCTAATCCCGATCGAAATAGCTCTAAAGGTGGCGAATAAGATAAAAGCGAAAGAGAGATTCGCCGTGTACATAGTGATACCGATGTGGCCAGAAGGAGTGCCCGAAAGCCAACTGGTGCGGGACATATTACATTGGACTAGGCAAACCATGGCGATGATGTATAAGTTGATCGGAGAAGCGATCCGGGAAAGCAGCGAACCATGGCACCCAAGAGATTATTTGAACTTCTTCTGCCTCGCAAACAGAGAAGAGGAAGTTAAAGGTGAGTTGACACCTCAGTCTTCTCCGCAACCTGCGACGCAGTATTGGAATGCTCAGAAGCATAGGAGGTTCATGGTTTATGTTCATTCCAAGCTCATGATAGGTATCACTAGACATTCATCTGTTAATTCTTCTTCTACTTACTGTTTTTCATGCCTTTTGGCAATTATTAAATCAATGAACTCCTAGTAAAACTGTAATTACTTATGTCATTATGATTTGTGATTTCAAAGTATGATCTTTATAGAGAAAAGTAAGCTGAATATCCATGTTAAACTCTGGTGGTTCTGCATCTTGCAGTGGATGATACATACCTCTTGATCGGATCCGCAAACGTAAACCAAAGATCGATGGCTGGCCAAAGAGACACGGAGATCGCCATCGGGTGTTACCAGACAAAAGACAGCGAAATCCAGATGGCTCGTGGAGACATACACGCGTACCGTATGTCGCTTTGGTACGAGCACACCAGGCAAGCCGAAGAGATGTTTCGAGAACCTCAGACTTTGGAATGCGTAGAGAGGATGCGCTTCATCGGAGAGGAAATGTGGAGAATCTATAGCGGCGAAGAAGTGGTGGACATGGAAGGTGTCCACCTAGTCAAGTACCCTATTAACGTAAAGCAAGACGGCAGTGTCGAGGATTTGGTCGGCAACGGCGGCCACTTTCCCGACACCAAAACTCTGGTAAGAGGAAGGCGATCGATATTTCTTCCACCTATGCTCACGACATGAACAGGAAAATGGGGAGAAACGTAAACAATGTACATAAATACCGTCAAATAAAAGATTCAATTGTTCATTGTCTCTAGAGAGGAAAAGAAATGATACAGATGGTTGGGGCTTCGCGGTTCAATGTTTAGAGTAATGGATAAGTAAGTCGAATATTTTCGGTGGTAAAATTAGGCGAAACCTCACCTGATGATCTTATCAGATTTTTATCCCATGGGAAAACATATGCAGCAGAAATCTTTGGTCCAAGAACTCCGAAGTCGCCACCAACGAAGAGGAGGAATAAATTTAAGAAGCAGAAACATCCTCGATCATTAATTAGCTCCATAGAGAAGTGAAGCGTGTCTGTCGAGACACTCAGTTCTTTCAGTCTGATGATAGAAATAGCCAATGACTGTACAATAATCTTGACGGGTAATGACTTGTAAATAGATTCACGAGTGAAAATCTACTTTTAAAATGATCAACGCTCCAGTATTCATTTGAAAGCTTGAAGTTCGTCAATCGGGTTAAGTTGTTGCAGTTGCAAAACATCCTAGCCATAGCTCCATTTTCGCTTTAGACCAAGTCCAAGACAATTTCTCATCCAACTCGTGGATCTCTTTCTCAACCCGCGCGAGGTTGGTTCACGATTGGTGCATTTTCTCGAAGCTGCCCTCACCATACAACAGAACTCAGCTTATACTTGGTCCAAAATCATGTGAAGTTCTTCATATGGCAAAACTTATCTTACATCACCCGTCCCATTACGTTATTGAACAACATGTGACCAACCTCATTGCCTCTTTATCACTCAACAGCAGCAACTCCCACATGGAACAACCATGGGGATGACAACATCTCTACGACATTCCAACGCTTTTCTTTTGTTTTTATGGACAATGGCATATCTAGGCACTCCAAATGTTGATTGCCCTAAAGTACCATAAGACTTGGTATTTTATGTGATGAAGATTGGTCCGACTGTTTGCAGAGCCGAATAACAGTATGAGAATTTCTCGCTCGATCATCCAACAGCAAAGGTCCTCTCCTAGACATCATATATCACTAAATGTTTCATACCTATTCTCATGTGGCCACCTTTATACGGTATAAGTAACTCCTCTTTAAAGTTTCACGTCCAGAATTTCTCTGATTTGAAAAATGAGAACGAAATAGACAGTGACCAAGGAGAAAGCATCAGCCAAAAGAACAGTCACTGCAATCTCGCAACAAAGACCAAAAATACATCACCTCATCAGACTGCCTCCATAGAGGTACCTTATTGTGCCTCAATCCTAACAGTATTCATCTGGCAATTTCAGCCGTGAAGAATCTTGAATATATGATGCCCTCTGCTAGTATGAACAACTTTTTAAGTGTGTATGCAGTCAACAAGCAGAGCAACCGTGTTCCAACGAACTCTTCCCCTGTGCTGAACAAGAAAAAAAAAATCTGGACTTAGAAAAGATAGCAAACGAAATGGACATCAGGATGCATCTTAATGACAAACCTTTGCAATTGCCACATATCAACTCTTACAAGAAGACAGATAATGAGGAAAGGCACCAAAAAGATATCAGCCATAGAATTTCTCTTAGGTGACAATTTCAAAAAAGAACAAGGTAATTAGTATATGGCAACTATAGGAGCAAATTTGAGATGCTAAGAAAAGGCACCAAAATGATATCATACAGCTTCGAGTTAAAGAATGCAAATCATCATATAGGAATGTCTTCATCACACATTCAGGCTAAACTCATCTATCTTATATGCGTATCAGGAGAGAGAAAGAGAGGGCGGGAGGGTCGTCAAAAAAATGTATCTAGTTTCACTGCTCCTATGAATAGAATATATATTAATAACTGGCAGCCCATTAACCAACTTCTTTCTGGTTGTAGATCAGATAGGATTTTCCTATTATCGTAAATGATGCACGTATAGTCAAAAAGAATTATCACAAAGTTGGTTCAGCTCTAACCTATAGTCATTGGATGGACATCCAACCCATTTGGCTCCCCAGCAGAAAAATGTGACATCCTCCAGGTCAGGCATCGCAAGAATATCTCTCCATCTGCAAATACGCGCAAGACAGTTTTAGGAGAAATAAGCAAATAGATCATTAACACATCCAGTATAACTGAAATGTCTGATATAGATACCACCCAAAGAGAGAAGAAAGTATCAACAAAAAGAAATCGAATGTGGGGACCATGTACAAAATTGTAACTACAAAGTGATCTAGCAACCCTAGCCTGAATTGGAACAATCAATGCAGGTGCTGCAGTAGCTTGGATCATGTTGCTTAAGTGAGGTGCTTGTGTGCTTATTACTGGATGGTAGCAGCAGTAAACTACAACGCTTTTGCCAAACTTACAAGCTTATTATGTAGATAGTTGTCCACGGACCATAGGCCACTGAGCTAACGCTTCCAATTGCTTTTCAGTATTACCCAGTAAAGTGTCTACCAACAAAAAAGAAAACTCGATAACCTCTCGTTTCTAAAGATACACCATCAGAAGGTCTCAATGGGATGAGGGGACATCCAGACTATTCACACGAAAAATCTATTTGTCCAAACATTTAGCCACAAGCACACAAGACTGCTGCAAAAGCCTGATAACTGCAGTCACCAGTACCCTCGATGAGACTGAAACAATGAAACCATGCAGCTTGATCTACCTGATCACGTTCATTTTATACCGAAACTAGTAGCCGTACTGAAAAGGACAAATCTTCTGATATACTTAGAATGCAAAACTTACTACAAGCTGATGCTCACCAAAAAGGTAGCAATCTTGCTCAACAGAGGGACGAGACAGTCATGACTCACGGGATGCTGTTTTGCCCACAAGAGAAGCGAAGTTTCTAGAAGAAACTTTATCAAACTAATTTTGCAAAAGATTCCTTATATTGTCTCGTTCGCAAAATGCATGCAGCTATACCAAAGTAAAACGAAAGACTAAGCAGCACCTGTAGGCCTGTTCCTAAATGCAACAAAGCTCTTGTTCTCCAGAGGTTCCAAACACAAATCAAGAATTACATGAGGCTCCATTGCTCACGTCTAGGGAAAAAGTAACACGATATCTATCATTACTAAAAATGCTGCTGCAAATGGTGACTCCACCAGAAACATATTTACAAAAGATGGGCATATATAGACTAGAATTATTGGAGCTCTAGATATTTTGTCCTTGTAGCTGGAGACAATTTTCCATGCAATCTGCTCAATTAAAAAAGAAAGCCCACATCGAGAACCAAAGGAGCATCACCTATTTCAACCTAAAGCCATACCCTACTATATAAACGATTCTATTCATCTTGCTTGTGGCTGCTGGCCAAAAGAAAAGTCTTGCTTCTGCCAGATTATGATCAATTCCTTCCCAAAGATAATCATGGAAAACTATCTGAAAGTTCCACAAATGTGCACCATCCACTATAATATTTGTTAATCACTCAAGAGCCTCCAATTTATTGCAAAATATTAAGTGCTGAGGCAGAGGATATTTCAGCATTCGGTGTCTACTACAGTGATGACACTGAAAGAATTTCTAACACGGTTCAACCAAGAAAACTATCGAGCCTATCTGCCGAAATTCTATATGCCTAACGGACCAGCAACATCATCTTAGGACCATCCTGAAATATATAACTCCCACTCTACCATCCAAGCACCATCCAACAAGGAAATGCAATCTTGAAAGTTCCTAATTTCTGCCCAAATGTCATTGAAACATTGGTACAATGACAACTGACCAGCAGGAGCATATCAAATATGGCGCACAACCAAAAAATAGAATGGATTACACAGCTCATAGGATGACAAAGCAGCAGCAGATGGATAGCTAAAACAAATCATCTGAAAACATTAGGGTATAAAATCCATGTCTGTGGCATCCACGTTCGAAAGAGAATACTTGCCTATAGGAGGTGGAACCCAATCCAGTTTGTAGCATTTTGGAAGACAATGCAGGTTCACCTCAATCCACAGAGAAGCAACTTTTGATCCCGAGGTAGAGTCTTGGGAAAAAGAAAGAACAAGAATATGGTGCAATCAAATCAGATGGGGTGCCACAATAAATGTGGCCCAAACATCCTACGGGGATGATAATGGCATTAGATGCTCTTCTCCAGTGTCCAGAGTACCAAAATCTACTACAGAAGCTCCTCCTGTGCTCAGCATGCACAGGAGCGTCACAGGGTATTGGACCATCCTTGCCAGTTTCTCCCATTGGATCATAGCATGCTCCAGCTTCGCTTCTCAAGTAGAACTCTCACAGCTCCCCCATAACCCACTATTAACTAACTCTAGCAGCAATCGTAACTAGAACCTGGACCATTGTCTCTTCAACATCTCCATTGAAGAGTGTTATCTTAGAAAAGTTGATATTATCTATTTCACCATCCCCAATGTACCAAAAGAGGCGAGAAAAACTCAAAATGTGCCAGTTCCCGACAAGCATCCTCGCCAACTTCATGCAACTAAAGATGAATCAACCAAAGGAGCAGCATTCCAATCTATTAACAATTCAGCGCAACCCCAACAACTTAAGTACCAAAATGTTCACATGCTTAATGGGACACCACCCCTTCCTGTACCAACTTCAATTGGAACTTACTAAGCTTCCTTTTGGTAGATATTACAAATAAAACAAGTTAGCAACTTCTGCACTATAGTCAATCACAATACAGTCATCTCCAGTAAGCATGCTATGCACCAATGTGCACCAAGCATATTCAATGGTCACAGAGAAAAACACTTCAAATCAAGGCAAGAGACCTTGACATATTCTTTCACTTTAACATGTTCTAATCTTTCCATTTGTGTCTCACCAAATGGGAAAAGTTTACACTGTGGCCTCATACTTGTAAACCGATAGTGCAAACCTTGCAATAAAAGATGCAGAGATGCATCTCCTAACGATGATACCATTTAATAAAACACCGAACTATCAGAATTTTCAACTGCAAAGCGTCTCCACTACTAGCACCAGCATTCCAAATAAACTCCCTTAAAAAGTTGAATTCGAGTACAAGCACATCCCAAAAGCTTTTATGCTTAAACATACACATAGCGGCGCTTGAAGCCATTCTTAACCTGCAATCTCCAGAACCTATTAGCTAATTGACTGCAAGCACTTCATCGCAAGAAAAACATCACCACAGAGAGCTAAAGTCCTCTTTACACAGAAGTCAGACTGTTAGCCAGTCAAGTATGCAATTAAATGGATAAATCCCCAATAAGAACCACAAATGGGCCTCCAGGGAAATTTTGAATCTTCAGAGACCCTGATTGCAGCATCTTGGACAATAATGCCTTCGGTGAGAAAACTTTGCCTCCTTCCTTATCAACTTAGTGGTATACTATTGGACGAAACAGCTTTCAATTTCTGTGACACCTTTTCTTATGGATGTCCAAATCCAGCGACCACAATACACACCCACTCAACTGAGTTGCGAGACACAGGTTCCCAATAGAAACCAACCACCAATAAGACTTTTCAAGCTAACGAATTTGCAAATACACAGCTTATCAGACCTTAGACCTTGACTACAAAAGTAGTACATAAAGACCCAAGGTGCATATCCAATGTTTGAAAAAAAAAGCAACATTAAAACTGAACGATTGTTGAGTTTACATAGATTCTAGAGAATTCATATTTATCTCATAAACACACAGAGAACAATAACTGATGTCCTTTGAGACTATAAACAGTAACATGATATTCCTAGATAAGAAGTTAAAGATACTAACGATGCATTCAGATAATAGACTACTGATGTGGTGTGCCAATTGATAAATTTGTGCCTTCCCTCCCGTTAACTCCTTCAACTGCTCAGCAAATGACATGTGGTGCATATTCAGTTACAACAATCACGTCCAACTGTCAACGACGATTAATGCGAGGCTTGTCATGTCCTCCCCGTGAAGCAGATCCAGGACCATAAAGAGGACCGTTACCAGAACCCTGCCAAACACAGGGACGGTATGTTAAATAATGCAAACATAATTATCAACCTTCAACCCTACAAAATGCAGAAATTTCTTGTCCATATCCACAAGGTCATTTTTACAATTTCAATTATGTATGGGGGCAACGACAATTTATTGGACACAAACCAGGTGAACACCATAGCCATCCCCATATGGTGCAGCGAAACTCCCTTCCCCAGTGTTAAATTTCCTCCCATATGGTCCTCCACCTGAAGGCACCACAAACTGAGATAGTTGGATTATGTTGGATAAAAACTGAAACCAATACTCAACTGTAAGCGCACTAGAAAATTTTCAGCATCACAGTCCTACTAAAACGTAACAGCTAAAGCAGAAGTGGCAATATACAACGAAGGAATGCACCAAATTGACTTTGTTAGGAAACTTTTGAATTCATAGATAATTGCAATTATGCCAAGGAAAATCAAAGAAGAAAAACGTTCTCATATCTAAGAAAACGCTCAAATGGGAGGGAAGGATGCCATACCAGCACCCCATGATCTGACATCACCAGCAGCGAGTTCAGCGCGCAGCTTCTCGACCTCCCGCGCCATAGAAACCAAAGTATTCTCCATTGCCTGTCTTTGTTCCACCAATTCAATGTTTGCTTTCCTCTCATACTCCACAGTAGATCTACAGAAATAAATTCTTCTTTCAATACTCTGAGCGAGAATATCTATCTGATAAACTTCGAACTAGCAAATGAACTTCAAGCCATATACTGCATATAAGAGTAGGTATCAGCCAGAACGCCACGAGTGAAGGCATACAAACCTAGCATGCATGAGCTCCTGGTTGAGACTATCAATTTCTGCCCTCAAGAGAGAAATCTGCTTATTTTCAGCCTTCAATCTAGCAACGTCCTGCGTCAGATTTTGAACTTGCCCAGCAAGATCCTGCTTCACGTTATTCAGCTTCTGAACTTCGGCACGAAGCTGCCCAGCTTCCTTTTTCAAAGGCTCGGCCGCGCGAAGATCGGCTTCGAGCTTCAAACCTTTCTCGATGAACTCCCTCGAGTGAATGTCGTGCTCTGCGCGGATATCTCCGATAACAAGGTTCATCCGATGAAGCTCCTCCTTGGCAGCACCGAGCTCCCGCTGCAGCGCAATCCGATCTTCGACTAACCTGCGGTTATCCGCCAACACCCTCCGAAGCTCGGCGTGCTGCATCTCGAGCTCCTCCTCCAACAAAGCAGGTGGAGGAGGCGGTCGAGGCAGAGGCGGACCACGGACATAAGGGCCTTCAGGAGGGTAACCACGCCGGCTACTAAACGGCTCGCGCAATACTCGATTCCTCCCTGCCATTTTCAACCTGCAACAATTTTTTGTTGATGGGTCGGACAAATAGAACAGTGAGGCAATCGGATAGCTCGAATCCAATGATCTCCTCAAAGATTTAAGACATCGTAATTGGAAGAAAGTACACGTTATGCCAAAGGAAACGCAGGTCGGTTCGGTTCTGTACACCTACTTTCGCTCGGGGTTTATCACGATCGCTCGTCAGCCTACGATTTGCGATCTCGAACGCACGTTCCACATGGAGGATCAAGGAAACTGAGAGGAAAAAGATGAAGAAGATGATGAAGGACTGGCGAAGGAAGAGATGGAAGCAACCGATTCGGAACCCTAGCTCGAGGAAGAGGAAGACGACTTCGTTGTTAAAAAAGCTGCGTCATTTTCTCTTAGGAACAGAAGCAATTCCATTCTAGAAATCGTCGAAACCGGATTTGGAGCTTTGTAGGGCCTCTCGCAACTATGCTATTCTCTTATTCCGTTTTAACAAAAAAACAAAATGAGAAATATATTTGGTAACGCAAATAATTTTGTTTGATCAAAAAAAAAATTCTGATTCTATTCTCGAGAATAGTTTTGGAGCAAAAAAAAAAGTTGATTCTAAAAAAAGAAACATTTTTTAGAATCACAAAAAAGAATAAAGTCTCAGTTCTTTTAAAAAGATTAAGGATTTGTTTGGCAACGATTCTGATCCATAAAAGTAATTCTGATTAGAATCATATTTTCCGATTCTGTCCCTAGATGATTTTTAGAGAATCAGAAAGCGTTTGATAACTACATAAAATTTCTGTTCTCGAAACAAAAACGTGTTTGGTAACTGCATAAAATTTCTGTTCCAGGAAAAAACCAGGTAGCGAGAATTCTTTTTTAAAAAAATTTCATCTTTTTTAATTTTTTTTAAATTCCCCCCCCCCCTTTAAAATTTTTAATTTTTTTGTTAAATTTTAAAGCTGATTTTTAAATTTAAGTTTTAAAAAATTAGTTGTTAGTAAATTTTCAAATCTAATTTTAATTTTTTTAAAAGTTCATAAGTCCACGTGAACTTATTTAGTCATAAAAAATACTTGTGAAAATTCTTAAATGGAAAAACTCCATTTAATAATTCAAAGTGCCCTCATTTTTGGGAAAATTCTAATTAAGGGCCCAAAGTGCCATCATTTTCTCAAATAAGGACTTGAAGTGGTCTTTATTTCAAATAAGGGCCTAAAGTGCCCTCCTTATTTCAAACAAGGGCCTAAAGTGGTTATGCCTATCTCGAATAAGGGCTTGACCTCTTCGACCGGCCGGCTGACTAAATATTCCAGCCAATTAATGCATTTTCGTCAAAATACAATTTTAATTCAATTTTTACTTAAATTAAATTAAAAAAAAACTAAAAACTAAAATACAAAAAAAAATAGAGGAAACACAATAGGGGCCGCCCCACCGGCAGCGAGGCGGCGTCCACAAGCAGGAAGCAACCCCTCTCGCCTGCGTTTAATTTTATTTTATTTTTTTCCAATTTTTAGAAAATAGAAAGAGGGATAATTATAAAAAAAAATTTCAAAAAAGTAAATGACGAAAATGCCCATAATCAACTGGTGATATTTCGACAAAAAAAAAACTAGTGATAAGCCTTTTTTTTTAAGATTAATATGGCCGATTCAGGCTCTTATTTGAAACAATATCCATTTCGGGCCCTTATTTGAAACAATGGAGACACTTCATGCCATTATTTAAAACAATATCCACTTCAGGCCCTTATTTAAAATAAGATTCACTTCGAGCCCTTAATTGAAATTTACAAGACCAGATATAATTTGATCGTTGTAAGCAAATCCAAAATCTTTGTAGAACCTTTCCTTTGTTTTTTATTTATTTATATTATAATAAATAAGTATGGACTTTTCCCCTCGTTTTTTCATATAAAAATCTAAAGTGAATCTTATTTCAAGTTTTAAATAAATGCCTAAAGTGACATGACTATTTCAAACAAGGGCCTCACCTCGCAGTTGGTCAATAGCATTTTTGTCAAAACATCATTTTAGACTAATTTTTAGTTAAATTAAATCAATTATTAAAAAACTAAAATTTTAAAAAAGAGGTAATAAAAAAATTTGAACTTTGAGCTTTCTTAATTTTTTAAAAAACAGAGGAAAAAAAGAACAAAAATCAAAAAAGTAAAAGACAAAAAATGCCATTGACCAGCCGGTGAGGTTAGGCCTTTTTTTTAAGACTATTATGGCTACTTCAGGCCCTTACTTGAAACAATGTCCACTTCAGGCCCTTATTTGAGAAAATGATAGCACTTCATGTCTTTATTTGAAATTTTCCCTTCTTAAATTGCTCAAAAAAAATTTGTTGAATGATTTTTCTGAGAAAATAAAATGCTGTTTTAAATTCTTGATTTTTCGTATTAATAATAAATTAATAATATGGCAAGATATAAGCTTCGTAAAATTCCAACGAAAACTTCTGTTGTTTATTTGCATGTTCTCGTGTTAATCATATCTAATCATTTTTGTTGAATAAATAACTCATATTACCAATTTTTACTTTCTTCTGTGTAATGCAAAAGATGCTTGCGTTTTAGAGTGATCTCTTACCTTTCTTTCCCAAAAGTCATTTAACAATATATTCTTAAACACAGTGATTTGGGAACAAATGCATGAATTAACAAATTCAAATAAGAATAGTTTACATAACTATTTAATCCATTGATGCCGTAGCTTCTACTTTCCTTTGCATAATTTCACTCGTTTTTTTTTTTTTTTTGTCTTGTAACACATGAACCTAACGCATTATTATTTCTTTAATCTGCAAGTATAAAATAGATGCCATCATGAACTTGGCGACATAAAAAATTTGGTGTGGATTTTGACAAGGCGATTTAGTGAAAAGCCCGGTTCATGGCGACCCGGTTTGACCGAAGAATTTTGTACATTGCTTTTACTATGGACAGTCCTAGGCAACAAATTAGGTGTAACCTGATCGATCGCCTCTAATTTGAATGATACAATTTGAGCTCCAATCTTTTACTTCACGACAAAAGAAGTTTATACCGAAACAATTTGCATATATTTTATATCAAGCTTTTCAACTTGCATTGCTTGCTTAATGTTGTTAACATAGCTTAAGAAGTACCGTTTATGTACCAATTTTAATGAATAATAAACAAATGTGGGAGAAACTATGAATGTCCATGTGTATATTTTATGGATGTCATTATATGCTTTTGATAATCTATAGCTGCACAAAGCTTAATTGATTATTTTAAGTCAAAATCACCTACTTAGTTTCTTTCCAATTATATTGTCCAGACATTCAAATAATACTCACTATTCCATATTCCATAAGATACTAATAAAATTTATCATTTACATCACAAGTATTATTATACAATTTTTTATTTTTTATTTTCAGTACGTAATGAATTCTGTTCTTAAAATTTGCAGCAATTATTTTTCGGCTTTATCAAGTCACCAACGAAAATTAGTGGATTTTGACAAGCGGCACTATGAAAGACTACTCTACCAAACTTTATATATGTATGTTATAATAATCCGGACATAGAATGAATAAAAAATAACAACTAGACAAATGGTAGATTTTATCGTTATCAACAAGTGGTTAACGTTATCAATATACTCTATTGAATAATTGGGTAATTCTATCGTTACATTTCCTTCGATGCCCGACCATCCAACCTAGCGCGGTGCACACGCAGAACACAGGCTATACATTAGTCTCGATTGAGAAAATCCTCTTCTTTATTCTGCTTGAGCACAAATTAGCACGGCGTGTCCGTTTGTTTCGGCTTCGTCCATGTCATTTCTTTTCTTTCTGTACGGGTTATATCATCCGACGTCAGTTTATCACCTCTGATGAGGACATCGAGCCCTATCGAGGAGGAGGTGCTAGGGACCCATTATCCTATCCGCTTGGTCGGACGAAGGAATTCAAGAAAGCTGTCGGCACCATGATTCAAGATCTTTGGAGTGGAGGCGATCTTGATTCGAGACTTAAAGATTTTGAAGCTCCTCGGTGCAACACGATCACTTTTGGTGCAACGAATTACGGACGGGTTTAGGGTTGACGAACTTCGAATTGGCTCAAATTTGGTCAGTCTCTTGGAAGCGAGCCGCTGATCAATACTCAGTACTACAGTAGTGATTGATAACGTTTTTTAGTGATTCGGAGTTATTTAGATGGACTTTTAGGTAATTTTATATTTTTAGGCGAATTTTCATTAATTAAGGATATTTTTGTAATTTTGCCTTTTTAGGGTTATCATCCTACCTTATAGGTTTCTGATAAGACAACTTTGATTCCGAATTTTTATACAGAGAGGTTTTCTTCTTTGAGTTCTCTTGAGGACTAGATCTTATTAAGGCTCCCTTGTGGCAATCGAACTCAACTTATCGAGCAAGATCGCGAATTTTCTTGTTCGTGGCGTTATAACGTTGATTGGTTGACACAAGTTCGTCAACACGTAGAGTTCATACCGAGGTTACTAATCACAGGTTCGATTGGGGGTCGAGGTCAGCAAATTCGCAACTCCTAGATCTTCGTAGAACGATCAACTTCCGCAACGATTCACATCAACCTCTGTAATTGACATTGAAAATTCGACTAGGTAATATTGACAAAATTTAAGACTTCCTGTCAATTTCTATAAGAAACATTCTTTATGCAAGGATTTTGGAGTTTCGCATTGATAAGATGTTTCTCGAGCGAAAGTGGGATATCCTCAGTACTTATTGGAACACGTGCTATCTCTCATATCCCACAAACACATATTATCTTTTTATGGAAGATGTGGTGTAACATTACATGTAATTACTTACCACAAAAGTTGCGGTGCAATTAAGGAAGACGGAACTCTTCTTTTGTATACGTGAAATCTTGGGTAAGTTTGTATAATCAAATCTTTCAAATTTTGAAAACCATAATAGTTTTCGAAGGATTCTTATTTGCATGGAAAATAAAGTTTGTAAGGTAATAGTGGAAGATGGGTTCGGTTCCCCCGACCCGATGGACCCGCTTGTCAAAAACCCAAGAAAAAAAAAATAAGAGCACAAAAACAGATTAAGCATAAGTGCAATTACTGATATTAGCTTTTAATAATAAATTGAATATAAGAACTACAAATTCAAATTTTCGTTCAAGGAACTTCTAATGAATTGATTTTCGATTCTTATATCTCATTTAATCGAAATCGTAAGGTTCACATATTTTGATTTTTTTTTTTAATTCGAAGCTCTCGGAACTTTCCCGACCTCAAATATCGAATTTCACATATAATTATTTTTTAAAAGTAGTTTGTAACTCAGATAATGTAAATTTTGGTGGGTAAATGAGAAAGAAATTATTATTTTTATAGCTCACAAGTCTCTACATTTTTTTTTTTTAAGGTTCAAATGATAAAATTTGAGATATCAGTAGGGGTGATCGGTTCCAGGATGGGTGGTTCCCACCCTAGAACCGCCCGCTAGGGATCGGTTCCGCAAAATACGAACCGTGAACTACCAACTCGTTCTGTGGATCCAACCGAGAACCGTACCACCGGTTCGGTTTGGTTCCCTGTTGGATCATAGAATCGGTCCTACCGAGCACTAACATCAATTAAAAAAGGCACCAACGAAGATCATATGCACCAGCACTAACCATGTATGTATATGCAAATATTGAACTTGCAAGTCTCAAGGTCTTTCGAGGTTTCAACGTTGGGAAATGGCTAGCTTCTGGGGGTTTAGATGCTTACTGGATGAAGCTCTCCAATTCAAGGAGTTAAGCTTGACTACTTTGTCTTTACGCCGAAGATGTTGAGCATCTGTCACCTGCACTACCAGCTCAATATCACTTTTATAAGTTGCTTAAGCATTCTTTTGGGAAAAAGATCACTACATGATCAACCATTTTATTTTTAGAACCCAAAGCTCTTGTTTGTTTACGTCCCATGATTGAAAAATTGAGGATTTTAGCTTCAATTAAAAACTATATATTTATATTATATCAATGGTTCAATCTGATTGAATAGTAGAATGGCTTTTACCTGAAATCATGAACCAAACTAGTACTCACCGGTTCTAGAAAATTGCAATCGGGAACCGGATTTATATCCGCCGGACACCATCTAAAATCAGTTGATTGATTGAGTACGGTCGAATTCGATTTGGTTGGATCCCGATTTTTTTCTCACCCTGGACATCAGGTTGCTTCGAGTCCCAACGACCGGGACTTCGGAGGTGGGGGCTTAGGAACCACCGACTTGCGGCCGCAGCCACTCGTCGCTTGCTAACCACGGCTTAACGATTCGGGTTAGAGAGAGAGAGAGAGAGAAGAGGATGGCGAATTCATCATCATCTTCTTCTTCACGCTCGCTCTGACGCTCGCTCTGATTCCTTCCATTTCGCTTCTCTCTCCGGAAAGTCTCGTCCCCCGACCCTCGCTCTCTTCGCAAACCCTAATTCCGCAGCCTCGTCCAGCGGGCGCCTCCTCGGATTGCGACGCAGCATGAGCCGCTACGACAGTCGGTCCGGCGACCCCACCTCCTACCGCGACCGGAAAAGGTAATAATAAGTCATTTCCCCGGTTCGCTTCGAAGCATTTCTATTCATTCTACATTGGGGTTGCCTTTCATATGCTCGCTCGCCGGCGGGCGTGCCGCGATTATTTTAGTCTCGACCGGATTTTGACTTGATAAGGAGTTGCCGCTGAGCTCTGCTTGTGCGTAGTTGTTAGTTTGACTTTATTAGGGCTTGGGCGACTCTCGGTCCCCCGTGTTGTTGAACTCGCTTAGCAGTGAATGTTCATGGTTAGCTAGTGTGTTGTTTGCTTTTCGAACTTTGCTCCCGTCAAGGTCGAGGTTGCGCTACGATTGAACTGTTCTGGAGTGTACTTTTTGCGGATAGTGAATTGCGCTTCTATGATCTATACGGAGCCTTACTGAAATTTTATCGGTGGTATGATTTTCGAGCCTTTTTGAAAACCATGATCTACTGATGAGCAGTTTACTTTAGATCATGCTTATTGTAGTAGGACCTTAGCAGGCTATAACAGCAAGTTAATTAATCAGATGTTGTGACAGACATTTGTTTACTGTGATTGTCTGTGTTTTTGTAGTGATTCTGGGTTTGGTGGAGCTTCCAGCTATGGTACCCCTGTCCGGTCTTCAGCAGGTAGAAAGGATTACGATGGTGTTGAGTCGCCAAGGAGGACGGATTTGGATGGTTTAACTCCTTTCGAGAAGAACTTCTATGTCGAGTCTCCATCAGTGGCTGCTATGTCAGACAGAGATGTTGAGGATTACAGGAAAAGAAGGGAAATTACTGTGGAAGGCCGAGATGTCCCAAAGCCTGTTAAAAGTTTTCAAGATGTTGGCTTTCCAGGTAAGTTTTCTTAGTTGTCCAAAATTTGGATTTCGATGGCAATTGATCACATGAATTCAATGAGGTGATTCATTGGAGGGTTATTTTAATGTTAGCATAGAGCTTTTAGAATTTTGTTTGTTTGTTTGTGTGTGTGGAAGAAAGAAAGAAGGGAGGGGGGGCATGGGGCAAAGCATTCACATTATTAGGGAAACCTTCCAATTCAGCGGATTGTTCGTATAACTTTTGTTTTATGTTCCATGGAGAATTTCAGAATTGGTTTGAAGGAGAGACAGTGAAATGTTTTTATTTCTCATCTGTTCATGAATACTTTCAAAATGAACACTGGATTGGTCAAATTGTTGATTTGAGATCTCTTTCATACCAAATTATTCGAAAAAAGTTCATAAAGTTGGTTGAGAAATAAACTGTGGACAATGTCCTGGTGCTGTCTCCGGTCTCAATGTTCTGTTTGCAAAACTTTTGGATATGCAGAAATTTTCTCATATTCATTGATGACACTAGAGGAGAGAATACAGGGCTTCCGTGGGCTCTTCCATTCCGCGTCTTTCAAGTCCCGTAGAACCACTTAATTTGTCTATTAAGCATTCTCTTACTTTGAAAGACTCAGTACAGCTTTTTATTTACTACTTTCTCTACGTATACTCCAGATTATGTCATGCAAGAAATTGCAAAAGCTGGCTTTGTCGAACCTACACCAATTCAATCTCAAGGATGGCCAATGGCTCTTAAGGGCCGTGACCTAATTGGTATTGCCGAAACAGGGTCGGGAAAGACACTTGCCTACCTATTGCCTGCAATTGTCCATGTTAATGCGCAACCAATTTTGGGTGAGTATTTTACTGAAGACTTCTGTTTCGTTAACCCTCTTTGATCATCAACCTGGCTCACATAACTTCTCTTTCTTATCAGCCCCAGGAGATGGCCCCATTGTGTTAGTGTTGGCCCCAACTCGTGAACTGGCTGTTCAAATACAGCAGGAAGCTACAAAATTTGGTGCATCATCAAGGATAAAAAATACATGCATATACGGTGGGGTTCCGAAGGGACCTCAAGTGCGTGATCTCCAGAAAGGTAGGTGGTGATTAGATTAAAGTTATGCTGATCTGAAGAGGCGCGGCTTTCATAAACTGTACATCATTTGGTAATTGAATTTAAATTTGTTCTCTTTTTCCCCATTTTCCAAGTGTGGGAGTCTCCTGCGTCCTAAAGTAATTCTACTTGTAATTTGTCTCTGTGCCACAGGCGTCGAAATAGTGATTGCTACACCAGGAAGGTTGATTGATATGCTGGAGTCGCATCATACAAACCTGAGGAGAGTAACCTACCTCGTGTTGGATGAAGCTGATCGGATGCTAGACATGGGATTTGAGCCTCAAATAAGGAAACTTATTTCGCAGGTTTATCTGCTGTCACTATTTTTGGCAGTGTTATGTTTTGCATAATCTTACTCTTCTCCTTTTTCAGGCACAATGGTACATACAAACGCCTGCACAGAGACTAACCTATGATGTTGTTTTATTGGTTTTGCCATTCATGCAGATTCGCTTAGATCGTCAGACTTTGTATTGGAGTGCTACCTGGCCAAAGGAGGTCGAACAATTAGCAAGGCAGTTCCTCTATAATCCATACAAGGTGAGATTTCTCAGCATTTGTTCAGTGCAATGTAACTGCATCACCTAATTAGCATGTCTAAATCAATTTTCTAATTGGAATGGCGGTGAAATAGTTGGTCACTTGATACCAGAAGGTTACGACGATCTTACCCTGACCTCTTTTTTCTGGTTGTCGAGTTTAGTTGGATTGAACGTCCCATTTTTTTTCCCCTTCTCAGGTGATAATAGGTTCCGAAGATTTGAAGGCCAACCATGCAATACGCCAGATTGTTGATATTGTCCCTGAAAATAAAAAATATAACAAGTAGGGAATGCAATTTACCAGTTAATATAATTATGTACTTGATTACATCACCTTAGATTAATTGATGCAAAAGCTATTTGTCTCGTACACAGATTGGTAAATTTGCTGGAGGATATTATGGATGGAAGCCGAATACTTATATTCATGGATACGAAGAAAGGGTGTGATCAGATAACTCGGCAACTGCGTATGGATGGTTGGCCAGCTCTCTCAATCCATGGGGATAAAAGTCAAGCAGAAAGGGATTGGGTCCTCTCTGAGTTCAAAGCGGGCAAAAGTCCTATAATGACTGCAACCGATGTCGCTGCACGTGGTCTAGGTTCGTATTCTTGTTCAATACTTAATGCAAGAGTTACCATGGTACCTGAATCTGCAGTAGCTGTTTGTTCCCCACACTTTGTTGGTTGTTCTGATTTGCAAGTATTTTGTTGTGGCGTGGACATTATTTTACAATGTATGGATATCTTCATGCTAGCTTTGCATACTCTGGTGCTTTTCACCTAGTTGATGAGGTGAAGACACTTTGACATTAAATGATTCCCACTTTAGTAAGCATCTTTGTGTTATCGATTTGACTTTAATCTCTTCTCTTCATCTTGAATGTTAGTTTTCACTAGTTATTTTCTCAAATGCTCTCCTTTTGTTTAGCTCAGACACAGGGATACCATCTTTGTTCATTACTTAAACATACAACTGTCTGTCTAGCATTACTTGCATATTCGCTCGTCTTTTTACTTTTTTCTTTCTATCGTGGAGATAATGGCACATAGTCACTGATCACGACCATTTGATAGTTAAGTCTTCTAATAGGATGTGCATGTTGCTGTGCTTTTCTTCACGATCTCGTATGGATAGGTAGGTTGCCTGTAGATAAGCAGTAGCTTACTGTTATCTTCTACCTTGCAGATGTAAAGGATGTGAAGTACGTGATCAATTATGATTTTCCTGGCTCACTTGAGGATTATGTCCACCGCATTGGTCGTACCGGAAGGGCGGGGGCAAAAGGGACAGCATATACTTTCTTCACAGCTGCAAATGCGAGGTTTGCAAAAGAATTGATTTCCATCCTTGAGGAAGCTGGGCAGAAGGTCAGTCCTGATTTGGCGGCCATGGGGCGTGCTGCGCCTCCCCCTCCAGGTTTGTTACTGTGAAATCCCTGTTTCCGTTTGTTTTCTTTTTTCGCGTGTTTGTCTGTGAGGGAGAGTGAGGGCAAGAGAGATTGTTCTTAGGCTCCTTTAGAGGTGAGGTGGTTCTCTTGAATGGGCTGCAATCTTGGTGAGAGCAGAGCATCTCAATGCTGTTAGAAGATTGGCATGTGCAATTTGCAACTCCAAGCTGGATGGTCTCTATTAAGGGAAGGTGGATGGGGGAAAGCATGGTTGGTACTCTTTCAGGTTGTTGCTTGATGGCCAGTTAGTCTAAGCCTGCAGTCATCGAGAACCATGTCTCTGGGGTAATCTTTCCCCAGTTCCGCAGGTGATACATGATGTCAGTGTTGAGACATTAGGGCAAACTACTGTCTAGTGGTTCCTCCATAGAGAGTCGATGGCTTCTGTCATAAAATGATGCCTCTCTTTCTGAGCTTCTTCTTGTATTTTGATGGGTATGTTGGAAAAGCCAGCCAGAAGGTCGCAACTACATGTACAAATGTGCATGCAAATTAAACCACCCCCTCAAATACACCTCTGGTTTTCCAAAAGAAAATAAAGAAGAAAAGAAAAACTCATGCGAGTTATACTATTGTTTTGTTGCTGAGTGTGGCTTCTCTTGCAACCCCCGCTGTACAGGTCATGGAGGATTTAGAGATCGTGGTAGAGGTCACGGTGCGGGACGGCCCTGGAGCTGAAAAACCGGAGTCAAGAGTTCCAGCACAGATGTATGTTACAAAAAAGTACCTTCAGTGATAATTTGTACCGTGTTGCTTTACCGTATCAGCAGTGTTGGGAAAACTATTAATAGCAGTAGAGTAGAATTCACCTCTCCTCTCCTCTCCTCTCCTCCTAAAGTCCCTATTCGCAACCTGTTTCCAAATTTTGCTGAACTTCGTTCTTCGTGGGAATCGTGACAGGACTTAACCCAATTCCTTGAAGATAGGTCTGCTTTTTCTATTGCAAGCATTGTACTTTAATCCTCAATGATTCATCACACTTCTTTACAAACCGGTAACGAAAACAATAAGACGGGGGAAAGCCCTTGCTCCGTACCTTAATATGAGAGAGCTCTGGCTGAATTTCCAGAACGCAGGACATCGGAAAACACTTCTTATTTTCGTCACAATGATAGTTCTGTACACACATCGAATTGGGTGATTGAATCATGTATAATGTATTGTGTGACCTAACTTAACACCTGAGTGCAAAACAGGTTCCTTAAATCAACACTTCTCATCGTTTTTTGTGCTTTCGGTCAGTGTTCATCACTATTTCGGTCGGTGGACAATGTAAGGTAAGTAAGGCTCATCACGTGAAGGACAGGATTCTTGGTCGTCCTATCAGAATGAGAACCTCTGCCTTGCCTTTCTCTTACGATGACTAGGAGGAATTCGACGATTTAGATGGGCTTTAAGCACTGGCGTAGCGTAAGCAATGAATAGGTGACTAAGTGGGACTCCCTTAACCTACGGTTTCGCTAGCTATACCTGTAAATTAATTCAGCTAGAGGAATCGTGAATGTTCTGTCCTAGCAAGAAGCACAGATCAAGGCCGTGTATCATGAAGAACTGAACTGAAACATCTGGTCGTTCACCTCAGAAGGAAAAAAATAAAAGGTGTCATATATACATCTGCCTCGTTCATCACTATCTAGCATCTGCTGAGTAACTGTATTTTGTGGGTTATATTCCAGAAAGGCTCATGAACTTTCAACCTGGGATAAAAAATACCTCCAATTTTCAGACTATTCAAAAAATTCCACGAGATTTGACAGGTGGACAAAATCCCCACTGTTAGATTTTCGTCCATGCAAACCAATGTGGCATGTGACGTGATCAACAAGAAAAGTATCAAAAAAGTCATGAACCTATTACATTTGTGCCGATTTAATCTTAAACTTTTTGCATTTGTGCCAATTGAGTCCATTGGATCAATTTAGCCGGAAATCTTTGATGTGGAGGCCAACTATCCTAAGTGGCACTACTGACGCTGACGTGGACATTTTTAATAATTTTTTTAAAAAACTGAATTTTCCATTATTTTCTATTTGTTTTTCTTCCTTTCCTTTTGATCGGTGAGTGCCAGCAATCCCTTGCCGTCCCTTGGACGAGGGTCAGTAAGCCTTTGCCGGCCACTGGGGAGGATCATGGCCCTTGCCAGATCTGGGCGAGGGCCTCTCCCAGGGCCATCGTGGCCTCGCCAGCCAAAATGAAAAGAGAAAAAGAAAGAAAAAATAATAATTCAAATTTCAATGTTTTTTTTTGAAGAAATTACTAAAATTGTCCATGTCTGGGCCTGCCGCACCACATAGGACGGCTGGTGTCTAAGTCAGCGTTTTCCTGCTAAAATTGGCCAGATGAACTCAATTGGCACAAATGCAAAAGGTTTAGGACTAAATTGGTTCAATTGAAAAGTTTAGTACTGAATTGGCACAAATGCAATAGATTTAAGACTTTTTTTTGTAATTTTTCCCCTTGATCAATAACGTGGATGTGTACTAAAGACATGCCAGCAAAAGCAAAAAGAAGTTGAGCCTAAAGACATGCCAGAAGATTCGTGATCCTGGTTCGTCATCTTCATGTTTCAGCTGGTAATGGGTTTTCATGTTTCGAGTTCGAACGTCGTTTCAAGCAATTTCGTGGTGGGTATGTTGGTCGATCGGGCAAAAGTTCGTGGAGGTGTTTTGAATCATTTGAAAGTCAAATGTTTATATTTTATCTTACAAGTAAAACGTGCCTTTCGGGAACTGTGGCCGTACGTGGTTACTTCGTTCTTGTTCTTACCAGTTCCATCATAAGCTAAACTTGCATCAATGGAGATTCTGATGGGCCATTTTAGACCAACTCTATCCACAGTTGATGTGTCCAAGATGTGGCAGTATCCTCAAAAGATAGATGTCTTATTTTCATACTCTTTTTCTACAAAGTCCTTCTAGGTCAGAAAATCCAACTTATAAATGGCGCTTAAATAAGAAATTCGCGCATCATCAACATATCCCACGTCACTTTTACATACGTGTGCTCTCCCTCCATCTAGCAATTTAAGATTTTGGGTTGGACTTTCTAACATGTTATCAGGGTCAATTAATCAAATTTCACGCGCCGCTCCTAATTCAGCTTTCGAATGTGTTCCAACACACAAGATGGTTCTGAGCTCCACTAAACATTAGCTAACTTTGCGCTTACCTCTTATTTCGACTACTAACTTCGCGATCTGTGATTCGCATTCATTACATGTGCAATGAACCCATTCAATCCCATGTTTTGTAGGCGAGTAATCTGGGCATGAGTTATTGAGACATTGTTTCATTCATTCAATGAATGACATGGCAATTGTTTTCCAATCCACACCCACAAGGGTCAGATTGAGCAGAGGCAGATAAGGCAGTTGAGTACAGACAATGGAAACAATATCTGAATGTCTTATCTGCAAAATGTGCAGGCCATGCATATTCTAAAGGACCCAGACCCAGTAGGACCAAGTTAATACCACATTTTGGATAGCTCTCTCTCTCTCCAATTTGTGGCAATCTGCTTCCCATTGTACGATAGTTGATAACATTTTTGCCATGGCCACGTTTCTTATTGAAGACAATTTTCCTGGCCCTCAAGATTTTGTTCTCTGTCTTCAATGCAAATCGAATACTTATCCACAAGCCCCATTTTATTTTTGGGATAAGTGCACCGGAAGTCCTAAAATTTGTCGCAAAAGTGCAATTGAGTCCTAAAACTTTCAAAAAGTGCAATCAGGTCCTAAAATTTGTCACAAAAATGCAACTAAGTCCTAAAACCTTCAAAAGGTGCAATCAAGTTCTAAAACTTGTCACGAAAGTGCAATCGAGTTCTAAAACTTTCAAAAAGTGCAATCAACGGAAGGACTTGATTTCACCAATTTGACGAGTTTTAGGACTTGATTGCACTTTTTGAAAGTTTAGGACTCAATTGCACTTTCTGACAAGTTTCAGGACTTAATTGCACTTTTTGATAGTTTTAGGACTTAATTGCACTTTCTTGACAAGTTTTAGAACTTCCAACGCAATTATCCCTTTATTTTTCCTCTTTAATGGGCTGAAAATTTGTGCTTTGTTGCCCTCATTTTGATGCGATTATTATGAAATTTCCCTCGTGTAAGTGAGCGAAAATGTTCGAATCGGTTCGATAACGAAAATTGGGTGAAATGAAAAATTGCTGGTCTTTACGAGTAAGATCTCTAAATCGTGCTAATTATTTACTAGTCAAGATATCCCCGGAAGTTGAAAAAATATTGGACATGAAAAGGTTAGGCGTTGGCTATTGTTGGTGTTAGGATGTTGAAAGGTTCGATATCAAGGAATGTCCTCCCGTCTGACTAGGATGATAAGGCTTATCCAAATTCGGTTCAGTCCACCATTTCAGGCTGATTTTTTGTTAGGGATTTCCAAATGAAGGTCTCGAGGGGGGGCGTTTTAGGAAGAGAGCACCACCACCATCCGCCAGGAAGACGAGCGCCACACGGCGGCATATAAACGGGCCACACCGGCGTCGTAGGGTTTTCCCCGAGAACCCCACAACGGGCGGGTTTAGATCTTGATCGCACTTTTTTATTTTTTAAAATGACGAAAATGGACTACTCAAAAACCCAATTTGATGGGCCCCTCTTTGCTTAACGGAGGCCCAGTAGGAGCCCACCGAACAAGAATTCAACCAGCAATTCTGTCTGTCAACATGGCCCCAATGATACAGATTGTCCAACGGCCTGCAAATCAATTTTTTTTTTTTAATCTTGTCCACTGTCGAAGTATAAAACTTCAATTAAGTCCCTAGCGAATAGACAAGATAAATGATATTATGCATTTCACCAACGAGTAGCTTTTCCCCCTTGAAGAGACAAATTCAAGATAAAGAGAGGAATGAATGAACATAGAAAAGATCTAATTGTCATGCCTGACTACGATCACATAAAAGCTTATCCCCTTTTTTTTTTTCCAGCCTATATTATTGGGCAGTGTCCTAATAATATATCGATTATATATCATATACAAAAAAAAGAACAAAAGAGGATTATGAATTATCCAGAGTGGAAATGGTGACGTGGAGGTGGCACACATGTCATCCTCACCCTCTAATTGCATGGATGTCATTCAATTGCTGACAAAGCATTTTATGAAAAAAAGATTGTCTAGATAGTTTGTGTGCTCTTGTCTAGAAAGATCTATATTGTATTAGAGCCGGGCTCTGCTCTGTTTATTTCGCCTGTGCGGCCCCGCCTTTTTGTCGAACTCCACGCGGCTTTCCTAATCCGGCTTGCACGTGAGAGGGGTTTTAGAATATCCCACATCATATGTCCATGTGATTTATATGCTCTTTCTATACATATTGTCTCACTTGCTTATTAGCTCAAACTTTTGGGCTGGATTCGCTCTTCTATACTCCCTGTTGTCTTCGACGCCAAATTCCGATACCTTCTCATTTATTTTAATTACGAGTAAAAGGGAACGGAAAAAAAAAAGAATGATTGGCTCTCCTCCTAAAAAAACAAAAGGAAAAAAAAAATCACGAAAAAGCAGAGTAATGGAAAGGACGAAGGGAAAATGGACTTAACGTGCATGAGCCGATGTGATACATGTGTGACAACGAAAGCCATGTCCATCACCTCCTTTCTTGTGGAGTAAAGTGTACAAAATGCAAATGACCAACATGGGGCCGCGGATTCTCGTTTTCGCCCGACACGATCGATGCACATAAGCCATAAGAACACCAATACAGAGAGAAAATCCGAACACGACAAGGCACAATAATAAATCAATATAGTTCTGACGCATGCCGGTCATTTATTTTATTAAATAACATTACGGTGTTTTGAAATTAACACGATCAGAAAGCACGATAACGATAACCTTTCGATAAAAACGATACGGATTTCTAACCCATTCAAGTCCCTTGCTCATGATTAATGTTTGGTTCTGATCCTTAAAGAAAAGGGTGGGGGGAAAAGGAAGAAAATTGCATTTTCTTGGGGATTTTTCCAATAAAGATTGAGCTGAATATATATGCTGATTGATTCGCAGATGGTCCTAAGCGAGTGATGGAGACATTTACCAAAGTGCAAGCACCGTTTGGAATAGAACATGGATGGAGGTCGGCCCGCCCTTGATGAGCCCACAAAAGATGTTGGGAGAGGAAGGGGAATGCATTTAAGTCAAGTGAGTAGAGGGCGGTGGTTCAGCTAATGTTGTCTGAGGCCAACTTTGATTATTCCCTTTATTAGTGCATCATAGCTAGACTATTATTCATAAGCAAAGTCCAAAGTATGATTATCCGGTACTTGTCCGTAATCAAAGAAGACATAATCATCTATGTTCTCGAGCCATAATAGAATAACAATGAGCGAAAAACCAAGATGTTTTTTTACTTAGTTTTCGTTGGTAAACATTGTACTTGGATATTGGCTATGTTGAACCGATGAATCGAACTCAAGCCAATAACCCACAAAAAAGATCGGTTGAATCCAAGCCGGCAAATTCACTAGATTGATACATCGATTATCCAATCCATCTCCCTATAGAAATGCAAAGAAAGTGCGTGTTTTTGCGAGCTTCTCTCGTTTTTTCTTTCTTTCTTTCTTTTTCCTTTTCTTTTGAAATTTATCGTTCATTTAAGAGAATGGTTCTGTGGAAAATGATTTCTCCTATGCCGTTTCCCAAGGGAAGAATGTTGAGGATGCTTTGGAGCTTTGTGAATGCAGGCAAGCAGCTCCATCGACATGGATCGGGCAAAGCTCGCTCACGGAGCGGCGGGCCAAGCCTCAATATTACAATGAGCGAAAAACGCCGTGAATCGAACAAGAACCCGTTGCATTCGAATTAGCTTATTCGCTCAGCCAATCCATGTATGGAACTTACATACTTGGGTCAGTGTGTGGAGAGACCTCTTTGATCTTCTTTCCTCAAGTTGGTTTTGTGCACCTTGCCCTAACGAGTGCATCCTCATACCTTTCATCGCACCAAGGGCTTCTTGATTCTCTTCCTACGCAATCGTGACTCAAAGTGCATGGCTTCATGCATAACTAAAGATAAAGAATCGCGGAAATAGAATACTTAGACACTTCAACCACCATTTCTTAATTAAACTTTAAAAAAAAAAACACACAAAGAGGAATCGATGCAAGAAAACAAGAAAATCTCTGATTGTCCCCGGTTAAAGACAAACGTTGACGTCTGAACAGTCGTAATCATCTTTTGATTATCTTAATCAGCCACCCAAAATCATCTTTTAATTAGAGACTGCAAGTCAAAGACAGAGAGATATAGATTAGAGGTGGCAAGCATCACGATGCGTACGGCCTCCCACGGTCGTGTGCAATTTGTCTGCCTATGTGATATATTCGAATTTGAAAACGGGCGGTCGACTAAAAACTTAAAAGCACGTCAAAGTGGACGATATCGGAACATCTCAAAGAGTTAGAGCGATACATTATTATTCCCTGCGGACATAATGCATGATGTATAGTTCCACGAAACATCGTGCAAGCTCATACTTAGGGATACAGGCTCCGAATTTTTCGTATGTACATATACATGCATAACATTAATGAGAAATCGAAGTGTGGCCACAACAACATGACATCTCCATCGCATGATAATCATAAATACCAAGTGGATCCATATGACACCCACAAACGCATACATACACACAACTTTTGGCCCCCCTTGAATTTAAAGAACTTGCACTTTTCCTTCCTCTCCTAGCCCCAAAAAGTGCAAAAGAGCAGGGGCAGCCTTGAGCCAAATCACCAGTGTTCATATGGATCATAAGAAACTGTGGCCCCTCTATATCCATCCAATGAAATGATCAAAAGATGTGGACTTCACTGGCCAAGCACAAAACAAAATAAAAGGAGTGCAATGTGGCAATCTCATCCAGTACATGCATGAACGACAGTTCTCACTCAATCCTCTTGGTCCCGTTGTCCCATGGGGCCCGCTTGCTGACGTGTAACGCCCCGTCGCGCCACGTCAGCACGGACCTGCTCCTCAGCCGACGTGTCGTCCTAATCCTCTCCTACGTCACATGTCCTCCTCAATTCACGCAACACCCCAAGAGAACATGTAGGAATTGATCTACTGATCTAGTTAAATGCCACATTTGTACATTTCCTTAGTTTTTGTCGGTGGGACTATAGCTCCATGAATTAACCAAATGCCCTTTCCACTTTTGTGCCATCATTGCTTCCCCATGACCAGCGTGCCACCTTAAGAGGGGTCAACGGGTCAAAAGGGTCAGTGCATTTTGAGGAGCTCATTCAATTGAACAACCTCATCACAGTACAGTTCAATAAGATGTCATGTGGCTGCAGTGTCCCTTAGCTAGCAGTCTAGTATGAAGAGCATTAAATGAGATTTAGCATTCTGATTTAGCATAGAGGTGACATGTGGAGATCTTTTTTTAACTCAAAAGAGCACAATTTACATCAAATGTCGCATCAAATTTCAGGTTTCTTCACATAAGATGAGTCGGACTCTGAGAATAAGCCGGAGCGAAATTCGCAACCACCTCAATGATATAGCTGTTAATGGGTTCTCAATGCACGTGGCATCGATTGTTTTTATAGTAAATTTATGGTATGGTTTTGCTTGTTTAAAGAATGAAACATAAGGTGAAGTGGTGTTCATTGATCCTTGATTGATTGATGGAATAAGCAAGTTGGCCTCCAACTCCATGAGCCCACAATTGAGAGAAGAGAGGTAGGTCCACATGTGGTTGAAAAATTCAATCCATATGAGCTGTATGCTACTCTATGAGGCAGCAGATTGTGACCCTTACAGCTAATTTCGTAGCCCTCCTAATCCCCAATTTATTATCACGTCAGCATTAAAAAAATGAAGTTTTAGTTCAATCAAAGAGACTTCATATATTGAGCCCTTCAATACGAGGACCCCATCTTTTTTTCCCCTCTCTTCTCCTTCAAATTTCCTTCTTGTTTCTTAATCTCAAGTGTTACTTCTTAGTTTATGAAGCTTCTAAAATAAATTTTATAATAATGGACTGGACTGGACTGGACCCTAGTCCAAACTTTCACTCCAGCCCCACATGTCCAGAAATTAGACCAAAATCAGAAATAGTAATTGTGTATAACCCAAGTGATGATGCTAGGTGTTTTTCGAATTTCATATTTTCATACATCATTCGTTTGGCCGTATATTTTGAAAAAAACGGATGTGATTTTCGCTGAAGTCGTGACCGACAAATGAGTAGTTGCGATATAAATCACCGTGAACAATTTGAAACTTAAATTCTCCTGAAATAGAAGAAGGTATAAAAAGATAAAAGAAGATACATTTCTGGTCGGGTTGGGGTTTTCAGTTAATTAATACACACTCCTTTCATTTCTGGTCGAGTTAGGGTTGTCAATTAATTAATGCACACTCCTTTCGCGCGAAAGGGAAATCTCGTATCTATTCTAAAGAACCCATGTGTCCCTGAGGGGGAGAGGAACTACCTGACAAGCTTTACAATTCCTAATCCTAGAAAACTTGAATTGGAAGGTGAGGGAAGTTGGTGTTTCCAATCATGCATTGGGGTGGCAAGTGCATGCAATCTTTCTTGCTATTGCTTGGTTTATGAGACTCCTAGCAAGAACACTAAACAGCCAAATCCCACTGAAAAGTCAAGCCTCATCCCTTGTTCTCTTTTGCCTTTTTATCCCCTTTCTTTCTCTTGCTCCCCCCGCCAAGTAATCCCTTCATTCCCATTTCTCAAAGTTAAAGCTTCTCATGCCCATTCATGGCATCAATCTTGCAGGTGCAGACAGAGAGAAGAAAGAGTCCAGAAGTTGTAATTAATCATTCGAGGGAGATTGATCCCCTAGTTGTAAACTGTTTTTTTTTTTTGGTATCACAACACACAAAATCTTTAAAAATTTTACCAATCAACGGGTGAGATTTATTCTTATTTGATCCAATGACTTCCGATCCTTTGGATTTACAAATCAACGGGTGAGTTTTACTCTTATTTGATCTAGTGACTGCCAATCCTATCAAGAAACGAGTATTCATTGAATCATGAAAGCTCCCTAATCAATCATTTAGGGTGTTAACCTAATTCTTCACTGTTGGGCGTCATTATATTTCCGACCCCTCATTGTTCGGACCTAGGTTGTCGTCCCGGTAGATACGTTTCTTGCGACTTTAACTTAGCAAGATGCGTTTTAAAATCGTGCGGGCACGAGTGATCTAAGACTAGAACGGGATAATCTCATACTAGCGACAGGCCTGAATGGAATGCCTATAGCGGTGTTAGATCTAAGGGAGGATGCCGGGTGCCCAAATATGTATACGATCCCGCAGCTCGCATTGGTAAATAAGGAGTTACACACAAGCTCAAACCAACGGGACATGTTCTAAAGCCGTGCGAGTGCCAATAAGGTACGACAAAATTGGATAATTTTGTGCTATGACACAGCTACGAGGTCAAGTTTGATGGGATTTTATTCTAAACCGAATTAGAACAATCACAAAGAAAAAAAAAAGGAATGGCACACGAGTTTACCTAGGTTCACCCAGAAATAGGGCTACGTCCTGCAAGGGATTTCACTATTTTAGGTTTTCACCACAAAACACTCGTTACAATGATATCTCATACGAGTACAATATATAGGACTTAAAAATGGGCCCAAGACCCAAGCCTATCCGAAACTCTTTGATCCCACAACAAACGGGCCAACTTAAACACAAGTCTAAATCCGATGTTGTTTCGGGGGAGTTGCCCATGAACCCCCGCTCGCTCACCGGCGAGCGGGGTAGTCGTCCGCTCACCAGTCAGCGGGACCCCCGTTTCGGGGGCACTGCCCCGAACCCCCGCATTCCGCGCGCGGGGTCATAAGTCGTCGATTCATACTTCAGTTTTCCTAAGCCCACGTGGGCGTACCCGGTATGAGAAACAAGGGTTCCCGAAGTATTCGCCAACTCCAACAAAGTTGCCTACACTCACTAATGTCGAACCATCCAATGTACGGGTCGAGTTGCACATAGCCCGTGTTAGGACAACGCTTCTAGTATGTTAAGTGAACTTAAATGAGTGTATTTAGAACAGATTTACCTTCCCATTCTTTCGTTAATCCGTTGATCAACTCCAACTCGATTTCCCTTTCCCTCTTCCAATCAAAAACTGTCTTATTCTAGTTTGAGATAAGTGTCATTAATTCATTGTAGGAGAGAAAGGTTGCAAAGGAAGCAATTTCCTCGACCAACTGGACTTCCATTGTCATCCTTCGTTTTCGGTTAAGGAATGATAATACGGATTCAATCCTTTGCACACGATTGATCAATGAGTAGCAAAATTTGGTCCCATCTGTACCAACCTGTGGCCCTTAATAATCCCCTAGCACTTATGGGCTTACAGGCTATACTTAGAAAGGGTGGAAGACAATCATGTGAAATTGGAGAAAGGCTAGCGATGTTGGTTTGGATCTACTCATTAATTGAAATTAATTTCGATGCGCATTTATCGCGTGCTTGCAAAGTTTGCATCTATATTACCCGGCCATTCACGTGCTTCATAAATGGTCTTTAATCACAAAATTGCTACACAAAATATAAATCGCCCGACGCGTCCATGATTTTACCTAATTATGTCCGTAAATCGGAATAGCTTCGCAAAAGGACATTATCGTGATTGGAGTTTAGTACTTCGAAATCTTTTTGACGGAGGATAATTGTCGTCTACTGAAAAATGATTAGTTTATCCTATACCCCTTTTTAGCTAAAACGGTGTCGTTTTAGGAAGGCCTGACTTTGACCCCGTGAGGGGGTGACAGACATTAGTAAAATCACGAGATCCACCGACAACAAACGCACGCGCTTTTGGTCGCACGTGCATGCCACCGGCGAAGCCGACGATCGGCCGCTCGCGATCGTAATGCGTCCACGCTCTTTGGTGCGCGTGGCACTGGCGGCTCATAAGACCAACATCAGAAAGCGGACAAAAGAGCCGTACGATTCTATGTTGGGAAAAAATAGAGAATCTCTGTAAGAAGAAATCATATTACTTGCCGAATTTAAAAAAAAAAGATGCGAATTATTCTTAGGTTCATAATTAATTAAAATATCACTTCGAAACTCAAAACCATGTCGTTTTAGCTGGCAAGCCGGTGAAAGTGTTGCGCCAATCGCATGGCCACGGTAAGTAATATAATTTACCAAAATTTTGCTGTGTATTTGTTTATGGAAGGAAGAAATGAGTTTTGCAGAAAATTAACAATTAAATAAAAAAAATTATTTCACGTAGTTTCCACTTGAAGCAAAACAATACAGAGACTTCGGCATGCTTACGTGAGTAGCTTAGTTTTTGGTTCTTACCTCCATCAATCTGAATGATGAGTAGAAGTTTTGGAGTTTTGACGAGTCTTTGAAGAGGGATTGAAGTGTGAAGATATGAAAACGAGGACGGTAAATAAGAAGAGTCGAGTTTGCTTCCAATTGTTTTCCTCGTCTATCGACACATGCAAAAGAAACTTTGCTCGTTTTCATTAAAAAAAATTGGGAATGAGGAAATATTGCCAATCAATTTTTGGATTTTTTTTTTCAATTTCTCGAATTTCTTCAATAGAAAAAGAAGAGTAAACATCTTGTGTGTTTGGGGGCATTCTTGACTTTATGATTTTGTGTAACTTCCAAAATACTAAACACATCAAATTGTAGAATTTTACTGACATCTGAGGTAAAATAAAGCTTAGAACTTTTTTTTTTTTTTTCATATTCTAAAAAATACAATTTTTTTTTGTTTTGTCCAGAAACTACTTTTGACTTGCAAGATGTTTCGGGCATGCAAATAGTACACATTCATTTAAACCTCTTACCGCCATTATGGCCTTCTTAACCACCTTCTGCCGTTTCCGTTCTTGGTGATGCAAAATCGATCCAGGCTTTTGAATTTCTCTAATTTATTGGAGGAAAGAAATTTAATTTTTTGTTGGATGAAGCTCCAGGCCAGTCAGTGTGAGCCAGAGCATCGAGGGTGGGACCCAAAGCCCTCAAGGTGGGACCCGCCTTCCCTGTCAAACCCTCCATGATTCAGTGTTTATAAGCAGCAACGAACTCCATTTCAGCAGCAGCAACTCAAACTAATCCACACTCAGTGGTCTCTGCAAGCTCTGTGAAGTGTGAGCCTCATTCCTTTTCACTCTTTCATGCCCATTCTCACATTTTGAACTTTTTTTTTTGTTCTGCCTTCTTGGCAAGAAAACAAAAGAGAGAGCGGCTCCAGCAACAAGAAATCCACAAGCACCTCTGTTTCTTGTCCTTGCCCATCACTGCTTGTGCTTCCTCCTCTGATCAAGAATAGAATAAAGTGGGGCGCAAGCAAGAATAAGAAGAAAGGCACTTTTTTCAGACAAGGGTCTTCTTCCTTTTTCATCCATTGGACCATGGGGTTGAGGGCGGTGAATATAATGTGGAATGTGGCTGTGGTGGTACTCGCTTTGTGGGTTTTTTGTGCTTCTGTGAGAGCCTCTGTGTCTTATGATGCTAAGGCCATTACAATCAATGGGCAGAGAAGGATCCTCATTTCTGGGTCCATTCACTACCCCAGAAGCACTCCTGAGGTAGCTTCCTTTTTCTCCTTTTTTTTTTCCCCTTCTTTTTGGTTAAATGTATCTCCATTTTCTGCTGATTGATCCCCCCCCCTGTAAATGGGCTTCTCTACTTTGAGCTTTTTGTCAGTAAAGTATCTATTCTCTTATCTCAGCAAAAGCTCCTTTAATTTGAAAAAATAGGCTCTTTTTTGCTGGTCAGCTAAGCTTTTGTCTCTGGTAAATTTATGGCCTTCAACTTTACTTGGTTGCAGATGTGGCCAGATCTCATTCAGAAGGCAAAAGAAGGAGGTTTGGATGTCATTCAGACTTATGTTTTCTGGAATGGCCATGAGCCTTTGCCTGGCAAAGTAACACAACTAGTCAATTATTTTTCTTTTCAAATCTAGGTTGGTTATGAAAGGAAAAAGGTCTAATCTTGATTAAATTTGCTTTATTAGTACAACTTTCAGGGAAACTACGATCTCGTGAAATTTGTCAAGCTCGTGCAACAAGCAGGCCTCTTCGTTCATCTCAGAGTTGGACCTTATGTCTGTGCTGAGTGGAATTTCGGGTAATATACATGATTTATCCTAGTCCTAGAAATAGAAGAAAATTTCTATTTTCATGTGAGGATTTTGTCAAGTCTTTTTTAAACTTGTTTCTGCGTCCAGTGGGTTCCCTGTTTGGCTGAAATACGTCCGTGGTATTAACTTCAGAACAGATAATGGACCATTCAAGGTTAGCCATTTTTTATCATCTTCTCTTTTCTTGCTCTTAAACATGAATTTGTTATATTTGCTGATTATTATTATTTTTTGGCCATCTTGAAGTATCACATGCAAAAGTTCACAACAAAGATTGTCGACATGATGAAAGCAGAACGGCTGTTTCAGTCGCAGGGCGGACCGATAATCTTGTCCCAGGTTCATAATTCACTGTTCCAATGACATTGCTTTGTTAATCATTGGATGAAACAATTCACTGAGATATCTTTTTTGGGCGATGTCTGAGTGTTATTGTCTGTGATTCAGATCGAGAATGAATATGGACCCATGGAGTACGAAATTGGTGCATCGGGTCGAGCTTACACCAAATGGGCAGCCGAAATGGCAGTGGGTCTAGGCACTGGTGTCCCGTGGGTCATGTGCAAGCAAGATGATGCCCCTGATCCTATTGTGAGCACCCTCTTGAAGTTCTCGGTTCTAGAAGCATTAATGTTTCTGATCTTATTGTCGAGATAGATGTTTCTCATGACCCAATCCTTCATCCTTTGGTGGGGTTGCAACAACACAGAATGTTGTCTCCAGACAAGTCATGGCTACTTTGAATCATTAGTTCACACTGCACATGGCTCACTCTTGCACTTTCTAAAATCAGATTTTTGCACTACAGTCTTAACTTGCTTTATCCTTGTATCTTCTCATAATGTTAGCGGGACCCATGTCGCTGTTAAGCATTAGTAATAGTTCAAATTTCAGTTTCATTAATGTCAGTAGCAAGTAAATATTTATTTTATCTGTTTAGAAACATAAAAGAAATCATCTCCCTAATATTCAATTGGGTCAAAGCACAATCTAACTCGTGCTTTCTAGAGATGGTCAATCTGAGGATGGATTTCTGTTGTTTCAGTTACTGTCGTGTCTGTTTGGGTAATGCTTGCATCTTATTGTTTGCAATAGATCAATACTTGCAATGGCTTCTACTGTGACTATTTCTCTCCCAACAAGGCTTATAAGCCCAAGATGTGGACAGAAGCATGGACAGGCTGGTAAATTCTTACATCCTTTCTTGAAGTTCAATGCTCTGCAAGTCTTACCAGTCATGGTGTTCTCTTTTTGTGATTCCTCTGTTTTCCTTTGATGCAGGTACACTGAGTTTGGAGGTCCAGTTCCTAACCGTCCAGTTGAAGATCTGGCCTTCTCAGTTGCGAGATTTATACAGAAGGGTGGAGCTTTCATCAACTACTATATGGTAATATGACAGCTTCTTCAAATCCATAAAGGGAGTTAGTTTTTATCAAACTGAACTGAGGCTCTCTTTGCAATATCAGTACCATGGAGGAACAAATTTTGGCCGAACTGCTGGTGGTCCATTCATTACTACTAGCTATGACTATGATGCTCCCCTCGATGAATACGGTGCGTGGTTTCTGTCATATGAGAGTGTTTATTAACCACTAAATATTAGGTTCATTCTTGTTATTATTAGAAGGAAGCTTCCTGCCTCAAGTTCACGTCTTTGTCGACAGGAGTTTAAATGGATGGCCGAGTCGAAGTGGCACATCATTGAGTAATAAGTACTGTTGTCGTGTGTTAAGACTGATAAAGACTAAATGGTGACTCTTTGATGGAATTGTGGTGATGACCTTGTCGAGATACTAGGTTCATGTCGTCACTCGATTACTGGCACTTCATATGTGAAAGCTTTGTTCCGGAAATTGATTGACACTTCCTTTGGCCTTTTGCTCTCGAAATTCTGTAATATTGTACACTACTTTGTTGCATTAACATTGCTTTCCTCTGCATAAAATGTTGTCCTTACTTGGAATAAACCCGTGTCTTATTTGTATAGACCATTGCGCGAGTCCACCCTGAATAATAAACATTCATTTTAAAGATAGAAAAGAATGAAATTGCCTTTGGCAATTAATCGATCAATCTGTCTGTAATTTTTTACCAGAACTTACCCAGAAAAGAAAAGGAAAATGACAACTTGCAATATAATATACTGTGCCATCTTCATTTCATTTATTTTGCTGAAATTTTACAAATGACGGAACAAGATTGATATCGTCAGTGAATTTATAAGTTTATGTGAATGAGAGGATCTCTTCCCACTTCTCTTTTCAGGATTATTGAGGCAACCCAAATGGGGCCATCTAAAAGATTTGCACAGAGCGATAAAGCTTTGTGAACCAGCTTTGGTATCTGGCAATCCTACTGTGGCAAAACTTGGGAACTATGAAGAGGTTAGCTTCAGTTTTGACCATTATTCTATCTCCGATTGGATTGAATTTGAGCTAGTGAGTTCATGACCCCCTCTACTCAAATGCAGGCTCATGTATTCAGATCAAAGTCCGGGGCATGTGCTGCATTCCTTACAAATTACCATTCAAATGCTTTTGCAAAAGTTTCTTGGGGGAATATGCATTATAACCTTCCTCCTTGGTCCATCAGCATATTACCTGACTGCAAGAACACCGTATATAACACCGCTAGGGTGAGTTACAGGACCGCTTTAATTTATTATCGACTATGTAGATTTCAGAGTGATTATCATATCATATTTACATCCTAAGACATGGTAAGCCATGACCAGGAAAGGTTAAAAGGACAGAACGAAAGCAAGGCATGTGGACAAAGTATCCATAGTTCTAAATTAATTGCTTTGATTCAGTCTTTTATATTTCCATCCCTCACATCATTGCATAATTGGCATGCGGTGAAGTTGCACTTTATCCTATGTTTTTGTCTTCATCTATAGTCACTGGCATGAGAACCAAAATTCTTGTAAAAAAAATATCTTGCAATGGCAAAACTGAATACGTGTTGAAATTGCTGTGCAGGTTGGTGCTCAGAGTGCAAGGATGAAGATGACTCCTGTTCCTATTCATGGAGGCTTCTCTTGGCAGGCATACAATGAAGGGCCCGCTGGATATGAAGACAATTCATTTACAATGGCCGGGTTGTTAGAGCAGATAAATACTACAAGAGATGTCTCTGATTATCTGTGGTACATGACAGAGTAAGTGAGGAATAACCAACACTACATAACTTTTAAAGGGAATAAAAGGATCAACAAATTGTGCTCATTGAAGTTTACTTCACATTGAAGTCATGCTCCGTCCTAAAGATTTCCATCTTCTATTTTTCGCCTCTCTCCAGTGTGAACATCAATTCCAAGGAAGGGTTCTTAAGAAGCGGTACATATCCAACTCTTACTGTCCAATCGGCTGGTCATGCCTTGCATGTTTTTGTCAACGGCCAACCCTCAGGTGTGGAGCACTTCTTATCTTTACTGTATTTCTGCCCTATCTATCATTTAGTTGTATCACTCTCGTGCCCTGTTCAATAGCATTTTGTGGAAAGGAAATCTAAAAGAGCTCCTCATGAACAGCCATGCAATTTCAACATGAAAAGTTCCAAACTTTAACAGTAGCACACTGCGAGCAGAGCAGGATTATCATCCTTGTGTTTGTAATGTCAACTAAATTGGGAAAAGAAGGTTCGAGTAAGAAGTTGAATGCAAAAGTGAAAGCTAAAATCAGACAACATATTGCCCTTTATCAATGCATCCAGTCTTTTCCTTTGTGCACATAGGTAGTTTAGTCAGATGATAGTTTCTGTCTTACAACTTTAGACGTCATTTTCACGCAGGAACTGTATACGGAAGTCTGGAATTTCCAAAACTTACTTTCAACCAAGGTGTCAAGCTGAGAGCTGGTACTAATAGAATTGCGTTGTTAAGTATTGCCGTTGGGCTACCGGTGGGCATTCTTCCTGCCTTTCTTGCGTCTACATCAACCTCAATATGTTTTTAACTTGTGGACTTAATTTAGTACACTTCTCTTTTTTTTCTTAACTCTCACCAGAATGTTGGTCCGCATTTTGAGAGATGGAATGCGGGTGTCCTTGGTCCTGTAACATTGTACGGTCTCAACGAAGGGAAGAGAGACTTGTCATGGCAGAAATGGTCTTATAAGGTTTGTTTCTGACATCCCTCCATGTCTTCTTTTGTCGTTCTGAAATGCTCAAAGTTGTCTGAAGGTGCCGTTTTTTTCTGGTACAGATTGGTCTTAAAGGAGAAGCCTTGAGCCTTCATTCTCTCACTGGGAGTTCCTCGGTTGAGTGGGCTGAGGGATCTTTAGTGGCACGGAAGCAGCCACTGACATGGTACAAAGTAAGTATCTAACCATCGATACTTTTTGTATCGGAGCAGTGAATTCTGCAGAAGCTTTGACTGTTGTTACATTCTGATAAAAAAGCTATAAACTTAAACGTTAATTAACATCCTCATATTATGTTCCAGACTATTTTCAGCGCTCCCGCTGGTAGTGCTCCACTGGCTCTGGATATGAATAGCATGGGCAAAGGTCAAATTTGGATTAATGGACAGAGCATCGGGCGGTACTGGCCTGCGTATAAAGCATCCGGTGCTTGTGGCGGTTGTAACTACGCCGGGACCTACAGCGAGAAGAAATGTCTAAGCAATTGCGGTGAAGCTTCACAGAGATGGTGAGAGGAATGCTATAACTCATTTCAATCTCTTTCTATGAGCAGCCTCCACACAAAATTTTCAACTGACTTGTGACTGAAACTTTCAGGTATCACGTTCCTCGTTCGTGGCTGAATCCGACGGGGAACTTGTTAGTTGTTCTTGAAGAATGGGGTGGGAACCCGAATGGGATTTCCTTGGTTAGGAGAGACATTGATAGCGTGTGTGCTGATATTTACGAGTGGCAGCCAACTCTCATGAACTATCAAATGCAAGCATCTGGTAAAGTCAACAAGCCGCTAAGGCCTAAGGCCCATTTATCGTGCTCACCGGGACAGAAAATCTCATCGATCAAGTTTGCCAGCTTCGGAACGCCAGAAGGCATTTGCGGAAGCTTCCGTGAGGGAAGTTGCCATGCCTTCCACTCGTATGACGTATTCCAAAAGGTATGCTACAATTGCACATTCTTGAGTTCCTTCTTTCCCGGTTTTGCTACATTTTCATACATACTTTTGGGCTTTATTGACCATGAGTACTGCCTCTTTCTCAGACTTGTGTCGGACAAAACTCTTGCACAGTTCCTGTCACTCCTGAGATATTTGGCGGTGATCCGTGCCCTAGTGTCATGAAGAAACTGTCTGTTGAGGCGATTTGTTCCTGATTGCCTACAAAGAAGTCTGAATCCTATGGAACGAAGGTTCCGCATTTTGGTAAATTAAGTTTGACGTGTCCATAGTCCCTAGAACGATCTGTATTGGCTTTTCCAAGGCGAAGTTGTACAAATACACGACAACACACTCGGTGAAAAGCCCTGCCTAGATTCCTGGAGATGATTGCTATAAGCTGTATCCCTATGTACATATCCAGCTTCTCTTAGCTTTGTTACCCCTGCAAGTTATAGAGAAGTGAGAGATAGCACGTCGAGACCACAATCAATTGAGTCCATGTGCTTTCTGGTTTCTTTTTTCAGAAGATGGAAGCCTCTGGTTTCCAACTTTTCTTTTTTATGTACTTGCCATTGGATTCGACTTCCTGGAAGCAAAATTTGTAACAAATGCTTCAAATGTTCAATCATGTGATGTTCATTTCTGGGGGCTTATCGTAATGAATTCATTCTCAAGTTGGGTGCTTGAATCATCGTTTGAGTGATGGCTCGTCTGTTTATTTTTACCTGGCTCCTACTTGCCATGTCCGTTCATGTATATAAGCCAGTAAACCGGCAAGTACTGGCGTGAGACCATTTGTTTCGACGGCTCAGGAAGTTCTCATTCTAAGAAAAAGGGGAAAAGAACACCTCGATGACCTCAAGCTCAGCGATACTGCACGCATTAACACCAAACATTGAAGAGAAAATCGAAGAAAGTGTCCTGTGATGCTCAAAGTTGAAACTACCTGCAGCACAAGAAGCAAAGATTCTGGAGAAGGAGAAGAGCATGGACATGGTTCATTGACCTTCATGATGAACCAGGCCTGGAAGAAATCTTGTCAAGCCCATTCAAACATGGGCTCGGCCTCACTAATTGATGGCCCTATGCGTAAATACTAACCTTAAGCATCATTTTCATCAATGACCACTTCAGACACCTCTCTCTCTCTCTCTCTAGAAGACTATCATGTCATACTATCCTTTTTACAGTCTCTCAGCCAATGTTATTCTGTCCCTTGGATGTCTCTGAGCCATGCGAGGACTCTTGGGTCGTGGATGTCTCTATCAGTTGACAGATGTAAATGTCTTTGTCTACTAGGGGAGTGATGGAATTGCATTGGGTGGTCTATTTCTAGCAGGTTTTGACACCATGATATCATCTTCTTTTTCCCTGAAATGTCGGTCAAGAAGATGCGAAAGATGCAGGCTAAAATGAGAAATGAATAGGTCAAGATAAAACCTAGTGAATTTCTTTCTGATTTTAATTCATATTGTCCAGCATGAAAACAAGGGAGACTTTATATTTCGAAAAGGAGCGAAGAAACCAAATTTAATTCTGGATTGATCTATTCTCTTAGGATGAGATCACGGGTAAGTAATTCATCGCAAATCCTGTGATTCGAATGAGAAGTTTCTTAGGATAGAGTTTGGCCCAAAATTTCTTTTGGGAAGTCATGAGCCATCTTCATTTTAGTTGACCATGTTCCATCAGTTGGGATCATCAAGAGCAAAGCACAGTCATATGTCTAGTCTAGTACAAAATTCATTGTCACACTGGCTTGGTCCAAATAATCTCATAAAAAATCACGACATTGTCGGTGCAAATCATGAAATTCGAATTCACGCTAATGAAATTGTAGACGCGTTACGTATATGTCGAAAAAAGACTTTGCAAAATTTCGGTCACACAATAAAGATTTGCGTAATCATCTCATTACGAAATGTTTCAATTACTAATTATTGAAAAAAAAAATTCAAATCATAGAAAGAAAATATATATTTCAAAATTTGAAGGGTTTTTTATTAGTTTGTTTATAAGAAAAAAACTCAACTTTCGCCATTAAAATACGTGATAAATAAAATGAAGTTATTAATGTACGCGTTTACATAATAACGTTATCATACATGAAAGATTTTCAATACTTTATATAGATTAATAGAAATAATATTTTTGGGATAATTATCTATCGTCAAAATTCTTAACATGTTATGATCACAATTCGCCATCCATCTATGGAAAGAATTCCTTTTCGTAGTCGGTGACATAAAAACTTTCCATACTCTTCTTAATTTGTATGATGTAAAAAGAAAATATAAAGGGTCAAAATCAAAGAGTGTGTCGCTTATCATTTGTTAAGCATATTTGATTAGAAGTAGATAAAATTTCAACATATCGATCATGTACGACATAGTAATAGTTCTATAAAAATACGACCTTTTCCATGTTTCTTACACGCGCTGCGCCGCCGGTACTAGGAAAAAACCTTAGTAGCATCCGAAGATTTTAGAAACTTCAAAGCAGCCTTCATTCATTCCCTCTCTCTCTCTCTCTCTCTCTCTCTACACATCGCCACTTCACTTTATCTTTACCTCACCAGAAAGCGAGCCCAAGAACAAGGTCTCTCTCTCCATGAATGACGCGTTTTAATGGAGGCTCTGGCTTTTTACCTCGCGTGTGATCCTCCATTCTCGCGGCCGTCGCCGTCTTCTTGCGACCCCCCTCACGACAGATTCATGTTCTCCCTCCTCTACTCCGCCTTCTTCACTCTCTCCCTCCTCTCCTTCTTCTTCGTCTCCTTCTCCTTGTTCAAGAAGCTCCACGGAACCCGCACCGAGAGCCCCAAGCAAGACGACCCATCGACACCCATCAACGAGAACGATGAGGCCCGAGAGCCAGAGGCCCAGCCCGACCCGACCCACTTGACCCATTCCCTGCTCCTCGAGATCTTGTCCTCCGATTCCGCGAGCCTGTGCAGCGACGCGGACGAGTCGGTCTCCGGCTCGGAGCACTGTCCCGGGCCGACCCAGGTTGGGAAGAGGAAGAAGAAGAGGGCCAAGAAGAAGAGCAAGAGGTCGGATGCGAAGGTCGCTGAGGAGGAGAGGGAGGAGAAGTCGGATTCGGGTCGGTCCGTATCGGAGAAGCCCGAACTGATTTGTCTGTACCCGTTTACTTCTTCTGGCAGTGCCACGCAGAGGAGGATCAAGCAGCACTATGATGAGCTCGTCAAGTGCCATGAGTCCAAAGGATTGACCCTTGCTCAGGTTTATTCTTTAATATTTCTTTGCATTTCGAAATTTCGTTTTTTATGTTTGTGTAGCTGATGTAGATAGGGTTTAGGTTGAATTTTTATGTTAATAAGTAGTTGAATGCTTTTGGGTGATGATGTCTGTATTAATTCAATTTGATATTCATGATGCTTTTGTATATCATGAAATTGGAATGCCGAATTTGGATGATGAAGCTCTTATCTGTGTCATTTATCTGCGAGTCAGGATGCATTTGTGATGCATATTTCCATATTTTTGGAAGACTTTTTCGATGTGACTTTCAACAGGTTTTCTTGTTTAAATCAGTTTATGGGATGGAGAAATGTCTTAATCTTTTTCAAATCAATTGAATTGGCAGTCTCCTGAGCTTATGCAAGTAAAATTATAAAGTGGTGGGCATTCATATGACATTTGGCCATTACCATCGGGGTTATCAATAATTAGGAATGCTGTTGAGGGAAAGAATTTGATAAACGCAAGGCACAAACGATTCCCTTTTCCCTTTGCTTTTGCATGTAGGCATGATAGAGATGCTGCATCACGATATCGATGTTGAATTTCTTCTGCTTTAAGTTATATGAATGTCTTATTTCAAAACCTTTTGTAATTCCCTGAAAAAGCAATTGCTAATTATTCTTTTGGAATAGGCATACCATCGGGGTTATCAATAATTAGGAATCCTGTTTTGAGGGAAAGTATTTGATAAACGCAAGGCACCAATGATTCCCTTATCCCTTTGCTTTTGCGTGTAGGCACGATAGAGATGCTGCATCACGATATCGATGTTGAATTTCTTCTGCTTTAAATTATATGAATGTCTTGTTTCAAAACCTTTTGTAGTTCCCTGAAAAAGCAATTGCAAATTAGTCTTTTGGAATAGGATAACCATCGGGGTTATAAATAATTAGTAATTCTGTTGAGGCAAAGTATTTGATAAACGCAAGGCACCAACGATTCCCTTTACGCTTTGCTTTTGCATGGAGGCACGATAGAGATGCTGCATCACTATATCGATGTTGAATTTCTTCTGCTTTAAATTATATGAATGTCTTGTTTCAAAACCTTTTGTAGTTCCCTGAAAAAGCAATTGCAAATTAGTCTTTTGGAATAGGATAACCATCGGGGTTATCAATAATTAGTAATTCTGTTGAGGCAAAGTATTTGATAAACGCAAGGCACCAACGATTCCCTTTACCCTTTGCTTTTGCATGGAGGCACGATAGAGATGCTGCATCACTATATCGATGTTGAATTTCTTCTGCTTTAAATTATATGAATGTCTTGTTTCAAAACCTTTTGTAGTTCCATAAAAAAGCAATTGCAAATTAGTCTTTTGGAATAGGCAAACGGCCTTTGTTTGTGCTACACGTATTTTTTATATTTCAATGGCAATCGGCTGGTACTAGAGATTTGCTAGATGTGTTGGAAACGACTTTTTGGTTTCTTCTAATGATTTATCCCAATACTGTAGTTCTTATCTTTTGAGATGTTTTGTGTGAATTTGTTTTGCAGGGTCCTTTTTTATTTGCTTTTATGTTAAGCAGAATCTGTAGGTCAATCTTCTTCCCCGGTCAAAGTATTTTTTTTTTTCTCACTTCAGTTAAGAAGTTCGTATTCGTACTTACTTGGTAAAGCTTTGCACATGCCAAAATGCTCATTTTTATGTTTAAGGAATCTCTGGTTATTTGGGCTCACTTGCATTTGCTACAGAGCTTTATGTTTTGCATCTTCAACCATTTCGCAGGTCAGCCAGTTTGCTAATTGCTTGGTTGAGGCTAGAAGTGAGCTACAACACAAGTAAGTGTAATGTCATCTATTAAATGCTAGCTGAAAAAAGTTCCTATCCTAACATTTTATTCTTCACACCTTTGAAGGTCTATAGCTTCTCTGTAAGTGAGCCCTTTGTTCAGTCTTGAGCTTTTTTTGTATGCCCTGGTTACTCCTCAATGAAATTTTGAACTTACAACTGATCCCCAAATAAAAACAGTGTTTGCCAACTTATTGTGGTGTTGGGAGTTCTGAATATCCCAGAAATTAGGGTCTAATTCGGCATTATATGTTTGACTCATGGTTACTGTGTCTGGAAGCCCTGTTGTCTGCCTATTTTGAGTTCTCAAAATGTTTTGAGTAGTCTCAATCATCCTTGCCTAGGAGCTGAGCCTTTGAAATTTTTGCCGTCTCTTGGAATTTCAATTTCCTGGATCTACTTTTTCTCATTATCTTGAGATCTGTGTATAGTGACAGACTCTTAACAGTCGAACTTTATAAGCAGGTCGGAGGTTATACAGCGCAAGTTTACAATAGCAAAAGCCCTGCTTTTTAAGGCAGATAGATCCTCCTTTGAGCGACTTCGTCAGCAGGTTTGTAATCAAATCCAATATGATTCTTTTAGCAGGAAGTAGATTGTATAATCTTCATGCTCATAAATTGTTTAAACCCAGATATACAAGTTAGAGTTGGAACAGAAGAGACTTGAAGAAGACGCATTTGTTTATAACTGGCTCCAACAGCAGCTCAAACTCTCTCCAGCCTACAAGAAGGTAACATTTCTGCTAGCAATTGTGCTATTGGTAGTAGAATTGCGAGATGCACATATATAATTCTGGTTGAAGTCTGTTATTTTAGAGCTGCATTTACTACACATATTTTTCGAGACGATCTGCTTTTGAAGTATATCGCAATAATTGGATCATAAGTTACCTAAGCCTGATATCCTTCCCTCCTCTCTCTCCCTGTTTCAATCAGTTGCTTGTGTTTATCTATAGGCGCTATATTTTGATCTCTCTCTCTCTCTCTCTCTAGATGCTTGAAGTTGGTGCCTGCATGGAGTTGAAGGCTAAATCTGGTGAACTGATGGAAGCTGAAGATTCGGAAGTCCCGGATATTTCATTTGAAGAGCTACTAGCACAAGAAAAGAAAGATTCTTTTTGGTTGGTTCCTTGTCAAGTACCTAGGCCAGCTTTCCTTTCTTTTGGGGATTTGGCTAACATTTGCTCCCTTCTTGACCCCTTGCAGGCAGAAAACGAAGAAATCAAAATCAGGCTCAAACTAATTAAAACGCTTCCTTTGCTAACTGAGTACAGAGAGTAGCGCCTCTTCCGTGTATATTCCTTGAATTCACACTTCGTCAAGGCCACATATGGTTTTTGATGCCATGCTTCAGGGCGTGAGACGTCAACACTTTGTTTGGTCTGACCACCTTCAACGTTTTCATGGAGATATGGATGCGAGTCCAAGTGATTTTGGGAAAGGAGAAACGCGGGTGATCTTCTGATGTTGTCGAAGCCTTTTGCTGATTAGGGGTACATTTGAATCTGAAGCCTGTCCGATTAACGAGTGATAGATCAATCGTCGGTAGGCGATCTCAGTTTTGGTCATCGCTTCTCTCTGAATGTTTTTTGGTTAGAGTTGATCTTGCAATGTTAATGTACGCAGCAATGGAATAGAATTTGGTTTAGAATTCTGAACTCATGAGAAAACAAAACTTTCCTGTCTCTCGTTGGCCCAAAGACAAGCGAAACTTTGCTCAATGGCCCTAAAGAAAATAGAAAAAGCACAAGTTTGTTTTGGAATATATCTGGACGAAACTACACATTTTTCCCCATTTTAAGAAGCTTTTGTGTCTCCTAGGATAATGTCACATTGGTGGTTCACAACTCTTTATCGATTGTTGTGACCAAAAAGATGTTGCACACCGACAATGCCTTAGAGCCAGATATCAGTGTTTTTGTGGTAAAATCTGAAGCCCTTTTGGCCGTTCATGGACGTCATGTGATTGTCATGGGTAAGCATCACGGCTGCGGGTTCCGTGACCCAATCGATCGACGATATAGTCCGGATGATGAGTTGAAGTGTCTTGACCTTGGATTTTCTTTAGAATATTTTTGGGACGTGCGATTTGGTAAATTTACCGTGTTCTAGAAGAGTATTCTTGTTTTTAATGTCAATAGTAAGTAGATGAGGAGATGCAATCTCGACAATTAGCCCTAGAGTCGATCAACGGTAGCCATTGAGAGGCTTCTTGTATAAATAGGGGACCTTTCTCTTTCATTTGGTAAATTTACACTGATCACTAATCAGTGTTCTTACGAAGAAATTTGCAATTGAATAGTGAATAAGTGCTGCCGAAAGACTCTTATATATCGAGTTAAAAGAAGCAATAATATTGGCCACAACTAAAGATGATTTTGGATGATGTTTAGTAGTGCAAACGTCGTTATTGTTATTGAAATTCCATGTCATCATCCTTCATCCCCAACACACACATATTAAAACGATAAAAAAAAGAAAAAGATATAAAAAAGAAGGAAGGCTCTATTGAATTCAATGCACTAGATTTTTCTATTAGAATGGATTATCAAGATCAATTCTAAGCACCTCGAAGCCAACAAATTTGAAGGATTGTCACCTGGCACCTCTTTAGCTACCATTCTCTTTTATTCAATGTTACAAACTACTCGGTTTTCGAAATCTTCATCTCGGTAATGGGCTCACTGACTTTTGTGAATGCATACTCTCTTTACTAATCAGCTCAATAGTATATGAACCTCATGCCCTGGTGTTAGATGCTCACTGAATGGAATGAAGGCTAATTTATTTGGTGAGCATGTACAGTAATCTTTTTTGAGATGACAAGAGATTCTAACCATTGATTTGCGATATTTTAAGTAATTCCGCAATGTTTAACTTTCTAGGCTATTTTGCACTATTTAACGGGTATTATCCTTCTAAAGTTTATGAAAGTTGAAAAGTCTCACTTTTGCCTAAGATAGTATTGTTAACCAAAATGTTTTATTCCCAAATAGTCCACGCTAGAGATTGCTGCCCCTTGTAACATTAATTAGGACAACGCTTCCGGAGCTCGGTACTAGAGACAACGAAAACACCTTAAATTTCACAAAATCAAAACTACCCTTTTATATAAATGTCATTACATCTTAAACAGTGGATATCTTTCAAACATTTGCTTTACATGCTAAAAGAGAATTAAACCTAATTAACGGGCATAAAATGACACATTGTTTGAAAAATCACGTGTCTTTGCCTTTTTTTTTCCCTCTCCACTTGGCTTGATTATCTTTTCCCCCCGTACCTCCATGCAATTTCCGACTTTTCAAAGCCTTCGTGGGGGTGACTAGGAATGGTCGGGGTGCGATGGGCCCCACTGACGGTGATCTTCTTAGGAACTCCCCATCGAAACTTCCTCCTCGAACGCGTCGGTTGAGGGCAAGTCTCCGTCGATTACGACCCAAGAAAAGTATTAGATACAAATTGTTGTCGATAATGAATATATCTTTACTGATTAATTTTTTCAAACGATATGCACGATCATTTTTGGGAAAATATTTTTCAAATCATTTGTATCTCGCAAAACAAACGGAGCCTAAAAACAAAAAGAAAAACAAACCGACACTCGAGAAAATCACTGGAGCTGAGGTCAGGGGAATAAATAAGGTATTTGCACTCAAGTGGGCAATATACTACGAAAAAAATAATTGAGCAATTTTTGTGTAGATTTCTCAAAGGCAATAGAGAACCGACCGCGACGCCTCCTTCGCCATTCATCAAGGCTTCGTACCGACAGATGTACTCGGAGGGCGAGGGAGTTGCTTAATCGTTCGCTGCCATGGCAATAGATTTAGGGTTTCGAGGCTCAAGGAGAGCTTCAACAACGGTCTAGGCAAAAGTGTGAATTGCCTTTGTGGCATTTTATTTTTAGCTTCATATCCTTGATATGAATTCCCAGGCCACATAGTCTGACTTCGGGGAAAGATTTGAATAAGGTTTTTGGGCTTTTGGACAGCCGGATTTTGGATGGACATTTGCTTGCCACTTGAGTTTGAGACTATCAATATAAGAAATACTAGAGCGCTAAGAATTACATTCAATTCCACGAAAGAAAGATGTAATTATGTTGAGAGCATGTTTGAAGAATCTCACTTTCATGCCATGTGGTCAGCTGACTATCGTAGACGAACGTCTACGAAATTCTTTCTCTACTGGAGCTATTTGATTATTTGCTCCCTTCTTCTGGAATTATCATGAAGCGAACATGCATAACAACTTGTTGCAATCTCGATGGACAATTGTTGTGATAGTTCTTTTGGGGCTCAATGGAATTAGGAGACTTCTTAGGTATTTTAATTCTACATTCTGCTTCGGTGTCCAATATGTTTATCTTTGTTGCTTTTGCTTGACACACGTTTATTTTATTTTTTTAATTGAAGAGGTTGAGAGAGACAGGAGCGTTAAAGTGAGGGTGGTGGTGGTGGTGCTCAGTTGTCTACAGAGGGAGAAAGACGAGCATATATAAAATTTCATTTTTTTTCCAGCTTGGTTGGAAAGTGAGTTTGTTGCTTGCTGACACAAATATTCCAAAAATTAGTGCCTGGATTAGGTAGATTACTCATTTGATGTCAGCAAAAAGGTGCCTGGTTCATTACTTGAGCCCTAAGGAGTCTATCTATGTATAACCTCGTAAAATATCAACCAGAAATTCCAATCCAGACTAATGGAATCTATGCAAAACCTGATCTACAAGAGGACACCATCCAAAACCATCCTTAGCTGCTGCACATGTTGCACATTCTCAGTATTAAAGGCCAAAATGATCATTATCCATGCATCCAACACCTTAGTTCCCAACTGTGTATTTAGGCAAGAGAGAGTGTGTGACTGGGTGTGTTACGGGCCGAATCTAATCATCTGGGTTGGAAGTAACCAGGCCCATTTCAACCACAGAAGGTTTCACCTATCGTAGTTAGTAAGCTTATCAACCAACTGATCTAGTTTTTACGGTCCAAAATATCAGCAAACATAACAGAAGCACTGATCAAGTAACAAGCAATCTCTTGACAATCTAATGAAGCAACCAAAACGTGCCTCTCAGCCATGGCCTGAAGCAATTCTGGAGAACATGTTTGTCAGACTCCATCTCCACTCCACACGGAGACAAAAACTCAACCTCAAGCAAATGCACTAAATAATCCCTAGCGTCATAAAAAGGATGAAAGTTGAGGATGATGAGCTCCTTTTTACACAAAACAATCGAACGCGGTTAACTTGCTTCACACTTCGAGTTAGTCATCAACCTTGCAGATCTTTCTTCTTTCTATGAGAAGTTCAAGAGGTGCAAGAGAGAATGTGAGACTTGAATTTATCCAGCTCAGACAGAACTTCTTCCTCGGGTCTGTAGATCAAATCGATCATCCGCCATATCTGCAGTTAACAATTTGGACCCAATCAAACATATGACAGTTCACAAACAGATCTATTCAAATCAAAAGGCTAAATCGATGCTATCTGTCAGCACAAAAGTCAACAAATATATCCTTATTTCAGAACCTTATTTACAACCACTGCAAGAGTGTATTATGAACTCGTGACAGTGAAATATGAATGAAGCTGCCAATATGCATTTAAGGGCAAAACCGATGGTTCGCATAAATGTGAAACATGTGAAAGGGAAACTACCTGCAGTGTACCACCTCCGCCAGTACTTTCACCATCATCAGAAACACTAACAATTGTCCAGGGATCGGACGTATTCCAATGGAAGTCAACAACCTTGTCCCTATAAGCAATTAGAGCATCAATTAAAGGTCAAACTTGGAAGAAATATTGATCAACCTAAGAGAAGCAAGCAAATTTGGTACCTGTGACCAGCATGACGAAAGAACAACCCTGGAGGAGAATTGGGCACTTTTGGACCCACGGTCTCGAGCTTTTTACCAATCTGGAAAACGACGAAAGATCTATTGGCAAATAACACAAGAAATATGAAGCAAGTTTTGCAAACAACATCAATTCAAGAAAAAAGCAGATAACTTCAGCTTTAAGGTTGCGCTGTGTGATGAAAACACTAGTTCTCTTTAGTACAATTTCATCCTATCCAGTACCATATCTGCCCTGTAAACTAATCTTAGTTCAATCAAGTACTTAAAGCAGCAGACTCATTTCCTGGATAAACTTCCCTTTCTGTTTTCTTTTTTTCCTTTGGATAAATTATTGAGTATATAAAGAGCACCAAGAGGTGCATCCCATTTACAACCTAGAAGTCAGAAAAGAAATAAAATAAATTGCAGATAGATCCAACTGTAGAGAGCTACCGCATAATGCCAGAAAAGGAAAGCAGAAGTATCCTTCTGCCTTTCTGTTACCCTAATACTCCTACAAAACAAAAATATTACAGGGAGACGAGAGAGATGCACTATCATTCAGCATACTGAAGAACTTCACACCTTTTCATGATCCCAGATATTTAAAATGCCATCCTCAGCAGAACTTCCAAAGACAGATGACTTGTCTGGAGACCACTGGAAGCAAATAAATAGTCTAAGTTAAGATGATTTTTCTCTAAACTTGAAATAAAAAGCGAGGAGATCCTGTTCCAAAATTAACAAACCAATGATATTTGAAGCGACTTTTTTACGTTAGTGATTATGGAAGCCAGCAGCAGACCTGAACACAGAGCACAGCAGCATTGTGACCCTCAAAAGTATGGACGGGTGATCCAACTCCCCCCGAAGTGAGGTTTCGGCGGTCAAACATGCGAACTGTATTATCAGCTGACCTGAAGGGGAGGAATTCCATAAAAACTAGACTCAAGGTCACACGGCTAGCAAGATATGAGCTTCTCCAGAAGCAATTAGTAAATAAATAAATGCAAAATTCTGCATAATTCCAGTACCCGGTTAGAATCAGGTTTACATCATGAGGATTCCAATCAACACAATGAAGATCGGCATGATGAGCTTTCTCAACCTGAAAAATAGACAACCAGAAGTCCACTGAGTAAACTAAGGCAAACCATAATCAAAACCAAAGACTTCAAAGGAATCAACATTTAGGGGGATCAACAAAATAATTAGGAAGAAAGCTTGACACGAGTAATCTGCTAGTCGAGCTCGAGTAGCTACAGGTAGTTTGACTTGCTTACAACCCTAACCTTGATAGCTGGAGAAGAGCCAGTTCTTGCATCCCATAGTATGAGACAAGAATCATCCCCCACACTACAGAACTCCTGCGCGCTGCAACAAATGCAGAAAACATAATAAAGAGTCGAGCGTGAACTGCCAGATATAAATGACCAAAATTTGCAATTGTTTTTCATCTTTGCCTTCTTAAGATGTAAATAGCGATAATTAGATCACACTGAGCGATATTGACAGGAAAGCACTTATATTACTGACAGAAGAGTACGTGAATTGCATTCCATTCGATAAATGATGTCTGAATTTATAGTGAGCTACCTCGATGGGCAGAACGTCACATCCTCAACAGTGTCCCCATGCCCCAGGTAGACTCCACGAGGTTCAATTGAAGGGCTGTCCACAGGCTTATCATTGCCACCAGCAGCCTTAGAAGACTGCTTATTGTTGGTGCCAGCAGACCCAGGAGACTTTGCAGACCCAGGATCTGAAGCCAAAGTGGAGATATGATCTTGAATGCTCCATAAAACTACATATCTGTCTTTGCCTGCCCCAAACCCAACGAGAGCCTTATAAGAACTTCAAAACCTCTAAGGAGAACAACCATCAGCGACTCAAGAGCAACACAGCATAATTAATAATGGTGGAATATGCATCATGGTTCAATTTATCATTGAAAGAGGCAACCCTAATGAATCAACTCAAACTAACGGTGAATAATGGTCAAATAGAGGAATCAATTTTTTGACGACCTTTCGTCCACTAATAACTGATGGGCCACCTTCAGTACAGTACAATGCCCAGTGAAATTCAGCTCTTTTATTCACTGACGACGCACATTAGTCACATTCGAGTGAATCACTTCCAATCTAGTATCTGCATATATCTTACCACAACGTGAAGAAGCAACTAAACTCGGCTACATATGGAGCAATCTGTCAGTATAACTTAGTGATAAACAAATGAGCCCCGCAATGTGCGCATGTGGCCATTTTTCAGCTATAAGCGAATCAAACAACATTGAAGCTCATAGCTCTAGCTAGTTCTAACATCACCAGTCTGACTATCTGATTACCATTCTTCATTCCATGAGGAACAAACAAATTGAGTCTGTTTAACCCTCACATGGTAGGCGTTATACTAAGACATGTCATATCTTCACACTCAAAATAATTGAACCTCTTGCAAGGAATACACGGCCAGAGAAATAATCAAGGGTTCATCAAGACACATAACTAGAGCTAGACAAAGAATGATTGGTTCAGTTGGGGACAGATTGAGCCATCATAAAGCTGAAAGGAAAAAGGAATTTGTCAATTGCAACTACTAACCTCCAGAAAGAACGAAGGGTTCAGTTGGGGACATTGCAAGAGCAAACTCAGCATTATCTTTATGCCCGGTGAGTATCTGCAGAACAAATTGTCAATGATCTTAGATTGATCAATAGGAAACTAACAATTTCCAGTGACAATATAAAGATTGATTGACAAGACCACAATTCTATATGATTATGATCAACACTGTTATTCGCTGGTCATGTTCCACAGGTTTGTTTCCATTCAACACACCAGATCTGGATGTGAAGTTGAAGCACCTAAAACAGCATGGCGATTAGGTTGCGCCTCGACATCCCATATGAGAACCTGCATTAATAGAGAAACGTTCATGTCATTAACTGGCCTGATATTAAAACACGAGATAGGAGAAGATCAAAAACTCCTTGTCAAACGATAACACACAAAAATTACTGCTTACATCAGGGCTGTCGGTGTGAGTTGCTACTATCTTACTGTTTTGGGGCAGCTCCCTGATCCTGTTCACCTGCATTTCAATAGCCCACAAAGTTTGGTTCACTCGGAATCAGTGAAGTAACAAAATTCACTGAGTGAAGATCGAATTGTCAAGGCAAGTCTAGTGCACACTAGACAAATCAGGTTAAGACCAGTCAATCACGAAAAATGAAGAGGGACATTGATTTCTCTTGCTTGGCCAGATTTCTTAACAAACATTGATATGTTTTGCGACAAGTAGCAAACTAACTTTCTATAGATTAACATTGCACCAAGCATCCTGTCCAGAGTAAGGAGAAATAGCAAAAAGACCACTTTCAGATTAATTCTCAACAGGATAATAATAAAAATGGAGCCCGTATTCCACAGTGAGTCTTCACTATAAAAGATAAAAACATACCACAGAAAGTCATATTTATAGTGAAACAGAAAATGCAAAAGTGTGGTTGTTCTTTTGAAATGAAGGGACAGCAAAGCTGAAAAAACTTCCCTTTCTGGACTAGAGGGGACCAAAAGTTTTGGGCAATTGCATGCCAAACTTAATAAACCCCTCAGGTAGTAGCATGCATCTCTTGGCCACTACTTGAGCAGGATAGCCTGTAAGCTAGCGGTTACTTAAGCAATTATGGATAGTAAAGTCCAAATTCCTCACCAATCAACACGTGTGGAGATTATGCCGTGCTACAATGGTTCCAAAGCTTGTCATCAAGAAGGAAAGAAAGTCCATTAAGAAAAAGGTGCCTAGTTTCGACAAGATATCATGATAGCCAATTGCCCCCATGGGAAAGGGGAAAAAAATAAGAATTTGAAATCGACAATTGCATTTCATCAGCAAACAAATGCCACCTAAATTATAACAACATAAGGAAAGATGATAAGTTACCTCGCCAGGATGTATAATAGTTTTGAACTTCTTGACAAAGGGAGAGCGAGCTTCTTCATTAAACTGCCAAACTAAACCATCAGTGCTACAAGTCCACTAATAGTAGACTTCACGAAAGGGAATGACCATACAGTTTAATGTAGACAGATAAATTTTGTAAGTGTTAAAGGTAAGAGACACAAAAACTCAATGAACAAGTACCTGAGAGATATGCTCTGCAGCTGCAACTCTTGGTTTGACAACCTCGACATTTGCAATAACAAGTGTATTTGGAACACTGCCATCTGTCTGGGTAGAATAAGATGAGGCATCAGAATCTATGCTCAAAGCAATGCATATCTGTATCATCTGTATTGGACTATCTAGACTTCAAAGGACAACCAATATTAAAAAACACCAAATCTGAAAAGTAAAACATCAAATAAAGCACATGTGACTAAGGAAGAGATGGATAGTGTTGTACAATTATCAATCAGTGGAAATCGGCCCAAAATCTTGATTGTAGTATAAAAATTCACGAATCAAATTTCTTGAAACTAAAGTTTCATGCAGTTATGCCACGAGACAATAAGAAAACCACTTCTTTCCACTTATAAATCAAGTTAAAAACATTGACCCCATCAGAAATTCTTTCATTTCCTTCAATCTGAAGAAGAATCTTGCCTGCTCAGATAGGTAAAGACGCTGTCGATTTTTGTAAGTAGCTTGCTCGAGCTGTGGACCCCATCTGTTGGAATTAAAAGTCAAAACAGCCCAAACAGGCAAACAAACAAATAAGGTCTACCCCAAAACACGTCATAAACCCTAGAAAAGCAACAATGTGTGAGCAGCACATCCACTCAAACTTAATCGTGACAATTATTAGATGCAAAGACAGAACAAATAGATATGATGTGACAAAGCATTGTTATTGATACAAGCAGTCATACAAAAATGAGCACAACCACTTTATCACGAAACATGTTCCAAGCAAAAAAAGAAAATAAAGACAAGAAAAGAAAAACACATGTTTGACAACCATGGAAGCACCTGAGGATAGATTCTAGAGATGAGATTTGAACAGTTAACAGCCAGGGCAGTATACTTTATGAAGGATATTATGCAGCATTGAAAAGACTGGTAGACAATGAGAAAAATTACAAGCTCCAACGGCCAACCAGAAATCCCGAGGCCCATAATAGCTAGTATTAAGCAGTCAGCACCATTGAAAAGATCGCTACGGGTGAAAACTAGCAAGATTACAAATTTATGAACCGGCAATCGCACTTCCCAAAGGCCTGCTTTACATTCTTCTCTCAATTCTCACGACTCCTTCACTAAAATTCATGTACTGAGAGATTATAGACGGGGCTCAATTCAGTGCCGTGATGATTCACATTAGAGATATCTCCCAGCTTCCAAATGCCAAACAAATATACATCTCATGGTAAAGGAATTATCCGTTTAGAAGGAATGGACCCAAGAAGATGTGGGAGGAGACAACGGGAAAACACAAGAATGAAACGCTCGGATCTTAAACAAGACTAAATGCAGAACCCAGCACAAATGTCTTAAAATGATGCATACAGCCTACCCCCACTTAATGAGTTGGGACAGTAGTTGTCGTGTTAGTCGCCGCCATGGGTAAATCTCGCAATATTTCCTCACATACAAAACGGACCAATGTGCACGTGTTCACACTCGGGTCAAGTACTGAAAATGAGGAAAACCCAGAAACCACGTGAAGTGGGAACAGGAGACTGTCTCAGCTTAGGCCAACCTATGTTCATCAGCCCAAAGAAGCGAGCAGGAATTCTGAAGCGGCTCTGGGTCAAAATATAGTACCCATTTACACTTCCTAAACAAGCGAAGCTGACGACAATGCCAAACACACACACACACAAACACACAAGAAGCGACGAAAAACCCTAGGAGAGAGAGAGAGAGAGAGAGAGGGAGCAAACCTGCAGGAGAGAGAGGGCCAGACGAGGTTGTGGTTGGCGAGCCAGTCGTAGAGGACGGGGACGAGCGACTTCCACTGCGTGTACCTCTCGTCCACCGATCTCCCCGTCCCTTTCCCTCTCTCCTTCATCTCCCTCTCTCTGTTTCTCTTTTCCCGCCTCTCTTCAACGGGACAGAGAGTGTGCGAAGTGGCAAAATGGATGACAGTGACCTGAACCCCCCCCCCCCCCCCCCCTCCCCCCTCTGTTTCGGCCATATTCCTTCGTCCGCACCCGGATCTACGTGGGCTCGATCCGTGGGCCCACATATCGACGCCCGTGATTTATGTTTGAATCCATGCCTGGGTCCAGACAAAAGGCTTATTCCTGGTTCTGGCCCAAGTCCCATGAATCGGTCATGATTTGGCGACCCACTAGATTAGGGTCCAATCAAGAAATCCCCTGCCGATAAAGTTTTGTCCGACACTTTTGACCAAAATTTGGCGGTTCTAATTTTTGTGAACTAGAAGGGAAAGAAAAGACAAGTTGACGGACGAGCGATCCATCGATACAGGCGAGTCGAAAGAGGGACAAGGTATACGACGTTGCCGTGGATGTCCCGATCACTTTGTGGATGGCACCTCGCAATGTCCATCGTGGAGTTCCACCCTCCTCGCTCGGCTACCCTAAGGGCCGATCGAGGCGATTGTTGATAACTAATTCCTCCCCCCCCCCCCCCTCTCTCTCTCTACTCCCATGTCCTCTGTGTCTCATATTCGTCTCACTCCCTCTTTCTTTCGACTATTTTTCATCCTCACCTATCTAACCCTCAAAATCTAACATTCTTGAGACTTGCCTGACTCAACCCCCAATGCTATTCACCCATCACACCTCTCTCTCTCTCTCTCTCTCTCATTGAATTCGCATCTTGATCTTGAAAAATTGTCATGGACCGCCTTATTGAGTAGTTCATATCAGTTTCTTTGTTGCCATGATGATATAGAGCAGGCCAATGAATAAGGTTTGAATGACTAGTTTAAATCGACAAGGAAAAAAAAAGTTAGGTAAGAAAATACTTGGCAGACCTAGGTGATTGGACCGCCCCCAAAATAGACCCCTAGAGTCAAAATTGTCAATTTAGGTAGAAGCGTTAAGTATTATTATCCTATACTTTATTGGTTGAATATATTTAAAAAAAGTTTGAATATACGATTTTATTCATCGTTAAATTCAAATTTAACAAGTGATAGAAGGTTAGATTAAGACCAATCACTAAGCTAGTGCTAATTGATTGAACGATAGCCATGTGGTACAATCACGTCATGTGTCAATTTTAGAGGCAAGTCAAGTGTTATGTACTGAGCGCCAGAGCGAGCGTGCTCTCAACTCTTGTTTTAACTATATATATACGATATGATATAATAAAGTTCACGCGATAAATACGCACATTTTTCGCCATTTGCTTATGTTGCACCTAATGAGCTTTCCAAACGTGCTCGTGACTAAAAAGTATTCTAACGTTTTGCTTTCATAAAATTGGCTGGCTAAGTAGACCTGACGGGACAAATTTACGTAGCTCGACTAGCTTTGATAAATTTACTCGGATCAAATCTCGTGTCTCCAAATGTTGTCCTAATCCGTCCAAATGACTATTAGACCTATAAATCGGTCACACCCACAATTTACCATATATAGTACCATTCCCTAATCCATATTCTTCGCTGTTTATTCCTTTTTCTCTATCTAGCTCTTCTTCTTCTTCTTCTTCTTTATTTGACCGCAAAGAAAGCATAAGTCGGCGACTTAAGCTATGAAAATATAATGTGGGCCAAATAATACGGTCCAATAATGGCCCAAGCCCGAATACCAACTAGATATGGCAATAGGATGTCTCTATGAAAAGACCTTGGGTAGTAGCAATCTGTCTGTTTTTTTCTTTTCCTGTTTTTTTTTTTTTTTGGTCGGATAGTAGCAATCTGTTAACTAATATCTGTTAATTAATTAATAAATGTGCAATAAGTAGTTATTTATTCAAACATATTGAGTCATGATGGAGTGAGTGTTTGGGAGAGTTTTTGAGAAATGCTTTTGCACAAATGCGGGGGACTTTAGGTTAAGGGGTTTTTTGATGAAATTTAAGTAGTGTTTGGAAAACACTAGGTGCAAATAGGCTAATGGGTTTTTTACGAACTGCAAACAGTGTTTACATTAACGACTTTAGGATGAAAACAAAAGACAAAATTGCAATAGTGACTAGTAAAGCTGAAAGCTTCGGCCACAATTATCGCTGAGGTCGTGTGACCACAGGCATAGTGGTGGCCACGGGCCGGTTTGGGCCTGGAACCAGCCCGGGTCGAAATCGGAACCGGCTCGTGGCATATGGGCCCGGTTCCGGTTCTCCCAAATCATGAACTGGCCCGGAACCGCTGAGTCCGAACCGGCGAACCGTGAAAAAAAAAAGGGCATAAAAAATATATATATACGAACCGGCGGTTCTAGAACCGTGGCCACCACTACCCGGGCGACCTCCATGTGGAGTCCCAGATTTGCAAAGTCCTTGATGCCAGTGTCGTGGGAATTCAACCACTTCCTCTGCAACCTGGTTGAGCCAAATTTGGATCAGAGGTGAGCATAGCTCACCCTAGGCGACGGGCCGCCGAGCTTAGACGCCAAAGTTTGGAAAATCGGTGAGCCAGATCTCGAAGCATTGGCGAGCTTAAGCGCGACCCTCGCCAACCCTCGATTCTCTAGATTTCACATCAACCGTCCAGATCTCGCCTAACAGACCAGCGACTGTCGACCTTAGATGACACTCGACCCTCAGCGATGGTCAGCGTTCATGGATTTTTTTTAGTAGAATGAGGATTTTGTGTTTAAAAAAAAGCACAAAATTAGAATTATCATTATTGAACGGGGCTAAGATGGGAACTAGTGAAAATGCATTAACTTACCTTTCAACGTTCCCAAAAATGCCAGAATGCCAATGCTTGACCGAAGGCACCCTGGGGGAAACCGCAGGTCACAAATGGGCTTTCAAAACCTTTTTACCAAACACATGCATTTTAAGCAAAAAAAGAAAAGACAAAGATCTTTGTAGGCTGAAATCAATTGACAAAATTATGCCAAACGCGTCATAATTAACCCCTCTTTTTTTTTCGTAAAGTTGTTAGGACTCGCCGACCTCATGGAACAGAGTTGTCCACCTCGACTTCAAGCGTAACGTGTAAAAAATGTGGCCCCAATCTATCTCTGTCTATACGATAATTGGACAATTTACTTTATCTAGTACCATACGCTAATCCATACTCTTCTTCCTTTATTTCTTTACTCTATATAGCTCTCAATTCTTTCATTTAATCGCCGACAGAGGTGGGGCATTTGGAATGTCTTGACTTCTTTTTGTTATTAAATGGGCACTGAGGATTTAAATGTAAATGGAAAAAGACGAGAGAAAATTGAAAAAGTAAATAAGAGCACACGTGTGGGATCCCCCTTTGAAATCCAAAAGCACCTGACGGGGGAGATGCGCCGTGGACGGCGAGGATCGAGTCGTTAGGTCCACGCGCTGAAAAGTGAAAACGCAGTGAGATCTCTCACTCTGTGCCCGGCGGGATCGTATCACACCGCCCCTTTTTTTTTGTGCATCATTTCAAAGAAAATAAAGTAGATGGACGGCTGAGATGGGCCCACTGGATGGAGTCGGCGGCGAGCGGCTTGATCAAAAGGTGGGACGGGGCAGGTGCAATGAACTCCGCACATCGATTGAGTCGGGTCCATCAGTTTTCTCTTAGTAAATTAAATTCTTAAATATTTTCGTGGAAAATTTCTAAATAGTGATTTAAAATGCCTTCATTTTCTTAAATAAGGGCATGAAGTGGATATTATTTCAAATAAAAATCTGAAGTGCCCACATTTTCGCCATTTACCTTTTTTCGATTTTTTTCTTTTTTTCCTTTCCTTTTTTTCCCTATTGCAGCGGGCGAGGCTCGCCGGTGGCCGGCATCACTTGAGACAGGCCACCGGCGAAAAGGAAGGGAAGAAAGAAAACAAAATAAATAAATAAAAATAAATGACAAAAATGTCTTTGGTCATGCCCTTATTTGAAACAATGTCCATTTCATGCTCTTATTTAAGAAAATGATGGCACTTCATGCCCTCATTAGAAATTTTCCTATTTTCATTTTTAGTTTATTCTCTAATTTAATATGGCAAGCCAAGTGTGACTTTTCGATAATTAAATCATGCTTAAAGATAAATTCAGGACTCGATCGAAAACGTCCGTGACTAATAGTCGAGACTTAATCCACCGGCCGATAATTGTTTAAAGTTATAATCACGCTAACCGAAGGTCAATGGATATTTTCGAACGTGTCCGAATATGAATTATAGAATGGGAAATTGCTTATAAGAGAATGATGATTTGTGCTTATTATTTAATCATGGTGATCTTTGTCAACGAGGAATTTTGGGGACACGCGCATGCTTGGCAGCTTGAGTCGTCACCCACCCGACGAAAATCATTCAAGCCATCCAACTTTTTTTTAGTGTTTTAGATCAAAAGCCATCCAACTTGACTCGCTTTCTCCATTCACTCCCGCAGGCAAAAGAAAAAACTCTGGTAAAGCCGAGTTGACTCGGGGGTTGATGTATAATTAAGGGCTTGTTTACTTACACTTATTAATTAGAAAGGATAATAGCACAAATTTTCACAGAACTTTGGTTCAATGTTTAATATCATCTTTGAACTTTTAATTTGTGCAACGGTTTCCCTGGATTTGAACTAGTGTGCAATGACATCACTAAATTTTTAATTTGTTCGATATAGTTCATGAACTATTGATAAATATTCAATGCAGTCCCTAAACTGTAAAAAAATGTTTAAAAGTTCGGGGATCAAATTTAATATCGGAGTAAAGTTCGAGGATCGTATTGAACAAATTAAAAATTCAGAGAAGACATTTCACGTTGGACCAAAGTTCAGGGTTCACATTGAACAAATTAAAAATTCAGGGACAATTCGTGTCATTTTTCTCTAATATAGGTTTGCTTAGTTACGCTAAACAAAAATTCGAAGAAAAAAAAACATTTCGAAGTTTCTTGTCAATGTGATATAAGCCTCAAGAGTTTAGGACGTAAATAGAAAATCAAATGGAAAAAAATTATGCGAAAAGAAAAAAAACAAAAAGTCGTTCGAAACAGGGTACAATTTGCTAATGCCATTGCGGGATTAAAGCCCTACTTATGAATTGGTAAGAAAACTTATGCGATCTACGGAAAGATAAAATACAGGAGTCACGTGCGCATGTTGCCAAAGTGCTCACGTGCAAGCCACTCCATCGAGATTTAGGGTGATGCCCATGCTCCATGCTGAGCTTTTCCTCTATTCTGCTATTTATTCATTTTCCTCGACTTTCTTGTTCTTGTCCTAAAAAATTATCAGGAGTAATTGGTTTCATGACGGAAAGCGGAACGGACATGATTGGTTACCATATCTATGAAGCCGGAAATCAACCCCGTTCATTCCGGAATCGGCGGTGTTATTTTTTTTAAAATATTTTAGTGTAGGATGAAATACTATTCACGATAAATTACTAGTAAGAGAAGAGATAACTTCCACAAATAGTATGTACTTTTTGCCTTTATTGAATAAAATATATATATATATATACTGTAAGGTCGATTGCCAGTTCGTTCTGGTCAATTTCGCCAGTTCAGTTCAGTTGGTCTGATTCCTCGTTGGAAATCGAGAAATGGATCGGTTATTCCCTATTATGAAGATTTGGAATCGAGAAACATCAAGAATCGTTCGGTTCAATCCCATTTTCGAGTTTGATCGGAACCTATGCACACCCTTATAAATTTCGATGTATCATTATATCCTCACCATTTTTGTGAATCGTGCTCGATAGAAACTTGACTTTCACTTTATGAAAATTTGCATGGGCTACCATGTAATTTTGCTTCCCAGTCATTCTTCCTTGCTAAAAAGTACAATAAGTAATTTTCCACACCATGTTTTAAGGGTAGGCACGTTCTGAGGCTTTTTAAAATACTCTATACTCACAAAACAATCTACCTACGTGAGATGGTTTAAGGTATTCAACATTAAGTAAAAAAATTGAATATGGATTAGTACAACAAAAGTCAAAATGATGAAATTACTCTCAAATATATGCTATAAACTGACCTTGGAGTCAATAAAAAAATACTCATAAGAAAATATTTGCTAAATGATATTTATTTAGACAAATCACGCTGTTCCAAAATAAAGTTCGAGATTTCACGCTAATTAATTACGAGATATTTGTGATTTTAATTAAAAATGACAGTCTTGAAAATAACTGCGATTATAATATGATGGGAAAAATCAGTTGATTAGATTTGATTGAAAAAATTTCGAACGGCAAAAATTTCTTAGTTCCTATGCAGGCAGCCCCCTTTTTTTGGGACAAAAAATAAATAAATTTGTTACTTTATTAGAGAAATATTATAATTTCTTTTACGTGCTATTATTCTCCCATCAAAAGGATCAGTCGAGTCGTACTTTTCTGGAGAGCAGAGGAGGTTGACATACGACGCACCTCTGAGATCCTTCCACTGTTTCTCCAACGTTCTTCGCTTTCTCTCTCTCTCTCTCGATAGACAGATCGATCGATCGATCGATCGATCTCCATCTTCGCCGACCGAATCTCGCGAGGGCTCCCTCGTACAACCGTGCTCGATCCATCGCCAATGGGTATTTTGCTCGAATCCGACGCCTCCGATCACTTGCTTGTGTGCTAAACTCGCTCTTCGCTCGCTTTCGTCTCACGATTGAAGTATCTGATTGCCATAGCATCTTTTGTCGCTTTTTTAATCTCTGAATTGCCGTTGATTTTGAGTTTAATTAGGTATTCTAGTAACTGTTGTTTGGTCTTAAATTTCTTCGCTTGTAATGTCGAATTAATGCATCTGCTGTTTTTTTTTTACCTAATGGTCAATTTATAACAGCTCGGGTTTGCCTTCGATTATGATCCGGATGCTATCACGCGGCATTACTGTTTCCTCTCTATTTCGGATCTTGATCGTCGCTTAGCTGAAAAGTTTAAGGCTTCATTTTCCTCAACGATTGTTTCAGTCCCGAAAACCCGGTAGTTAAAGGGCTTTAGTTATTTGAGGTTATAAGAGTGACTGTGAAGATTAAGAAGTTTCTTCGCTAGAACCCGTTTGTTCATGTTGTAAAGGGAGCTGATGACATGAATTATCTCCCTCAGAAGGTGTTCGTGTAACAGGATATCAATATAACCATGTCCCAAGCACTACAAAGATGGATTCTGGATTATTGTTGACAGCCATATTTTGAAATATTGACAAGGATTAATTCACTTCTTTGAGAAATGCGTTCTTAATAAAACTGTTGAAGGAATGAAATCAACCTCTTGCGAACTTCTCGCCAATTAGATACTTTTGCGATATGTAGGATCTAAGGTTTTCGTTCTCGATCACGAGTTGTAAGTTTCGTCTTGTCTACTCTAGGCACAGTGTATACGTTTATCATGTCATTCTCTTTTCAACTTGCTAATTTGGACATCTGTTTCCTCAGATAATTCTGGTCAATGTTGTTCTACTCAACTTATTGATGGAGATGGAACATTCATTGCCGATGGACTGGAAGATTTCATCAAGGAGGTCAATTTGAGGGAATGTGGCCTTTCATACGCTGTTGTCTCCATCATGGGTCCTCAGAGTAGTGGTGTGTATTTACTCCCAATAACTTGCTTTGGACTTTGCTTCTTTTGCTAAATGTAGATTACACCAAAAGTTTGGTAAGGGGTGTCAAATGTTCGTGAAAGGAACAATTTTCCCGGGAACCATTGCCTCTCTTTTATCTATTATGTGATATGTCAAGTTGCTCAAATTCATTCTAACTCATTGGTTCACCGTTCTTCTACTTAAATTTGTACTTTCAGCAGAACCATCACCTTCAGGGCACCACGTGGAAAATTGCGCTTTTGTTTTCATCTTCACGTATCTTATCTTTTGCCTTCACAGGAGTGTCAAACTTACTCTATTGTTGTTCATGATATCTGACAGGGAAGAGTACACTGTTAAATCATCTATTTGGCACCAACTTTAGGGAGATGGATGCATTTAAAGGAAGGCATGTCTACAAACCAACTGCTAGCTCACTCTAATGAAGGATTTGAATTAAGAAAGTCTAAAACCAGTTTTGTATTTTCCCAGGTCCCAAACCACCAAAGGTATATGGCTGGCAAAAGGTGCTGGCATTGAACCGTGTACTCTGGTTATGGACTTGGAGGGAACTGATGGAAGAGAAAGAGGAGAGGTATATTTACTATATGACTTTACATGGAGATATAATAGCTTATTTTGTCCACGTTCAACTACTTATTTTTATCCATTCGCAAATTCTATTTTTTGTACACGTTGAAACATTAATTTGTGCATCGGGTAGCTGCCGTTTTATTATCTTTCTATTCAACTTTGGTATGTCTTTGCCCATCTTACTAACCCAGAAGATTAATTTTTGTGTAGCTTATGCTCATTAAACTCACCTGATTTACACTTGGTTTGAGTAAGCAGCAATTAGAATTCTCGCAGCTTCTTAACCGGTGTCATTTTTATTCAGGACGATACTGCCTTTGAAAAGCAGAGTGCTCTTTTCGCGTTGGCTGTCTCCGATATAGTGCTCATAAACATGTGAGGCTTTTGCTTTGCTCTAGTGAGATACTGTTTCTGCAATGTTATCTATGAGGTTGTTGTTTTAGTATTTTCCTAGTGCCCTTTTAAGCATCTTTTTCATAGGTGGTGTCATGATATTGGCCGTGAACAAGCTGCCAACAAACCTCTTCTGAAAACTGTATTCCAGGTATATCTTATATTCTTGGGTTAAGATAAGCTAAATGTTATGTTCTAAGAGTTAATGATACATTCTGACTCTTCTTGAAGGTCATGATGCGATTGTTTAGTCCTCGGAAAACAACTCTGTTGTTTGTCATACGGGATAAAACAAGGGTTGGTACCTATACTTAATCATGTTTTCATTTTGGATTGTGATGGTTTTTTATCTGCTTGTTTTGGCTGCATTTGGTAAGTTTTTCCGATCTGAGTTGATTTTTTTTATATGCTCTCTGGTTTTTCTTTTTATCCAGACTCCTCTGGAAAATCTAGAACCTGTCTTGAGAGAAGATGTGCAGAAGGTGAGGGTTATTGCATTTCCTGTTGAAAATCGACTTTGTAAGGTTGTTCCTGGTTTCATTTAGTATTTTCCTGCAGATATGGGACAGTGTTCCTAAGCCACAGGCACACAAGGAAACTCCTCTCAGTGAATTTTTTAATGTAGGTGGTTCCATGCTTGTATGAGTTCGTCTCAATAATTTTCTTTTGCCTCTAATTGTCGTAATGAAGTTCATCCTAATGACTCTCTTCTGTTGTCCAGGTTGAGGTTGTTGCTCTTTCTAGTTATGAAGAGAAGGAAGAGCAATTTAAAGAGCAGGTATACCACCTTGCATCACAGTACAATTGCCAATTTTTATGTCGGCTTTGTTGTTGTGTTTGGACAAGATTTTTAAATGGCTGCAGTGGGCGCCCTTTCCTTCACCTAAATCCTGTACTTGAGTACTGTTTAACGAAACTTTGGTCCTCATAAGCATAAGTTTTGGAGTATCTGTGGATATGCCACTCATCATTGACAGCTATTTCTTATATTTTTGGGGCTTATCATTGCTCAATCATCCTTTTTGAGTTTGGTGATTTTCACTACTCTTCTGTTCCCATTCTTAATCAATTATAGTTGGAGACGTGATATGTTTCCATTTTTTCTTCTTTTGCTCTTTTGAGGAATTTGGAGCATTGGTTGCCAAATAGATTATACCTTTTATCTTTACTGATTTTTTTCTATATGGTTGAATTTCCTTGGACGAAAAGGTGGCCAGCCTTAGACAGCGGTTCTTCCATTCTATTGCACCTGGTGGGCTCGCAGGAGATCGAAGGGGAGTAGTTCCTGCTTCAGGATTTTCTTTTAGTGCTCAGCAGATGTGGAAGGTCATTAAGGAGAACAAGGACCTTGACTTGCCTGCACACAAGGTGAGAGTTAATTAATTGAAAGGCAACTGGAGATATTGTTGATAATATGCTAATGTACGCATCATGCTATCCGTGTAGGTCATGGTTGCTACCGTACGATGTGAAGAAATTGCCTATGAAAAATATTCCAGTTTTACTGAAAATGAGGTATCGATCTGGTTCTTGCTGGACATTAAACTTGCTTGGCTTTTTTGCTATTTTGAAATGCAAGCAGATGCATTTTATCTTACACATATTAAGATCGGGTGAACTCTTCCGAACATGTTAGGATTGGCGTTTGATTGAAGAGGCTGTGCAGTCGGGACCAGTTCCTGGTTTTGGAAAGCAACTTAATTCAATTCTTGAGGCTTGTTTGTCAGGGTAAGATAAGTAATTTTATCTGATGAATTCCAGTTGGTGGTGCAGCAACTGGATTTTATGTTTATTGTTTAATTTTAGGTTGTACAAGTTTACCTCTGTGATATATCTACTATCTGGTTGTTGAGATCTAGCCTGAGTAGATGAGATATAGCTGCTGAGGTCTGGCCTGTGTAGATGAGATATGGCTAGTCTGTTCAAGTGATCATTCCAGTTTGGAAATGGCCTCCTTCACTCACAATCTGAGTATTATTTCAACTGGTTGTTTAATGGTTGCTTTCGAGCAATCATCTTCTCGTTTGATTGATCTGTTTTCCTGATAGTGAGTGAGTAATGGCCACAGTGTAGCAGTTGCCTAGCTGACGGCTTAGCTTAATTTGGCCATAGCTATAGACCCTGTTCTGTTATTTTTGGGTGAAGATTATGTTTTTTCATCGTTAGAAATTGGTCTATCACTATTAAGTAAATTTTATTTATGAAAAGTTTCTCGTGCTCCTTATTAGGTACGATACAGAGGCCGTATATTTTGACGAGAGTGTTAGATCTTCGAAGCGGAAGCAGCTTGAAGAAAGATTACTTCAAGTAAGAAGTTATCAGACGTTTTTCCTTGCTTAAAGTGCATCATTTTTTGGGTTAGATTGTATGACTACCACTTCAAGCTGCTTGGAATGTGGAAATATTTTTCCTTTTTGACACACTTTTATTTCAGTCATGATGCTTTCATTTGAAGTTAGCTTACACAGAGAGATTGTCTGTTGAGGATATCTTATCATATGTTGCTTATCGCGTTTTTCGTGAGTCGTCAGCTTGTACAACCAGCTTTCCAATCTATGCTTGGACATATTCGGTGTGACACTCTATTAAAGTTCAAGGAAGCATTTGATAAGGCTTTGAGTGGAGGAGAAGGGTTTTTTGTGGCTGCTCATGACTGCACTCAGTTTTATATGGCTCTATTTGACAAAGGATGCGCAGGTACGGCAACTTGTAATGCCTTGTTTTGGCCTATTGTTGTAAAGTTAATGCTCTGAAAAAGTATGCCAAGAATTAAGGTCCGTAGTTGTGCTTTGTCTTGTAACTAAGCTCTTTTTTGGTTCTTTGACTCTTTGTACATGCACTTGCATACCCTTGGTGGCTTGTTAGTTTTTTAATTTGTATCTATCAGAAATGATGGTTTGTGTCTGGGACTGGAGGCTGATGTGAAAATAGTTTTGTTGGTAAATAACACTCTCTGCATTTAGGAAACTTTTTGTAGGTTTATACCATGCTTTACTTTTGACTTGTTATTAGAGGAATTTACCACTGACTGTATGGATAAGTTTCGTACCATACTTTGAACAGATGCTGTAATTGAACAAGCCAAATGGGATACATCTAGAGTACGGGAGAAGCTTCTGCGTGACATTGATGCCCATGTTGCTTCTGTCCGTGATGCCAAGCTCTCTGAGCTTACAAAAGCATATGAGGTAGCATAATGGACACAGATATTTCTTCTGTTCTCGAGCTTCTCTTTCTACAGATAGAGGGTTTCCTTCTGCTTTCTCTTAATCGTGGTTGATGGGATCTGCACAAACTATATTATGTTTTTACAGGCAAAACTGAATGAAGCATTGTCTGGACCAGTGGAAGCTCTTTTGGATGGAGCTAATAATGAAACCTGGTCATCTATCAGGAAAATTCTATTGCGTGAGACCGAATCGGCAGTAACTGGGTTCTCTGGTGCCCTTTCTGGTTTCTCCCTGGACGAACAGAGCAAGGAAAAAATGCTAGCAGCTATAAAAGATCATGCAAGGGGCTTGGTTGAAGCGAAAGCAAGGGAAATGGCTGGAAGAGTCCTCACACACATGAAGGACCGGTAGACACACTATTTAAGTTTGTGATTTACTCGTCAGTTAGATTCAGTACCTCATGATATCTTTATGTGCTTCATTTTCTATCCAGGTTTACAACATTGTTCAGCTATGATGCTGACTCTATGCCAAGAGTTTGGACAGGGAAGGAAGATATTGGAGCAATCACAAAACTTGCTCGTTCCGCAGTATGCAAAATTTATATGCGGCAAATTTTTTACATGTTTCCCATGTTGCTTGCTTGTGGATCTTTTACTGAAATGATTCAATGACCACTTGCAGTCATTAAAGCTGCTGTCTGTAATGGCGGCAGTGCGTTTGGATGATGAGAAAGACAACATCGAGAAAACTTTGACCGTTGCTTTGCTGGACACCAAGCCTAATGCCACTGATAGGAGCATTACAACCGTAGATCCCTTGGCTTCTAGCAAATGGGAACAGGTGAGTTTTGCTTTTATCATACTGATTCAATTAATGCAGATTTTCAATTTATTTTGTCTCTTATGAAAAATGGATGGAAGATTTTAGTCTCCATTGCCATGCTAGTTTGCAGATTTTCAATTTCTTTTGTCTCTTATGAAAATGGATGGGAGAGTTTAGGCCCCATTGTCCATACTTGTTTTAATGTAATCGTCTGCACTTGTGAAAATTGGATTATCTGTGCCAAAAAAAGATGTCAGATCACTGATTAATGCTGCAACCGTCTGAAGGTAATGCAGAAATAAGCCAATGTACAGCCCACAAACTGCATAGTACATATTATTGCACCTTTTAACTCGATATATGATAGCCTTTCATTTGTTGAGAGCACTTATTCACTGTTTAATTGCAGATTCCTTCATCAAAAGCACTTATCACACCTGTTCAGTGCAAATCGTTGTGGAGGCAATTTAAGACAGAGACTGAGCACATCGTCACTCAAGCAATTTCTTCTCAGGCATGATACCTATATCTTAAAAGATGTTTAGTAGTGCAAATGTCATTATTGTTCTTAAAATGCCATGTCATCATCCCCACCCCCAACACGCACGCACCAACACAACAAAAAAGAAAGAACAGAAAAAGAAAGAATATTGAATCCAAGTTTAAGACTGTCAATATAAGAAATGCTAGAGCGCTGAGAAATACTTTCAATTCCACCAAAGAAAGCTGTACTTGCTTATTCTGAGTAACTAGTGTATTTGAAGGATTTCACTCAAATGCCATGTGGTCAACTTACCATCGTAGACGAACATTTACGAATTTCTTTCGCTGAGCTATTTGATTATTTGCTTGCCTTTTGGAATTTTCAGGAAGCGAACAGGCGTAACAACAACTGGTTGCCACCTCCTTGGGCAATTGTTGCGTTGGTTGTTTTGGGGTTCAACGAATTTATGACACTTCTTAGGTATTTTCCTTCTGCAATTCTGCTTTGGTGCAATATGGGTATCTTTCTTGCTTTTGCTTGACAAAAGTCTATATTTTTGGGCTGCAGAAATCCTTTATATTTGGGTGTCATTTTTGTTGGCTTTTTACTCATCAAAGCACTATGGGTGCAGCTTGATGTATCAGGCGAATTCCGTCATGGCGCTGTAAGTGTTAACAGTCCGGTTTGATTATTTTTCTGCCATGTGATTTTGGATTATCGATAGTTATCTGCCAACATAGATGAGAAAATTTTTCTTAGAGAGAGACTGTCATACAATTATTTCCGTTTTCCGATCTTTTATGAAGTGGAAGGGCTTCATCTTTTCTCATTACTGCTTTGAATGATGAAGCCGGACAGTTGAGAAACTTCGGTACTCATGAGATTGCAATCAGTGGGTTGTAATGTAAATTAGGTGCTTAGGATCTTGCAAGTTGAAAGGTTTGGAGAAAGGGATGATATCCAATCATCAATTTTTGGCACACACTAGTGATTGTGGCTCTCATTGTTGTCATCGATTGACTAATGTCATTCTGATGATAAAGAGATTGGTATACTTTTTGCTTTTGTTGATTCCCAAGGTTGCCTTAGGCTCTGATGTCCTAGTGGATTTCTCTGTCGCAGCTTCCTGGGCTTATATCCTTGTCAAGCAAGTTCGTTCCCACTATTATGAACCTTCTCAAAAGACTAGCAGAAGAAGGGCAAGTGCCTGCATCAAATAATCCTCACGGGAATCCTGCTATCCAATCAAAGGGCTTCCGTAATGGAGTTGGAACATCGAGTGGTTTTTCTTCCACTGCTTCTTCCGACGTAACGTCAGAGCAAGAAGCTGAGTATTCAAGTCCTTCTAAAGAAGATTAGGTGGGAAGTCGTCCTGCTGGAGTAACTAGCGTTAGATCGAAGATTCTTGTAATCTACTCCCAGAATGGTAGGCATCGCGTGGAAGGCTCGAAGAATATTTACTGCGATCATTGAATGGCATTGATTTTTGTCAAGAGTGCCGCTTGGAGGAGGAGGTGCGTCTCGCAACAAGCCCCATTCACCAGTTAAATCTTGTGATATTAATCTATGGACAAGTTGTAGTGATGCATTTCTCGTTTTCAATTTTTCTTTGCTTCCATTTCTCGTTTGGGGCTTGGAAAGAGTCGCGCTGGTTTGAAGACTTTGAGTGCAGTTTTGTATCACATAGACGCTACTCATTATAATGGACCAGAAAGAAAGAACATGTAATAGCTTCTCATTTTCATCTTTATTCATTTCATTGCGCTTCATTGTCAGTCTCGTCGGCATTATTTGGGCGGGCATGCAGCGCGCTTGAACTTCGTTTTCAAAAGATGGCGTAAAATGCGAGTGTGCGTGTAAGATAATCTCATGTGTGCTTGATTGTCAAGAAGGATAATATGCAGGGGAGCTTTTGTTTCATGGAGCTCAGGACGACGTGCGCGCGAGTTCCTCTCATATATGGACTCTGCCGGATGTGCACGCTTCGTCTATGTGATTGGTACGTGGCACTTCACCCTGTCATATGTGAAATGTAAAGATTTTATCTCTTGTTAAGCTTGAACATGAAAAAAAGGACGGATTAGAGAGTATTTTCAATCATACCCTGTCATCTATCAATTTTGTGTATCTTATTGACATTGTGTTTAAATGTATATCAAGATTTTACCGTTATTGAGCTTTAAACTTGAAAAAGAAAAAAAATAAATTAGAGAAGGTACTTCAGATTATATTCTTCACGAACATGACTTATTTCTAATGTAGTTTGTTAAATGGTACTTGTAAACATTGGAAATCCTGAGCCAATTACACAGTTCTCTTAGGCCAATTACAGATTTATGTGTAGATATTCCAATATTCTGCAATTCTTTTCTGTGAGTGTAATTCTCCAATCAAATCAGGATATGTATTCATGGTAGGACAATTAAACTTGGATGAAGATATCCGTTAATTGGATGAGCTAAATTAAATTAACATTCATCCATATTAAATTCGAGATGGGTTCGATTTTTATTCATATCAAAGTATGTTGGTCGAAAAGAAGCAATCGCGACATTCCAAACTCCTCCCATCCTCTTTATAAAATAGGAGTTCTCTTTATTTCTTTGGGGACGGTATTTGGAGTTGCAATAGATACAGAAGCTCTTGAGAATTCAAAAACACCAAATCTACAGGATTTAAGTCATTCGGACCTCTATGAATGTGAGTTCTTAATTATTTCAAAACTCATTACTTGCAAGATTCAGGACCCAAACTTGGCATGTCTATTTCGGATGGATTGTAGGCTGATGACTCTAAGACACTGGTTGTTCCAATCTTGAATGTCCTGGGTTCGCGCAAGTCGATCGTAAAGTCGCCCTAGGATCTCCTATTCAACCTATCTCCATCTATAGCGGACAGCAACATGACATATCTGTATCCATAATCAAGGTAACGAGAAGTTGAGAACCATCTTTCAGGTGACAGACAGAATAACCTCGGACTGAAATGCATGGCCTATCCCTGACATTCCTTCTGCTTGTCAGAACTTATCTATTCAAAAGAAATACATGCACATACTTTCAGTCTTCTATCTTTTGGCCAAAAGAAAATTTTCAGAATCAAGACAGTAGGGATTGGTGGCTGCGCATCGCCAATGTCGATTTGGGATACTGGCCCGGAGAAATATTGACTTCTCTATATGGAGGCGGTTCTGGAATACTTTGGGGGTGGAGAGAGAATCAATACAGAACCAGATGGTCACCATATGGCAACGCAAATGGGGAATGACCATTTTCATTCTGAAGGCTTCCAAAAATCGTCGTTCTTCCCCAATCTTAAGTTCATCGATGCCGGTTATAACGAGAGAGATGCAGCAGGCTTAATATCGTACATGTCCCACTCACTATTCTGCAACATATATGCCGGCAGGGACCCTGCGTGCCCGGGACATATTTCTTTTATGGGGTAGGTTTTGCTAGACTTTAGCATTCTCGACGGAATAAAGAATCCAGTCCCCAAATGTTTAGCAGATTATACAGACTTGCCCTTCTTACTGGGAATTGCTCTACAAACAAGATCGATAAAGATCTTAGAAGCCATATATTCTCAGTGTACACTGTATACTGCCATTGAATTTTGCATTCGATGACAAGTCCCAAGCACAACAGAAGCAGAATCAATGGTTTCGACAATAGATTTACAATGATCATCAGCGACCACGATGTGAGATTAACTGAGGCCTAAGATTTGTTAAGATAATTTCAATGCGATCGAGATTAGGGTCCATTTTTTTTAAGGAGAACTCAAGATTTGGAGAACATTTTCCGGAAAAATAATCGCTTGTATCGTTTATAAAAGTTAAATGAATAAAAAATATTTTCATCACTCAAGAAAATAATAATGTTTCAATTGTGTCGATAAAAAAATTCTTGTTCGTTGACTAACTTTTTCTACCGATATAATTAATCATTTTTATGCAAGTATTTTTCAAGTCTTGAATTTTCTTTTAAACAGATGCGCAATAGGTTCGAGCGAGCCGAATTTTGGGCAGCTTCGGACAAGGCTGTTCACTTACGCAGCCCAATCCGACTCAATTGGGCCCGAACCAACCCAATTGGATCGGACCCAACTGGGTCGGACCGCGACAAAGCAACGTCGTATAACCCTCTTCTCTTCTCGTTACCGTCGCTTACTTAAAACAACAAAATTCATTTCTCTCTCACGCGCTTTCCCGCTAGAAATAGCAAGCAACGGTTTCATTCTTCTCTAGGTCTTCGTCTTCCACCCTTTGCCTTTGTGGTTTAGTGTTTGCGCTGGATTGTCGTTCTTTCTCTCACATTTTGCTGCTCCGGCTTTCGTCAAGCGGATGGCGCCGCCGTCGCCAACGAAGCAGAGGCTGAGGGGACAGTGAAGCCGAACGGGGCAGCCATCCCGAAAGGGAGTGAGGCAGAGGCCGAGGGGTGGGTGACCGCGCTGACAAGAGCTTTGGGTTCTCGAAGTTCATCGGGAGCAAGTACGAGCTTGGGTATACTTTCTATTCAAGATTGTGGTTTCAATCTACTTACATGTCAATACAAGATGATACATTTCATTTGTTGTTGAAGCTTTTTTTTGGATGGAGTTCTGTGAAAAATGCGGTGCATGCTTACACTTAAATATGTCTTCAGGCTTGGGTCAGGTACAAGGAATCGAACTTTTAAAGTGCTTTACTTTGGACAATACTTCTTATCTGCCTAGGCAGGTATGGCTTAGGTTCGCTCAGAATTCTGCTTCTTATTTCCTCTTCTCAACTTAATTGTGGAGGTCGAGATCATCAGCCGCATCCATCACCGACACCTTATTTCACTGGTTGGATATTGCATTTCTGGCGCTCGGAGGATTCTGGTATACGAGTTCGTCCCAAATAACACATTGGAATTTCATTTGCATGGTGAGTATCAATCCCATAATAATCAACTAACTTGATCTCTGCTAAGATACGCATGCGAGTATCAATCCCATAATAATCAACTAACGTGATCTTCGCTGAGATACGCATGCATAGGCAACATAGGATGCGTAGTTATGTTGGAGTTCAAAATCTGATTGAGAACATTATAGTTATTATAACAACTATCATCGTATGGCAGGCCCACAGGGTTGCTTTAGGTCCTGCACATCTCTCCCAATCGAGGCACAAAATTTCGACTATTATCAAGTTGTTCACATCACACATATGTGTAAAAAATTTATCAATATCGAACACTTGAAATCTCTTATAATGAATAAATTTTATGTAAAGTTGTATTTTAAATTTTCGCAACATTGTTTTTTCGCACATCTTTTGCACATCAATTGCACAATGAAAAAAAAAAATGATCCATTTCCTTCCCCTACCACTTTTTCTTTCCTCCGTAGCACGTCAATTGCACATTTTTCTTCAGGCCGATATTTCGATTACACTCTCATGTGTCATCCAAAATTTTCAGTTATTACCGAATTTTCCACGTCACCTATACGTGGAAGAACTTCTCGTCTTCATTATATATCACGTATAGAAATGTCATATGAAAATCTTGAATTTTAACTCTCTCTTTCCATTTTATGGATTTTATTTTATTTTATTTTATCTTTTTCTCAAAAGATGGAATGCTCTTTTCACAGGAAATAGAGAACGCACATTCCTCCTCTCAACTTAATTGGCCAAGGTGGTTTACGTATATAAGGGATTGCTTTCGACCGGGAGAGTAGCTGCAATCAAACAGCTAAAAGCCGGAAGTCGACAAGGGGAGAGGGAGTTTCAAGCGGAGGTCAAGATCATCAGCCACATCCATCACCGACACCTTATTTCACTGGTTGGATACTGCATTTCTAGTGCTCGGAGGATTCTGGTATACGAGTTCGTCCCAAATAACACCTTGGAATTTCATTTGCATGGTGAGTATCAATCCCATGATAATCAACTAACTTGATCTCCGCTGAGATACGCATACATAGGTAACATAGGATGTATAGTTGTGTTGGAGCTCAAAATCTGATTGAGAACATTACAGTTATTATAACAACTATCATTGCGGGGCGGGGTTGCTTTAGGTTCTGCACATCTCTCTCACTCGTGACACAAAATTTCGACTACTACCAAGTTGTCCACGTCACGTATACGTGTAAAAAATTGATCAATATTGAACACTTGAATTCTCTTTCAATGAATAAATTTTAAAGTAAAGTTGTATTTTTGCACATCAATTGCACGATGAAAAAACAAAACGTGGTCCATTTCCTTGCCGTCACTTTTTTTCTTTCAGAAAACACTTTTCGCTGTAGCGCTTCATATACATGTTCTCAAGAGTTCACCAAGCTTTCAGATCATGAAGTCCACGACCATCTCCAATTTAAGATCAAGCCTTCAAGACCATTAAATCCGGTTGTTCATAAAAAGGAATAGATTCGAGATCAAGCCACCGAGACACTCGAATTGTGCTCGTGTGGAGAACCAAAAAATGACTATTCCATTTGAGATCAAACTATTAAGGCGCTTGAATCACATTACAGAATGAGAAGGGTCCTTTATTTAGATTCCGAAATGTGGAGAGAGAAATCAATTGCTAGGGGTTGGCTTGGTTGGCCGGCGATTCTTGTTCGGCCCCAAGCGAGGGCCTGCTTGCCACCTCTGCGCAAGGGTCGGCAGGCGCATCCGTACAAGCCAGTCTTCCTTTGGAGCAAGATGATATGGTTCCTAGCAACAAAATGCAGCTTGGCTTAGTTTATTTACGTTTGTGCATGGTTTCGAAGAGGATCTAGGGGCAAAGGGCCTGGTGGCCGAGGATATAGCATCCCGAGTTCCATACTTTTGTTCTGCCAAATCAAAATCCGGAAAGTGGGTAATCTAGGTTACTCTAGCAACAACATATCCCCTGGTCATGTTCATTACACAACAAGAATCTAAAAGGTGCGAATGTGACCTCACGTGGTCTTAAATCAAAATGTATCTGGCCATAACTTCAAGGCAAATTCATGTTCGCTCAAGCTACCTCTGGATAAGCTCCTCAGTCTCTGCCAAAATTGCCTTCTCTTTCCCACTCTCAACGGGCCGGAGCTACAATGCCTCGCAGGATACCTGGTCTCTTCATCCTCGATCCTGGTTGATGCTCGGAAGCATCCCATTTGCTCTTGATGGTTAGAATCTTTGGCTGGTGTACTGTCGCCTGTCAATAAAGCTTCAACAAATTCATGCGGAACTTTACTAACTTTGCCATCAACACAACTAGAGGATTCTTGGCCTATGCAACTTTCAAGACTTAGCTCCTTCGTTTCATCAAACTCGTTAATAACTAGCTTCAAGGCTTGTACCACTTCGCCCATGAATGGACGGTGCGATGCCTCCGGTTGCACGCACATCGAAGCTATTGCCGCCACCTTGGCCACGCTATCGAATGACATGCTTGATCTCACAGACGGGTCAATGATTGTTTGCAAGCCCTCCCGGTCTGTGAGGAACGGCCGGGCCCAGGAAACGAGGTTCTCTTGACCAGGGGGTTGCGATAGATCTACCGGCTTCCTCCCGGTTAAAAGTTCGAGGAGGACTACCCCGTAGCTATAAACATCACTTTTGACTAGAAGATGACCCGTCATTGCATATTCTGGTGCCAAGTAGCTGGAAAGATGACAGATTAACTTTACCAAGGCGAGATATGACAAACTACACAATCATCATCTACTTCTATTTGAGAAATTTTTGCAGGCCATTTTGTCATATTCAGTTGATAGCTGTGTTTTGTTAGGGAGCGATAGAGGCAAGTTAGTACGATAAGTTATTTTAAAGTCATCTTCTTTTCACTAGCAATTATTCGACAGTATGTTAAACATGAAATTAAGCGGAAACTTTCATACCCAAAAGTCCCCATGACATGGGTAGAAACTTGTCTGTTGTTCCCCTCATCCATTGCAGCTCTAGCCAATCCGAAGTCGGACACTCTTGGTGTGAAGTCAGGCTCCAACAAGATGTTGCTAGACTTGAAATCTCGATGTATAACACGAGGGCTCGAGTCTTCATGCAGGTAGGCCAAACCTCGAGCCGCGCCAAGTGCGATCTTCATTCTAGTGCCCCAGACAAGCGGATCATTCTCCTTGTCACAGCCTAAGCACAACATAAAACCAATGAGAAAAGTTCCCCAAAATCAAGAGTTCAACCAGTCAACTTTCGCGTTTGAAGCATATAAAGACTAGATCTATCTACCATGTAAATGGGAATCAACACTTCCATTTGGTATGAGTTCATACACAACACAGCGGATATGTTCTTCCATGCATATGCCGATTAACTTGACTAGGTTTCTGTGGTGGAGACGGCTCAGCATTTCCACTTCTGACAAGAACTCACGGCTTCCGTGATGATCATCCCTCTTCAGAACTTTCACTGCCACCTCCTCTCCATCATCTAATATGCCTCTGTAGACTATCCCAAAACCACCTTCTCCGAGTACTCTCGAAGAATCGAAGTTGTTGGTGAATTTCTTGATGTCATTTGAGCTGAATGTTCTGGCAGATCCGGCACATAAGATTCCATTAGAGGGGAACGATGTTGATGCTGAGTTGGACACACTCCTCTGCTTCACAGGCTTAGTAGAACCTGCTGAGGACGTGGAAAGTTTATGACGGGAAGAAATCATGAGATGCCACACATCTCAGAAGAAGATGCGTGGTCAGTCAAGCGAAGAATGAGGGAAGACAATGGTAAGACGAAATTTTTTGCTAGCAACTGCCAAGCAACACAATATGCAATAGTAGTCCTGAATGTCATTGAAGTATAGTAACAATGCATTCGTTTACAGTTTTGAAGTTCACTGCATTGAGCAGGAACCTTTTTATTATTATTTAAAAACAATGAGAATAAAGGTCAACCCTCGACACTGAGAATCTGCAGAATGTAGACCTGAAGGTTTAGCTGGGGAGAGAGGCTGCGGGGACTTTTTAGATTGATGATGACGAGCTTCACACTTTCTCAGTAGTATCCACGTGATGACTGCACACACGATCAATACCATGAAAGATGATAGAAAAAGTACAGCAATCGTGCTTCTACTAGGGCCATCTCTTTTCCTCTTAGGCACATTAACTCCTAATGGTTTTGTCACCGGGCCTTTGTCCTCATTGTCCGTGTACGGTGAACTGTCAGTGGTACTGATGCTAGAAGGTGGCGAAGGTGGAAGACCTGTGGAGACATGGTAGGTTTGAAAAAAAACCACAATAAGTGTCCGAAGAAGATCAACTTCCTATTATCATATTTTAGCAATGTGTGCTACTGCTACCTCTACTCTGACATACAATAACTACTTTTTAAAATGCTGTATTCTTCAAAGAAGTTATCCTTGAGCCATACAGTATACCTAGCTAAAAGTATATGAAAATTCTAAAGAAGAGTACAATGCGAAGAAGGAATATGCATTAACATATCTTCCTGATATGGTCTCAAGAAATTCTGACAGCAGAATGACAATACCTGGATAGCGAACATATAGAACTTCATAATCACCGAACAGTGATGCCTCCATCTGCACCTGCTTGTGGACGAATTTTCGATAGATTGCAAATGCATAATCATTCCCGAATTTTGCCCCACGCGGCACCAAATTAATCAGAACTGTAGTTTTCTCCAGTTGTGGACTGGCTGAATTCGCTCCCATTATGCGCACTTGGCTATGATCTAAGGACAGACTCACAGCAATTTCCTTGGCAAGCTCTGTAACCAAAGGGAAGAATGTGTATAGTGCGACCGCTAGCTGAAGTTTCACCTGAATTGGCCATACGCAGCCACAGGGAGTTCCAGGAGGCGTATACGTTAACGGGTCTGCGCATGTTGCTGATGCGCAATCTACACAGTATCAGATACAGAATATCATCAGCTTTATTGTTCTTTCTCGGCAACAAAGAAACTAATTATGCAACAAGTCTAATTAACGCTGCATGAAGTCTAATGTAAGGAGCAATATCATGTACCTTCGTTAGGAGGTGGAGGAGGTAATGTCAGAAGTGGCCTTGGCGGTGGAGTTTTCGTTTTCTCTGCTGATCTGGACGGGGAGAATTTTGTTGGAAGAGTAGGCTCTTCAAGAAATCAAACAGGGTCATATCACGGTAGTCATTAGCACAATTGACATATATCAGATGAATCCAATACAAGAACTGGGCAAAAAATTGTCTTCACATACTATTAGACTGACTTGACAGAATTGAGGGCGATGGTGCAGGCGCTGGCGAATGTGATCTTCTAGAAGTAGGGAATGCAGATTGAACTGGGGAAATAGAAGGGCCTACAGTACAAAAGATATGCCAAAAGAATAAATAAAACCCAAGACGACTAAATTATACATGATCCATTGAAAATCCAACCTTACAAAGTCGGAATCAACCTGTTCGGTGGTATATGTGCCGTGGAAACGGAGTACTCTGCGGAGCAGAGTCTTTGAAGTGGTTTCTGACATGGTGATGATGCCTATGAGATGATACTGAAGGAGCATGTGCATAGTCGTGTATCCATTTATTCACAGGCCCTTGGAAAGATGATACAGAAGGTGCAACTGCAATACTTGAAGGCTTCATGACCTTCGGCAAAATAGTCGCTACAGTGGGATTCAAGTCTTAGTTATTGACGGTCAGCGGCACATGAAGGTCAATTTGTCATGATAAAATGTTGCGCATTCTGGCTTATAATTTTTTTCTGAAGTTACCTTCGGTGGGTGGTTCGTGCATAAATGCTGGAACGTGCCATGGCCTGTTTGAGTGTGAACCAAGTGGCTTCCTGTGTCTTTGCGCGCTACTTGTAAGAGGACTAGCCACCAGAAAGAAGGCATTGTCTGTGAATTTGGTAGAGCAGATCCAACCGAAAGATCATTAACATAAGTGTGAATATTTTGTGCATAGTCAACAGATATTTATGGGAGAAAAACAAGGAACAATAAGTAAGATGATGAAGGGGTATTTCCTGATGGATCGTTGCAAATAATGGCACATATGTCATACATGATTTCTTAGAAAAGTATAGACAGATCAGATCGCCTCGGAATTTGATAAGACAGCAACTGAAAAACTACGGTTGAAGGTGCATTTTCCTATGATCATACTATAGATCTTCATTAACTTGTTTCTCTTGATGCAGTTCTAACTTCTAATCACATTCTTGTTTGAAATGATAATGGAGTCACGGGGCAGTGGAAGCAAACTGCAAACTCAACCATACAGCAACAGCGTGGAACTCTCTGAAGTAGAACATTGAGTCAGCAAATTAAGCCAATCTTTTCATTTTCACAATATCAAGCCAATTCAGTTAATTCATCAGTTTGCTTAGCTACATTTAGCATCCTACACACGAGGAGTGATTCTAACCATCAGGAGGTACAATGTGAGCTTCTGGCATAGACAATTCAGATAATGCTCAATTTCAACTCAATACACAGAATTTTTCCGGGATCTGCATCTGATCCAATCGGTAACACGATGTGATCATGCAAAGTTCAATCTCAATGCACATTGAGCCAAAGATCACAATCAACCAAACCATTACCTGCAGATCCGTGAACCGACAGCAAATTGCAGAGCACAAGTACTCCCATCAGCATGAAAATCAACTGCATTAGCATACCTTTTTTTTTTTTTCTCTCAGCTCAGTTCAAGAAGAGTGTCCAGCTTCAAGTAAAGAAAGAAGTGAAGAGGAAGTATTGGAAACTGGAACATTTCAGAGAACCAAATCATGGGTATTTGCTCAAAGTGACAGGATTCACACCGAGTGTTGGCAAATGCAGAAGAAGACCCACATTTAGTATCGCAGAAGCAATGGGTAGAGAAGAAGAAGAAGATTCTTTTGGTAGAAAAGAAGAGGTGGTTAGGTGGCTAAAAGAAAAGCCCAACTGCTTCTTTCTCTTCAAACTAGTAAGCTTGGCTAAGTTTGCAGAGATTTGGAAGCTAGACACTGATGATGATAATAGTTGAACTTAAGAAAGAATCGAGAAAGAAAAGAAGGTCCTTGATGCCTGATGGTGTCGTTTCTTTTCACATGCGTGGCTAAAGTGAAGGGTGATGAACTAACTGATCAAGCAGAAAGAAGACAGTACAAGCTTAAAAGGGCTCACGAGAACATTCTTGCCGGGGACACTGTTTTTCACACGAGAGAGAGAGAGGCGATTTGTCCATAAAGAAATATTATGGTGTAGTAGTATCATGCAGTGATTATCACATGATTCCTACTATTTTGACTGCTTGATTTTGGATGTTTTATGTAACTCTAAGTAGTCGGGCTTGCTGTGTTTAGGCCCTGGAGTTATCAAAGCCGATTATTTGATTTCTCAACTCTTGCCACATCGCAACAGTTCTTCCCCTTTCGACGAGATTGGCAAATCTCGAGCCACAAAGTATTCCATTCATCTCATAATTCATGTAAGATGCGAGTGAAAATCTCAATGAGCAATTCAAATATCGAATCGGTTGTCTCCAAATTCATATCGTACATTCTTCAACTCCTAAATAGGTCAACAGTGCTAAGTCTGATTTGCTTCGCCTCTTTTCAGCTGATTCAGGCATTGATGAGTTGCACTTTTTCATGACCTAATTGAAGATTAACTATTCTTCCCTAAATGCTGGGATCTAAGATTGCTTTTCAACTTTTGGACATGATTGGTCAGCTGCCTTAGCTCCTCAACGTGATGTGCTTTTCTCATTTGTGCTTTTGCTTTACTTCTTTTGTCTTCTTTTTTCCGCTTGCTCATCCAGGTAAATTCACCAAGTCATCTTTTTGGCCATTCCAGTTATGAACCCATCCAGCGCCATAAATGCAATATCCAACAAAAAAAAATCAATCATTTACTTGTCCAAAATCATCGCCTACTATAACATAGTATGGACCAAATGACCCACATGCACATTAATTCAATGGTGCTACGGATGTTGGGGACATCTTTGTAGACCCTTTCACGCATTTGTCAAATCAAGATCTGGAAAATTTTAGGGGGGCACAGATCTTTTAGTAGTCCTAGGAAAGTGTGACATTATTGAGTTAGGCTGGGAAGCCAAAATAAAATAAAATAAATGGGTTTTGATGCTTGTACAGAATTATTATATGCATTAGGAAATTATGACGTCATAAAGGCAAGTGCAAGTTACTTGTCACAAGTAAAGTTGGGGAAAACAATCGGGATAAAGGCGGTTTTATTCTGATTAAATCCAGTCAAATTAAAAAAAGTTCCTTCCTTTTCATTTAACTATGCCTAATTGATTTATAAGAAATAGTATAATGATTTCCGACGTGTCACATCATGTGTCATTTCAAAGCCAGACCAATCTCTTGGACGACATAAAGACCATAAGCAGCCAACTCATTTATGGAATAGTAAACAAATACAAATATTCCCCGAATTAATTGAATGTTTTTCTATGATCCTAAACGAGTCGTGTATGGTGTCCTGTCCCCACCATTTGACCCAAGTAAGGTAGGTTAGGTAAGTTTAAGTGTTGACAAAATAGGACCGTTAAAATATTAACTCATATTTATGAAAGTGAGTTATAAACTAAGTATCACTGACATTTTTCGGGGGCCTTCGCGTCGTGTCTGATACCCTCTGACGTGCGATCGAAACGTAGTCAGCGCTCCAGACACGATAGCGACATGCGAGTCTAGCATCCCGACACGCACAATGTCAATTTTAAGCTTTTTCAATAAATTATGGGTCAAAATGTAAATTTGTTAAACATATATATACTTAAATCATATACCCAGCCATTTCAAAAAAAAAAAACTTAATTATGAATTCATAACATAAGAAGAAGAAACTTACCGCTGATATTTTCATATATACATGATATTTATCATGTATATATAAAAATATACATTTTATATACAACGTGTCCCAACATGTCGAAATTTCCTATTTTTTTATAAATCAAGTGTCGTGTCGGTGCTATATAGGTTACAAATGTGTCATGTTAAGCTTATGATATAGATCAAAATGGGTTCCAAAGAAAAAATATGGGTTTTAGTGGGTTAAGTAATGAACCCATTGTCAACCCAAAACGAGAAAAATGAGATTTTATATATGCTCTTCTCTCTTCCCTCCGTAGACGACGAAGCAGCAGCATCACCGCCCTCACTCTAAAGCTCCTCGCCTCTCTCTCCCCGACTCGAATCTCGCCAACCCTCTCCGCTTCTTCCGTCGCTCCGCCTCTGATCGTCTCCTGGTATTTATGATATCCCTACTAAGAGAGCACTATTTGCGTCCACATTCATCTGAAAATGGATGATAGGATCAACTTAGACCAGCTCTACTTGCACTAACTGTATGCAAGAGCAGGTTGGTAACGACCAATTGCATTCTAACTTCTAAAAACTTTGGTGTATGGGCGTGCTTATATTCGGCACATCAAACAGAGTATAGCAGCAGGTCCTTTTGATTGTTCTTAACACGACAAGTTTAGTGACAACTTTTCTTAGCAGTTGTTAGTCTGCTGCTTCAAGAGCTAATAAGCTGCTAAGCTAACTACTACCATAATCGAACATCAAGTTAACTCGCAAGAGATGACCCCAATTTGAATCTTTATATAGCACAATGTGTGTTACATATATTGTTTATGTTAATCTGGATGGATGATGTTGGGTGATTTTTTATTTTATTTAGAGGAAAAGTTCAAATTAGCCTCCCGAGTTGAGGCTGATTTAGTAAATTACACCTCATCAATTTAAATTTGTCTCATATAATCCCTTAATGATCAGTGTGCATCTTCCCCTCCCTCTCTCCCCCAAAAGCTTTTCAATTTCAAATTTGGGTAAAATATGCAGGACCCGAAGTTGCTACGACCATCGAGGAGTGAGAACTGGACCATCAATGCCAATCCAAATAAAATCATAATCAAAATATATCAAGATTTAACTACAGGTTCGATTATGGTAGTAGACTAGTTAGCTTAGCAGCTTATTAGCTCTCCTCTCAATCATCAAACAGAGTATATGGTACTGATTTAACTTCTTGTCTTTCTACCTCTGTAAAGGATGAAGCTGCAGCACGATCACTCTAACGCTCCTCGCCTATCTCGACCCCCTAATAAACCAAAAGCAGAATTGCACGAGACAAGTAAAATACCTAAGAAGTGCCCTAATTTCGTTGAGCCCCATAAGAACCGAGGTTGCAACCACCTGTTCGCTTCCTGATGATCCCAAATAGCTCCAGTAGCGAAAGAACTTCGTAGATGTGAACGTCTAGAATGGGCTTTGGTTCCAATAGCTCCAATAGCAATTAACCAAAGCTTTGGATATCTCCTGCAATAATATTTCTATGCAGTTTGTGGGCCGTACATTGGCTTATTTCTGCATTGCTTTCAGACAGCTGCAACATCAATCAGTAATCTGACATCTTTTTTTTAGCACATATAATCCAATTTTCATAAGTGCAGATGATAACATTGAAACTAGTATGGACAATGGGGCCTAAACTCTACCACAAATTTTAATAAGAGACAAAAGAAATTGCAGATCTACATTAATTGAATCAGCACAATAAAAGCAAAACTCATCTTAGGCTTGGGGGTGCATGACAACCATTCTGTTCCAGAAATAGATTTCTGATTAGAAATAGATTTTTCTATTTCTATTTCTGGATGAGTTTTTGAGCAAAAAAATGCGTTTGATAATGACATAAATTTCTGAAGTTGAAAATTTATACTTTTAGAATAGAAGTAGGCGGTGGCCGGCGGTGGTCGGCGGCGGCGGCGGCAGTGGCGGCCGGCGGTGGTCGGTGGCGGCCTGCGCTAGGAGGAGACACCGAGCGATTTTTACGAGTTTTCTATTTCTGATTTCTGTTTTTACCAGAAGCTAAAATTTTATGTTTCTCATTTGCCTTCCAAATCTATTTATGGAATAACTTTTTGTTCCAGAAATAGAAAAATATAATGACGTTATCAAACGAGTTTCTGTTCCAAACCTGTTCCAGAAATAGGTTTGGAATAGAAACAGAGAAGTAGAATGGTTTTCATACACCCTTTGGTATCCAGCAAAGCAATGAACAACATGTAATCTATCACGTCATCCAAACACAATGCCGCCATTACAGACAGCCACTTTTCTTCCTCCCCAGTCCAAACTCTTGGCATAGAGTCAGCGTGATGGCTGAACAATGTTGCAAACCCGGACAGAAAATGAAGCACATAACGATAGAAATTGTTAAAAGAAAATCCATCATCTGCTTTTGTTTTATATCTCAATGTGATTATCACTTATTTCTTTATCTCCTTTTTGACTCCACCTTGAAAGAAGAATTTGTCGAGAAAGCAATTATTTTCCCCTTCACAAAGGAGATTCACGTGGCATAAATTATCACTGAATTTTAGCTCAGTGATAATATTGAACATTTTTATGCGGTCTAAGAACTAAATTGAGCTCAAAGGGGAAACCCATCATTTGCTTTTGTAGTTTTCATTCTTACAAGGGTAAATGACATAAATTATCATTGAATTTTAGCTCAATGTATAATGTGATCCCTTAACTTTAAATTTCTTCAATGTGGTCTTTGAACTTTTTGTATATATTCAATTTAGTTCTTAGGCTACATGAAAATGTTCAATATTATCATTCAATTAATTCAAGTTGAGAGACAATATTAAACATTCTCGTACAGTTCATGGACTAAATAGAACACTTACCAAAAGTTCAGAAACATTAACAAATTAAAAGTTTAATGACGGTATTATAGATTGGGCTGAAGTTAAGAAATCACATTGAATAAATTTTAAGTCCATAAACTACATTGCATATTAGGCTAAAATTCAACCATTTGTGACAATATCCCTTCTTAATTCTTATAACAAGCAATTGTGGTGGAAAAACCACACTAGTCTCAACAAAACGACAGTGGATTCGTTGCTGACCATGGACTCTCCAGCATGGGCAAATTTCCGAAATACGGTCGAAACTAATAATATTACTCGAATCTGTTGGTGAATCCTTCTTTTCCCCAGCTTGGTTTTCTTTTCTGGGCAGTTTTCATGTGAACTGCAATGATCCTCATGGAAAGCTCGATAGTACGGCGAAGAGAACGGGGCGAGTTCCATTCCCGATTTCCGATCCCCAAGTTTCTTGCCACATTATTGGGATAATAAGATCAGGCAACCACGATCGAAACATGTCGGCTTTCGGTTCATGCTTGGAATTTACATGGTCTTGTGGGTGGTTTTTGCGGAGGGGTGTCACCTGAATCACATTTCGCGCCACCACCCGGTCCGACGAGGGCGGGAAGTGATTGCCGGGGCCAAAGAACTCAAACAATGAGCAGCTTCCGGCAAGCTTTTAGGATAGCGAATAGGGCATGAACGAACCTGGAATTAGTTCATGGAAAGAACCTTTTGATGCAACGGCACGCTTAACATTCTACAAGTATGGGTGAGTTCCTAGGAAAGTGCCCACATGTACGCCAATTACCAAAGGACAAAACTGAGAGCCTTGGTATTGGGTGGGCCCAAGCGGACAAATATCTCGAATGAATTAATCCAAAGGTATCACGATCATTAGAAGAACTCGAGAAGCATGAGGACATGTCCCTCGAATCTATGAAACTTGGGCTCCGTTTGTTCCACGGAACATGTGATGTTTTCAGAAAATGTTTTCCAGAAAGTCATTTTCCAGAAAAATGACGATATTTTTCGGTGTTTAACTAAGACTTAAAAATGTATTGGAAAATAATTTCCATCGTTTGGCAAGGAATTGATTTTCTTAGGAAAAATTACCAAAAAATTCGAATTTTTGATTATTTTATAATGTTTTTACTAAAAAAAAATTTATTTTAAATTTTAATTTTAATTTTCTATTTTGCTATTTTTTTTCTATGCTGGTCGCCGGCTCGGTCACCCAAGGCTCCAGCCTGGAGAGGCTAGTGAGCTCAAGCCTCGCCGGCGCCTCGAGCTCGCTCGAGGCTGGTCACTGGCCGTCGCCGTGGCCGGCAGAGAAAGAAAAAGAAAAGGAAAAAAAATAAAGAGATGATAAAAAATAAAAAAAACAATTAAAATTTATAAAAAGAAAAAAGAAAACAAAAAAGAAAATGAATGTAAAGGAGTTGACAGAGTTTTTTCCATAGATGGAAAATATTTTCCTTTACTAGCTTATTTTTTACGAACCAAACGTCGGAAACTCTAGAAAACATTTTCTGAAAATTCTCTTCCGCGAAACAAACGAAGCTTTGGTAGCATGAAGAGATATGTGAATCGTAGAGATTGGTAATGGGCCTTGACCTTGCGGCATTAGATGGGGCTGCATCTGATGGTTCTTGGGCCTGAACCCGAATTGGAAGATTCACAGAGAAATTGATGCAGCATCTTCAAAAAGCCTCTTCTTGGCAAATCTTCTTTCCTTTGGTCCTTGACCCGCTGATGATATTGGGCAGATTGCCGCAATTTCTGGGGTTCACATTTGGGTAAAATTCGGGGTCCATTGGACTGGAATGTTGACTTTTTATTTTATTTTACATTAGAAGATTTTGAAAAAAAATAAAAAACATGAGTGAAAAAGAACCGAAATTGCAGGAGGATTGGATAGTAGTGGAATACACCCTGCACCGTTAGTGATCAACGCAACTCCAGTTCTTTTTGTACCAAATCAAGTCAATTTCTCCATTTGCCCAAAAACAAAAGTCAGTTTCTCCTACCGGCAACCAAAAAAATAAGAAAAGGTCAACCCCTCTTACCTAAAAAAAAGAAGTCAATCCCCCTTACCTAAATAAAACAATAAATCAAGTCAATCCCCCCTACCTAACTATCAAGACGGTTGATATAGTGGTAAACTTAATCGCCCGTCTTTCACGAGGTTATGAGTTCAATTTACGTTGCGACAGATCCTTGATAGCTCGTGCTGCATTGTTTAACCAAGACATATGAGATTTTGTGAAGAGGCTTCCTGGCTGGTGACTGTTGTCATCTTGGTCAGGTTGCAATGGTGGATTCGCCAACCTTGGATCTTTGAATGCGAGTCGTGCGAAGTAATTATAACTCAAACCGTACGTTCCATAACAAGTGTGGGGGCACATATGAAGGTTGTTGTAGCTACCCTTCCTATGCTCTTTATAATAGAGAAAAAAAAAATTCCATCTTGAAAATCTACAATTTGGATGACAATTAATGTGCTGTTAAATCATTATCTACGATGCCGAAACTTTATTTTTTTGATAATCTATATTATTTGCCAAAGGAACTCGTTTAGACCATCGATGTTTTCTTTCTATCTCCTACAAGATTCTCCTTTGTAAGAGGGAAAATGACGCAAATGATCCTTGAACTTTGGTCCAATGTGCAATATCGACCATAGACTTTTAATTTGTTAAATGTGGTTCTTAAACTTTTGGTAAATGTTTAATCTAGTTTCTGGACTGTATGAAAATATCCAACGTAATCTTTCCATTAATTCAAGTTAACAGGATTTGTTGATTTGGCTTTCAATCCGGTACGTTTGAACGATGGAAAAAAAAAATATAGCGCTACATGTAGATTATCCACATCACCAAATAACATGGATAATTATTTTTTCCAATTGAAGAAATTAAACAAATTATAAGGATTATTATATTCTAGTTTGAGTCGAACATCTTGCGTGGATAATCTACATGTAACTTCTTTATGTCCAGCTCTCCAACATACCGAATTAGAAGCCAAGTCAGTAAATTCTATTAGCTTGTATTAATGGAAGGACGACATTGGAGATTGTTCAGGGACTAAACTGAACACGTACTAAAAGTTCAGGGACCACATTGAATAAATTAAAAGGTCATGGACGACATTGCACATTAGACCAAAATTCAATGATTATTCGTGGAATTGTCCCATAGTAAGAACATACTTAGATAGATAATTTCAAGAGTCGCACGTGCCCATAGGATATGAACTATAAATGAAGCAAGAAGAATGATGGAGGAGATAAGATATATCGACCAACAAGGTACGAGGCTCACTCTGCCAATGATACAAATACTTCCAGTAAGGGTCAAAAGCAAAATAAACTTGTCTCCATCTCGGTCGCCGTCCCCGTCGCCTCCGCAACAAAAAATTCCGAGCACCATCATGGATCATTACTTGAGCTTTGGCCGCTGAACCGACACGAATTTTGACACGTGCGATCTGTGGAGGGGGTGACGTGGAGGACAGGTGTATGGCCGTGAGCGAGCGAGTTGTGGGATCCCCAGCACAGGGCCATGCAAAAGCCGGAAACGTGGGCCTTCTTCCCACTTCTCCTTCACTCGATGAGGATGGAAGGTCGCTCGTCGCTTTCACACGTGTTTTGTGGTCACCAGCTGGTGTCTATAGAGAGAGAGAGAGTTGAGGGTCCCACTCCGAGTTAGGTGCACCGGGTGAAATGTGCCGCCCTTTTGCCCCAAATCTGCATTTCCCCAATTGCACCTTCGTTGCGTTACCATCCCCACCTCGTAATCATCTTCCGTCTTTTATGAGCGAAATTGATTAATTAATTAAATGAAAGTAAGTGATTTTTGAATTTTGATTAATATATAATGTGATCCTTTAAACTTTAAATTTGTTCAATATGATGCTTAAACTTTAATCCAATATGTAATGTCGTCCTCGAACTTTTAATTTGCTCAATGCGGTTCTTGAAATTTTGGCGCATGTTCAATTTAGTTCATGCATTGGAAGGATAATATTGAACATTTTCGTAAATTCCAATGACTAAATTGAATATGTACCAAAAGTCCAAGGACCGCATTGATCAAATTAAAAGTTCATGGACGACATCGCACTCGGAGTTAAAGTTCAGGAATCGCATTGAACAAATTTAAAGTTCATGGACCATATTGCACGTTAGGTCAAAGTTTATGGACTATTTGATGGAAAGAGACGACGCAATGATATATTCATCTTAGATATTGTGTCAGAGTTATACATCCACCACGGGTCAGCTGGTCACTGCTCACTGCTCACTGCCTACAATTTGAAAGTGCCGCAATTGGCTCGCGCGGCACCGATTAGAAGATCTCTGCGCACGAGCAGCTAACAACGCAGCCCGACCCGTTCTCGAGGTTCATGAATGGAGGAATACTGTGATCTTACTAAAGGCAGATTGACCCTTTTATCGCCAGACCAACCCATCTTGGTGGTTAGCCATTACACTTCCAATAAACCAAGTCTCCACTATGCACGATGCCTCTTATTCATTAGGCACGAAGCGGAAATGACGAATTCTGAGTAGATTCCGACTTGTAGACCATTACGGATCAACCTTTCCAAGCCACTACCACATTCTTAATGCTGTAAAGTAATAGTCTTTGGACACTTAGGGCACGTTTGGTCCGAAAATGCACGCTCGTTTGCCGTAAATCGAACTTAGGGCCGGGTCTTAGGTAATTGCTCAGTTGCCGGAAACAGGTCGATTATCAATAGCTCCAGGTAGGACTTGGGACGTTGAAATCGAATACCCTTTGACTTTGACCGCAATCAAAGCTGATAAAGAAAAAAGTTGGGTCTACTTCCAATCTTGAAGACCAAACTAAATTCGTTCTTGATCCACTCAATCAAGTGCCTTTTTTGCTTATATAATGGTGCTTACAGCCTTCGAATTCATCAGCATCCGAGTCGAACCAATTGGGGATTAGAGTCATCGTCGGGGGTAAGGACAAAGCTCGAGACTTCTCTTCTAATTTTGTACTTGGACTTGCAATGATTTCTTAATTATTATTGTTCAGATTCTTTGCAGTTTACCTTAATTTTTCTTTCTGTTCTTTTAAAAAAAAAAATTCTTACAGGTCATGCTTTACTTCGTCCATCCATGCATCTGATTAGCGAGTTACGAATATATTTCCCGCTTTAAAATTTAGCTAAATTAGGCATGAATTTTATATTCAGGCCGTCGATACTATCTTTTCGTAATGAAAGAAAAATGCTGACTTAACGCCATGCGTCCATATGATTATGGAGATAATTTCTGCGGGATAATTACATTTTTGGCGGTAGAAACAAACGTAATATGAGCTCGTGCCTTTAATTTTACCATATACATTCCGTCCCTGAATATACAAAAATATTCTGAAATTGCAGGAATCCACCAAACGAAAACGTCAACGCGTCGACACGCGCTCTCTTGCTCGAGTGGGAGTATAATCCTTCTCACTGGTTACAGCTATATCTCTCTCTCACTACCTTCCTCTCGTTTCCTTCACAATCACATTCTTTTGAGATCGCCATACTCCCCCCCTCTCTCTCTCACAAGCACCATGACCGACAAAGTCTTCTCCTCCACCAAACCCACCGCCGCCAACGGCTCGTTCCCCGCCACCAAAGGCCAGCTCTACGGTGGCGCCGCCCGCTCCGCCTACCGCCCGCAGCCCAAGAAGAGCCGCCACCGCCGCGGCTGCTGCTGCCGGTGCTGCCTCTGGACCACCGTCGCCTTCCTCGTCCTCCTCCTCCTCATCGGCGTCGCCGCCGCCGTCTTCTACGTCCTCTACCGCCCTCACCGCCCGACTTTCACCGTCAACTCCCTCAAGGTCTCGTACATAAACGTCACCTCCTCGTCCTCCACTGTCAGCTCCAAGTTCGACCTCACAGTCTCCGCTCGGAACCCCAACAGCAAGCTCGTGTACATCTACAGCCCGATTTCGGTCTCGGTCCTCGGCGCGGACGGCCACGTCCCGTTGGGCGACGCGACGATCCCGTCCTTCGTGCACGGGAAGAAGAAGACGACGGTGTTGAAGACGTCGATCGCCAGCGACGGCAAGCAAGTGGACAGCGTTTCCGCGAGCTCGCTGAAGTCGGGTCTGAAGAGCAAGAACGGGTTAGCTTTGAAGATCAGGCTGGACACGAAGGTGAAGGTGAAGATCGGAGGGCTGAAGACGCCGAGAGTCGGAATCCGAGTCACTTGCGGCGGAATCAGGGCGACCGCTCCGGCCGCCGGGAAGTCGGCGGCGACGGCGTCGACGGGGAACTCGAAGTGCAAGGTGGATGCGAGGATCAGGATCTGGCACTGGACGCTTTAGGAGAGTGAAAAAGTTTACTGTGGTCATATTTTTCTCAGAATATAAAAATTGTGCAAAAATGCTGTTCATTTCTATTTATTTGTGTGTGTATTTTTTGGGTGGTGACGTGGCGATTGATCGTATTAGGAGAAAGAAAATGGGCACTGAATAAGTAAATAGAAGTTTTGTCTTTTATATTTTGCCTTTTGGGTTCTGTTTTGGAGCTTAGTTCTTGGTGTATGATTGAAAGATTGATTGGTCTCGATTGCATTTGTTCTTATCTTGCTCTCGAGTCTCGTTCACTTTGCCCAAATATACAAAAAAAAAAAAATTTGTCTTAATCCGACATATACAATTAAAAAAACTGGATTTTCGCTTCAATTGTAAAAAAAAAAAATGGTTGGTAAGATTATCTTTATTTCTGGATACCTTTTATTTTCTTTATTTTATATCTACTGTTTTGGATTAGTTTTTAAAAAACTGGAATGATAATTTTCGGGAGCAGTCCAATGGTTGGCCTACACGTGTCGTGGGAACCGGACAAAGCTGGATGTTCGAATGGATCGTCACTTTCGAACGTGCGACCTTCGATTTCGCCCTCCGTACGACGACCCCGTTGATGAATATTTTCTGGTGTGGCGACGGCTTCAAACCTGTGTCGGTGGGGGCGGATTCCATTTAGTATCTCCTTTCTCGCCGTACCGTTTAATGCTGTAAAAGAAATGGAACCAAAATGCTCATATACGCCTACTTGTGGTGCCTTAGGAGCTCTAAAAGTTTCGGATTTTTTTTTAGAGCTTTTGGGAGATGCATTGCATTTCCAAACTCCTTTAAATGCCCTTGGCCTAATGCAAGTTCTTGGATTTTGAGCGTTTTTTGAATGCTACTTTACCCGTTGCTAAATTTTCGAAATTCTAATTTACCCTCGCACGCCCCCGCAGCGAGCCTCGCCTAGGATGAGGTCGCATGACCTCGGGCAGGCCTCGTTGGGGTTGCCTGAGGTAGTGCGATCTCAGGCGACAGCCGCCGACGCTAGATCTGATTTACCGATGTCTGGTTGTTACAAGTAAATTTTTTATTTATTTAATTAAAATGAAATACCTTAAATCTTTTGCATGTCTAATTATTTCCAACCAACATTTAGACTAAAGTTGATTACCAAGGCACTTTTCAATTATACTCTACCAAACACTATTTTCATTTCGAAAAAATCATTTAACTTAGAGTCTTAGCGTTTTCTCGAAGACTTTCCCAGAATACTGAATCAAATGTAGCCTTAGGGTGCATTTGTTTCACGGAAAATAAAAAATTTAGAAAATATTTTCTAAAAAATAAACGCTTGTATCTTTTAGAAAAATTAGTCAACGGAAAATATTTTCATTATCGATAACACTTTATGCCTAACTATTTTCACGGTAATGAAAATATTTTGCATTCATTCATTTTTATTAGTGATATAAGCGTTTATTTTTTGAAAAATATTTTTCAAATCTTTAATTTTTCGTGAAACAAACACACCCTTAATGCTGAATGATGCTAGTTATGATAATGCTAGACTTTGAATTAGGGAAAATTCCAATTAAGAATAGTGGATCTTATCTCAAGGAAAGGCATGAAACGACAAATTTAGTTAAATTTTACTAATTTTTTTTTTGGTTGAAAGTTAAATCTTAATATGGTCTGGGGCATTTTCGTCCAAAACCCTTTTTGTTTCCTTTTCTTTCTTCCTTTCTTTGTCCACGTTTACTTTTTCTTTCTTTCTTTCTTTCTTCTTTCTCCTTCCTCCCACTCCGCCTTGAAGGACCTCCTCCGCGCCCTCTCCGGCCTCAATCGCGGCTTCCTCGCAAGAGCACCTTTGATGAGCTCATCACTCGTGTTTGCTGTGGCCGCCTCGACGAAGCCCCGCGCACTATCTCTGTAGTTGACGGCTTCGGCCTTAACGCTGTGACGTTGGAATTCTACCGGCGCGACGGCCACCTTTGAGCCTCAGTCGACAGAGTTCGCCTTGACGAGTGGCAGAGCGGTAGCCTAGAAGAGGAAAGCGAGTGCCTCAACGCCTCGATCTCGGGCTCGTGGTAATTCATGATTGTGGGATGGAGAGCACAATGGGACAGTTGGTTTCTTTTCTTATTGGATCGAATACTTGCTCGTTCTCTTTCTTATTGGCTCTACTTGTATTTGCTGTTCAAGTGTTTATCTGAACTTGGGTTCCATTGCCACGGGCACGTTATCTCATTTTTTATTGTGTGTTGCCACAAATTCATTTTAGCGAAAAGAAGAAATGAAAAGGATGTGTGTTGAGGTTGCGGAAGGATGAAGGAAAGAAAGGAGAAAAGAAAACAGGGAAAATTTCAAAAAATAGTCGAAACGCCTTCATTTTATCAAATAAGGGCCTAAAGTTGACATTGTTTCAAATAAGAGCCTGAAGTGCCCTCATTGTCTCAAATAAGAACTTGAAGTGGATATTATTTTAAATAAGGGCCTCAAGTGACATTATCAGTCGCAAAAAAGGGCCCGACTCACTGATAGTAGGGGCATTTTGGTCATTTAGTATTTTTAATATTTTTTAATATTTATTTTTACCTTTTTTCAGTTTTCCAATTTTTTTTTAAAAGAGATACGGGCGGGAGGGGGTTGCCCTCCCACCTGTGGCCGCCGGCCAAAGGCTAGGGCCAGCAAGCCCTCGCCTCAGCCGAGACTCCCAGATTAGAGAGCGTGTCGTCGGCCACAAGCGGGAGGGCAACCCCTTCCTGCCTGTATCTCCTTTTGTTTTTTTTTTTACTTTTAATTTTTTTTTAGTTTTTAATATCATTTAACTAAAAATTAGGTTAAATTATGTTTTGATGAAAATGACCTTGATCGGTCGGAATATTTGGCCAGCCGACCGGCGAGGTCAGGTCATTATTTGAAATAGGCATGGCCACTTTCAGGCCCTTGTTTGAGATAAAGAGAGCACTTCGAACCCTTATTTGAAATAATGACCACTTCAGACATTTATTTGAGAAAATGAAGGCATTTGAAGCTCTTATTTGGAATTTTCCCAAGAAAACATCAAGGGAAGAGAAACAAGAAAGAAGAAAAAGAAATAGGCTTGTGAACGAAAATGCCACCGACATAAAAAATATGGTTGGCAGATAAGCCCGGGAAAGTTTATCAACGTCCATTCTGCTGTGGCCCAATTTTCGCGAGTGGCCGTCAATCGACACCGGACCTTCACGCAATCTTCCTTTCATTCAACAACTCTTTACGACACTAAAGAGAACCAAGAGCGAGAATACGACGACTTAATTACACCACCAAATTCCATAAAGCGAGCTGTTTCGAGTCTACAAACCTCCAATCACAGAAAGTAGAATGCTGCATCTGCATGAGATGATTCGTCCGTCGTGGGACACGTCGGAAACGGAAAACATCAGTTGCTGAGTTGAAGGAATCTCTGTGCCATGGGATGCTTGGCTTCGGAGAGTCGATCCGGAGTCAAAACTTCGACCAGCTCACCGCTCACGAGGAGGCAAACTATGTCGGCAATCCTCTGAATCTGCTTGATGCTGTGCGAAACTATTATGGTTGTCAATCCTCGAGTCTTCTTCAGCTTCACTATCACGTCCTCGATGTTTTGGGTCGAAATTGGGTCCAACGCGCTCGTCGGCTCGTCCAGCAGAAGAACCTTTTTGAGAAGAGAGCACCCTTTAGTTATCGACTGCGAGAGTATGTATGATCTTTCGATGGACAAGATGGGAAATGCTGGCTCACCTCGGGTTCGTTAGCTAGTGTCCTCGCGAGTGCCACTCTCTGGGCCTGGCCGACAGAGAGTTCTGAGCCGCCTCTGCTGAAGAGAGAGGAATCAAGGTCGGCAAGGTTCAGCAACTTGTACACTTCACCGTCGCTCAGCTTCTCCCCCCTCAGTTGTGGTCCATATCTGACGTTATCCGCAACTGTGCCTGAAAGTTTGCGGCTTGATGTAAGCTTTCGAGAATATTAAGATAGTGGCATGGCATAAAAATGTGATTCTAAAAGAATCGTATCAATGAAATTGTTCGTCTGCAATTGGTCTTCACGCAATCCACTTGATCTGTTCATCTGGCATTTCTCGGTTGTCTAGCTTTATTCTTCCTGAAAATGAGAACCCCTCCAACACCAAAAGAATAAAGAACCATTACCTTTCAAGCTGGTAAACTTTAGGTGCATAGAAGGTCTCAAGTCAGTCACCGGCATAAATTAGTTTAGTGAGAGTTCTAATGTAAGCCAGAAGAATTCTGATTCACATTGCTAACTTGGGATACAATAGATAAGACTTCGGTACTGAATGAAACATGGCAAAAAATGACCACCAAAGACATATGTCTTCCGCTCCAGAGACATTGAATTTATATAAATAAGACGAAATCGGTAATTTAAGAACTCTTTGCAGTTGAAAAAATACCACCTCTGCTGTTGGATTGACAGCACTCGACCGCATTTGCATGAAATTAAGAGTACTAGATAGAGTCAATATGCCTCTGAATCATATAGAGGACTTCGGGTTCTTTTCTGCATGTTGTTTAAAACCAGAAAAAAATAGCAAGTTGAACCAGAAGCAGCATAAGCTTAGTCAAACCTCAATTGGGTTCATCCCTAACCTTCTAATTTTTCCCTCATTTGAGAGCTGCGAATCCTAGAAGTCATATGAAGGTAAAGACCATGAACACAAACATCATATTTCTTGCACATATCCCGTAATTATGGGAGTCGATCGACTCAGACCTGATCTGGCAGCACCAAGTTCAGTGGCAGAACAATATTTCCAATGGTTGTGCAAGGAGGATTCAATACACGACCAAACAACCCGGAAGGCTAGGTCGTGGTAATTTGGCACCGCATGAGATCATGAATTTGCAGTGTTTAAGCTTATCCAAGAAGGCAAAACAGAAATGACGGGGTGAACACTTTTGACATTAATCTCCCGTCACCATGACAGCGAAACTAGTCTATTTGGTTTTGATTGTGAATTCTTATAGGCAGAGATTGCTATTCAATGTGGAAAGTTGCATCAAAAGTAAACTCTATCCAGCCTGGTAAGATCATAGTTCTCAGCAACAAGTCTGGTATATACTGAAGTAAACACTCTTGGATTTTCTTCTAGTAACAATACCGAGAACACATAATACAAACAGCAACAGTCACCTGGGTAATACAAGTGTGGCCTTTTTTAATCCCTTTGATTCACAGATGATCACTTCAAATGCAGGCCAGGAAACACGATGATTTCCGGAAGGAAGTCAAGTTACCATGTCACTTTGTATACCAATTTTATCAATCAATCTCAACATGTTGAACGAATCATAATCAAAATCCTGAATGACATGAATGAATCGACTTCAACTTTCCGAATCCATCACAAAACCGAGAAGGCAGAGGAAACAAAAAACTTCACCTTTCTCACTCTTTCCTTGACTAACATTCAATGCCATCACTAATCACAAATAAAACAAACCACCAATGGAATCCCAGAAATCATACCTTCAAACATCACAGGAAGCTGAAACAGCATCCCGACCTTCCGCCGAAGGCTGAGCACGTCGAGAATCTTAATGTCCTCGCCATCCAAGAACACGGTGCCGGACGGAGGCTCCCACAGCCGGTTCAGGGCCCTCAGGAGCGTGGACTTGCCACTCCCGCTCGGCCCGATGATGCCCACGACCTTCCCTTGCGGGATCTCCAGGTTGATCCCGCTCAGGATGGGGCCTCCAGCATCGGAAATCTTGGTCAGGCCTCGGATCTCAAACTTGGCCCGGTCTTCCTTGACGGTGTCGTCCACGTCCACGACGAGCAAGTGCTCGTGAGCCTCCGCATCTGAAAAGGGGTTCGCCAGAAAACAGAGAATCACCACAGAAACAATCCAAGATTCCGGCCCATCAAAGCATCGAAGAAGCACAAGAAAACGGAGGTGCAAGGCGAATTCCGCGTACCCGGAGACGGATCGGGTTGGTGAATTGAAGCTGCAGGCATCATTGCTTCGCCGTCGCCCAGATGGAGAAGTCAGAGGAAGTTGGTGGGTTCTTGTAGGTTGTGCGGGTAGTAAAGAAGAGTATAAACTAGGACAGAAGAAGCCTGACCCAGTATTTCCAACGGGTCGATTTCTTGTGGGGGTGGGATTGATCAGTGGAGAGATATTTGTTCACCGGATGAACCTCCCCCATTTGAGATGGATTCAAGGTTGCAAACGTGGGCATTGTCGTTTCTGGAGGTTTCTTGCAGTCCTGCGTCTAACGTTGGTGCTAGTAAAGTAAAGAGCTAAAAAAACACGTCGAAGTCGCTGTCTTGTGGGAAGGGGGACTAGTCACAACGCACTATCCGTAGTATTCCGTAGTACCGTACCAATGAAGAGATGAGAATATTCTTTTCCTAATCCCACTTACTCATTTAAACTACTCTTTCTGAAGTGTGTTCAGAACTTCAGATAAGGTTCCAATCCACTTGCTCATTTAAGGCATTTTACTCTTTGAAACGTGTTTAGATGAAGTTTTTTTTACATAATTTAAACCAACAACATTCGTAACATATGAATAGTGGCGTGTATATTCAATATAGTTTTTCCTTTCATTTTGAAATCGGATGGTATTCTGCAATTTGTTTGCTTTCCTGCAAAAAATAACAAGGCCTTATTAAAAGTTCTCACTAGTTTTGTTTTTCTATAATTTTTCGACGAGAATTAGGGTTAAAGCAGAAAGACACGATTAGTGTTAGCACGCACAAAAAGGAAGAGAAGACGACTTCTACTCTAGTGAATATTAATTTTTAAGAGCAACGATTATGTAACTCCACTGGGAAATTGTTAGCTTATTCCGGAAAAATTTCAGATAAGAATTCGAAATGTCTTCATTTTCTCAAATGAGGGCTCAAAGTAGACCTTATTTCAAATGAGGGCTCGAAGTGCCCTCATTGTTTCAAAGACGGGTCTGAATTAGATATTATTTCAAATAAGGGCCTAAAATGATCATATCAGTATAAAAAAAGGGCCTCTCACTAGTTGATTAGGGGCATTTTCGTCATTTACTTAAAAAAAACATTTTGATTTTTTGTTTTGTTTTTCTTTTTTCTGTTTTCGATTTTTTTTTTTTAAAAATAAACACAAGATGGAGGTAGCCCCTCCCGCCTGTGGACGTCGCCCCACCGTCGGTGCCTCAGCGGGGGCCGGCAACCTCGCCGACTAGTGGCGAGGGCCAGCCCTTGCCGAGGCATTAGGGACCCCGACGGCAACCGCTACTGCCCCACCGGCGATGAGGCGGCAACCAAAGGCGGGAGAGCTGCCTCCCGCATGTGTTTCCTCTTTTTTTTTTTTTTGTATTTTAATTTTTAGTTTTAGTTTTTTGATTTAATTTTACTAAAAATTGAATTAAAATTATATTTGACGAAAAAGCCTTTGATCGGTTGGAATATTTAGCTGGCTGGCGAGGTCAAACCCTTATTTGAAACAAACATAACCACTTCAGGTTCTTATTTGAGAAAATGATGGCACTCGAGCCCTTTAATTGAAATTTTCCCTCCTATTCTAGACAAAAAAAAAAATTTTATTTATTGTGGATTCATTTTTTAAAAATTTGTGGCCGAGATTGTGTCTTAATTTTAACTCAAAGTCACCGCGTACACGGTCTTGAACACTCACGTTGGAACGCAAGATTTCAGATCGGAAAAGATTAGGGTGGTAAGAATGATGGGGGTGGTGAGTGCAACATCACTGTTCTGGAAGAGTCAGAGAGAATGCAAATGCTGATTTGGAAGCGAAATGCATTCTGCTGGGGCCACCCATCTTGTTCCTCGCGGACGTCGGTGTGAATAGCAGAGCAGGGGGTAGAAAGTGACCCTTTTTCGTACGTGGAGTAAGCACCATCATCGTGCTTCGTGCTTTACTCTGCCCCCCGTCGCGAACAAATGCTGCTCAGTTGAACAACGAGGACACGTCCACGCACGCATCATCGTCGCCGGCGCTTCCGACTCCGCAAAGGGTTTGATAAAACGCCCGCCCAGTGTAAGTCAAATTTTCCTTTGTGGAACTCGGTCTCGAGAGCTTATATCTCTAATGGGTATCACGATGAAGCTTTGGAAGCTATATGTTGAGCCGAGAGAACTCGGGGTTTTGGGTGATGGGTTCACTTTCCCTTTGGTGATGAAAGGTGTAATATTTGCTTTTGACCAGGTCAACCAAAAAAAAAAAAGTTGAAAAGTCAACAAAAGAGAAAAGGAAAGAAAAAGGGGCAGTGGCTTTTTTTCTGAGGGGTACAGCACGCACGAATAGAGAAAAGAAAGGGAAAGGAGAGGAAGAATAAGAGAGGGAAAAGGAGAGGAGTTTTCTCCACGTCGTCTCGCCAAGCCGTCCCGACACCGATTAGCAACGTCTGGTAAGTGCTCGCACCTCTCGTTCCTTCTATAGAAGTAATTTTCGAATTTAGGGCTCAATTTCGGAACTATGTCAAGTTTGAGTTCCTGCGTTCGTTTGAGGAGTTTTTGGGCTACGCTTTTTTATAAGGATGAAAAATTAGGATGTTGTGAAGCCGTGGAATTTGACGGATCTTAATTTGACGCTTTGGTTTGCCCGAAACAAGATTTTCAATTCTGGTGCGCTACAGTACCCGCGCGAACAGTACACTTCAAGGCCTGATATCTTCATTTTTCGGTTGTCTTTTAGGGTTGGCCATGTTAGGACTTTTGTAGTACGTCGAGTAAGCTTCGTTTGGACTACAAGACAGCTTGAAACGGATATCGGTGGAGGAAAGTTATGGCCTTATCAATTTTGGAGCGCAAGCTGTCCATAGCGGACAGCAAAGGGTATTCGCTATGGGCGAGCTTCCGTTGACGCGTAGTCGTCGTTCTATCGTTAAATAGGTGTAAATTAGTTGAGTCATCCGTTAGAGTGGCGTTTTACTCGTTTTTGATCTGTTTTTCGTACTTTTGAATAGGAATTCGGACGCGTCAGCTCGAGTAACCGTCGCATTTTGCTTTTGCCTTATCTTGTGAGTGATACTATTTCTTCTTTAACTTGTGTAAACTCATGTTTTTCTGAGAATGATAAGAATGTATAATGAGTTTATAATGTGATTTGTTCCTTTGAAAAGAAAGTGAAAGCGGTGTTTAGAGCATTTTTGTTGCATAAAACAGGATCGAACATTTACTGCTGTTTTGTCTATTTGAGACGGTTTGTGATTGATTTGTACATTCTGGTTTATGATATTGATGTTGTGAGTTGTGGTGCTCAAGATAGCTGTGAACCTGGTTGAAGGGTTTGTGAGTATGCGCATACTAGTTTAGGATATCCTTGTGGGCCGAGCCACCGGCATTATAGGTGGAGACCTTGCCAAGGGGGAATCTTGGTCGCCTTTTATCACAGGCGTTATACGTGACCACGATTAGAATCTTGAGCACGAGATTGGTCAATGGATAGACCATTGACGTGTATTTTGATGAGATTGTTGTGTTTTGATGAGATTAATCAATGGATTAGACCATTGATATTTGTTTTGAGTATTTAATGTGCATAGTGATTGTTCGATCTGCTTAGAAGAAATATATTACTCACTGAGCCGTTTTAGCTCACTCATTTATCTTCCTTGTCTTTCAGGTTCAACGAGTCGCAAGTAGGACGTGAGCGATCGTTAGTAGATGACATTTTTTGGTTAGTGGGGGTATTTAGGTATGAGTTGTGAGTAGGATGTGGCTATGATGAGCCCTTTGAGTTGTTGTTGGATGTGTTCATCCTTTTGGTAGAGATATGTGGTTATCTGTTGATGTTTTAGTAGCAAACTCTGATTTTTTTTTTGTAACCAAAGGGCCTCTTTATCAAGTATATGTATATGGATGTACATATTTGTTATCAGGTTGAGTTTTGGTTAAGTTGAGAGTGCGTCCTTTTTTTGAGAAAGGGACGGCCATGTCATGGCTCCTGTTATTGTGTTTTGGGGTGTGACAAAAGGTTGGTTCGAAATGGGTAGCTCAATCTGGTGCAGGAGCGTTCATTGTCACGCTTTGCAAATGGGCTTGCACCATAATTTGCATGTGCTGAATGGATTGATGGGTATGCATGCGAAGATTGGGCAAATAGGCATTGCGCTTCAGCTGTACGATAGAATGGGTGCAAGTAGCTGTATTTCATGGAACATGATGATGTCTTGTTATAAAAGTTGGTTTTAGCTTATTTGATTGTGAAGAATTCATTAGTATCTGTATATGGGAAGCAAAGACAATTGAAAGATGCTAGTCAATTGTTCTTAGAAATGGAATCCAAGAACATAGTCAGTTGGAATGCTCTAATTACATTTTATGCAGAGTCTGGATTATGCGACGAGGCTTGTGAATCATTCTCCTAGCTCAAAAAATCAGATGGTTGTTCATTGGTGAGGCCTAATGTGATTAGTTGGAGCACCATCATCGATGCATTTGCTTCTGCAGGGAGAGGGAGCGAGTCTTTGGAACTCTACAAACAAATGCAGCTTGCAAACATCGCGGGGAATGCTGTGACCATCTCTAGTGCCTCATCAGTTTGTGCAGAGTTGGCGGCACTAAACCTTGTGGTTCCGGCTCTGATGAATCATTGAATCATAACCTCCTAGTGGCGAGCAGCTTGATCATAATGTACATGAAATGTGGAAGCCTTAATGAGGGAGCCTGGTGTGCAAGAAACTTGATGTCAAGAGCTTAATCTCTCGGAACCCAATGATTGCAGGGTGTGGAATGCACAGTTTTGGAAAAGATGCAGGGAGATATTTTTATGGAATGGTTGAAACTGGATTTAAGCCAGATAAGGTCACTTTTGTTGCTGTTCTTTCTGCTTGTAGTCATGCAGGGCTTGTTGTCAAGGGTCGTAAGATTTATGATCAAATGACTGAAGAGTATGCAATTGAGCCGCAGATGGAACTCTATGTTGGAGTTGGCGAATACTTCAGGGACCCTTGTTTCTCACATCGGGTACGCCCACGCGAGCTTAGGGAAACTGAAGTGTTATCCAACGACATGTGACCCCTGCGCGCGGAATGCAGGGGTTCGGGGGCAGCGCCCCCGACACGGGTGCCCCGCTGCCCGGTCAGCGGGCGGGGGTTCGGGGGCAGCGCCTCCCGACGGGGGTTCCGTATGGTATGGAATTAAGGGATTTCATATAGGTTTAGGTTTTGGGCCCGTTTGGGGCATATATATATTTTCTCGTTTTTCATCATTGTAACGAGTTGAGTGGCTGTAAACCGAAACTATAGTGAAATCTCTTTGCAGGACGTAGCCCTATTCTGGGGTGAACCTGGGTAATCTCGTGTGTCGTCTATTTTTCTTTGATTTCTGTGTGATCGCTCTGATTCGGTGCGCGATAAATCCCTTCACTCTATGCATGTGTTGTTTAATCTGTTGAGCCGATCTGGCTCCTTTCAGGAAGCTAGAGAGATAGGTCATGCCATTGACACCTAATGCTTGTGTTTTGGGAGCTCTTCTTAATGCTTGTAGGATGTATAAACTACCGGTTTTGTGGAGGCAACAGCCTCACACATTTTCAGCCAGAATTCGGAAACTATGGCAAGCTAAATGATTCTCTCTATCACTCATGCTGCAAATGGCCGGTGGGATGATTCTGCAAGCGTGCGGATTTCTGCCAAGGAGAAGGGTTTGAAGAAAGTCCCAGGCCAGAGTTGGATTGAGTTGAATAAGGTCTCTATGTTTTGTCCAGGAGCGCCTTGCAGTTGGGTATGGAGGATGTTTATGGCATTCTTGAAGAATTGACTCTTCAAATGGGAACTGAAGGCGTTATACCTGCATATTATTAAAGACAAGCAGTGGTACAAAGCTGATGATGCTTAATTAGCCTCTGTTCATGGAATTGCTAAGTTCTTCACCCATATGGCCAATAGATTATTGGAATTCTCTGGAGTCTTAACAGATTTAGCTGGAAGATGACAAGAAAGGTTCCAATAACTAAACTCAGAATTCTACTCATCGTTTAGATGCTTCTCATGACTAGCAGTGATTGTTTTGTGGAAAAGGTTTCTCTTTACCGAACTAACTGTACATACTGTTTTAATCAGGTGGGATATCATTGTTATTGACCCTTCAAATCCAATTGAAAGTTTCATCCATATTGCTGCCTCACATTTGGCAAGCCATGCTTGTCCGGGCCTTCTTGTTTTCTTGTGTTTATCTTCTTCGTGCTCTGCAATTTGTTCCAATTTGTTGCTATTCTCCCTTTGAAACTCTCTTGTGGATCATGCATGCTGCATACATCTGAATAGCACGTGGGATCGTCATCTAGGTTGTGTTGATACATGGATGGGAGCAATCATAAATTACATATGTTTTTGCCGTATGTCCTGTGAATCAGTTCAGCCATTGCATGAGAGTTATATGCTAAAGGCCGAGCAATTGCTCTCGCATCTTTCATAATTCCATTTTTGTCCGATGTTTCGACAGTAAGACACTAACAAAGATGCTTTCTTTTCGCCCTTTGACAGTTGGCGATGGAAAAGAAAGATGTTCTTCTCTGTTTCACTTAACTGAAACTAAAACGATGGGAAGGCTGGACCGCCGATACACTTTGCTTGGGATGAGCAGGGGTTGGTCGTGTTCGTAGTAAAAGTCTAGCTTGTACAATTTGTGAGGGTGAATAAAGTAGCTGCGCCTTTCAGATCATGATCGAGGACCTGTTGGCCGGTATCATCTTCTTCTTCTGTCATCTCCGTTTTGTGATCTTCCAAGATGACTTGATGATCACTGCAATATTTGATGCAGAATATACTGTTAGAATCAAACCAAAGCTAGTAAGTTCAAATCCATTGTTACAATGTCATGTGGAAGGAATTTAAAGATCTATCAATGAAAGTCTAGACAGTGTTAATAGTATTGAAGAAGTCATCGCCGTAACTTAATTACGTTCTTTCTTTCGTTATCTTTCTTGATGAACAATCATGCATGCTCCTTTCCTCCTCCGGGAGTATGGAAATATCAACAGATAGCAACATACTTTACATGACTAAATAAAGAAATTCACTGTCATTTTTATCACGAGACTATGCTTTTCGTAATTATCTTTTTTTTTTGGTAAATAGCTTTTCGTAATTATCTTGTGGCCTGTTTGCTCATAAATTTTAGTTTATTTAGGTATATGCTCATTTTTCATGTTCATCCTACTAACACGGTCATTTGCAGAAAGACGCGACTACTCTCATATCATCAAATGGGTTATTATGGATCCGATGTGATGTGTCATCTATTGTGTGATCTATCGGAATTCGTTTAGGCAATATTGCTTGCAAAGTTTGCAATTCCATCGAATTAGTAGATCGAATATTTGTCGGTGTAATGCAAAGATATCTTATCAAGACACATGACGAACAATTTAAATGATACCTACCTTCTTTCGTCGATAATTTCACTTTCCAAATTGAGCCCATCATTCCTATCGTCTCCAATGTCCAGAATGGGCCTCATATCGTCACATTCGCCCTCAAACCCTTGCTTGATCTGAAAGTCCGACGGGAACGTGGAGTCCTGCATGGCCCATGCACCAAAATCATGCAAAGACGTCTGAGCATGCCCCTCCTGGCCATTACCCATATAACCTTCCACTTCCTGGCCCGGATGGCCGCCGGTGGGCTGAACATAGCTGTACCCCGGCCCCAGCAGATCCCCGCGGTTCACCATGTCGCAGCCGACCGCTGCCGCTGCCGCGGGATCGATGATCTGCTGCATGGCGGCCTCCTGCTGGGCCTGGGCCTGGGCGCGGCAGATCTCGAGCTGGCGGAGGACGAACTCGAGCTCGGCCTGGCAGAACTCGATCTGGCGGTGGAGGTCACGGATGATGCGGTAGCAGCCGAGGACGGGGTCGTGGGCGCGGGCGTCGGACTGGTAGATGATGGTGCGCATGGCCTCGTCCTTCTCGTGGGGGGCGAGGTTCTTGATGACCTTGGTGATGTTGCTGACGCCGAAGAGCTTGTGGGCGTTGAGGAACTGGTGCTGGCGGTCATAGGGGAAGTAAGGGGCGAGGAGGCAGTTGGGCTCGCATTTGCGGCGCTGGTACTTGCAAGCGGCGCAGGCGGGGGTGGTGGAGCTGGTCTTGGAGGAGGAGGAGGAGGTGGTGGTGGTGGTGGTGGTTATGGTGGAAGTGGATGCTGCTGTTGTTAATGCTGAGGTGGGTCGTGGGGAGGAGAAGTTCATGGTTATTGTAGGGTTAGAGAGAGATCGGGCGCGTCTCCGGCGGGAATGCATGTGCAGTTATCCTTGCTTTCTGTTTACGATCGTTGCGTTGGGCTCTTCTCTTGATTGCCGAGGATTCTGCGCGCGCGGCGTGTGTGGAAGGAACGGGAGATGGGGAGAAATATATGGGAGGAGAGACAAGAAAGACAACACTTTTAACACGGAAGAGAGAGAGAGAGAGAGAGATGCCTATTTTTTGGGGGGTTTAAGGAAGATGAATCTGTCAAGGTGGGGAGGGATTGAAAAGGTTGGCACACGACATTCTTGGATAATCAATTTGGAATTGAATTCGTAAAAATTCCTAAATTTGGGTGTGTTGGTGTTGGTGTTGGTCATTGTCTTTTATAACCACTTTTCTGGTTTTTTTTTTCTTCCCTTTCCTTTCCTTTCCTCTTTTTATACTAAAAAGGTAAAGTAGAAAGTGTAACCGATGATCGTAGAGAGATGAATCGTATGCCAAGCATTTCGTGAGTCCATTTAGCTTGCTCACAATATGCAATTAAACCTCGTGACGTAGTTCGGCAGGTTAAATCTAGTGAACTTCTTTGCATAAGTACGTAATGAAAATGCTCCGTGTGCGCCCCGGCCCAGGCCCACAGAGGTCGGGTTCGCCCAAGCCTAAGACCCCGGTACCCTTGCCCGAGTCCACCGAGGTTGACCTCGCCAGGGGCAGATGAAGGCGAGCTCGTGGTGAGGCTCGCCCTTGCCATTGGCCGGTCGCCGAGGACCGATGACCAGCCAAAGGAAGAAGGAAGGGGAAAAAGAAAAAAAGAAAAGAAAAAATACATAAAAAAATTTTAAAAAAAAACTCGATAAAATGTTATTAAAAATTATTCACGTCAGCATCGGCCGCGCCACTTAGGACGGCTAGCGTCCAGTCAGCGATTTCCGGCTACAATTGGCTGGATGGACTGAATTGGCACAAATACAAAAGGTTTAGAACTCAATTAAAAAAAAAAGTTTAGGACTAAATTGACACAATTGCAATAGGTTTATGACATTTTCAACAATTCTTCCTATGATTATATATTGAGAAAGTATTAGTTTTAGAGTTTCTATAGCTTGAGATAGTTACCTGTGGCATGTCAACTGAACAACTTATTCTGTCGAAAGTAATTTGAGTGCCGCTCAAATGGGAGCACCACCATTCCTCTTTTGTTCACCCCTTTGAGGTCTTAACTACTGCTCAATGCTAAACAATGAAAAGAAACTAACTCTACGAACTTTATTCCTAATCCGTTTTTGTGACTAGAGCCTTGGGATTACAGCTGAATTGATCCATCCATTCTATTAACATCCTCCTTGCTTTTAGGAGCATTTGATTTGACTGTCTGGATTTGCCAAAGGCTGCATCATCAAGAAGAGAAGACAGAGCATAAGCCACTTGCCGTTGAGAAGAGCAATAGCCATGAAATACCCAAAGTTGAAGAGGATGAGAACACAAACAATGCCCCCACTCTTATGTTATCTAATGGGAGAATTACCAAAAAAGTCTTAAACCTATTACAAATGTACCAATTCAGTCCTCAACTTTTTACATTTATGCAAATTCGGTCCGTCCGGTCACTTTTGGCCAAAATTCGTTGACGCGGCGCTGATGTGGCAATTTTTAATAATATATATTTTTTTAGATTTTTCTTAATTTTATTTTTATTTTTTCCCTATCTTTTTCTTCCTCCAGCCCGGCGACTGCGGATTTGAGCACGACACCGGCGTCTTGAGCCTGGAATCGGTGGACCCGAGCCCAAGCTCTGGGATCCAGGCACATGCATTGGGGTCCTGAGCCTGGCCTCCATGGATCGGGGCCCGAGTGCCGGGAACTCGAGCACATGCGCAAGGGTCCCGAGCCGGGGCGCTAGGGAGCCAGGCACATCACTAGGGTCTTGGGCCCGGCTTTTGTGGGCTTGGGGATCAGTGCCCAGTATCGGGTCCATCGAGGCGGGGTCGGGGTTCACAGAAGCCGGATCTGGGACTGGTGCCCGTGCCCAGCTCCCTGGCAGTTGTTACTAGATCCATCTAGACCGGGATCGAGACCTCATAACCTGTACCCATTTCCTCGCTGTCCCTGCCGAAGTCACTAGGGCCCGAACTGTGCATGTCTATTTAGGAAAACAAAAACATGTTTTTTTCTTTTCAAAAGACACAAATTCATTTCAAATTCATTTTCAATATTGTCATTTTTTGGAAAAATATTTTTCAAAAAGGTCAAATTATACGCGAAACAAACGGACCAAAAGTAAAAGGTAATTCACCAGCATTTGCGCGTTCCGTCCCATGCACGTTTCTTACCTTTACTTTTCTTGTCTGTTTATGAACTTGGTGAACCAAACCAACTCATACGGTTGGGCTTGGGCCAATTGAGTTTGACTTTGGCCCGGGCCATACCGGGGGTCAAGCCACGCTATGCACGTGCGCAATTAATTTCTCTTTCCAAAGTGCCCGGATACGATTACACTTGTCTTGATTTTCTCGAAATCAGTGAATTGCCTAACCTGAGGATCAATAAGACACACCAACACGTTCAAGTTACATTACGTGCCACTAAAGTCTAAAATTTGTGTGCTTTAAGTAATTACTCTTTTGCTATTAAACAGGGTCATTTTTATTATTTTTTTGTCGAGCAGGGTCATTTTCCTCAACGTACTAAAAATACGATGTAATTACTCTTTTGTTATTAAACAGGGCCATTCTTTTTTTTTTTTGGGGGTCGAACAAGGTCATTCTTCACAAGGTACTAAAAATGCGATTAAAGGCATTTCTTTAAACTATAACATTGGATGTCGGATTAGATTATATTTTAATAATAATTCAGTTAGATGCTTTTGGAGAGAGAGTTCTCCATAATGTACCCTTTTTTTTTGGTTGAATATGCTAAGTTTTGAGAGTCGCATATGCCAAGAAGCAAAAAATATTGAAAAAAATTAAATACAAACAACTAAAAAAAATTGATAGCAAAGTAAAAAAAAAGAGGCAACAATTGGGAAAGAATGCAAGAGCAAAACCACAAAGCAGGCCTCCTGTCGCTCTGCATCGAATTCGTGTCGAGTTCGATTTATTCTTCTTCTTCTCGAGACGTCAGGTTTGATCTCGTTTGCTTCACTTTTTTATACTCGATGCTTCGTTTCTTCTTCGGATTGTTCTGCGTAGTACGTTGGCCAGCTGAAGAATCTTCGATTCGACGATGATAATCAGTTCGCGGGATTGATGACTTTGACATTTGTTGTTCTTTCATGTTTCCGTTGATTAGAGGTGAAATGGTTCAGTCCGGAGATCAGAATCTATATATTAATTTAAATAGTGTGCATGGATCTGTCTTTCCTTTAGTTGGGTTATTATTGTTGCATATGTTTGGGCTGTGGATTGGGGTCCTGGGCCTGGCCTCCATGGACCGGCGCCCGAGTGCCGGGAACTCGAGCACACGCACAAGGGTCCCTGGCGTGCTAGGGAGCCAGGCACATCACTAGGGTCTTGGGCCCGGCTTTTGTGGGCTTGGGGATCGGTGCCCGGTATCGCGTCCATCGGGGAGTGGTCGGGTTCACAGAGGCCGGATCTGGGACTGGTGCCTGTGCCCAGCTCCCTGGCAGATGATACCGGATCCATCGAGGCCGAGATCGGGACCCCGTGCCCGTACCCATTTTCTAGCTGTCCGTGCCGAAGTCACTAGCACCCGAATTATGCATGTCTATTTAGGAAAACAAAAACACGTTTTTTTCTTTTCAAATGACACAAATTAATTTCAAATTCATTTTCAGTCTTAAGTTGAAAAATATTTTTCGAAAAGGTCAAATTATTCGCGAAACAAATTTTGCACATATTGGCTAGAGAATCCGACATTCCTTTGACCGAAAATAGGAAAAGGAAGCAACTTTTTGTTTTTTTTTTTTAACTCAAGTCCTAGTGACTGAAAAATCAAATGAGTAACCATTAGAAAACTCACCCTAATGCAGAGCACTGTCGGAGGAAATATCTAAATGAAGCACGCAGTCAAGATAGAAATTCAATCCTAAAGTATCATAAAAATTTCTGATAATACCAAATTCTAGTGAGCATTTAATTATATTATCATAAACATAGTTTTGGTGTCTTAACAATGAGAGGAGGAAAGACCATTCTGGCAATATGAATTTTAACTATGTTTTATTGTTTATCAACATTACGTTACACTTCGAATTTGTTATCAATTTATCGAAGAAAAAGAGTAATCTACTGGACTTGGAAAGCAGGTAAACTGAGATTGAACTGCTAACCCATTGAAATAAACCAGATCAAACCCCAGACCAACAACCCAAATTAGCAAAGGTTTTTGTTTGTTTAAACACTTGGCGGTTGAGTTTAGGCAACTTTTTTTTTTTTTGTTAGACTTACTCGATAGTTACCTCTTGCATTTCACACATGGTTTGTAAGTTTGGGAAGGAGTCTTAACATATATTAGTCCTGGAATGTTGCTTCTGGTGAAGCGACTCTCAGGTGAGCATTTTAATACTGATACAAAGCTCCACGGACAAAGTGGTTGACCATGCCTTAAGCTTGAGATAGTTAATCATGGAAGATGTTCTGAGAATTTGCCAAACCAATGGTCTAGGAATGTCAATTCCCTTCACGAAGTCATGACCAACTTGACTATCATTAGTTTCTGTCGAAAAAAGGATCTCGTGTGTATGTCTTTAAGGACTACCTTGATCTTTTAACGTTATAATCTTCTATTTGTATTGATCCGGGGCATAACCTTGCAAAGCCCGAAAGTGTCTACAATCTATTGGGTAACAAGGATGTTTGTCTAAGAAATCGTAACTCTCTTTCTTGCAAAAAGCAAAGTGTCCCTTGATTTTCACGATCTTTTTTACCCTAGTCAAAGGAAACATGTTAAAGATGTGCATGCATACCTACCGCAGTCAAAGAAAAGGAGGCAAAGAAAGTGAAACCTGCGACTGCGTAAGTGAGTTTTTTCTCTTTTTCTTGCAAGACCTAAAAGAACAAAGGGAAAAAGAAGAAGAAGATAAAACAGAGTGTGTTAAGAGACACTATTGAATCATAGAGTTTTATTTGGAGTACTTCTAGCGGGTTGGGGAAGAAGCGAGCATCAACCATAAGTGCTCTTCAAACATCAGTTGAATGTCTGAGAGCTCTCGTCGACTCAATGAGATGGGATTACGTGGTCGTCTGGAAGCTTTGCAATGGCTCCTCCATGTACTCACTCTCATCCTGTTTCGATTGCAAACCAATGCGCTAGACTTATTAAAATTGGTCTTAAACCCATTTATTAACTCAAAATTGTTTAAACGGGCCACCTTGAATTTGGTAAATGAGTTTAAATGGCTTCTCGAATGAAAAGCCAGAAATTCTAGATAAATTCAAAGAGTGATTTCTTTTTGTTGGTGGCTACCCTTTCATTGCCTTTTCTGGGGTGACATGTCTAGGGATAGCTTGGTGCGTGTAAGAACAAGAAGCAATCTTTATGTTAAATTTCTAGTGAGGCCTCAAAGATGTTAATCTTGCGAGTGTGTACAGGACCATGTTGTGAATAGATTGAATTTCACTGATCCTCTCGAACCCGGATTTGCATGTGTACTCTGGACTTTGCAACTTGATTGGAAAAAGATGAGACTGAGGGATGAATCGGTACAGCAACTTGAATTCACCTTTGTGATCTTTATCCTTTAGGCCTATTCAATAAAATTTTCTTGCTTTTTTTTTGTTTCTTTCTACCTAATTAGCGGATTTAGACATGCCATGAGGCCATATTGCTGTACTTCACAATCACAGATTGATGGTGCTTTGGCCCTACAGAATCAAGGAAGAGAAAATTATACTCAATTGCTTTTACTGCATTGATTGACCAGAGCACCGGCCAAAGAAACTTATCTATTAAATTGATCGCTTGTATTTTGAGAACCCATTTCCAACCCATTGGGCTCAAACAACCTTCTATCCCCCTCTTCTTTCTCTCTTTTCGCCATCGCCTTTCCTCTAACCTAGCTTAGAAACATCAACTGGATTCGCCCGATTGGATCGGACGGAAAGCCAAGGTGGTGGTTGGAGGGATTAGAAATTCAACCGACCGCATGCATTCCTTCAATTCGCTCAACTCATGCACGCCTCTCGACTTTGCTTTCCTCCCGTCAATTGAAGAACGGATCCACCCAACCCTCCCAATTGCTACCTCTACTTTGCTTCTCTCATCAGTCTGCTGGTTCATGTTGTCTTTTTAAATATTTTTGCGGGCTCTTTGAATTTGTTGGGCGTTTCTGCGGAGGATGGAAATTGGATGGGCAAGAAAAAGCTCAGCTTAACCATTCAACCACTGTGCTTTGGAGGGACCCTAGTAATCAGCACCCGATGAGGACGAGAGCTTGCAAAGCCCTTGCCCTTTGCCCTCCTTTGCGCTCTTCTGGATAGAGGTGTCAAATGGGTAGGTCCGATCAAATTTGGATTGGATTGAATATGGTCCGATACCTATTGACACATTTAACCCGTTTTGACCCATTTTCATGTAGTACAAATCTAACTACCCATACCCGACCCAACTCATATTACTAAAAAACTTTAATATTTAATCCAATTTAGCAAAACTTATGAATTTTTAAAAAAAAAATTATATTACTAAAACATTGTGGACACAATTTTTATTTTTATTTTACTAACGTAAGGTTGTTAGCTAACTCATTTATGACCCATATAAAACCCATTTGAGATCCATTAAGTTGTTAAGTGACCCATTTATGACCCACCTAAGTTTATTAAGCAATCTATTTATGACCCACACTCTTAAATATGAGTTAGAATGTGGGTTCTTGACCCATTTTGCCACTACTTTGCATTTTTATAAACGAAGAATGGAATCAATTATGTTTGATTTGAGTTCCTTCGGTCACTGAACATTAGAGAAAATTTATGGTGTCTTTGGTCAAGACTTATGTAGATGTGATGACTTAGACCCAGCCCAAGTGGACTCACAACACAAGCGCCTCGGACTCAATTTCTGTTCAGGTGATTTGTTCTTAATCTCCTCCTTGTGATCATTGCATATTTCCGCATTGCTCACCCTCGAAATGCTCGAACAAAATTGCCGAAGACGGTCGGGCTATTATTATTGCCTTCCGAACTCTAGCACCTACTGTCAGTACACGGGAGTGTTCGATTTAGCTTCACAAGTGGAATCTCAAGTCAAGTAACCATGTCGTATTGCCAACTCTGGAGCTCGTAGTTCTTAGGATTGTGTGTTCTGTAACTTAGACAAACGTTCCATAAACAGAACAATGCGCTAGATTGCTTGAGATATGTTACAATATCCGTGTGCATTCTCATTGCCTCACACTACGTATCTACTCAATTGTATGATTGTGCATTTCAACTTTCATGCCGGTGTTTACTTGCATCGCGTGGGTTTACCCTTTCTTTGTGCGATTATATTTGAAAATTAAGAGAAGAAGAAACTTTTGACAGGACTGCACAACCGTTCTGGTCCCCGTTGGTAGCAGCATTGTGGAGCTCTTCAGCGCAAAGCCTTTAAGATGCACTTCCAAAGTAGCATTGGCTTTCGCATGATATTCTCATTGCTTATAGGGACAAAGTTGTTGACTGCCATTGGAATACATCCCTGGACAATACAATTGTTAGTGTTTCTGATGATTGTCAAAGTGCTGGTGGAGGTGATAGTTTCACTTTCAAGCCATTCAATTTATGCAAACCATTGGTTCTACCCGCAAAAGCATGTTGACAGTTTCATTCATATTTCACAGTCACGACTTCATAATACACTCTTGTGCTTGTGATGGATGGAAACTTATTCTGAAAGGAGGATATATTTGTTGACTTTTATGCCGACACCTAGCATCGATTTGTTATATATAGAAAGTTAGTCTGCTACTTCGTCTCAAAAGCACGAGTGTCAATATTTCCAAAGAAATCCGGCCAAGCAAAGAGAAGTTAATATTCCTCCTGGTCTTAAATGTTGTGGGCTATTGAAATGCAAAAAAGAAAAGAAAAAAATATGCAGGTGAACAGATCAGGGAGCTGCCCAAAACAGCAAGGCCTGATGTAAAATGTATTTTCTGTGTACTAACGTATGCTTGCGGGCATACGAAATTATGCAAGGGGTGTGGTTGAAGAAAAGCAAGGGAAAAAGCTGGAAGAGTCCCCATTAGCATGAAGGACCGATAGGCACTCTCTTTAAGTTTGTGATTTACTCATCAGTTGGATCCAATACCTCTTCATATCCTTATGTGCTTCATTTTCTATCCAGGTTTGCAAGAGTTTTCAACCATGACGCTGACGATATGCCAAGAGTTTGGACAGGGACGGAAGAAATTCAAGCAATCGCAAAAGTTGCTCGTTTGGAAATATGGAAAATTCATATGCGGCAAATATTTTGCATGTTTCTCCTCTTGCATGCGGATCTTTTACTAAAATGGTTCAATGACATTTGCGGTCATTAGAGTTGCTGTCGGTAATGGCGGCAGTGCGTTTGGATGATGCGATAGACAACATCCAAAGAACTTTGTCCGCGTTGCTGAACACCGAACCTAATGCGACTAACCGGAGCATTACAACAGTAGATCCCTTGACTCTCAACACAGGGGAAAAGGTGAGTTTTGCTTTCATCGTGCTGATTAGTTAATATAGATCTGCAATTTCTTTTGTCTCTTATGAAAATTAATGGAAGAGTTTAGGCCCCATACTAGTATTAATGTTATCATCTGCATTTGTGAAAATTGAATTATCTGTGCTAAAAAAAAAGATGTCAGATTATATGCTGCAGCTGTCTGAAGGTAACGCAGAATAAGCCAAACAGACCACAAACTGCATATAGTATATTATTGCTCTTTTAACTTGATATACTCACTGTTTTATTGCAGATTCCTTCATCACAAACCCTCATAACACCTCTTGAGTCGAAGACGTTATGGAGTCAATTTATGACGAAAACTCAGCCTAGCGTCACTCGAGCAATTTCAGCGCACATTGTCCACCGGTAAGTTCTGTTCAGGCACGATAGTGAATCCAATGCAATTTTTGTATTACAATGGATTATCAAGATTAAATTTAACCACCACTGGGAGGACATTTGCTTGCCACTTGTGTTTTGAGACTATCAATATTTGATTGTTTGCTCTCTTTTAAAATTATCAGGAAGCAGTGAACAGACGTAATAACTGGAGAACTGTTCTATTAGCTCTTTTGCGGCTTTGCGGAATTGGCGAGATTTTTAGGTATTTTACTAGTACAATTCTGCTTCGGTTCATCTTTATTGCTTTTCTTTGACAAGTGTTATGTTTATGTAGGCGTTGAGAGAGGGGTGCTGCTGCTTTTAAAGTATGCGAACTTTTTAACAGAGAAACACGAGAAAGATGAAAAATTGCTGAACAAAGAAACACGAGAGGTAGGAGAAAGATGGAAAACTCCTCGATAGACGAAATTATGATTTACGAAGAGTTTTTCATCTTTCTCCTATCTCTCGTGTTTCTCTGTTAAGCAGGTTCGCATACTTTAGAAGCAGCAACACCCCCTCTCTCAATGCCAACATAAACATAACACTTGTCAAGGAAAAGCAACAAAGATGAACCGAAGCATAATTGTACTAGTAAAATACCTAAAAATCTCACCAATTTCGCAAAGTCCCAAAAGAGCTAATAAAACAGTTCTCCAGTTATTACGTCTGTTCACTGCTTCCTAATAATTTTAAAAGAGAGCAAACAATCAAATATTGATAGTCTCAAAACACAAGTGGCAAGCAAATGTCCTCTAAGTGGTGGTTAAATTTGATCTTGATAATCCATTGTAATACAAAAATTACATTGGATTCACTATTGTGCTTGAACAGAACGTACCCGGTTGACAATATGCATAGAAATTGCTCGAGTGACACTAGGCTGAGTCTCCGTCATAAATTGACTCCATAATGTCTTCAACTCAAGAGGTGTGATGAGGATTTTTGATGAAGGAATCTGCAATTAAATAGTGAGTATATCAAGTTAAAAGAGCAATAATATACTCTATGCAGTTTGTGGTCTGTACATTGCCTTATTTCTGCGTTACCTTTCAGACAGCTGCAGCATATAATCTGACATCTTTTTTTTTTAGCACAGATAATCCAATTTTCACAAATGCAGATGATAACATTAATACTAGTATGGACAATGGGACCTAAACTCTTCCATCATTTTTCATAAGAGACAAGAAATTGTAGATCTATATTAACAGAATCGGCACGATAAAAGCAAAACTCACCTCTTCCCATGTGTTGAGAGCCAAGGAATCTACTATTGTAATGCTTCGGTTAGTGGCATTAGGTTCGGTGTTCAGCAACACGGACAAAGTTCTCTAGATGTTGTCTGTCGTATCATCCAAACGCACTGCCGCAATTACCAACACACCTCTAATTACTGCAAGTGTCATTGAACCATTTCAGTAAAAAATCCACAAGCAAGCAAGAAGAGAAAACATGCAAAATATTTGCCGCATATGAATTTTCCATACTTCCAAACGAGCAACTTTTGCGATTGCTTGAATTTCTTCCGTCCCTGTCCAAACTCTTGGCATACCATCAGCGTCATGGTAGAAAATGAAGCACATAAGGATATGAAAAGGTATTGGATCCAACTGACGAGTAAATCACAAACTTAAAGAGAGTGTCTACCGGTCCCTCATGCAGATGGGGACTCTTCCAGCTTTTTCCCTTGCTTTCACTTCAACCACACCCCTTGCATAATTTTGCATACCCGAAAGCAATGTTTTCTTGTTCTGTTCATCCATCTCGATATCGGAAAGGGCGCCAGAAAAAAACCCAGTTACTTCCGATGCGATCACATCCGAAAGAATTTTCCTGATAGTCGACCAGGTTTCCCTCTTAGCTTCATCCAAAACAGCTTCCACTGGTCCAGACAATGCTTCATTCAGGTTTGCCTACAAAAACATAATATAGTTTGTGCAGATCCCATCAGCCACCATTAAGTGAAAGGGGAAGAAACCCTCTATCTGTAAAAAGAGAAGCTTGGGAGAAGCAGAAATATCTCTGTTCATTATGCTACCTCATATGCTTTTGTACGCTCAGAGAGCTTGGCAGCAAGGACTGAAGCAACTTGGGCATCAATGTTACGCCGAAGCTTCTCCCGTCCCCCAGATGTATCCCATTTGGCTTGTTCAATTAAGGCATCTATTAAAAGTATGATACGAAACTTATCCATGCAGTCGGTGGTAAAATTCCTCTAATAACAAGTCAAAAGTAAAGTATGGTATGAACCTGCAAATAGTTTCCTAAATGCCCAGAGTGTTATTTACCAACAAGACCATATTTTCACATCAGCCTCCAGTCTCAGACACAAACCTTCATTTCTGACAGATACTAGACAAAGCACAACATATGATAAGTTAGTTACAAGACAAAGCACAATGACAAACCTTCATTCTTGGCCTACTTTTACAGAGCATTAAGTTTACAACATTAGGCCAGACAAACGCATTACAAGTTGCTGTACCTGCGCATCCTTTGTCAAATAGAGTCGTATAAGACTGAGTGCAGTCATGAGCAGCCACAGAAAACCCTTTCCCTTCATTCAAAGCCTTATCAAATGCTTCCTTGAACTTGTCTAGAGTTTCACACAGAATGTGTCCAAGCATAGATTGGAAAGCTGGTTCTATAAGCTGACGATTCACACGAAACACGATAAGCAACATATGATAAGTTATCCTCAACAGACAGTCTCTCTGTGTAAGCTAACCTCAAATGAAAGCATCATGACTGAAATAAAAATGTGTCAACAAGGAAAAATATTTCCATGTTCCAAGCAGCTTGAAGTGGTAGTCATATGATAGAACCCGAAAAATGAAGCACTTTCAACAAGGAAAAATGTCCGATAAATTCTTACTTGTAGTAAATTTTCTTCAAGCCGCTCCCGCATCGAAGATCTAACATTCTCGTCACAATATGCAACCTCTCAGTCATACCTAATAAGCAGCACAAGAAACTTGATAAATAAAGCGTGCTTATAGTGATAGACAAATTTCTAACCCTGACAGAACATAATCTTCACCCACAAATAAAACAAGGAAACATCACCAACAGAGCAGGGTCCGTGGCTATGGCCAAATTAAGCTAAGCCGTCAGCTAGGCAACTGCTACACTGTAACTAGCCATTACTCTCCTACTATCAGGAAAACTGATCAATTAAACGCGAAGATGATTGCTCGAAAGCAACCATTGAACAACCAGCTGAAATAATACTCACATTGTGAATGAAGGGGGCCATTTCCAAACTGGAATAATCACTTGAACAGAATAGCTCTCTCTTATCTACACAGGCTAGACCTCAACAGCTATATCTCACCTACTCAGGCTAGACCTCAAAAGCCAGATAGTAGATATATCACAGAGGCAAACTTGTACAACCTAAAATTAAACAATATATACTTCAAAAAAGCCGAGGAATCCTTTGTGTTCGTTCTTTAAAAAATGCACTTGTTCCAAGAAAAGAAAATGCTCCTACTGCCCCCACTTCACGTGAGCCTGGAAAAACTTAAAGAAACGACATTCATAGAAGTAAGAACATGAAGCCGATTGCCCTGGATAACCTTAATGTACTTGCATTATTTAATAAACATAAAATCCAGTTGCTGCACCAACATTTGGAATTCATCAGATAAAATTACTTATCTTACCCGGATAAACAAGCCTCCAGAATTGAACTAAGTTTCTATCCAAAATCGGGAACTGGTACCGACTGCACAGCCTCTTCAATCAAACGCCAATCCTAACATGTTCGGAGGAGTTCGCCCAATCTTAATATGTGTAAGATTAAATGCATTCGCTTGCATTTCAAAATAGCAAAACAGACGAGCAAGTTCAATGTCCAGTAAGAACCAGATGGATACCTCATTTTCAGTAAAACTGGAATATTTTTTGTAGACAGTTTCTTCGCATCATACGGTAGCAACCATGACCTTAATACGGATAGCATGATGCGTACATTAGCATTCTCATTATCAACATTATATCCAGTTGCCTTTCAATTAATTAACTCTCACCATGAATGCTGGCAAGTCAAGGTCCTTATTTTCCTTAATGACCTTCCACATCTGCTGAGCACTCAAAGAAAATCCCGAACCAGGAACTACTCCCGTTCGATCTCCTACGAGTCCACCAGGTGCACTAGAATGGAAGAACCGCTGTCTAAGGCTGGCCACCTTTTCGTCCAAGGAAATTCAACCACATGGAAAAAAATCAGTACAGATAAAAGGTATAATCCATTCGGAAACCAATGCTTCAAATTCCACAAAAGAGCAAAAGAAGATGAAATGGAAGCATAACAAGTCTCCAACAAAGCCGACATCAAAACTGGGCAATCGTACTCAAGATCCAAATATGCTTCCATGTGGTGCAAGGTAGGTATACCTGCTCTTTAAATTGCTCTTCCTTCCTTTCATAACTAGAAAGAGCGACAACCTCAACCTGGACAGCAGAAGAGAGTCATTAGGACGAACTTCATTACGACAATTAGAGGCAAAAACAAATTATAGAGAGGAACACATACAAGCATGGAACCACCTACATTAAAAAATTCACTGAGAGGAGTTTCCTTGTGCGCTTGTGGCTTAGGAACACTGTCCCATATCTGCAGGCAAATACTAAATGAAACCAGGAAAAACCTTACAAAGTCGATTTTTCAACAGGAAATGCAATAACCCTCACCTGCTGCACATCTTCTCTCAAGTCAGGTTCTAGCTTGTCCAGAGGAGTCTGGATAAAAAGAAAAACCAGAGAGCATGTAAAAAAAATCAACTCAGATCGGTAAAACTTACCAGATGCAGCCAAAACAAGCAGATAAAAACCATCACAATCCAAAATGAAAACATGATTAAGTAGAGGTACCAACCCTTGTTTGATCCCGTATGACAAACAGCAGAGTTGTTTTCCGAGGACTAAACAACCGCATCATGAGCTTCAAGAAGAGTCACAATTCATCATTAACTCTTGGAACTTAACATCTAGCTTATCTTAAACGCAAGAAGACAAGATATACCTCGAATACAGTTTCCAGAAGAGGCCAGTTGGCAGCTTGTTCAAGGCCAACATTATAACACCACCTATGAAAAAGATGCTTAAAGGGGCACTAGGAAAATACTAAAGCAACAACCTCGTAGAGAACATTGCAGAAACAGTATCTCGCTAGAGCAAAGCAAAAGCCTCACGTGTTTATGAGCACTATATCGGAGACAGCCAAAGCGAAAAGAGCACTCTGCTTTTCAAAAGCAGTATCGTCCTGAATAAAAATGAGACCGGTTAAGAAGCTGCGAGAATGCTAATTGTAAATTTCAATGAGCGTAAGCTACACAGAAATCAATCTTCTGGGTTAGTAAGATGGGCAAAGACATACAAATGCGGAACAGAAAGATAAGATAATACGGGAGCTACCAAATATGACTTATGGATGAAGTTAAGTCTTTGAACATGGACAAAATGAGCTATTATATCCCCATGTAAAATCATCTAGTAAATCTACCACTCACTCCTCTTGTGCTTCCATCAGTCCCCTCCAAGTCCATAACCAGAGTACACGGTACAATGCCTGCAGCTTTTGCAAGCCATACACCTTTGGTGGTTTGGGACCTGGAAAAATACAAAACTGGTTTTAGACTTTGGTAATCCAAATCCTTCATTAGAGAGAGTGAGCTAACGGATGGTTTCTAGACATGCCTCCCTTGGGAGGCATCCATCTGCCTAAAGTTAGTGCCGAAGAGGTGGTTTAACAAGGTGCTCTTCCCTGTCAAGCATGATACACAACAATAGAATAAGTTTGGCGCTTACAAAAACTTTTGATGTAATCAATGTTATAGGGAAAAAAGTACACACCACTGCTCTGAGGACCCATTATGGACACTACGTTGTAAGAAAGGCAACATTCGCTCAGTTTTACATCATCGATCAGATTTTGTAGACTCACGATGTCGAATGTCCCATCGCCGTGTATAATTTGGGGAGGAGAGCTATCTGAGGAATACACGAGCGAGTTTAACACACAAGCAAAGGATTGGAGGCATCGGATTCAAGAAAATACCGGTTGCTGATCGAGGGAGGCCATCGGAAGCGGAAGCAGTCGACGAGGAGGATGGAGCACCTGATTGAGAAGAAGCGTTGTGCAGAGCGAGTTTAGCAACACGAGAAACCTGATTAAACTCAAATCAAGCGACGATACTTGAAGAATCGAGCAATTACCCACGACGATGATCGAGAGCGAGCGAGAGAGCGAGAGAGCGAGAGGGAGTGTGTGAGCTAGCGAAACGTTCCTCTGCTCTCCACTCTCCCGATTTTTTTTTTGAAAAAAGAGCGAGAAAAGAAACACAATGCAGATAGCAGCAGTGGACATGCGCATGGTATTTTTCATGGCATTCGAAATTAATGAAACTGAAATGCTCATGTACGCCTACTTATCGTGCCTTTGGGGTTCTAAAGGTTTTGGATTTTTTTTTTCTTTGGAAGAGCTTTTGAGAGATGTATTGTATTTTCAAAACCCCGCCCCCCTTCCAAATGCTCTTAGCTTAATGCATGTTCTTGGATTTTGAGCATCGCCTAGGCTGATGTGTGCAACCTCAGCGACAGCTACCGACGCCGAGTCTGACTTTCTGACGTCTGGTCGGTACAAGTAAACTTTCTTATTTGTTTATTCAAATTATATATCTAAAATTTTTTACAGGTCTGTTTTTTTTTTTTCAATCATTTAGAATAAAATTGATTACTTATACAATTTTCAATTACACTATACCAAACACTATTTCTATAGTCCTTGCATTTCCTCCAAGACTTTCCCAAAATGTAGCCTTAATGCCGAATGATGCAAGTTATGATAATGCTAGACTTTGAATTAGAGAATATTCTAAACAATGATAATAGACTTTGTCTTAAATAAGGGCATGAAATGAAAAATTTAGTCTAAAATAAGGCCCTAAGCTTACTTGTTAAATCTTAATATGGTCACGGGCATTTTTGTCCAAAACCCTTTTTGTGTCCTTTTCTTTCTTCCTTTCTATCTCTATGTTCTCTCTCTTTCTTCTTGATTGTCAATTTTCTCGGCCACTCCATTCATTTAAATTTACAGTCCACAACGCACGATCTCATCTCATTGAATGTCTTGAGCGATCTTTGTTCTTCGGGCGAGTGTGCTCTGTCTTCCTCAGACTGGCGTCGTCAAACTCGTCACTGTGGCTAATTAGAGACAAAATTTCTTGTAACTCTTGAACCAACCGAGAGAACACCACCTTTCGATTCGCTCACTCGTAGAAGCAATATGTATTAGTGGTCTTTCTCTTGGAACCTTTTTTTCAGTCTTGATCAGTAACCGCTTGTGGATTGTATAATTTGATGGTTTCCCAATGATGGAAATGATGATTCTAGTTAATTCAAAAAGGGTAATGGGAGGAATTCAGATATTCATCATCATCATCATCATCATTTTGCGTTAGCTAGCTTGTTCATAGCAAGCTTTTAGTGAGTGGGTTCCATTTGTATTTGCTGTTCAAGTGTTTATCTGGACTTGGGTTTCATTGCCATGGGCACGCTATGTCATTTTTCATTGTGTTTTGCCACAAATTCACTTTAGCGAAAAGAAGAAACGAGAAGAATGTGTGGTGACGTGAGGTTGCGGAAGGATGAAGGAAAGAAAAGGAGAAAAGAGAACATAAAGGAAAGAGAGAAAGAAGAAAGAAGAAAGAGAAAGAAAAAGGAAAAAAAGAAAAATGCTCGTGGACGAAAATGCTCCTGACCATATTAAAATATGATTGGTAAATAAGTTCGAGGCTTTAATTGAAACTATGTTTATCACTTCAAACCTTTATTTGAAATTAAATTTGTCATTTTGAAATCTTATTTGAGACAACGTCTACGTCCACTTTGAACCCTCTTTAAAAGAAAATTGAATTCATTTCAGGCTGAGAGGAAGATTTGATATAAAGAAAAGGCTGTTTGGAAACGAGTCGTAAATACACTTTTGTGTATTCGAATGGACGATTAAGAACAACCGACGTCGAAATGGGCCGGAGGCTTGGTTCCAAGCCCAAGTTCGGGGCCCATCGACCATTGTGAATTGGCATGCTACATCAGATCAGGATGCAATTCCACTGTGTGTTCATGAGGACTTTCTCTGGCAACACGAACATCAGCGGCTCCCTGAGCCGGGAGGGCGAGAAACATATCCGTCATTGGCCGTGAATCGATGACAACGGACCTTCACGCCGTCTTCTTTTCATTCAACGACTGTTACAACATTTACAACATTAAAGAGAACCGAGACCGAGAATACGACGACTTGATTACACCACCAAATTACATAAGCGAACCGTTTCGAGTCTATAGATCTCCAATCGCAGAAAGTAGAATGCTGCATCTGCATGAGATGATTCGTCCGGCGTGGGACACGTCAGAATCGGAAACGGGAAACATCAGCTGCTGAGTTGAAGGAATCTCTGTGCCATGGGATGCTTGGCTTCTGAGAGTCGATAGGGAGTCAAAACTTCGACCAGCTCACCGCTCACGAGGAGGCAAACTATGTCAGCAATCCTCTGAATCTGCTTGATGCTGTGCGAAACTATGATGGTTGTCAATCCTCGAGTCGTCTTGGGCTTCACTATCACGTCCTCGATGTTTTGGGTCGAAATTGGGTCCAACGCGCTTGTCGGCTCATCCAGCAAAAGAACCTTTTTGAGAAGAAAGCACCCTTTAGGTATTGACTGTGAGGTATGCATGATCTTTTTGAAAAAAGAGCGAGAAAAAGAAACACAATGCAGATAGCAGCAGTGGACATGCGCATGGTATTTTTCATGGCATTCGACATTAATGAAAATAAAAATCCCTCTAAAATGAGATGTTAACTGCTTTAAGCTAGGAAATTAGTTATCTCCAAAATGATTCAACTCAAAAAGCTAGGTCTAATCTAGATTCTACGGGCTTGCCTTATTAAATATATTGGGTTCTACTTAATTTCATCAATTTCAGCTCTCATGGATTACATTAGTTCAATTAAAGCTCAATAAATAACCCCCCTTCCTATTGAGAAGTTTCGGCCGGTGCAAGCCCGTGGGTTTGGCCGAATTTCGTATGTCCTTATGGGCTCAACCCAATCAAATTTAAGTTCAGAACCCTTCGTCGCCGGTCTTATTAAAATCCAAATGAATTTAAATAACATATATGCAAAACACTTGATGATTTTAGGAAGGTAGTCAAGTTACCATGTCACTTTGTATACCAATTTTATCAATCAATCTCAACATGTGGAACGAAGGATAATCAAAATCCTGAATGACATGAATGAATTGAATTGACTTTCAGCTTTCCACATCCATCACAACGCCGAGAAGGCAGAGGAAACAAAACAAAACAAAAAAAACTTCAACTTTCTCACTCTTTCCTTCGCTAACATTCAATGCCATCACTAATCACAAATAAAACAAGCCAGCAAATGGAATCTTGGTCAGGCCTCGGATATCAAACCTGGCCCGGTCTTCCTTGACGGTGTCGTCCACGACGAGCAAGTGCTCGTGAGCCTCCGCATCTGAAAAGGGGGTTCGCGAGAAAACAGAGAATCACCACAGAAACAATTCAAGATTCCGGCCCGTCAAAGCATCGAAGAAGCACAAGAAAACGGAGGTGGAAGGCAAATTCCGCGTACCCCGGAGATGGATTGAAGCTGCAGGCATTATTGCTTCGCCGTCGCCGTCGCTATCCGGGGGAGGGGCATTTACTTTTTGAGACGCGTTAAGATAAGGTTCCATCTAATCCCACATGCTCATTTAAAGCATTTACGCTTTTACTTGGGCTCCGTTCGTTTATTTATAGTTTTGGGTTTAGTGTGGACTGGGCAGGCTCATCGAATATTAAATAAAAAATAAACTTAAATGTAATATTAAAGTATTCAATAAGCCCAGTCCGAGCGCGACTTGGGTCCCTTTTCTTATATTAATTAATAACATAGTATAAAATAAAAAAAAACCCCTCCCAAAATTACAATAATAATAATAATTAGAAATTGGGTTAGGAAATTGCCTTTCCTTGCCTTTTTGGGCTAATTAGTGCTTTTGCGCTTAATTATTGATTGCTTTCTATGCCCTAATTGCATGACTTACGCATTTGAACTTTTGACGGGTAGTTTAGGAGGACAATTAGAGCTTAATTAGGCTAGTCATGGCTGAATTTAATTAATGAATTCCTCGGGGCGATTTAGACTATTCTGAGTTTAATCGAATTGCACGAGTAGGTCGCATTTCTCGAATCGACTCTTCATTTGATTGAATGAATTTCGCCAATTGTTTCCTTTGCTGAATGTATGCGTTTGATTGGCCTTTATGCCGATCAGAACTGACGTTGAAGGCGGTGCCCAAGGACGAGGCGACCGAGAATGTCCACGACCGATGGGTGGAGATTCCGATGTCCGTGGTGGTCTTTAATCTAGTCTTTTCAAATGAGAATATATTCGTAATAACTTTAGGCCTTAACTAGCTTAGGTCCTAATTACTAAAAAAAGTAAATAGACTTAGAATCATCCACTAATAAATGGTTGGATTAGCCCTAGTTAGCTTTGCCATCATAATTAGTAGGTTTAGAATTGCTTCCGAGGTTCATGTCTCGAGACTTATAACGAGGCCTTGTGTTTTATTTGCCCGATGTTGAATCGGATTTCTACTTATTCGTATTTAGGTAGCTGCTTTCAGTAATTTGGGTGTTTACATATCGCACCACTTTTCAATAAATTGTGTGTTAATTTCTATTCTAAATTAGGTTAGGACTAGTTTAGATTTTAAATGAAAATGAGCTCATAAAAATATCTGCATGATCGCCTAACATCGGTAATACCTTTAGTATCAATTGATAATCAAGACTGCATAACCACTTACGAAAACAACAAACTAATTAGGTATCGAAAGGGCGTTATTCAAACTAATAGCTTAAATAAATTCCCGACCCTTGAATCTCTAGTTGGTAAGAATCGAGAGGACACTTTCGCTCCCTAATTAATTTCTAACCAATTCTGATAAGCTAGTGACGACCCTAGTTAAGAGCTCGCGCCAAAATCGATAGGCGGTTGTCATTTGTATTTCTCAGAGCTTCGAAGACTGTTTCTCAGCTTCTGATAGACTGCATATGATGCTCCAGATGGCCATCTCTGGGCTGTCACTTCTCTCCTCTCGTTCTGCTTACTGGCTGAATCCTCTCCTCCTCTGGACGCGACGCCGGTGCATCAGAATTTCTCGCTGGAGACTCTGCAGCTCGAGAGTTAGGTTCTCCGCCGGTAAATTGTCTCTCTGACATGACACAATCGTTTCTGTGAGTTGTTTACTTAGGAGTAGCCGGTGCTTTGCTTGATTCTCTGCTCTGACTAATCGAGTTCGTTTTGAGCGCGTTTCAGTTGCTGCGGCATCGGACAATGGTGATTTCACTTCTCCAGAGATTGCAAAGAACTTTGATTTCGCCTCTGAGGAGAGAATCTACAACTGTTATCATCTTCTTGGGACGAAGTAGCCCTTTTATGCTTGGTGGAATTGATTGTTCACTGCATAACTGCGTTAGTGTCCGAGCGTGTTTGTTTATCAATTGGGAAATGTGCATGAGTGCCGTTAGGCAATTGCTGGGCCATATCTAATGTGCTTTGAGTCTGATTACTCTCTGGAAGACGTAATTTTGGCCAATTTAGCAGCTTGGTTGTGTTATGGCTTTGCATTACCAGGCACGACACCTTGACTTTCTTCAGAGTCTGATTACTCTCCCTCAACCTCAAGCACGTTGCTTGTCGTGGCTTGATTGCTTTTGGCTCTTAGAGGAAAGTGGTGTTTGATGCAATACCTATGCAAATTAGCAGACATCACAGACGATTGATGCAAATAAAGTGGACAACTTTTAGAAAGCTCACTGTGGGCAAGTAGATAAATTCTTAAGCATTACTCGTGCTAGCGAAATTTGGGAGCTCCACTGAAGGTTTCTTTTTTTCTCTTGGGAAGCACACGTCTTGTATGACTGTCTCAGTGATTATTGCTTTCTAATACTGATTGCTAACTCTGACCATTGTGCTGTTTGCCTGAAACTTAAGTACTGTCTTGCGTTCCCTTACACCTGTCAGTTTCTCGAATTTCTTACATTTCTAATTGATGAGTGCCTGAAATAAACTTCTTGTTGCCAATTGCTAGGCTGCCTGTCTATGCAACTTAGCCTGCTTGTCGTTTGGTACATGGGATTCCCTGGAGAGTAATTTACTTATGGCGAGCTGTCTAATATCGACACATCCGTATATCCGTCCGCTAATGTTCAAGCTGATGAATGGACATCAGTAAAGCGATTGTTTTAAATGTAATGTGGCATTGTCCGTTTCTTGTTAGGTGGGAAGCTCAAGGATATTTTAAGCCACACTTTGATCGAGGTACTGATCCTTTTGTCGTTTCAATCCCACCGCCTAATGTGATTGGTTCGCTGCACATGGGGCGTGCAATGTTTGTGACACTCGAGGTTGTTACTGTTTTTCTATTAGTTTTTGATTGAGTACTCGCTGGTTATGCCGATCTGGCGAGACTTGCTCTTAACTTACATTGATTTGACTGAAGCAAACTCATGGCATTTCCAATTTTTTCTTATTTGCTTATAATATGTTTCGCCCCTGGGTTTTGTGCATTGCTGCTTATACTCATATGAGGAGCCAAATATTTAGCTATTTGTCTTATAGTTCATATCACTTTGAAATTGTTGATTTAATATGAGAAAATAGAAAAGCTGACTATGATATAGTGGCTAAATTGCTTTCATGATTTACTTGTTTAGGATATCATGGTTAGATACCACCAGATGAAGGGCAGACCAACACTTTGGGTTCTTGGAACCTCATTTTTACTCCATGGTTGTGAGACAGAAACTACTATTTTTGACAACTTTTAACTGTGGTGGTAGCCTGCATTTGCTATTTTCATAATTCAGCATTGCATTTTCCGTAATACTTAGAGATGAAGGTGGGAGCATGCGATTTCCATCTCATCTGTTTGAAGTCTATCTATGGCCAGCAAAAGTAATGGACGACTCAGTTGGGGTTAGAATTAGTTAGGTTCCAGAAATAAAATTTTTGTTCCAAACCTATTTCTAGAACAGGTTTGGAACAGAAACTTGTTTGGTAACGTAATTCTATTTTTCTATTTCTGGAACAAAAAGTTGTTCCAGAAATAGATTTGGAACAACTTTGAGAAACAATTTTTTTTTATTTTTGGGAGAAATAGAAATAGAATTTATGTTCCAAGCCGTCGGTCGCCCGCCGCCCGCCGCCGGCCGGCCCCCACCACCGGTCGCGCGGCCGCCGCCCGCCGCCGCCTACTTCTATTCTAGAAGTATAAATTTTCAACTGTTGTTAAACGAACTTCTGTTCCAGGATGAGAAATTTATGTAGTTATCAAACGCATTTTTTTGGCTCAAAAACTCTTCCAGAACTAGAAATAGAAAAATCTATTTCTATTTCAGAAACCTATTTCTAGAACAGAATGGTTTTCATTCACCCCCTTAGTGTTCTCGGATTGGTAGTCGTGTTGTAGTTGTAAATGTTCTCTTCATGCACTAATGTGACACGAATGCTGTGCACTTTTTCTATAGTTAAATTTTTATCACATCTTCCCTTAAACATTTTTTATATCCTTGACATTTAGGTACGGTGGAACCATAATGAAGCAAGTCAAGAGGCTCGGTGCCTCATGTGATTGGTCCAGAGAACGCTTCACCCTTCGCGAGCAGCTAAGTTGTAAGGCAGGCTTTAACCAAGTAGAATCATAAGAGAGAAAAGTTTTGGATGCTTCTCTATGCTTGCTCATATCTTATATAAACTATATGAGGTGTTATGCTATGATGTTTGAGATGTGAATGAAAGTCCTTCTATAGTTGTTCTCTTATCACTCGTATTCTAAAGTACGTCCTTCATAACATAACAATGGAATTATGTTATGACGCAATCACCGAACTGCAACGGAATTTCTCTTTATTTAAGTGCACAGAGTCCGGTTCAAATTATTGTGCGTTTCTCAATGTGATATTTATTGGAAACTGGCAACAAAAATGTTCAATAATGTGCTGATGTAGATTGATGGATACTTGTAGTGGTAGAAAGTTCTTTTTAACGGATACCTCGACTGAGATAGATGATTCCTCAATAGGGTGCTTCAACCAGGTTAAATGATAGGCTCCCGGGTGGATACTCTACTTAATAACCATGATATTCAATTCTTGCTGAAAGTGAGGGCCATTACATCTGCTTCCATCTAATTCTCTGTCTTCTTTGTTATTCAGGTTCGCGCCTACCTTTTGATTTCTTTATTCTTATCCTAATATGAGTTTTATTCGTCTATCTATTCGTCTATGGATATCTTTATATATAACCGAAAAATCAATCTAGTTTTGTCTCATCATCCTTCATTCCACTTATTTCGGATGTCCATGTCTTAGCTTCTCACTCTTCTTACCTTTCCAGAAAAATTGTTTTCTCTTGTCGTTGTCTTGCTAGCTCAACTCTGGGAGATTTTGTAATGATTAACTCATCGTCTCCTTAGGTTTCATGGCTTTTTCTCCTAAGGTTATATTCTGAGAGCGAGTTTTATTGTGTTTTCAGGAGCCGTAGTTGAGGCGTTTGTGAGGCTTCATGAGGAGGGCTTGATTTTTCAATGTGTACAGTAGGCTTTACGTTGGATTATTTGATTAGTTCTAGATCAAATTGAAAGCTAATTGGTTGGTACAACTCGGAGGAAAGACAGTAGAAGTTCGTATCTCATTGCCGTTTTCTCCTCCGCAGTTGCAATATCATTGTGTTTGACCAATCCTGAGAATATCGGTCAAATATTGTCTGGCTGCATGTCAATTAGTGACCACTTGTTTCTTGGTCCATTCTACGTTTTGAACTTCAATAACTTGCAAAAGAAGCTTAAACACTGTCTGTGTTAACGGCCTTGTGTAAGCATCCTCGATAATTGGATTGTTGTAAAGGCCAGTTAAACTCTCAAGGAATTATATGGAAGTTATGAAAACTGGAGTTCAACAGGCAACTAAAGTTTTCATGCACTTGACTTTTGGCTTCAGAACTTGTGACATTACTCTTTCCCGACAGAAAGTTAAAAAGAAGAAGAAGAGACTGCTAGGTGCAACCTCTGCATGCCCTGTCATATTTATGACCCAAGGATGAATACTAATTCGATAGAAGCATATTTTATCTGCTTGAGTAAGAGTTGTCACTTAGATTTGGCCTTTCATAAACGTGTATCAGTAGATTGCTTCATGAATTCTCAGAAATATGAATCCCTATCTGTGTTTTAGTTACTGCTGGTTAATCAATTCTGTGGCATGCTAGTGGTGATGCAAGTTCTTTAAGTAGACAAATGAATGGAGGTGGTTTTTTTCAGGGTCATATATGGTTAATTGGTCTCCTAACCTACAGACTGCAGTTTCTGACTAAGTTCGTTCTTTTTTCTTTCATTGAGTAATTAACTCTACTGCTTCAGTTCTTCTTTGGGTCATAATATTTGACATGGATCTCATTTTTTCATTAGGAGGTTGAATATTCTGAAGAACCTGGTACAGTACCACATTAAGTATCATGGTGCTGGGGGTTCACGGTACTGACTGCTTTGATAATGTTTTTTCTTTCTCGCATCTACAGAAAGTTGCAAATTTTGGTATATGGATGACGTCCATTCTTTAGCCCCTAACTCGTGGTGTCTTGTCATCTTCATCTTCTAGCTTCTTGTTTGTGTGATCGGGTCACCCGACTTGCTCAATTTCTGCAATCAAGTTTTTGCATCATTTGCCATGAGTTACTCCGCCAAATTGTGATATCTTGTGCTGGTGCCGCATCACAACACACACAGAACTTTAAAAAAAAGGAAAAAAGAAAATTGTGAGAGAGAGGGATAGAGAGAAGGGAGCACTAGAACCACTGCTACACAGCTAAGATCGACCCTTTGCGGAGGATAGGCGAGGGTTGCCACCTCTGGCTGCCAAGGCATGAATTTTTAAATTGATTATAATTTTCCTTGTTGTGAACGATATTATTGCTTAGAAGGTTTGAGATGCACTCCTTCGATTCAAGTCTTTAAGACAGTTTAATTGACTACTGGAATTCAAAAACATAAGAATCCACTACAGCTAAGAGATTGAACATTTCAGCTTTTTTTTTTTTATCCCATTGTAGGAAAATTAAACTATATAACCTAGCAGCAATCACAGATTCATACGAATTTCATTCTCGTATAGGCTAAATTTGGAGTCTCGTGGCTCTTTTTTGGTGTCTTACTAATGAACATAAACTTCAACGTGAACATGGTTTATTGGCATTCTTATTTGGAGTATTTAAATGCTTTTGAGGTTGATGGTTCTTTTGCAATTATCTGACAAGCGTTGCTTGGTTCATCCATAATAACATAAGTCCCTTCTTGTAGGGATGATTACTTGACAATAGCTACTACTCGTGCCTACCTTTTTATTTCTTTATTCTTAGGAAACTTGTCTCAAAAGCACGTGTATCAGTGTGTCCTAAGAAATCCAGCCAAGCAAAGAGAAATCAATATTCCAGCTATTGAAATGCAAAAAAAGAAAAAAAAAATGTATGCAGGTGAACAGATCAGGCAGCTGCCCCAAAACAGCAACTGATGTAAAAAGTATTTTCTCTACTCAGGAGTTTTTTATCTTTCTCCTATCTCTCGTGTTTTTGTCTCTTATGCAGGTTCTCATACTTAAGGAGCACCACCATCTCTCTCAACCCCTACATAAAAACAAGTGTAAAGCAACGAAGACGAACACATTCGACAGCAGAAGAATTGTAAAAGTAAACTACCTCATAAGTTTCCGCATTTCGCGAGGCCCCAAAAGCAATAACAGAACACCTACCCACCGAGGGTCCAACAAGTTGTTAGGTCTGTTCCCTGCTTCCTGATAATTTTAATAGATAGCAAATAATCAAATATTGATAGTCTCAAACTGGCAAGCAAATGTTCTTTTCTTTTATTTTCTTTTTTGTTGTGTTAGTGTGTGCGTGTTTGGGTTGGAGGGATGATGACATGGCATTTTAATAACAATAATGTCGTTTGCACTACTAAACATCTTTCAAGATATTGCTATCGCACCAGAGCAGAAATTGCTCGATTGACAATGTACTCAGTGACGATGTACTCAGTCTCCGTCTTAAATTGCCTCCACAATAATTTGCACTGAACAGGTGTGATCAGTGTTTCTGATGAAGGAATCTGCAATTAAATAATGAATAAGTGCTCTCAAAGCAATAATATATTCTATGCAGTTTGTGGTCTGTACATTGGCTTATTTCTGCACAGCTGGAGCATCAATCAATAATTTGACATCCTTTTTTTAGCACAGATAATCCAATTTTCACAAGTGCGGCAGATAACATTAATACTAGTATGGACAATGGGGCCTAAACTCTTCCATCAATTTTCATAAGAGACAAAGAGAAAGTGCAGATCTATATTAACTGAATCAGCGCAATAAAAGCAAAACTCACCCCTTCCCATGTGCTTAAAGCCAAGGGATCTACCGTTGTAATGCTTCGGTCAGTGGCATTAGGCTCGGTGTTCAGCAACGCAGACAAAGTTCTCTCGATGTTATCTGTTGCATCATCCAAACGCACTGCCGTCGTTACCGACAGCAACTCTAATGACTGCAAGTGTCATTGAGCCATTTCAGTAAAAGATCCACAAGCAAGCAAGAGGAGAAACATGCACAATATTTGCCGCATATAAACTTTCCATACTGCCAAAAGAGCAAGTTTTGTGATTGCTCGAATTTCTTCTATTAGTGTCCAAACACTTGGCATATCGTCAGCATCATGGTTGAAAACTGTCGCAAACCTAGATAGAAAATGAAGCACATAAGGATATGAAGAGGTATTGGATCCAACCGACAAGTAAATCACAAACTTAAAGAGAGTGCCTACCGGTCCCTCATGCAGATGGCGACTCTTCCAGCTTTTTCCCTTGCTTTCGCTTCAACCACACCCCTTGCATAATTTTGCATACCCGAAAGCAATGTTTTCTTGTTCTGTTCATCCATCTCAATATCAGAAAGGGCGCCAGAAAAAAACCCAGTAACTTCCGATTCGATCGCATCCGAAAGAATTTCCCTGATAGTCGACCAGGTTTCCCTCTTAGCTTCATCCAAAACAGCTTCCACTGGTCCAGACAATGCTTCATTCAGGTTTGCCTGCAAAAACATAATATAGTTTGTGCAGATCCCATCAGCCACCATTAAGTGAAAGGGGAAGAAACCCTCTATCTGTAAAAAGAGAAGCTCGGGAAAAGAAGAAATATCTCTGTTCATTATGCTACCTCATATGCTTTTGTACGCTCAGAGAGCTTGGCAGCAAGGACTGAAGCAACGTGGGCATCAATGTCACGCCGAAGCTTCTCCCGTACCCCAGATGTATCCCATTTGGCTTGTTCGATTAAGGCATCTGTTAAAAGTATGATACGAAACTTATCCATGCAGTCGGTGGTAAAATTCCTCTAATAACAAGTCAAAAGTAAAGCATGGCATGAACCTACAAATAGTTTCCTAAATGCCCAGAGTGTTATTTACCAACAAGACCATATTTTCACATCAGCCTCCAGTCTCAGACACAAACCTTCATTTCTGACAGATACAAGTAAAACAACAAATAGACCACCAAGGGAGTGCAAATGTAGAAGAAGAATCAAAGAACCAAAAAAGAGCTTAGTTACAAGACGAAGCAGAACGACAAACCTTCATTCTTGGCCTACTTTTACAGAGCATTAAGTTTACAACATTAGGCCAGACAAACGCATTACAAGTTGCCATACCTGCGCATCCTTTGTCAAATAGAGTCATAGAAGACTGAGTGCAGTCATGAGCAGCCACAGAAAACCCCTTCCCTTCATTCAAAGCCTTATCAAATGCTTCCTTGAACTTGTCTAGAGTTTCACACAGAATGTGTCCAAGCATAGATTGGAAAGCTGGTTCTACAAGCTGATGATTCACACAAAACACAATAAGCAACATATGATAAGTTATCCTCAACAGACAGTCTCTCTGTGTAAGCTAACCTCAAACGAAAGCATCATGACTGAAATAAAAATGTGTCAAAAACGAAAAATATTTCCATGTTCCAAGCAGCTTGAAGTGGTAGTCATAGATAGAACCCGAAAAATGATGCACTTTCAACAAGGAAAAATGTCCGATATATTCTTACTTGAAGCAAATTTTCTTCAAGCCGCTCCCGCATCGAAGATCTAACATTCTCGTCATAATATGCAACCTCTCGGTCATACCTAATAAGCAGCACAAGAAACTTGGTAAATAAAACGTGCTTATATTGATAGACAAATTTCTAACCCTGACAGAACATAATCTTCACCCACAAATAAAACAAGGAAACATCGCAAACAAAGCAGGGTCCATAGCTATGGCCAAATTAAGCTAAGCCGTCAGCTAGGCAACTGCTACACTGTAACTAGCCATTACTCTCCTACTATCAGGAAAACTGATCAATTAAACGCGAAGATGATTGCTCGAAAGCAACCATTGAACAACCAGCTGAAATAATACTCACATTGTGAATGAAGGGGGCCATTTCCAAACTGGAATAATCACTTGAACAGAATAGCTAATTCTCATCTACACAGGCTAGACCTCGCTATATCTCACCTACTCAGGCTAGACCTCAAAAACCAGATAGTAGATATATCATAGAGGCAAACTTGTACAACCTAAAATTAAACAATATATACTTCAAAAAAGCCGAGGAATCCTTTGTGTTCGCTCTTTAAAAAATGCACTTGTTCCAAGAAAAGAAAATGCTCCTACTGCCCCCACTTCACGTGAGCCAGGAAAAACTTAAAGAAACGACATTCATAGAAGTAAGAACATGAAGCCGATTGCCCTGGATAACCTTAATGTACTTGCATTATTTAACAAACATAAAATCCAGTTGCTGCACCACCCATTGGAATTCATCAGATAAAATTACTTATCTTACCCTGATAAACAAGCCTCCAGAATTGAACTAAGTTTCTTTCCAAAATCGGGAACTGGTACCGACTGCACAGCCTCTTCAATCAAACGCCAATCCTAACATGTTCGGAGGAGTTCGCCCAATCTTAATATGTGTAAGATTACATGCATCTGCTTGCATTTCAAAATAGCAAAACAGACGAGCAAGTTCAATGTCCAGCAAGAACCAGATCGATACCTCATTTTCAGTAAATCTGGAATATTTTTCATGGGCAGTTTCTTCGCATCGTACGGTAGCAACCATGACCTTAACACGGATAGCATGATGCGTACATTAGCATTCTCATTATCAACAATATATCCAGTTGCCTTTCAATTAATTAACTCTCACCTTGAGTGCAGGCAAGTCAAGGTCCTTATTTTCCTTAATGACATTCCACATCTGCTGGGCACTCAAAGAAAATCCCGAACCAGGAACTACTCCCTTTCGATCTCCTATGAGCCCACCAGGTGCACTAGAATGGAAGAACCGCTGTCTAAGGCTGGCCACCTTTTCGTCCAAGGAAATTCAACCACATGGAAAAAAATCAGTACAGATAAAAGGTATAATCCATTCGGAAACCAATGCTCCAAATTCCACAAAAGAGCAAAAGAAGATGAAATGGAAGCATAACAAGTCTCCAACAAAGCCGACATCAAAACTGGGCAATCGTACTCAAGATCCAAATATGCTTCCATGTGGTGCAAGGTAGGTATACCTGCTCTTTAAATTGCTCTTCCTTCCTTTCATAACTAGAAAGAGCGACAACCTCAACCTGGACAGCAGAAGAGAGTCATTAGGACGAACTTCATTACGACAATTAGAGGCAAAAACAAATTATAGAGAGGAACACATACAAGCATGGAACCACCTACATTAAAAAATTCACTGAGAGGAGTTTCCTTGTGCGCTTGTGGCTTAGGAACACTGTCCCATAGCTGCAGGCCAATACTAAATGAAACCAGGAAAAACCTTACAAAGTTGATTTTTCAACAGGAAATGCAATAACCCTCACCTGCTGCACATCTTCTCTCAAGTCAGGTTCTAGCTTTTCCAGAGGAGTCTGGATAAAAAGAAAAACCAGAGAGCATGTAAAAAAAATCAACTCAGATAGGTAAAACTTACCAGATGCAGCCAAAACAAGCAGATAAAAACCATCACAATCCAAAATGAAAACATGATTAAGTAGAGGTACCAACCCTTGTTTGATCCCGTATGACAAACAGCAGAGTTGTTTTCCGAGGACTAAACAACCGCATCATGAGCTTCAAGAAGAGTCACAATTCATCATTAACTCTAGGAACTTAACATCTAGCTTATCTTAAACGCAAGAAGACAAGATATACCTCGAATACAGTTTCCAGAAGAGGCCAGTTGGCAGCTTGTTCAAGGCCAACATTATAACACCACCTATGAAAAAGATGCTTAAAGGGGCACTAGGAAAATACTAAAGCAACAACCTCGTAGAGAACATTGCAGAAACAGTATCTCACTAGAGCAAAGCAAAAGCCTCACGTGTTTATGAGCATTATATCGGAGACAGCCAAAGCGAAAAGAGCACTCTGCTTTTCAAAAGCAGTATCGTCCTGAATAAAAATGAGACCGGTTAAGAAGCTGCGAGAATGCTAATTGTAAATTTCAATGAGCGTAAGCTACACAGAAATCAATCTTCTGGGTTAGTAAGATGGGCAAAGACATACAAATGCGGAACAGAAAGATAAGATAATACGGGAGCTACCAAATATGACTTATGGATGAAGTTAAGTCTTTGAACATGGACAAAATGAGCTATTATATCCCCATGTAAAATCATCTAGTAAATCTACCACTCACTCCTCTTGTGCTTCCATCAGTCCCCTCCAAGTCCATAACCAGAGTACACGGTACAATGCCTGCAGCTTTTGCAAGCCATACACCTTTGGTGGTTTGGGACCTGGAAAAGTACAAAACTGGTTTTAGACTTTGGTAATCCAAATCCTTCATTAGAGAGAGTGAGCTAACAGATGGTTTCTAGACATGCCTCCCTTGGGAGGCATCCATCTCCCTAAAGTTGGTCCCGAAGAGGTGGTTTAACAAGGTGCTCTTCCCTGTCAAACATGATACACAACAATAGAATAAGTTTGGCGCTAACAAAAACTTTTGATGTAATCAATGTTATAGGGAAAAACGTACACACCACTGCTCTGAGGACCCATTATGGACACTACGTTGTAACAAAGGCCACATTCGCTCAGTTTTACATCATCGATCAGATTTTGCAGACTCGCGATGTCGAATGTCCCATCGCCGTGTATAATTTGGGGAGGAGAGCTATCTGAGGAATACACGAGCGAGTTTAACACACAAGCAAAGGATTGGAGGCATCGGATTCAAGAAAATACCGGTTGCTGATCGAGGGAGGCCATCGGAAGCAGAAGCAGTCGACGAGGAGGATGGAGCACCTGATTGAGAAGAAGCGTTGTGAAGAGCGAGTTTAGCAACACGAGAAACCTGATTAAACTCAAATCAAGCGACGATACGTGAAGAATCAGTATCGTCGCAATTACCCATGACGATGATCGAGAGCGAGCGAGAGAGCGAGAGGGAGTGTGTGAGCGAGGGAGAGAGAGAGTGCGCGAGCGAGCGAAACGTTCCTCTGCTCTCCACTCTGCCGATTTTTTTTTGAAAAAAGAGCGAGAAAAAGAAACACAATGCAGATAGGCCGAGGCGTGCAACCTAATGCATGTTCTTGGATGTTCTTAGCCTAATGCATGTTCTTGGATTTTGAGCGCTTTTGAAATGCTACCTTACCCTTGCCAAACTTTCAAAATTTCAGTTTATCCTCTCGTGCTGCCACCGTGAGCATTGCCTAGACTGAGGTGTGCAACCTCAGCGACAGCCTCCGACGCTCAATCTGACTTTCCGACGTATGGTGGGTACAGGTAAATTTTCTTATTTATTTATTCAAAATATATATCTAAAATCTTTTACAGGTCTGTTTTTTTTTTTCAAAAATAATTTAAAATAAAATTGATTATTAATACACTTTTCAATTACACTATACCAAACACTATTTCTATAATCCTTGCATTTCCTCCAATACTTTCCCAAAATGCAGCCTTAATGCCAAATGATGCAAGTTATGATAATGCTAGACCTTGAATTAGAGAATATTCTAAATAATGATAATAGACTTTGTCTTAAATAAGGGCATGAAATGACAAATTTAGTCTAACATAAGGCCCTAAGCTTACTTGTTAAATCTTAATATGGTCAAGGACATTTTCGTCCAAAACCCTTTTTGTGACCTTTTCTTTCTTCCTTTCTCTCTCTATGTTTCCTTTCTTTTCTTTCTTCAACCTCACGCCGAGACCTCCCCCTCCGCCTTGGACAACCTCCTCAATCGCGGCTTCCCCGCAAGAGCAACTTTGATGCGCTCATCACTCGCGTTTGCCGTGGCCGCCTTGACGAAGCCCTGCGCACTATCTCGGTAGTCGACGGCTTCGGATTGAAGCTGCAGGCATTGTTGCTTCGCCGTCGCCCAGATGGAGAAGGCAGACGAAGTTGGTGGGTTCTTGTGAGGGTGGGATTGATCAGTGGAGCGATACTTGTTCACCGGATGAACCTCCCCCATTTGAGATGGTTTCAAGGTTGCAAACATGGGCATTGTCGTTTCTGGAGGTTTCTTGCAGTCGTGTATCTAACGTTGGTGCTTTATTTTATTTTATTTGGTGGGAACGTTGGTGCTTTATTAAAGTGTGTTAAAAAACACGTCGAAGTCGCTGTCTGGAGGAAGGGGGATTACCCCAGTTCCCAATGAAGAGATGAGACTATTCTTTTCCTAATCCCACTAACTCATATAAAGCATCTACTCTTTCTTTCTGAAGTGTGTTCAGATAAGGTTCGAATCCGCTTGCTCGTTTAATGCATTTGCTCTTTCTTTCTTTTTTGGTCGGGCAATGCATTTACTCTTCGAAACGTGTTTGGATGAAGTTCTTTTACATAATTTAAGCCGAAAACATTCGTAACATATGAATAGTGCGTGTGAATTCAATATAGTTTTTCCTTTCATTTCGAAAATCGGATAATATTCTGCAATTTGTTTGCTTTCCTGCAAAAAAATAACAAGGCCTTGTTAAAAGTTCTTACTAGTTTTGTTTATCTATAATTTTTCGACGAGAATTAGGGTTAAAGCAGAAAGACACGATTAGTGTTAGCACGCACAAAAAGGAAGAGAAGACGACTTCTACTCTAGTGAATATTAATTTTTAAGAGCAACGATTATGTAACCCCACCGGGAAATTGTTAGCTTATTTCAGGAAAATTTCAAATAAGATTCTGAAGTGGCTTTATTTCTCAAATAAGGGCTCGGAGTGCCCTTATTATTTCAAATGAGGGCCTGAATTAGATAATAAGGGCCTAAAGTGGTCATATCAGTATCAAAGGGAAAAATTCAAATAAGGATCCGAAGTGCCTTAGTTTTCTCAAATAAGGGCCTGAAATGGACATTGTTTCAAATAAGGCTATGAAGTGCTCTCATTGTTTCAAAAAAGGGCTTGATTGAAGGGTATTTTTGTCCTTTTACTTTTTTTGAAAAATTTTCCCTTTTTTTTTCTTTTTTTATTTTCCTTTTCCCCTTTTCGTTTATTTCTTTTTCCTCTCCCCTCCCCTCCCCTCCCCTCCCCCACCATCGCCGTCGGGCGAGGGTCACCCACGCCTAATGTGGCGAGGAATGCCATCGCCAGATCTGGCGATGGGCGCCCTCGCCCTCCCAGTCTATGGATCGGTAGAGAGAGAGGGAGAGGGAGTAAAGTGTATAATTCGATAAATGCAAAGAGTATCATAACAACTGTTGCAATTTCAAGTTTTCGTCTTCGTCTTCATCGGCTGGTCTTCAACGCTTTCCATTAGAGAGGGGTTGCAGGTTCGTCTTTGCATTTGAGGAGAGAGGAAATAGAAAACAAAATAAAAAGGGAAAAACAGAAAAGAAAAGGAAAAAAATGCAAAACTGTAACAGACGAAAATGCCCTTCGGCCAGGCCCCTCTTTGAAAAAATGAGGTTACTCCAGGCCCTTATTTAAAATAAAGTCCACTTTAAGCCCTTATTTGAGAAAACGAAAGCACTTCGAGCCCTTATTTGAAATTTTCCCCAGTATCAAAAAAGGGCCTCTCACCAATTGATTAGGGACATTTTTGTCATTTTTTTAAAAAAAATATTTTATTTTATTTTATTTTTCCTCTTTCTGTTTTCTAAATTTTTTTAAAAAAAACTAAAAATAAAAATAAACACAGGTGAGAGGCAGCCCCTCCCGCCTGTGGACGCCGCCCCACTGCCGGTGCCTCGGCGGGGGCCAGAGACCCCTCCGACCGATGGCGAGGGCTGGCCCCCACCGAGGCGCCGGGGACCTTGACGGAAACAGCCACTACCCCACCGGCAATGGGACGGTAACCACAGGCGGGAGGGCTGCCCTCCCGCTTGTGTTTCCTCTTTTTTTATTTTTATTTTTAGTTTTTAGTTTTTTTGATTTAATTTAACTAAAAATTGAATTAAAATTGTATTTTGATGACAATGTCCTTGATCAATCGGAATATTTAGCTGGCCGACGAGATCAAACCCTTATTTGAAACAGGCAAAACCACTTTAGGCTCATGTTTGAAATAAGGATGGCACTTCAAGCCCTTATTTGAAACAATGACGCTTCAAGTCCTTATTTGAGAAAATGAGGGCACTTGAGGCCTTAATTGAAATTTTCCCACCTATTCTAGACCAATATATATATATTATTGTGGATTCATTTTTTAAAAATTTGTGGCTGAGATTGTGTCTTAATTTTAACTCAAAGTCACCGCGTACTTGGTCTTGAACACTCACGTTGGAACGCAAGATTTCAGATCGGAAAAGATTAGGGTGGTAAGAATGATGGGGGTGGTGAGTGCAACATCATTGTTCTGGAGGAGTCAGAGAGCATGCAAATGCTGATTTGGAAGCGAAATGCATTCTGCTGGGGCCACCCATCTTGTTCCTCGCGGAGGTCGGTGTGAAGAGCAGAGCAGGGCGGGAGAAAGTGACCCTTTTTCGTACGTGGAGTAAGCACCATCATCGTGCTTCGTGCTTTACTCTGCCCCCCGTCGCGAACAAATGCTGCTCAGTTGAACAACGACTCCGCAAAGGGTTTGATAAAACGTCCACGTCCACGCACGCATCATCGTCGCCGGCGCTTCCGCCCGTCCAGTGTAAGTCAAATTTTCCTTTGTGGAACTCGATCTTGAGAGCTTATATCTCTAATGGGTAGCTCAATCTGGTGCAGGAGCGTTCATTGTCACGCTTTGCAAATGGGCTTGCACCATAATTTGCATGTGCTGAATGGATTGATGGGTATGTATGCGAAGATTGGGCAAATAGGCATTGCGCTTCAGCTGTTCGATAGAATGGGTGCTGTATTTCATGGAACATGATGTGTCTTGTTATAAAAGTTGGTTTTTAGCTTATTTGATTGTGTAGAATTCATTAGTATCTGTATATGGGAAGCAAAGACAATTGAAAGATGCTAGGCAATTGTTCTTAGAAATGGAATCCAAGAACATAGTCAGTTGGTAGATGCAAACCTTTCTGGTTCGGTCGTCTAGAAAAGTACCAAAAAAGTTTTAAACTTGTTGCATTGATACCGATTCAGTCTTAAACCTTTTAATTTAACCAATTAAATCCTTTCGACAAAAAAAAAAAAAAACCAATTAAATCCTAAATTATAAGAGATGTAGACACTGGCCTAAAAGCATACACCTTTCAAGAGCACCAATTTATCCTCGATAATGCCTTGATTGTTCATTTACTGCCAAGTTGACAACAAACACTTCGTTATACTTCGATTGAACAATTGATGTTTAACAGTTCTGATCTACTAGGATGATATATTGAGAAAGAACTATTTTCAAACTTTCCATAGCTTGAGACAGTTACATGTGGCATGTCAACTGAGCAAGTTATTCTGTCGAAATTAAATTGAGGGCAAAAGGACACTTGGAGTGCTAATATTTGTGTACGGCGCTCACTTTAGTGTCAATATTTTTTTTTTTTTGGTCACTTAAGTGTCAAATAGAAGAAAAAACGATCACTTTAGTGCCAACAGCGAGAAATTCCGACCAACTAATTACGTAGCAATTTTTTTGAAAAATCAAGCCACATGGCGTCCACTTGGAGTCCACGTGGCGTCCACGTAGACTTTTAAACTTACAAATAAGTTAAATTTTCTTAAAAATTACATTTAAACAGAAAATAACCTAAAAATAAAATAAAAAATAAAAAAAGTTGCAGAATAAGTTAAATTTTCTTAAAAATTACAATTAAATAGAAAATAACCTTAAAAAAAAAAGTTGTAGCGGCGAGGGCTATCCTCGCCGCCGCTGCCCCACCACGCCAGTAATGGCCGGCGAGGGTGGGGGATGGCCGAGGGGGGTCGCTGAGCCTCGGAGACCCCCGCCTAGGCCTCGCCAGGGTCGGCGAGGTCGAGCCTCCTCATGGCTGGGCGACACCAACCTCGTCCAATGACGACCAAGCAAGGCCGAGCCGTGGGTCTGCGAGGCCTCCACGACCAGGCCTCGACGGGGGTCGCCAGGCCTTGGCAAACCCCCTCGCCCATCCCCCACCCATCGCCGGCCATTGCCGGTGATGGTGGGGCTGCGACGGCGAGGGCTCCCTCACCGCTGCAACTTCATCCTTTTTCTTTTTTCTTTTATTTATTTTTTTACATTTTTCCTTATTTTTAGTTTTTTGTTTATTTTTAATTTTATTTAAAATTAAGTGGATTTTTTATTGTTTTTTTTTTTTTTTTGCTGACTAGGACATTTCGGTGAGCCACATAGATGCCGCCACATACGATTTCCGGTGAAGCTCACCGGAGTTAGCACTGAAATAACCGTTTTTCAAAAAAATTGGCACTTAAGTGATCAAAAAAAATATTGACACCAAAGTGAGCGCCGTACACAAATATTGGCACTCCAGCTGTCCTTTTACCTAAATTGAGTGCTGCTCAAATGGGAGCACCATTCCTCTTTTTCAATTGGTAGCAACAGCTGTACCGGATGGAGCGGTGTAGACCTGAATAACCTTCCGGCAAGACTTAAAAGAAAAGATAGGCAAAGAAGCAACAAGTCATTAATGGACCAAAGCCTTTCGTTCACCCCTTTGAGGTCTTAACTAGCTCAATGCTAGACAATGAAGAGAAAGTAACTATGAAGACTTTATTCCTAATCCATTTTGGAGACTAGAGCCTTGAGATTGCAACGAATTGATCCTCCCATTCTATTGACATCCTCATTACTTTTAGGATCATTTGATTTTACTGTCTAGGATTTACCCTAGAGGGATCGGTCAGTCAGAGGTTCACATCTCTGAAAGGTCAAAATATTGGCATTGAGTAGCTACAAGACCTCACCTTATCCCAAATCGATCCTAAAAACTCGTCAACGACGGATCCGGATCACCTAACATTGGGGTTTCTGTGACATGGGTAACATTACTCAAATCAGGCCGTTTATTTTCATTTGAACGGCCAAGAATGGGCCACGTCATTTATTGAGGGGGGAAAAATTGGAGGGAATTTTTTTGGGGTTTGAAAATTTTGAATCCCAACCCTCTTTCAAATCAGACAGTCCATTTTCATTTGGACGGCCTGATTTGAGTAATGTTACCCATGTCACAGAAACCCCAATGTCAGGTGATCCACTTCCATTAACGACTATCGCGTTCTGCCCATATATTAAAGGAAATGACCAATAGCCCCAACTCACCATTTCTTGACATCCTTTACAATTCAAAGAAATTCGGATTAGTACTTCTTATGAATAAGAAGCTACGAACGAAATAAAGAAATAATGTTAGAACTTCAGTATCTATAATACTAGAATCCGAATTTGGGGAATCTCCTGTCAATAGGAGCTGAGTCTGGAACCCATGCTCGGGTGCCGGGGATTCGGTGTACTTAGCTCGGGCATTGCGCATCCTAACACAGGCATTGGAGTCTCAAGCCTAGCCTCCATGGACTTAGGGCATGGGTGCTAGGAACTTGAGCACGGGCGCAGGGGTCCTAGGCCCAGTCTCTATGGACTCTGTCCGGCCTCGATGGTCTTGAATCGGGGCGCTAGGGAGCCGGGCACAACATCGGGGTCTTGGGCCTAGCTTTTGTGGACGTGGGATCGGTGCCCATAACCGGCTCCTCGGCGCCCGGTACCAAGTCCATTGAGGCATGGCCGGGGTCCACAAAGATCGAGCCTAGGACCAGTGCCTATGCCCGACTTCCCAGCACTCGGTACCGTGTCCATAGACTGGGCTCTAGACCCCAGAGCCTGTGCTTGATTTCCTGGCTATCTGTGTCGAAGTCACTGACGTCCGCCTATGTCTATTTAGGAAAATAAAATCACTGCAAATTAATTTTCAATTAATTTTCAGATTTCAGCAGAAAAATAAAAAATATTGTCATTATTATTTCTTGAATTTTTTTTCAGAAATGTCAAATTTTACGGAGCAAAAGCACAAGGTAATTCGCCGTCGTGTACGCTCCTTCCCATGCATGTTCTTACATGTTCTTACCTTACTTTTCTTGTCTGTTTATAAACTTGGTGAACCAATATATATATATATATATATTCATACGGTTCTTCTCAAAAAACTCATACGGTTGGGCCTGAGTTTGACTTTGGCCCGGCCCATCCTGTCCAATGTTATTGTTACAGTCAAGCCCAACCTTGCGTTTTGGAGTAAATAATATTAGCGTTCAAGCCGCGCTATGCACATGCGCAATTAATTTATCTTTTCAAAATGACCAATTTCGATTACGAATCGATATGGAGATTGCCTAACCTAAGGACCAATGGGGTAAACCAACACGTTTAAGTTACATTACATGCCACTAAAGTCTAAAATTTGTGCGCTTTAAGTAGTTACTCTTTTGCTATTAAAGAGGATCATTCTTCACAAGGTACTAAAAAGGCGATTAAAAGTTTTTTTAGCTGTAACATTAGAGACCGGATTAAATTATATTATGATAATAGTTTACTTAGATGCTTTTGGAGAGGGGTTTTCGATAATGCACCTTAAAAAGTCGAATATGCTTAGGGTGTCTACATGCGCTTCATCTTTATCCCTCGAGTCCGTGAGTCGATTTCGTTATCTCTTTTCGGATATGTTCTTAATATATTATTTATTGAAAAAAAAAAAAAAGCAAAAGAGAAAATATTTTGGTGAATAGGGAGGATCTTTGCATCCGACTTGTGATCAATTTGAGAAATTGCCAAGTATGGAGAGTGGCATATGCCGAGGAGCAAAAATATTAAAATTATCAAAAATATCAAAAAATATATAATAAAAAAATAACAAAGCAAAAAAAAAAAAAGGTAAAAATTGGGGAAGAAATTCTTCCGAAGAATGCAAGAGCAAAACCACAAGCAGGCCTCCTGTCACTTTGCATTGAATTCATTCGTATCGACTTCGATTTCTTCTTCTTCTCGAGAGCTCAGGTTTGATCTCGCCTCTCTCGTTGCTTCACTTTTTTTCTACTCGATGCTTCGTTTCTTCTTCGGATTGTTTTGCGTAGTACGCAGGCCAGCTGGAAAATCTTCGATTCGACGATGATAATCAGTTCGCGGGATTGATGACTTGACATTTGTCGTTCTTTCATGTTCCCGTTTAGTAGAGATTGCACGGTTCAGTCCGGAGATCAGAATCTGGATATTTATTGAAATCGATAAGACAGTGTCCATGGATTTGCTTGCTTTAGTTGGGTTATTATCATTATTGCATATGTTTGGGCTGTCGATTAGCGTAGGAGATAAGGAAAGGAAGCGAGCTTCTTCTTCTTTTTGAATGTTTTGCGACATTTGTTGAGGAAAGGGGTGATTGGCACTGCATTTGAAGATGGAATTAGTTGATATCACGAATGAAATTACGTTGACGGAGTTAAAAAAATGGAGGAACCGGTACTTTTTGTTTCTATCTGGTAAATGGGCGAGGCTACTTTGAAAAAAGAATATGAAAAAGACAATGCTTTTTAGTTTGATAGTTTTCTGGGATGGGTTTATGAAGGTGCAGGCAACGTAAATCCTAATAGTCGTTATCTCGGGTTGCCTTTGATGATTCTAGTTATTAGAAATCCGGAAGGTTCGTGGTTGTGCTCTTCGTTTCTCGTTCATTGGATGGAGGAAGTTTTCGTGTCGCTGTTCCTTCACTTCCACCTTTAAAGTAGCGGTTGGGGAGACTTCCTAGAATTTTGTTGTGTAGCTCTGTATTAGTGACTCGAGTTGCCTCAATCTCAAAATGCTGAGTTACTTCAGTTTCTCATTGTACTGCTATCATAGTTTTAAAGGTTGGGATACACATAAGAAGTAGTGCCCTTGCTTTGCATAATCGATTCTTATTCACCTTTCGTGTTGCAAGTAAGTTCCCGAGCAAAGTTTCAGGAGGCATCTGCATTTCTGCTGCATCATGATTTTCTCTGTCTCAAGCCTTTTAAGATCCTTGGACCACTCTGTTTCGATTACTGGCTGACCACATCTTCCATATCCTCTCCTGGAAAACCATCTAGATCCTTCTAAAAAACCTCTTTAATTATCCGATTGTAGCGGTAGGGTAATCACTACCGCAACTGGTTCGGTGTAGATCCTCTTCTAGTTCAACCATTTCAATTTCAGCACATGCTGCAGGGATCTTGAAATGGGTTAATACTTGCCCTAAATCCCTCCTCTTGAGATCATAAGCTATGCCTAGCGCTCTTCACCTCAAGCCGACATCCGAACTTACTAGCATTGCCCCTTCTTCTTTCACGTGATCTCTAGTTCACTACATTGTTGGCGTTTTATACAGCACTAGCTATTATGTATTGCATAGAACTTGACCGAAGCTCCTCTATACCTGACTATGCAAATGAAATGGAGAGTGACCCTAAGATTAGCGGAGTAGGAGTTGCTGATGGTCAGGATGCCTGCTCTAAAAAGAAATAAAGGACAAGATCAAAGTACTTGTTTTTGCCTACTGACAAGCAGTCATAAAGCAGTTGGCATCCAAAATTAAGAGGGATTTATAGTCTTGTGTGCATTGTGGGCTTAGTATCTTAAGGTGTCTCATGTTATATAGGGCAGTGATTTGCATTTTAACAGACTCACCATGATTGATCTGTTTTGCACAGTGACACAAGAACAGAGACGTCTACTCTTACAGAAGCAAGTTGGTTAAAATAATAGACTGAGGTTCATAGGGAGTGCCACTTAGAGTTTAAGAGAACTGATTTAATAGTTGGATCGTGTGATTTCAAAATTGATTAAATAAGGTGGTCTAGGATTGAAGACCACGAAAAATTGCTCTTAAGGATCTTAAGTTATGAGTATTTTGGGCCCAGCAACTTCTAAGCTTCAAATGTAGGAGTAATTGCATATTTATTCTTGCAAGTATACCACTGTTATCATAGACTTGTTCTCTTCTCAGTTTTGGAAATGCACTATTTTCTATTATTATCTTAGACTCGTTATCTTTTGAAATTGCAATTGTTCTTTTACTAGTGTTATCATACACATTGGTCTTTCTCTAAAATGAAGTTCTTCTTTAATTTGTACTTGTACTTCTCGCTTGTATGCAATAACGTTGGAAATGACAGGTGCACCAAGACATGGAAGTTAAACCCACAGTTGCATTGAGGGCTATCCTTGTTGGGGGGATAGCCGCATTTGCAAAAATAGGTGGCGTTATGAAGGCAGCAGGTGGTGTCAAGTTGGGGGCGGCCGCAGCTGCAGTGACGGCTGCCGCAACTGCTGCCGTGAGCTCTAAGCAGGATCAGAAAGAAGCTCCCCGTCAATCATGAAGCCTTCTTTTGCTTCTACAGCCAGGAGGAGATGTTTGTAGCATAAAATTGTCCTCGGCATTGAGGTTTTTCCTTTTCTTCTGTTTTTGGGGTTACTCCTGTGAGCTGTTAGAAAAGTTGGTCTTGTCCAGGATCATGCCAAATTTGTACTACGATGGTGAGAAAGGTCTGGAAATAAGATTTTCTCTGACTTGTACTCCGGATAGGTTATTGAAATAGAATGCAATTATTTTTCTTCTTTGATGTTGGAGGAACGTGCACGGCATCAAGGACATGTAAATGTAATTTCAGAAGGGTGGCCGATCTAGCATCTTCTGGTCCTTTTGGGTTTAATGCCGTTTGGATCGTCTAAACGGTTGACGTGCCTATGCAAAGACTCGTTCGCCAAAGGTTGATCGGTTTTCATTTTTTTGAGGTAAAAGTTGGTCCGGTTCCGCAGGAAGAGATCAGTCGACGACACTCTTTATATCTTATTTCGACAATCCTGCTGCGTGTTTTTTAAAAAACTGAAGCTCTTAATCAAGTCGTTCAAGCCTGTACCACAGTCACCATCCCAAGTATATATATCTGCGAACAGGGAGTATATTGTTCACAAGACCATGCCAAAATACCATTTCTAAGTCCAAGATCAACTTTTCTCCAACTCCGACTAGCCGTGTTGAGCATGTGTAAGTACAACAGAAATGACCAAATAGAAGAGCGAATGGTCTGCATGAATGAGTCAAAAGCAAAAGCAAACTTGAGTACATTTTATAAGGTGAATCCCCAACCTCAAGACTGTCACAAAAGTTGGGCACTATATATTCAGATGGTTTACAGCCATAAAAACATATGAATGCTCTTTATTTAAGCGACTATCGGAATTGGGATGGCAAAGTCTCCATCCTCTGCTTCTGCTTAAGGAAACTGCTAAATGTGTTGCCGAATTTCGTTCAGACATGGATAGAGCAGTTGATGTGAACCTTGCAGATGCGACCTGTTAGAGCAATCGAACTTCTCTGCTTTCAGTCTAAGTTATAAGTCAATTAGCTGCAGCTACTTTTCCCACCTCCGGAAAGTGCTTCCTCTCTATTCCAAGCCCAAGACCTCTCCATCATAAACATCACTTGCAAGGTTTATGCGGTTAACAGACTTTAGTGGTGAATGTTAATGGTTGACAAAAGGAGCATTTTGCCAATTTTGGCGCATCATGATACGTTTCAACTATGAAGCTCTAAGCTTCTGATATTGCCATGTCTCCAGAAAGGTTTAACTCCAGTCAATGCAGTTGCAGATCAAAGCTGATGCACGCTCGATTTGGATTTACCACAAGAGAAATCTGGCTTATCAACTGAGTGCAAGACAAGATCAGGCTTTGGGGATTCTAATTCGAGAACCACCTGCCCAGAGGTAGCAAAATAGTTCTTCATATGAGAGAGAGATAGAGCATTAACTGCTAACAATAATCATAGCATTCAACAGAAAAGAAGATTCGATTTTTGTGAACTCCCAAGCTTGTAGGATCAAAGGCCTAAAGCGGACAATGGTTTTCATCTCATTCAAATTTAGGCTTCATTTGTTTCGCGGAAAATGAATGGTTTGGAAAATATTCTCCTAAAAATGATCGCTTGTATCGCTTTAAAATAATTAACCGATGAAAAATGTTTTCATTATCGACGACAATTTATAATTTGGAAAATATTTTCGTAAAATTGATTTGGACAATTTAATGCATGTTCACTTTTCAAAATCTTCATCAAAGCTTCAAGTGGAGTGATTAAAAAAAGGAAATGAAAAGGACTATGGAAGTTCAGTTGATAGGGTTTCCCACAAGAGAAGTATCTTGTTATGTGTTTCAGCAGTAATGACTTTGTAATTTCCCTGAAACATTAAAATTAAATAGAAACGGCACTACCCAAGGTGCCATGAAATCGAGAAGGATGACATACCAGTGAATTTACCCCAACTCGAAGGACAGGTGCAGGAACATAAAGGTTACATTGCGGACCAAAAGACTGCAGGAAGAATCCATGCAAATATCAGTACTATAGTAGAGAGGGATGAACATGTTTGACAAGGTTCAAATGAGCTGAGAACAAAAATAAAAGATCTCTTTACCGGCCAAAATCTTCCTATATTGAAGTCATTAACATATGCAACTCCTTTACCCCATCCTCGGAAAGAAATGAATGTGTCCTTAATTTGGGCGACTTTATTGACATGGAAACCGCCAGCATAAAAGGCAGGTTCTCTTGTTGCACCATCTACAGAAAAGAAACAGAACCAAAGATGATCGTTTATATTACTTCAGTAGAATGATGTACAATGCAGGGAAACATGGTCTAAAACCACAAATAACAGGTGCAAAAACCATGAAATCGATAGAACAGGCATGACATTAATTTGAAGATATTACAAGAACGTACCAGATTTATTGATACTTTTGTTAGATAGAACTTTCATGACTCCTGAATGTCCGACCTGAACAATAGGATTGATTATTGTTGCCTCATTCAGGTTGTGCAAAGGAATTGAGAACATTTTCCACCCAAGCAGAACTTTTCCATTTAGGTAAACAGAACTCAGAATACCCTGTCAAGGTAAAGATGGACAGAGAGATGAACCTTTCATAAAAGCCCGGAGGAAAGGACAAGTAAGTCTTCCATGTGTGAATGAAGTAACACATTCTATGAAATCAAGTACTTTCCATTAAAAGCAAGTGTGCAGTTAGCTGTCATGAGGAAGCTTTGATGAGGATCTCCGCAGATAATCGTGCGAGCCTCAAGGCAAATTTTAGAACATAATTATTATCCTTGTTAAGAATCTTATAACCACAAACACCAGAAAAAGAGACCAGGAAGGTAAAATCCATGGGCTGTCAGAGTTTGATGAGGTTTCGCAAAAGTGTAGATTTTGAGAATATACCATTAAAGTATCTCCAACAATTATTGCAATTGTCGGCACACTCCACAGATGCCCTATATAGAATGTAGTAGAAAAATGCATGATTTTTAGGAAATGGAGGAAGTTTACTGAAATCGCAAAAGCCTGCAAAGAAGGTGGTTCCTATCTCAAAACATTAAGCAATAATTACCATTAGCAAAACTGACTGAGAATCTACGAGAGTGTTTCAGCACATTGAACAATGTTCCTCCTATTACCAAGTTGGATATTCGATTTGAGTACTATAGCTTTCCAAAGTTTCATATATAATTATGGGATAATCGCAAAGATCGAATTAACAACCTTCAGCAACAATTTAATCACTTTGAAGTTTCAAGTATACTCAAGTATTTATATCTTGACTAATTCTAGATTTACACTTGAGCATTAAAACACACTGACTTTGTTTCAAATCATGTTCAACTATGCCAAAAAAGGGAAACATAACAAACTACCGTCTCAATTTTCATAAATATACTTACCTTCATGTCAAACATGTAGGATCCATAATTTACTCGACCCATGTTCTCAACCTATAGGCAGAACAACTGCATTAGTTTTGGAATGGAGGTGAACAAGAATATTTCCAACACATTGCACCTATTACAGCAGCACTCATTGAAAATTGAAACAAAAGAAATACTTGAGAACTTCATGTCACATTGGTCTTGTTTCAATAAGTTAGGTTACCATGTTCATTGAAACCATCAATCTCAACTACCACTCTAAACAAGGGGATACCCAGCAGATGTTAAGTGCATGGATGAGGTTGAAACTTCAAAATGAAGCAAGTAGAATCAAATATAAATGTTACGTGCAGCAAAAATGGCATCTCTGAACAACTAAGTGACGTTCTTTTGAATACATGTATGAGGCATATTTGCATACGTATACAATGTTGGATGACCTATTTTCTCAAAGGGTCAAAGCTATCGTAAACTTTGTGTATTTTAAAATGCATTTCAACCATTTAGCCTCAGATTAATTCTATCTCTACAGTCAATTCAAACAAAGTACCACGAGGGGACTTGGAATAACCAGAAACCAGGGCAGTGCCATGTAAAATTTCAAGTACACTGCCAACTACTGCAACAGATCTTTGCACTCAAACCAACGATCACTTTGACAAGCAAAGCACATAACTTACAAGCCACTGCGAAAATTTCGCCTCAAAGAAGACAAAGCACTATTCAACAAAATTAGATTGTATTTGGTTGAGGAATTTGATGAGCTATCCCAGCAGTTATGGCATACCAAAGAGAAGAGCTAGGATCACATACCAAGACATATAAGGTGATTCTTGAAGCACATTTGGTAACTGGAAGACGAAGTGGTTTATTTGACCATCTTTCAATAGCACCAGCATATAGTGGTCTGTCCTCTCGCGAAGCGCATGACACAAACACCTGACCTCTATCGTGCACCTGCAATCAGAACTTATGTGTTTGTTTTATCTCAATCAATCTATGTCACTTAGCACAATATTATTTAGATTCTTTCTTAAACCCCATGATTAAGGGGAGCCTACAAAATTGGAACGGGGGTGACATTGCAATATTGCACATTAAAGCTGGTGTAGTGAGAGAACATCAGATATTGTCAACAGACATCTATCAAACATCTTCTCTTCTATCGGTGAACCATTAGATATAAATATAAGACAAAGAGAAGGTGCCAATCATATATACAGAAGTTCAGAGCCCAAGAAGAGATTATTCACAAGATAAATGTTCTTCAGTGTCTAATAATGTATTAGAACCAACGACATAGTTTCCCCCATGCTTTCAACGTATAATGTAAAAGGTTACCTTGGTTATGGTAAGCATACTCCCATCGTCCATTGCAGCAAATTCAGATGCATATAATAAGAATCCAAACATCTGAACAGAAAAGGCATATTTAGCTACTTTCATTACTAAGCAAACTTCTGTATTTCAACTGCTCATATTAACCTCCAATACTACGCAATGTATACGAACCTGGCCAACTAACTCCATTGACAAGGGGTTTTCAGATTCGACAACATCATGAGGACCTAGAACATTTAGTAAATCAAAAAGAAAAGAGGTTCTTTGTAGCTGAATCCTTCCATAGCCTGTCTTTGCATTGTTGTAAGGTACCGAAGGAAGAGGCACTGTAGAATACTGCTCGACAATTTTCCTAATAGCTGAAACAAATCCAGAATGAAATTTTGCACATGATGTTTTACAATCACAAGTACAGCACCACATGTTTTTTAAACATTTTAGAGGCAAAAAGTACTTTTTTTCGGTTAACAAAAGTTGAGTGTGAGCCACAAGATATTAAAAAAAAAAAAGTAACAAGTAGAAGCCATCCCAAATTCCCAATTGTAGTTTGACTGCAGTTCATTGCTAAAAAAAAGGGAGAGAAATGATTGAAGAGCTCTAGACCGAAAAGGCCAGAGACAACAAGTTAATCTCTTCGCATCATTCTAAAAACAACCCGCTCCGAAATCGTAGCAGCTGTGTATCAAGGTGCCAAAGATCATGACAAACGCCACAACTATACCAGACCTATTTCTCAGTGCAAATTCCCACCACGACTACTTTTTTTGGTCAAACATCATGACTTCGAATTAGCAGTATGACACTACTACATGAGCAGCATCTCAAAATTCAAACCTTCTACAGTCACTTTTGAAGCATTGAAACACATTGGCTCAAAAACAGGAAGCAGTTCCTAGGGTAATATGATAGGGAAAAGCTTCAAGAGAGGTAGCCCAAGTATGTTACCTTTATATTTTGGATTCTCCACATCACCAGATTCTTTAATAGGGGCATCCTGGAAGAAGAAAATCACTTTTATATTTACACCATTAACCATCGGCTGTGACAAATGAAAAAAAGGAAAAAAAAAGATCAATTCTCCCTCACATAGTCATAAGAAGTAAGGTCAGGCTTATACTCGGACTCACTCCCGCCAGTATTTGCTCCATTGTAGAACCCAAAATTTGATCCACCATGTGCCATCTAGAAGCTCAAAGAGATGAAATGAAGACAGTTATTTACGATCTTCAAATATAAAGGAAGACAACAAATAATATTGGCATACATAGAGCACAGCAGACCCATTTCTTGATAAAATCTTTTCCAGTGCAGCCGCAGTAAATTCAGCATCTGTCTGAGCAATATTCTCACCCCAGTGTGTGAGCCAACCAGTGTAAAACTCCCTGAAACAACAAATTTTCAACAACTGAACCAGTGATCCAGAACGATCGCTTAGCCTAAATTGAAGATTTGTACTTAAATATGATTAGACTTTAGAGACCCACGCAGCAAGTGGTGGTGATTTTCCTGGGGCATTGAACTGCTTCTGCAATTCGAATATAGGCCAAGGCTCGGCACCAGTTTCAAAATCCACAGCTAATATCAGAAAATTGAGGTGAGAAGATTGTATGGGACTTAGATTTAAAAAGTTGCTCAAAAAGATATGTGGCATGGAAACTGAATAGTAGCTTAATTCTAGGGAGCATCAATAGGAACAACTATTGATAAACATATTCTAGACGGAACATGAGGAAACAATACAAAACTGAGAAGTACAATGCCTCTCTAAATCCACAAAACACACATGGACAATGAGTTAACCTGAGAAAACATCTTCGTCTCCAACTGTTCCTTTCTGAAGAGTTTCCTTAGAACCTCCATCTGTAGTGTAGCTGCAGCATGAGAATAACAATTTCAGAAGATTGGAAAATAAAAGGATGTCAAGCCTAGCGTCATTCTTAAGTACTTTCATGTTCCACAAATGCAAGACATGACTATTATGCTGTATGGGGAAAAAAAAAACTAGTCTCCTTAACAGATACATCCGCAATTCCTATCATTTTGCCAAAATAATGAGGTCGAGCACACATCTAATCCTACAGTGAAATTGAATTTGCCAAATAGAGAACTTCTTACAGGATTACTTCATTGCCTAGGTATCCTCGAGCCAATTTCACAAGGTGATGAAGATAAGTTTTATCGTCTCCATATGAGCCATATTCATTTTCAATCTGTCAAAACAATCATCTACCACCAAGTCAATACCCTATCTAAAAGAACAAGTGTGATTATATCTGACAAACAAAAATGCTTCAAAAGTAAGTATAGTCCTGAGACTACGTGGGTCTAAAATCTTCAGACCAGATATTCTTGACAACAAATACGACATAAATTTTTCTCATTAACCACATAATGCTCCAAAGCATCAAAAGTACATTGGAAAATTGGAGAATTATCATGCTTGCAAGATCCAGCACAATATTCATACTCAAATAAACTGAACAGTGAAAACATGTAGTACAGCCTTTCAAGTTCAAAGGAATTTTGAAATGCATCAGAACTGCTGTCGCCCTTTGCACGTGCACTTACAGTCATGCAGACAGGCCTATGCAAGGAAAAAAAGAAGAAGCGAGTTTAGAGATCTTAATGAATCCACTGAAGGCGGAAGGACAATGTGACCCTAAGACAGTCATTACGAGTAATCTTTAAACATAAAGAAAAAGTTCTCCTCTGTTAAAAGTAAAGAATAAGACCCCTTCTACTTCTTTTTAGAATAAGTAACAAGAAGCAATGCTAGTCTCTCCTATATTGCGCCTTAGCAATCTCCTATTTCCTAAGAAGAAACATAACATAGTAGTTAGCAAAAATAAACAAGAACAATGTTAGAAGAAACATAAAATAGCAGTTAGCAAAGATAAACAAGAACAATGTTTGATTTTAACCTGAACCATTATTATAGGGCCACCATTTGCATAAAGAAGTGAAGAAACCTTTGGAAGTAGGATGCTCCACCACCTTTCAACCTGTTAAGAGTTCGAAATTTACCGACTATCACTTGAGCATGGCTATGCTGTTAAACATGTGGTTTGCAGTGCATTTTGACTGAGATATGGTACAATATTCAAGAAAAACAATGACAATATGTTTACACCAAAAACTCCTTACCATTACAGAGTTCATATAGCCAAACCAAACAAATAATGAATATCACCCTCTAATTTCTATGTTATTTCTTAACCACAAGTAGGACCTAGGAAAACTATTAGAACTTCAATTCATTAAATTCCACATGCCCACCCCGTTCCCTAACTCCCTCCAATACTACCGCCAAGTCTACATTCTAATGGGTAACCACGTTATTATATCTGTCGATTACATCATTCTGTAGATCTCCACTCTATTTTTTTTCTTTTAAATAACACGGGATATCCGAACCTTTCAGCACGACTAACCCTTAAGGAGGCACGCAAACCGCCATATCCACGTTTATTCAGATAAGACCACCCAAAGCGCAGCAGCATGACCCATAGTTACTCTGAGTGGAAACATTGTGAGTTGAACACAAAATGAAATCTCTCACATCCAAACCAGTCAATCAACCACTCAGCCAACCCCTGGGTCAGCAGCTCTCCTCTCAGCTCATCCAAAATGACCATTTTTGGAGAAACATTGTCATGGCTAAGTAATCCGCTTATAGGTTGCTAGGCACCATTTATTACCCGTTTCAGCATATTCCAGTTCCACTTTGATGCCATATATAGCACCCTTGCGTCACCCAACCCCTGGGTCAGCAGCTCTCCTCTCAGCTCAGCCAAAATGACCATTTTTGGAGAAACATTGTCATGGCTAAGTAATCCGCTTATAGGTTGCTAGGCACCACTTATTACCCGTTTCGGCCTATTCCAGTTTCCTCCCGCCACTTTGATGCCATATATAGCACCCTTGCTTCACCCAAAGTTGCATCCGCAACAAAAAATTTACTTATAATACTGACAGGTACAAATTTTCCCTCCTAGACATGCAAAGCATTCAAATTCCAACAATCCAGTCTGAAATTGACGCAAGCATCAGCTGAAATTTCACACAATTTTCATGAGGCTTCCATCTGATTACTATTCTTCAATTGACATTCTTATTGCATGCAGTGCCATTCCATACCTATAATAGTAGTGATTTAGCACCTTGGAGGCTGGGACTTGGTCTTGGTCCTTCTTTTTTGTGGCTACAAATGCTTGCAAGAGGGTCCCACCAACTTGCTTTTTCCTGCTTAAGACCTCTCTAATCCATTTCATTACAGTTTGAGAATTACTCCAAAACTTTGAATTTTTTAGTATTACTAAACATGTTCCATTCCATCTAGAGAAACAAATGGGAACATTCCAAAACACGAATCATCAGCACAGATTATTAGCTCCTTTTGAGAGAGCCTTGATTTACATAGGCTGACCACTAAGATGAGACAATTTATGCATATCTAAAGAGAGCACCCGTATAGATGAGAAAAATTCAGGATTTCACTGGACTAAGATGGATGTGCTGAAAAGGACCGGTAACATCAGAATATGGAGGTAACCAAAATTTCTAGAGAGAGAGAAAGAAGATTATGAGAGAATTAACATACATAAAGAGGTAAGCAAAGCAATCCACCTTTCTTGTATCTATAAAAGTGGAAGTTAAGCTAGCCACCTTTCTTACATCTCTGAAGATGGCAAAACAGGAAAGTTGAATGCAGAGACATATCTATCAATCAAATGGAGCCTGAAAATGACCCTAATCTCTTTAGGAATCCAAAACACATCAAAGAGCTTTCTAGAACAATTATTCAATCCCACAATGTTCCAGTATCACGAAGCGCAGCAATCCTTGATTATTGACAGATAGAGTAGGAACACATACCAACTTGACAAATGCAGGATCAGATGATCTTAACGTAAGTGCTGGTTTTATGGCAAGTAGCCAGTAAGGGAAGCCCCCAAAATCCCACTCTGCATCAATATGTACCCATCAGGAACATTTTCAACATATAAATGGGGAAACAAGGAAAATTGGAATGCCATCATACCACAGATATTGCTAATTAATGCGCCGAATGAAACACTAGCGTCCCTATTGCAAACTTACAGGATATAAACAGCAAGCAGTGTCAACAAATCATATTTATTTCGAAGAATTTGTATTTCTCCGCTCCAATGGTAAGTCCAAAACCAAATGAATGTAATCATATCGTATTGCCAATAAAAAGAGGATCATACTTGTTTGTTCTTGCATAAATAGAAACTTCAAACATGACAGCATATCTGAAGATGAGCCATATATTGAATTACAAAGGACAAGATTTAGCAATCTCCATTACAAATTTAACATGCAAAGAAGCTTTGGTAAGGAAGGCAGAAAACAGGCGCATTTGGAGTCCAGTGTATGTCCTTACTGGTAATCATACCTTTCTGACTACACGCACATTAAAATTAGTCAGAAACTAACTTTGCTCTGTTGAACCAACTATGCTCTCTAGAATTGGCTCTTCACAAAGAATAGGGAATTAAAGCACAAATGCTACCTGAGTTTATTGTGTCAAGCTAACAGAATGTATGAAGTCATGGTCTTAAAGCATTTCCAACACTTAAAAAGTGAAATTGCACAGGACTACCTGTTAGCCAACAAGGCATGCTTAATTAAGTGCTAAAAGTCAAGTAATACTTCTTTGTGAGTATGAGAACAGCAACTAAGAGTATTGCTCTTTAAGTGGAAAGACATGAGACACAAACTATTCAATGACTGCAGACAACACAGAAATAAAAGAATAACTGGATCTGCTATTTGCATAGATGTCCTATCAAAGAGAAAAGAAAATAGAAGTGAAAAGGATAAAAGAAACATGACATTGGAAATGAGGCTGGTGTTATTACATAATGGATAGTGCACTACACAGACTCAATCATGCAAATGATGTTTAATCCTTAAGAGTCCTAAATAGTGGAACAGATTATAAATTATTCAAGGAAATATGCACCACATATATTTTGGCTGCCACAAAATAGAAAACACAGATGCAAGTCAGTCCTACGTGGAGGCATAAACTTCATCTCATCTGTAAAACGAAACAACTGAGAATTCACCAGTCGTGACAGTCTGAAATGATGTATTTTGAAAATCAAATGAACAATGAAGGTCTTCCAGTTCACCACGAATTAGAGATGTCACATTTTATATCTCACTAGACATAGAAACGACAAAATTCTGTTATGTCCAAATAAACTGTCTAAGGTTAGCAATTCAAACTCTTCACAGCTCCACCAAAAGAAGTAAAGGAAATGAGACAAAGTGTCCCACTTCCACCATTTTTGCGCCAAAATGCTACCCCCACTTACTTGTGCGCGAAATCAAAAAGGTGTGACTGACGACCTACTCTTGTAATGGAAGAGACACCAATAACCTAGGTCCAAAATGGAATGACATTTTAAATATGCCGAAGTGGCTTAATGAGGCTATGTCAATCCAATGTCCACTCCAGAGTCAAGATAAGGGCAGCAAACACTTCAATGTGGATTAACAGGTTTTAAAGCACCTATAAGAAGAGTCTGGCCCTTACCTGCACATATATAAGGGCCCACTCGAAGCATAACCAGGAGATCAAGCTTCTTGCACAAGTTGAGAAAAGATATAATATCTGCAATTCCCTCAAAGACTGTTTCGCCTGGTTTAGTTTCATGCAGATTCCATGGAACATATGTCTGGATAGTGTTCAAACCCAAGGCTTTTGCTCTCGACAATCTGTCTTCCCAATACTGAATGTACCATAAATGCCCAAGTGTAATCAATTTAGTAAAGGAAAATGGGCATTGTAGCTTCAAGCAAAGAATGGTTCTAGTCAACATTGAATGAAGATGCTAAGTTATATTAAGAAGTAACAAGTCCTTCTGTGAGGGGCTCCATGAATTTGTCAGGTCATAGAGCTCTAGAGTCTATTGTTTCCTGATGGAGCAGAAAGTGATCTTCTAAAACAATCTCAAGTTCAAAGTTCCCTTTCTCGCCTAAATAAGACGCATTACCACATCCAGTAATACTGCTTCAAATATGATCAATGCAACACAGTTTCTCTTCTAAAATAATGCGTCTCCAAATAGAAAGAAACAGCTATTTGTCAGTAGAATTTGGGAAAAATTGTATAACAATTGTCACAAAAGACCACTGCAATGTAATCACATGAGTAAGAAGAAGAGCAAGTGGAAAGAAGAAAAATTACCTCCGGAACCACCCGGAAATAGTGAACATCACCACCAATTATCTGAAAGGGGCGGCCGTCTTTCCAGAACTTGTCACTGGTGATCTCAAACTTCCGACCATTGGACTGACAAAAGATAATTGCAATCAGACTCAGGTATAGAAGTAACACGAGAAACAACTGAACTTCAAACACACAACTATACAGATTCACAATCAAAGGTAACTAGTCTCCAAAAAGTGAGATGCACACTTCGAAGGAGCAGAATAAATCAAAACTTAAACTACAATAACATTGAAAAATCGCTTTTCAGTCGCTGAACATAATCCGGAAAAGTGGCCACAAAGAAGCAGGAACCTTGCAGCTTAAGGCAGCTCCCATTAGGGAAGTCCTCTTAAAACGAAGTCAACACTTGAAAGGAGCTCAGGTCAATCTCGGATTGAACTTTGAACGCATAAAGCAGAAAATAACAATTTATGCTAGCATTGATGAAAAACAGCTGAGTGACAACTAAATTACCACAGCCGACATAGTGATCAGCAGCATTTAAAGTCAGTATTGCCTTGAATGACGGACGGACAAAATAGAAGCAGACACAACGAAGCGGCGAGAACCGACGGTTAAATCATTCCAGACAGTCGATCTTTCGCCGAACGTTGAACACGCGACACTTAAAACTTGACCAATTCAAGGCAGCTCAAACCAATCAAAATCCATAGAAGGCAGCTCAAACCGATCAATTCCATCGAAGGCAGCTCAAACAGATCAAAATACGACGACTAACTCGCGATCGCATGCGGAAAACTATGCAATTTCGAAGCGCAGAGAAATCGCACCTTCTTGGGGAGAGAAGAGCGGGGAGAGGAGAGGGAAGGGAGAGGAGCGAAGGCGGGGACGAAGGCTCCGAAGGCGGCGAGGGAGAGGAGAGCGACGAAGAGAGTGGTGCGGCGGAGGCTTCGCTTCCTCGCCATTGCGGTGGCTCTGGAGGCTGACTCTGCGCTGTGAAGAGGAAGAGTGTTGGAAGTGGGAGTGCGAGCTGTCGTACTCATGGTGGTTCCGACAGTTTGTGGTCCGATCGTAATTATAGCTGGCGTGGCTGCGCACTGGTAAGTTGTCCTTCGGTCAACGCCGTTACTTTCAGCCCATTTGCACCGTTAAAGCTCGAGAGTTTGGTCCGCCGTATTCAACGGTGTAGATGAACAGCGAATATTTTATTTGTTTATTTGTTTTATTCATTTACTTAGCTATCGACCACATTACTTTGATTTGAAAAAAATAGTTGATCTTATTTTAATTTTACTAGTACGTTACTAATCACATATTCAACCAAAAAAAGTTACTAATCACATGAGATTCGTCGCTTTCCTATATTAAAAGTTAGGGTTAATAAGATGAAAAATTCCAAACTGGTACACATGTGATAAATTTAGCCTAAATAATTTATGAGTCACTAAAAATCCCAAAGTACACGCATGACACATTTATATCGTCAAAATTTACCATACATTTACTAAGATGAATGATACATGACAATAACTCGGTTGACATGGCAAGTTCACGTGAAAATCCATAACTCTCTTTTTGTTTTTTCGATTGGCCCTAATATGAAAATAAATAGGACTTATTCCCTCTCTCCCTTAGAGCTCGAAAAACCCTAGGTCTTACTCTTCATGGTCCCCTTTGTCTTCGTGATTAGGCATTAAAACTCGTTGGAGCACAATTTTATCTTTGATATTCTTAACGCCTTCGACTTTTTTGGGGTTGCGCGTCTCTTCGAACCACTTCCAATTGAAGCCATTGAGCACCCTAATTTGGTGATTTGGATGAGTTTGCCAAACAAACTTGGAAAAAAAAAATTGAAGGCGAGAAGATTATCATAGATAAAAGTGTGCTCAAACGAGCTTCGATGCCTAATCACAAAGAGAATGACAACGATGAAAGAGAAGACAATCTAGATTTTTCGTGCTCTGAGGGAGGGAGAGAAAGAATGAGCCATATTTGTTCTCAACTTATTGAAGAGAGAGAGAGAGAGAGAGAGAGAGAGAGAGAGAGAGAGAGAGAGAGAGAGTGTGTGTGTGTGTGTGTGTGTGTTATGGATTTCCACTCTGACTTACCACGTCAACTGAATTATTATAATGTGTCATCCAGCTAAGCAATTCCACAGACTAATTTAACGGAAGTTAATGGAAGGTAAATATTCGCGCTTATGCCATTTTAGATTTTAGGTGACCCAAAAATTAGATTGAGGTAAATTTATCATAGATGTACCAATTTGAAGTTTTTTGTGGTATAAACCCTAAAAGTTAAAAAAAAAAATAACTTTCATGGCAATGAAAGTATGTCCCTCCTATATTAAATTTTGTAATTTTTCTGCAATTTTTAAAAATTATGACTTAAAAGTCACTTACATCTTTTCGAATTAGTTAGTATCATACGAATATCGTAAGTGTACCTGAACATGAAAAGTAATATTTCCACGTGGGTTCCTCTTTTTAGTTTTTTTTTTTTTGGTCGAATCTCTTTTTAGTTATGAGTGATAATTTTTTGAAAAAGAGTCAGTGAACTTTTCTAGCCTAGATGACATCTTGGGCGTAGTTAAGGCTGTCAAATGGGTAGGTCGGGTTTAAAATGGTCCAACCCAAATTGATCAATTTAACTCGTATTGACCCATTTATATATAATACAAATTTAGTGACTCATATCCGACCCATATTACTACATCACATCGATATTTAATCCTATCATACCTATTTCACTTGCACTCCTCAAACTTGCCATGAACATTCTTGTTATTCGATCAAATTCTTTGTTATGAGCTAAGAAACTTGCCTAACTCCTTCAAACTGAGCGGCCTCCACAGTATCTATGTGTCAATGGTTTCTTTCTAAACCTATATCGACAAGTCAGAAAACTATAGAGCTGTCAAATGGATCACTAACCCATATTTTAAATGGGTCGATTCAAATTTGTCGTACGGACCAAAATGGGTTTAGAAAAGAAAAGTCTAAAATAAATGGGTCTAAATTGTCGTGAAACCCACTTTCAGCCCATATAATCAAAACAGTAAAGTTAACAGGTCTGGCCCGTCTTCTTCTTCCTTCTTTGCTGGTCTCTACTCTCTCTCTCTCTCTCTCTCTCTCCCCCTCTTAGTTCTTAAGCATCGTGACTCGCGAGCCCTCCTCCTCCTCTTTGATCAACCTATATATCTGAAGTGATATCTCTTCGGTTTACTTGAGTTGATGATGTATATTCTATGAATTTTAGAACTCCGACTCTATAGCTAACTCACTGTTTCATCAGTTATAGATATATATTAATTTTTGTTTGAAGTTGCGTCCTTCGATGAAACGACCATGTCATTTTCCTTATTCTCGCACGAGTCGGGGCATGGCACTGCAGAGAAAGTCTACCTGTTTGTTCTTTTTATTTTCAAGACCAATGGCCATGACCATCCATTTATTCTCAACAATTGAATTTTATTCATTTATGTGTTGCATGGGTCTACTAGCACTAGCAAGGTATTAAGGACACGCATGACAACATTTCTGGAGCAGAAATCCGTTTAGTAACGCAATTTCTGGAGCTGAAATCCGTTCAGTAACGCAATTTCTGAAGCTGAAATCCATTCAGTTACACAACTTCATTTTTCTACTTATGAAGCATTTTTTTTTTTTTTTTTGCTTCAGAAGTAGTTTTGGAGCCATTTGAAGAAGTAAAAAAAAAAAAATACTTCTCTCCAGAAGTAGAAAAATCAACTTCTAATTAGAAATTGATTTCTAGAGCAGAAGTGTTGTAATGCGTGCCCTAAGCATTTGTATTGTCTTCACCTTCTTCCTAATCTCAAGAGTTATGTAACCTCCCCCTAACGGCTACTTTAATCTTCTGTACAGTCAAATCAGTAATTTACAATGAAAGAAGGATCACCAATGGCATTTGTTCCTTGTCATCCAAATGTGATGCGGGTTCCAATTCCATGAGAGCTTGAGATAACAAGCATGGAAATGATCTGCCCTTAGAAGCAGAAACAACCGAAAAAAAAACGAGTGTCTATCTTCTAGCCGCACATTGTTCGATAACAGTTGGTTGATTATGTTTGAGGCTGCGTCCTTCGGGTGGAAGGACAGCCGTGTCGTCCCCCTATTCTTGCTGCATTCGGGTTGTGACACATTGCACATACAGCACATGGGAGATTCTCGCATACGCCATTTGATCAAAATCTGTCTCTGGCAGCAAGCCAATCACGCATTGCTAGCTAACAGATGAAAGTGGGGTGCTTTGGTATACTAGGGCTGCACCAAATCCATCATCTACACCAAGGCTCACAACCCCTCAGGTCTCCATGCAGTCCATCACGCACTAATCAGAGCGGAGCTCCTTTCAATCGAGTAAAACATGCCCCTTATATTTAATATGAAAATATTTTAGAAATACGGGTTGATATGTGTTACTTAATTTGCATAAACGAATAAATTATGTCTATTTGGGTTGGACCATTTATGACCAGACCCACCCGTTTAACGGGTTGCCAAGTCTCCATGTTGTCCTTCATGCACGACCAATTGAGAAGTCCCCCCGAGACAGTTCGGCTCCAAGTAAAACTCAATCAGCACCAGAGGGATTAGGGTTAATGACACCATAAAAGGCCAGCTTGGATCTCCACCACTAGCATCAGACTGTACAGTTCATGCAGAGGCAGGATTCTTACCAAGAAGTCATTTTTCGTGTTCCTCGCTTTCTGCAAAACCATGTGTCCGAAAACCCTTGAAAGTTCATGGTGGTGAGTGGGGGTGGAATTGGAAATCTCAGGAAGAAAAGAGGCCACTGATGTTTCTGCCACTCATGCGAAGATTGCAGCAACTTTCCCGACCGAGAAAGTCCCATCATCATCCGTCCTTTTCTCCCGTCTGCCCCCACTCTCTCTCATCTCGGAACTTATCAGTGTCCTTTTTGGACAATAATAATGCATGACAGCACTTGCTAATTATGCTTGATGGGGAAAAGGAATGGAAAACACTCATTTTGGAAAATTTACACGCTTCAGTGATTCAGGATCACTATACATTCGAGGCGGAGACGGAGACGGAGACGACGAGGGATCGAGGAGAAGACGCGAAACGGAAAAGCGCAACGCATACTACCACGAAAAATCGATTCGTTTAACCATGTAATAAGCTTTATATTGTCTCTATTTGGGTCATAGAAAAAGAAGAAAAGGGGTGACTTTAGTTTTGACTTGGCATTGACTTGAAGGTGGATGAGATTCACGGCGGAATCATGGAAAATGGAGGGCGAGGAAAAAGATGGAAAGAGCGTTTACCAGTCTGGAAAAACAGTGAAAAATGGCGATGGATGGGCCAATCTCTCTGCTTCTTCCTCGGGATTGAATCCCACTGTCTTTTTTGCACACTAGTCAGGTGTCAAACAGCATCTCATCTTTTCTAGTCCTCCTTTTTTTTTTTAAATAAATTTTTTATTTGTCTTCTTTTTCGAAAGAAATAAAAAAAAATTAAATAAATTGTAAACAGCATCTCTATCAACTTTGTGGATTGCACATTTTGTAAATTGCATCTTTTCCCCCCTCAGAGAATCCAATGCTATCCCTTTTTTTTCCATTACTTTTTTGGTGATAAAGTCGAATAATTTCGTATATTCAAAGCTCATATCCATACGGGTTAATCAATTGTTTTAAAGGGGATATGCATGCTTACCCATTATGTATATTCCTCATTGTACTATCTTTTGGTTTATGGGTTTGTCGCGTTTCTTAGTGTAACGGTTCTGTAGATCCATCTTGACGTAAATATTCGGCATTACTCCTCGGCAAGGAGAACTGATCCGCTTTCTCTATGGACACTCCACCCGATAAAATTTTCACACTCGGCGCTTCATCGCATATGTAGAAGCGCCAAACCGAAGGTATCGTATAGCGAGACGCGCACGAACATGTCTAAATGCGGATCGACCGATCACTGGATCTATTGAATCAAGTTCGAAGAGCGATAGGAAGGCCACCAATTAGAAGCTACTCAGCTCGACGACTCGTTATCAGCATGATTTGATCTCAATATAGTTTTAAAATCATCACATAATTCTCATATCATATGATCATCCCATCATAGAGAAAGGACATTTTTTATTATTACTATTAAAAAGTGTAAACGAAAGCTGGCCATGGTTTAGTGCGGTCGGCCCACTTTAGCATGGACCACCCCAAGACATCAGTGGAGATAAGATTGAAAATCGAGGGTCGTGAGTGGCTGCATCGAATTTTGATTTTGCCTATAAATGGAAACTCCATCTTTCACTTGGAACAAAGGCCAGTGAAGAACTTGTTGTCTTTGGAGTAATTATCAATGCCGAAACGAGTTTCTTCCCTTTTTAACCTAATCATTACTCACTCCAGGATTTGAAAAGTTCGTGATGATGGTTTTTGCAATGATGGGATGCTAAAGGCCACCCCCTTTCAGCGACAAATTAAGTAATTTATTTTGAAATGATTAACGTCGGAAAATACAAATGTCTTTAGCCTAAAGAGTTTTGGGAAAATGCTATATCGGTTCGGTAGACGGGTTTTAGTATAATTAGCCTTACTTGTTAACGAAAGTGTTTTTTTTTTTTAAGGGAATACCAAGAAAATGAAGCATATTTGTTGGGACAAAAATCACCGTCTAGAATGAAAAGTCAACAGCCAATCTCCGTTCTGGTCCCACAAAAAAAGGAAGCAATCAATCTTTCGTCGTTTGAAGTTTTGCACATAAGAAAGGACCGAACCCTAAATATATCTTTGATCATGTGCCATGCATAAAATTTGGCATAAGCGTAAAAACTTTATTACACGAAGAATAGCACTGAAAAAAAAAGAGAAAAAAAGAGAGAGGAAAGCACCAAACTTCCGAACTCCTGCATAAGTCATTATCTGTAGCGTCTCTTTCTGTTAAGACAAAGAACCTAGGGTTTCCCGTCCATGCTGTGTTATTACATAACAAGATTGGAAAAACAAGAATCACAAACAACCAAAGACTAAAAAATAAATGACTCGTTATATAATATGATGACCATTTATAAGAGAAGTATATATATTAAAGGGTCTTGAGTTTTTGGTCCTTCCCTTTGGGAAGAAGATTTGGTGGCAAGAGACTGAAGACGATGATGGTGCTGAACAGCAAAATTTAAACATATGCTATGAAAGAACATAAAAAAAAAAGGAAAAAGAAGATAAAAAGAAAAAAGGAACTGATGTTTTTAGAGAATCTTCCTCTTTGTGTAGAGCCTAAGCTTGCCATGGTTTTTGAGGCACTTGAGTTTGAGAAGAAGTGGTGCTCATGCAGTTTCCAAGACCGGCGATACTCAAAATGTCGCTGTGAGAGAGTGGCCTCAGACCCAAGAAATCTCTCGTCAACCCTTCGTTGTTGCCGCCACCGCCGCCGACATCTTGCCGCCGCGCAAGGAGGCCACCTTGGGCGGCGGCTTTCAAAGCCCCATGCTGGTTATTACTACCGTCAGTATCGATGTCGTTATTGTCTTTCTTGGAAGAGCTGCCGAGAATCCCATCAAGAGCATCCTCGAAGGAGGAAGCTCCCTCAAACCCACCACTACCAGGAGTCATCAACATGTGTTGTATGGCTCTGTTGCTCCCAAATGGAGCCACCAAGCCCTGCACATGGTGGTGATGGTGAAACCCAGCACTTGCCATCTCTTCATGTGAGGACAAACTCAGCCCAAAGCCACCACTCCCACTGCTGCTGCCATTGATATTGTTGTTCCTACCAGGATGTTGTTGATCAGGAGGAGTAGAGGACGTAAGGTACGCGTGAGCTGGTTCTTCTTGTTGCTGCTGCTGCTGCTTCTGCTGGTGAGCCCCAGTGAGTGGGGATGAGAAGCTAGCGTTGCTCTTGCTCATGGTTGCACCCATCTGGGCTGCTTTTTGGAGGAGCGCAGTTGCGGACATGCTTAGGGAAGGTGAGGGTGTTGCTTGGGGGTAGGTTGGGACAGGGCTGGGATTGTTCTGCTGAGTTGAGTGGTGGGGTTCATAGCTTTGGGTGAATTCTTGGTCCAGTCTTGTGGAGAAGATTGATGTGGACGAGGAGGAGAGGTCGATGGGCGGCGGCCGAGGTGGCGGACAAGCCAGCCATGGTGGGATTTGGTCTTGCCTCAGCCCAAAACTACTAATTTGCTGTTGTTGGTGGTGGTGGTGGTGGTGTTGTGGGTGGTGCTGTGGCTCTTCTTTCTTGAGAGTGAATGGGATGTTTTGGGTGTGGATGAATTGGGGTGGCAAGCTTAAGTTTTGTGAAGCTGAGGAGAGGAGGAGTGGGTTGGGTGTGGCTCTTGCACTCTCCTCTGCCAATGCATCACAGAAGGCTCTGTGGGTTATGAAGCTGTCCCTCCTGCAAGGAAAAAAAAAACACCCAAGACAAATTTGAACAAGAAAAGAAACAATTTTTACAAGAAAAACAAAAGCAGAACTATCCAAAAAGTGCTCGTGCTGTGGAGGAGAAGGACATGAACAACTATCGTATGCATTTGACTCTCTCTCTCCCTCCTTCCTTGCTTCCTCCTTTTGCTTTCTGTAAGAACCATTCTCTTTTTTCCCTTCATACTTTTCCACTTCTATTCTAGGAGGTAACAAACAGAAAGTCCAGAGTCCACCCACAAGCTGGTGCATTAAAGATTTCCCCACACAGATCGCCAATCCCCTCTCTCTGTCTGTGTTAGTCCAAGGGAATGTACCAAATCTGTTCAATTTAATGCATCAGACACGAAAATGAGACGGGTTTCGGCAGGTAGAATTTTGGGGCTATTCAATTCCTTTCCTTTTCTAAATCACCAGAAGCGAAGGATGCACATAGCACTGACCACTGTGCACTAATGGAAGTCCCCAAAGGAAAAAACAAAACATTTAAAACTTTTCTCGTTCGCGAAAAAGATGTGATTTTGGTTTTGGGTTTGGTGTATTTACCTTGAGAAAAGAGTTCCACAGTCACATCTGTACTCTCTAGTGCCACAGATCTTGGAGTGAGCCTTCCAATCTGATTGAACCGCATACCTCTTTGAGCATTTCTCACACTTCCACTTCTTCTCACCATGTTTTCTAGAGAAGTGTTTCTTGATCCCAGTCAAGTCCCCAAGAGCCCTTGATGGGTCATGGTGGACGCAGCTCGGCTCAGGGCACACATACACCTTCTTCCTTATGACCTCCTTGTTTGCTCTCTGCTTGAGCTTCCATGGGAGGTTGTGCCCTCTTCTATGGAGCTGTAGGTTCTGATCTCTCTGAAAACCTTTGTTGCAGATCTCACAGACAAACCTGTTTGTGGCCATCAGAGTCTTGGGTGATAGAGCTATAACTTCTGCATCTGGGTCTGATCCAAACGCCAAGAAAATAGCATCAGTACAAGTGTGCGGCCTCCATGCACTCTCCGGCCCGAAGAAAAAAAAAAAAAAACTGAAGAAGAGTAATAATTGGGAAAACATTCCAAAAGGAATTGAGAATTTTGATTCAAGTTTTACCTGGGTTGCCTGGCATGTTTCTCTTTTTTTTCAGAGGAGGCTGGGGAGTGATCTGAGTCGTTGGAGGTTGTGGTGGAGCAAAGTTATATTGCTGAGGAGGATAATTACTGATAGGACCAGATAATTCAGTGGGTCTGTTGCCTGAAGAAGCACTGGTGGCATCCCCAGAAGCAGCTGAAGTCAAATTGGACATGTTGTCTTCAACACCTGATTGCTGTTGCTGTTGATGAAATATCAAGCCCTTCATCATCTTCTCCCCTCAGGCATGCAGTGGTTCTTGAAACCCTGAGGTTTCCCTATTCTTGGCCATGGATGGTGATGATGATTATGGTGTTGCTTCTTTTCCCATAATGAAAGGAGAAATGAAAAATGAGGTATACATGAGATTCTGAGAAAAAAAAGAACAGATAAAACTCAGGTTATTTCCAGTCTCTACATACATTAAAAGCTAGCTTGTACTGAACAATGAAGATGGAATTAGCAAAAGGGAAGAAAACAAATAATAAGGACATGACACTCTTTTTTCGATCTAAGTGCAAGCAAGGCTGGCTATGGTGTTCTCTCTTGATTCTCAGACGATAATACACACACAGACACACATCTGTGATGGGCTTTTTCCATCTCTCTTGGTTTGGCATCAACCTAAGAGACAATCTTTTGTTAATCAGCACAAAAACAAGGAAGAAACAAAAGGAGCAGATGGAGAGAGAGAGAGAGAGAGAGAGAGAGAGCTGGAACTGAACAAGAACAAAAGAGCTAACCTAGTTCATGAGGTACTTTTTCTCTCCTCCCTGTCACAATAAACACATGCTCTTGCTAATACCGAGAAAATCCAACCATAGCCATACACAGATATGAACAAAAAAGTATACTATAAGACCCAAGTTTCTTCCTGAGCTCATAGAGAGAGATGGGGATGAGAGAGAGAGAGAGGATGCCTCTCCATGAAAATGCCACAGAACCCAAAGGAACCTTACGGCTTCAAGAACTGACGTTGCACTTTCTGTCTTTTCCTTTGTTCTCTTTCTCTCTACCCTCCCAGCAAGAGAGAGAGAGAAAAAATCTTTTCTTTTGTTTAATATTATTGCACATACTTTGCCTTTCTTCTTTTTCAATTGGTGTTAAAAAAGAATTTCTGCTGAGAAACTTTTTCGTGCATCCATCTAGTGCACCTTTTCTTCACTCACAAAGTAAGTATTAAAAAGGCAGCCCCATATGATGGAGGAGACTCTAAACTCCATGCAATTATTATGCCCAGATGGTAAGATCGATTTGCATAATTTGATCTATAAAGCGATGGCTAGAAATCCATCAAAAGTTGAATTTTATTGATTTCATTATTTATCCATCACGTAATTTATTTATGTTAATAAGAGAAAAAACGAGAGGTCTGGTCTTTTTGCCTAGTACTAAACGTGGAATATTTAACCGAGAAGACAAATAGGGCCTGAAAAGATTTGAAAGACGTGATGTACTTTGCACGTGAGTTGCACGCCCGTTGCGCATACGATACATGTGCATTGCACGAGAGAAAAGTTTTTGAGTTTTAAATTAAAATATATATATGCATTTGGAATTCTTAAATATGATCCGTATCATTTAATAACATATTTGGAAATTTCTTTACGAATTTTTTCAAATTTAAAGTTAATAGGACATTAAATATTTAAAATGATAAAGCGGCTAGTTATGTGGCCAGCGCTTTTTATGGGCAAATATTGTTGGTAAAGATATTTTCACGTGTTTATCATTATCATTATCAGTGTTAATGACTCTTGCATTTGTATCATTAACAGAGGTTATGGTTCCGTATATAATTCGAATCATGGGTTTAGTGAGCTTTTCACGGCATTATGCATTTATGGCAACATGATTGCCATCTAAGTAGCACTGACACATGACACGCGACACAACACGACTCGACAGGATATTTCGATAAGTCATTTATCAAAAAATAAAAAATTCCGACACGTTGTATATTAAAAGTATATTTTTACATATACATGATAAATTATCATTTTTATGATTATTTCAATCAAATTAATTCGATTCGAATCCACGAATAAATAAATAATACAAGAAGAGCCTAGAATGAATTTACACTAAAAACATTAGGTTTTGATAGATTTACATTTTGACCCCTGAAATACTGGAAAAAAAAATTAAAATTGACTCCGTGCGTGTCGTTAGGGTATCCGGAGCGTTGACCAGGTTTCGATAACGTGTCAGAACGCGTGGATAACGACACGGAGGCCCCTAGAGAGTGTCTGTGCTTCTTAGATTGCCATATCAATCGAGCTCAGCTAACTTCATGTCATCCCTTTTTAATCTACAGACCTTCCTGCGATTATCTTGCGCCGTTTACTCCGTTATCTTTCATCTCGCCATCACTCTCCTTCTCTAGTAGAACAAGGGTGAAATTCTTGACATCATTATTGCATGGTTTGTCCTGAATAGTGATTAATGAGAATCAAAGGACCTAGCTCTAGCTAAACCATATCTTCCCCTATTTAATGACGTGTCGCCTTAGTCACGCATTTCATGAATTTCACTGGCCCATCAAGGCACATGTTGGTGAAACAACTACTGATTCATAGGAAAAAGTACCGGCTGAAAATTTAGTGATTTTCATGCTCCTGTTATAAATTTGTCTAAATGCGATCGGAAAAAACATCAATTTTTGCGTGTTTTAGGAAGACTAAGGCTCTGTTTATTTTGCAAAAAATGAATGATTTAAAAAATATTCTCCAAAACATGATCGTTTGCATTGTTTGAAATAATTAGTTAATGAAAATTATTTTCGTTATCGACACTAATTTGTGTTTAAATATTTTCGTGGACGATGAAAATATGTTTCGCTCATTCATTTTTGTAAGTAATATAAGCGATCATTTTTAAGAAAATATTTTTCAAATTATTTATTTTTCGCGAAATAAATTAAGCCAAAAAAAAATAGAAAGATACAAGAATATGATGCTGATCAATCCGCCATACGCTCGCTTCAATTCATTGTCAAGATATTACATACCAGAAAGACACAGACCTTGACCTCATCATGGTATGTCTGGGTTTAAAAGTACACACGCAGTGCTAGTACAGTTCCATTGACTTTTAGGGTTTTTAAAGATGGCTGCTGATTGACTCGTCAGCTGTGAATAATCACCCATTTTTCTTATCTTGGCGACTTTGAAAATGAAATCGGCGACTCAATCCGATAGTTAGCTAAAGCTATGAAGTAAGATACTCGATAAAATTACTTGTTAATTTTTTTTTTTATGGTCCAGAACAAATTATTAATCTCACAGTGAATTAAAGACAATCACATGATTATTTCTTAAATTTTTTCGTGATTTTTTTCAGTTCTAGAAAACAAAAGAATTCGAAGCTTCAAAGGGTCATCAAAACTCCCACCCGTAGGTGGCGCAATTGGTTGAGAACAACTCCTTCCATCGCTGGAGATCGAGAGTTCAAAACCCTGCGTCGTCAGCGATTTAAGTTGGGAGCCCTGGCGGTGGGTTGCTGGGCTAGTCTTCCCCCGGGTTTAGTACCGATTAGCCTATCGGGCGAAAGGGAGTTTCCCGGGTCACCAAAAAAAAAAAAAAAAAAAAAGGGTCATCAAAACGACACGAGATTAGGGTTTTGGACCCTTTTGGCTAATCACATCTTAGCACTAATTAATAATTTTGGTACCCACACAAACTTGTCTCCAGCGTGAGATCTCATATGCTGCATATAATAAAGACTCGCAATCAGTTGGTGTGGAGCCTGCATTGTCTCTCTGATCGTTCATGTTTCCGATGAGCTCGTGTTCCCTCACTAAGGGGAGGATAAAATAGTGATCAAATAAACAATCACTATAATTTTTGTCATCTTCTTGTTTTATTCTTCAATGATTTATTACTTTATGGAAATGGGATCCGGGTAGACCCGAGTTTCCATATGCACTCTCTCCCACCAGCTCATCCTTGGCATTAAAAAAATTGGAAGATGGATATATATATATAAACATCTTTGGTTAATCGAAAGCCAAGGAGAATAATCTCAAAAGATTAAGATTAACGATAATTTAATTAAGGGTTTAAGAGCAACCCATGATTCTACAGTGTCCACAATCCTTTATATGCAAGGCACTAAAAATTGTTTTTGGCACTAAAGACAAAGTGGGTGAAAGTTGTTTGTTAATTATGTGGTGCTACTACGGACAATCGTGCGTGCGGAGCAATCGCACCAGATGACCCTCTCTGTGCTTGCTAGTGATCTTATAAACAAGAGAAGTCTTTTGAATCTATTGGGATTATCCTACAAAATTTATCATGTTGAATGACGGGTGGAGAGAATATACGGTTCGCTTGATCAAATGCCTGCTTAAGAAATCGATCTTACTATAACTAGCCTCGCTCTGTAAGTAACTCCGGAGACAGTTTGAAAATTGGAGAACGATGTTTGGTGTTATAAAGTGCGTGTGACACGGGGTCCAGTACTCCATGTTCTCAAATTCAAAATAAAAATAAAAAATCCATGCAGTTAGATTAGACAACCGTGTTCTCTAATAGTTTGAAGGACAGTCAATCTTACCATTATTATCAGTGCAAATGGTCTGTACACAGACTTTATTGTGGGGAAGGATTACCAAAAAAAAGTCATAAATATGTTGCACTTGTGTCGATTCAAATCTAAACATTTTAATTGTGTCAATTTAATCCTAAACATTTTTAATTTAATCAATTTTTGCTTGAAATTGCTGACGTGAATGCCGTCAATTTTACATGACACAGCGAGGAGAGAAATGCATTTAGAATTAGGTTGTCTCAAAAATCATCCAACCCACGTGTTGCAAAGGAGAGAAATGTTTGGTACTAAGGGGGTGCATGATAACCTTCCAAGAACAGAAACTCGTTTGGTAACGTAATTCTATTTTTCTATTTCTGGAACAAAAAGTTGTTCCAGAAATATATTTGAATCAACTTTGAGAAACAAAAAATTTTAGTTTCTGATAGAAATAGAAATAGAATTTCTGTTCCAAGCCGCCGGCCGCCACCGCTTGCCGCCGGACGCCGCCGCCGCCGCCGCTCGCCAGTTGCCGCCTACTTTTATTCTAGAAGTAAGAATTTTCAACTGTTGTCAAACGAATTTCTGTTCCAGGATGAGAAATTTATGTCTTTATCAAACGGATTTTTTTGGCTCAAAAACTCATCCAGAACTAGAAATAGAAAAATCTCTGTTCTAGAAACCTATTTCTGGAACAGAATAGTTTTCATTCACCCATAAATCTCCATAGACGTCCCCATGATTCCAAAAGAAAGTGGCTTGGACTCATTCTACATAGGTATTGAAGCTACCCACGTGCGAGATTCCCTAACAGGTTTTTTTTATATATCTACCCAAGTGATATTCATCAGCAATTTAGGTTTTTCGATCGAGTGAAATGTGGATGACACATGCATGTGATACTTCTCCGGTTTCAAGGATTTCACATTTTCCATAGGTAAGCAACAAGCTGATGTCTATAGATACATAGTTGGCAATTCAATGTCGCGATCTTACGAAGAATCGCTATGGTGAGAGAAGAAAATAAAGCAAGACACCCCCGCCATACAACAAGGCCACTAGAAAACTCTATCGATGAAACTGTACAGAACGTGAACATACATCTTAAAGTAAGAAGTATATCATGACATTTAAGCTATAATCGATGTGACCGTCGACAAGTCGCACTTTTTCATTATTATACGATTCTCGGGATGCCATCAAGATGATTGTTCACAAACCGGTGAATTTTCACTATCGGCGAGCCGAGTCTGTACACATAAATTGTCATTAATGATCGATCAAAAATCATCACTGTGACAACCTGAACAACTTTTCTCGGATCGATGTCCTCACAACATTACAATCTAACTCCAACACGTTGCTTATGGTAATCTCTTCCGAGTACTTAGTACCCTTATTTTATGAGATGAATCTGGTGCATCTAAGCTATAGAAAGTGGTGAGCGTTGGGGAAACAAGCACTGCACGTCACATAAATTCATTTTCTTTATATGCGTGAAGTCCGTATGTGTGGTGCTGGGGCTAGGGTTTCATCGTCTGAAGACATGCGATGACCATTCTTCTGTACTTAAATTGATTTTTTGTGACCTTATGCAACAGTTGGTCTTGCGCGTGACTGGGTAGGCCTGTGTCTTCGACCAACCATGCAAAGGTGTAGGCAGTCCAAATAACTGAAAACCCCACTCTCACCACTTTACTTACAGGTAGACCCGTCAAACGGGTGAGTCAGGTTGGATTTAGGTTGGGTTATAAACAATCCAACCCAAATTGACCCATTTAATCCGTTTTTGACTCATTTATTACAATGCAAATCTAATGACCCGTACCCGCTCATATTCCTAAAACGCTTCCATATTTAATCCAATCCAGGAAAACTCATACTTAAACTTAAGTGAGAGAGCGGAGTGAGCAAGTGTGAGAGAGAATGAAGACAAAATTATAGAAATGGGTTGAGTCTAAGTAAATTGTAAATTCATTTATGACCCATTTATGATCATTTAACACTCGTATTATATTTATACCTATTCATTGAATATAACTAAGCCCAACATATATGGGTTAAGAAATGGATTTATGACCTATTTTGTCATGTCTAGGCTGTCAGCGGTTCGGTTCGGTTCGGGTTTCCGTGATACCCTCATGCATATATAAAACCCATTTACATGATACGAACTTGTAAGGAAGAAAATTATCGAAACGATATTTTCGGGTCAGCTCATATGACCGGAATTCTCTTTGATTCAGCCAAACACTAGAATTCACATCAGAATTCCGCGAATTCGCTAAAAATTACAATTTCTCGTGTCGAAGCTCGGAAAATAAAAATTTATCGTTCTTGAGCATGACCAAAGACATATTCGCTTATGTTTTGACGACTGAAATTCAGTTCTGAAGATACGTGAGCGTGACAAAAAGGGATAAAAACCCTACTTAAGGTCTTGCTATACATGCCCTAACTACGTGGAAATCACAAACTAATCAGTCAATCAAAAATAAATTGGATGACCTAAATTTTGCATGACTCCGGTGGATTCAAACAATGAAGCAAAATCTCTACACGTGCTCCTGGCGTAGAGATTTGCAAAGACTTGGCTATATTCTTCACAAGCCTAGGCAGTGCTGCGAGATTAGTGTTGCATAAAAAGAAATGGGTATTTCGAACATTACAAAAAATTCGAAACTTGGACTTTTTATCGAATTTAATTATTAGAGAATTTAATTTTCTCACATTAATTCTCTTTCTTTAGGGTGATGTGTCACGAGTTTTCATGACCATATGTCATTTGCCACACATGAATGTTCTAGATAGACCTAGTATAACTTGCATACTATTTCAACCTTTTCGCGGGTCGAGTAAAAGAAATGAAAAAGAAACGAGACGCAACTTCGATTTCACTAAAGTAACTTGTGACTTTACTAGTTGAAGAATGTGACTTGTGCATGTCCGGAACGGTCCCACGACACAAAACGAGAAACGATCATGTGCGATTAATTACCGAAACCTCTTTTGTAGGGCCGACTTTTTCTGCTAGCAGCGATGGGCGGAGCAAGAGCAGACACGCCAATGCGAACTCGAGTCATCAAGCAAATAGGATTAGGCGTGCAAGCACAACGAAATAAAGAGTAAATGCGAGAAAAAAAAATCGAAACACATGATTTATCTCGGTTCATACTTAAACTAGGGTGACATCTAGCAGAGGATTCCACTACAATTAGCGTCTTTCACCTCTGTGCTACAACTCTCAATTACAAGATAAAGAGATTATACACAACATCAGCTATTCATAGGCTCAAACCGAAACTACTAATAAAATACAGACTCAACCTATAAAAGCCCTTAGCGTCCACACCCCGATAGAGCTACCAGGTCAGCCCTTTGACCGATCGGGACCCCGTGCCTTCCTGTCGATGGGGAGCATGAATCACGCCCCCAACGGAGCTACGAGGTCAGACATAGAGCGATACGACGCAATCTTTTCGAGCTAAAACGGTACGTACTATCGAAGTCGAGTATTGAACCGTCTGTTCTAATTTCATCGAACTCGTTTGATATAAGTACCCGACTTCGATGCCATGTTTTAAGGCGGGTTAACTAATTTCCCAATGAATAAGAGGAGGAGAAAGGTGAGTGAGTGAAAAGAAGGGGGGAAAGAGAGATTCCTGGAAATCGGGGAGGGACAGATCTGCACCAGCAAATTAGGAAAAGCCTGTTTTGGTGAAAGGTTTGGAGAGGAGAGAGCAAAAGGAATGATTTTTACAAATTTTTAACGACGGGTGAGAGTGATTCTTTTTGTTCGTGCCCTATTGATGCAGCTCGATAGAGAGAGAGATCACGGGTTGTGCAATGTGAAAAGGGAGGGAGGGAGGGAGGGGGGCTCCACGATTGGAAATGATATGAAGTGGTACGACAGAATCACATGATGAGGCTGCTTCGTACTCCGTGCCTGCCCTCGCCTTTATGTTAACTAGAGACCAGCATGATTTCAGAGTAGAATCGAGAATCGAAAAATTGAATCGGTAGAAACAAAGTAGGTTTTAGATTTCAAGATATGCGTGATAGGTTTCAGGTTCTCAAAATTTGGAAACTGATTCCGACGAGTAGATTTCAGGTTCTATGTTCCTAGAGATGGAATCTCGAACCTAAAATCTGGAATAAGTTCTTTGTGTTTTTCTTGTTCTATATCTTCGCGCGATCCTGCGGTATTCCATGGCGTTCGATGATGAGCGTGTAATCTGGAACCATTAGTCTGAGATTCTATTTCCAGTGATATCTATAAATGAAACTTTTACTTTGTTAATATTTCATATTTTTTTGTGTCTAAATATAAGTTGTGATCAGTGTTGCAACAAATGGTGGTCATTGAAATGATGATTCACTGTAATAGTTTAATTAAGAATACATGTGGAACTTGAATAGACCCTGAAACCGATCTAGAACCTTCTTGGTTTCATGGTATGTAAGGAGGTTGCACAATCCAAAAACGGAGATCCGCTTATGAGGCGTAGGTTCATGGAATTTGGAAGGAACCTGAAATCGATCACCCATAATGTTGACGAGTGTATGGTAAACACGTTTTATTTGTTATAATTCGATATCCGAGATAGTGATTGCGTAATAAAAGAGCAATTAGTACATTCTAAACTTCAAAATTCCTTTGATTGGTCGCTCGGCCGGTCGCTAACGAAATTCTTTTTAATTTTTGTAAAATAACTTCTTTTTTTCTCTTTGGGGTGGCCCACTAAATTTCTTCGTCATCCACCAACGGCACGGATTGCTTACCATAGTTTCCTACGTATGACGACGGCCTTTCACCCGACGCAGGCAGTGCTTCCCCAACCCACGTGAAAGCGACTCGTGGACGAAAGACTCATACTTGACCTAACATTGCCCACGTGGCTCTCTTAATGAGGTAATAATCTCATCGGGCTCGTGCTTTTTTGCCACTTTATTTTGTGGTCGGCACCCTTTTTTCTCATCGATGAATAATTGCATGGATCTCCCATGCAAGCGCCTCGAGTTGTCCGAATGATTTGAATTTTTGATCGGACTCTTAACGTTGTTTCCATATGATTTTCTTTAAACTTAGGTTTTTGCCCGGAGTCGGATTGACGGAGGAAAGAGGATGCACTCCTCCTATTCATATATAATACGACATACTTCCGTCAAGATATAATCTTTTTATTTGGCTGTTTTTTCACCTGATTAAGGAAATTATGGCAATTTTAGCAATGTGGTACGTGCGATGCGCGTGTCGTTAGACTCACTGACTGAATCCCAACCCGTCGTCTCGAAGCATTTTCAAAAAGATGGGATTCCCAAACCCACCACCAACTCGAGATGGGAAATCAATTCGTAAGCTTACGGGAACCGAGCGAGTTGAACTCCGATCCGATGAGACGGCTTCTCGAATTGTTTGGTGCGCATTGGCATGGTTTCCCTCAAGAGAAGGGAAGTAGAGAGAATTTTCTAATCTTGCCGTGACAAGGATTTCGTTTCATAAGAGGCGGCAAAATTCCTTTTTTCTGTTTGCAACGCTATGGTCTTCTTCAACTTTTTAAACAAATTCATAGGACTGCGAGTGTTGTGTGGAGACCCACTTGAAAATGAAGCTTTTGATCCCATGGTCAAAACTCATGGGGAGTGGGAGAAACAGATACGTATGAAGCAAGGCATTCTCTCTCTCTCTCTCTCTCTCTCTCTCTCTCTCTACTTTATTAATTTTTTTTCAATACATTTAGTTATTTACTAAGCAAATTTTTTGCTTAATATTCTTGCCCTGGTCATGAAAGGGACAACGATGCTTCTTGTAATCTTCCTTTCGCTTCTCTAGCTTGGACAAGTCTCCATCCTTTCGCTTCCTTGGGCCTCGTAATAAAACTCCTAATCAAAGAAATTAGCGGATTGTCTCATGATGTCTCTCTCTTGAGACAAGAAGCTAGGTTACCTCAAGTGGTTTAACAAGCTTTTTTACATAGAGTCCTAATTGTTGATTAAAATAGGGCGGGTGCTTTGCTAATCGAGGTGGGCACCCGGCTGCCGTGCACAGGTAAAACTCGCGAAAACAGACTGCGGCAGATAGACTAATTTTTTTTTTTTCTGCCATAAAAAGGAATTCATCAATTTCCTTTCCATGATGTAGATTGCTTGATTCCTTTCGTGGGTGATTGGGCAAAACCATGCATGGTTGAAAATCAAGGCAGGGAAGAACTATAACGACGGAACATGTGAACCACAAGAGAATAGTGATGCGGACTGCGGACCCACCCCAAAATCTTCCCTCTCGTGCTGTCTATCTAAATTGGTATTGGATCTATGGATTCTACAAAGTAGGGTCCCATACTCAAGTGGCCTAACGGATAAATCCTGCTCAGACTAGAATAATTGCTAAGTTCTCTCTGCTTCAATCAGTGACACCCCGCTCTTCTTCTTTCAGAAGCAATGAGTTTTAACCAATCGATTGTTCACATCAGACTATGAACATAATCGCCTTTGCTTGATGGAAAAATGTAAGAGGAAAAGTCGTGGGTGCATTTGCAGAACAAACATGTAACTAATAACACAGATTGAGAGAGTAATGTCAAAGAAAAACCATACACAAGGCAGAGACAGTATCTAGAGCTCCGTGCTCAGCTTTGGAAGAATCGACTCGACCACAGCAGGGCAAAAGAACAAATTCTACTGCTGCTTGCACTCAGGAGGGCGCTCGCCTTGCTCTGTCCTCCCACCCTGTGATCGGCCACTCTTCTGCAGTTCAGATTAAGGATGGGAGGTTCAAGTTAGCCAAGCTAATAATCCAACACAGTATCTTCTCAACATTTCGCTCCAGAAAAGATTGGCAATGCACTCATCTCACCTTGGATCCAGCTGATGACTGCTTCCACAAAATCACCAATGACAAACGAATTAGCATCCCCACCAAGAAAAATCCACCAATCATAGGCGTAGAAATGCAAGTAAAAACGGTTATTACCTTCTTCTTGCTCTTGCTTTGCTCCTCTTCTTCATCATCTTCCTCATCGTCCTCGTCATCCTCCTCATCGTCCTCGTCATCTTCATCTTCTTCATCTTCCTCACCCTCTTCGTCTTCATCGCCTACTATGTCACCAATATCATCGTCTTGAACAGCCTCGCCAGTAAACCACGACACAGCATGAGGAATTATCTTATCACGGATCGCAGAGCTGCATCATAAAATAATAGCTTGAGTTGTGCAAAAGAACGACAATCAAGGCTTTAAGTCAAGTTGTCCCAGTGGTAACATATGCTTTCCTCGCGAAGCAGGCAACTCCTCACACAGATAACTACAGCATTGCCATGTTTATTACACAGGAAATTACCTTCCTATATTCCATAATCGAGATCGCTAGTCTCCCACTAATCAAACTTCATTTACTGATTTACATAGAAGAAACTACCATATTAAAAGAAGAGAGAGAGACTTCAAGGAAAAGGAGGCGCCAGGATATGTGTAAACAAGAGGGTAAACACAGTCAGCTCAAGATTAACTCGTGCCTTTGTTGTATCAAAAAAGAGTGTCACCTCCAGGTTATGAAAGAAAGCACTCCGATGAGAAAAGACAACTATCCTGTTCTCTGCCGAAACATAGCCTTACTCCTCTCATCAAACCCAATAGATCTTAATTCCACTCCATTGCTTAGAGCAAACAAAATCTATCAAGATTATGCTCATGGAAATTGCTACATCCATGATAGATTTGCTTCAATCTCATTAGCACAAAAACTACAATCCCTGCCAAACTGTAAGCCTACAGCTCGGATGAGACACCCAAAACAAGCACCAACAAATACACCACCTTTTGACTATTGCAATATTCTCGGGAAAGTAATAAGTCGCTCAGGACAAACAAGAGATTTCACTGGGTTACTGATGATATGAAACACACCTTTTGGAGAATACTCAAACCAAGACACTAAAGCCTGCTGACAACTTTGCTCCCTCCAATAATCCCAAAAACTACATCCTGCTTTAGAACTCTACCTCAAGTAAAGTTCTCTTTGCTCGACAAGTCAGGGTAATGTTTAACATACAGGCCAAAAAAATCCTATTGAAAATCAATAATGGAGGGTCAACCTTAGTCAAGAAAGAAGTAATCATTGACTTACCCCATGTCATAATCCTGTTCCATTAGATTCTGCAATTCCTCTGCCTGTTTAAAATCAATTTAAAGAGATTAATACACTCCACTAGAACAAAGTGTATTTCATTGCAACACTACTAGTGATATCATACCGTGTCTTCATCTAAATCATCATCATCATCATCATCTGGAATCTCTGGAGGATTGAAAAAATTAAAGAAGCTTTCACATTTTTCAATTTTTGTAATGGGTTTGGCATTTTTTGATCCCTTTCTCGGCTTCTTCTTCAGCAGCTTCTCGGTCAAGCATTTCCCTGGATACCACTCAATCTCTGTCCTGAGAGTTGCACCACAGAGCATGAGCTATGGGAACCAAAGCTGCCTAAACAAAATATACGAGTAAAGTGACTTACCCAATAGCTTTCTCAAGAATAGGTTCATCATCGTCATCGATCATGTGATATGTTTTCGTAAGCACTGAGTTCTTGAAGTATGGGTTAGCATCAAAGAAGAACTCGAGCTTAAAGCCCTTAGGTTTATCGATCCTAGACCACTTAATATCTTTTAAATACTTTAGTGCCCCCTCATCCCGTTCAGAGATCTAAGCAAAGAAATGGAAAATGATAAGCTGGAATTAGTTTCTACCATAGAAAAAAAAGATGGTTCTGCATTCACTACCTCTTCTGCCAGAATTTCATTGGTCTTCATTGCAGTGAGCCAGAAGTTTGGCACACCTTTCTCTGCATTAAAATTTCAATAAGGAAAAAGAACACTCAGAGAAAAGTTCAGGAGAACAACAGATACCGTCATAAAGAACACCTTCAGGGGATTTGTCCTCTTCTACCGCCGCAGAAGCTTCCTTTACGACTCCATCAACTTCAACAATTCCATTGACAATTTCATATCTCTGAGTGCCAAAGAGCAAAAGTGCGTCAGCAGACAGCACAGCAATCTAAACATCTAGTAGAATGGATTGCAATAACACCATTCAGATAACATTTTCATCACTATGGGCCACAAGCTTCATCTTTGTCAGAGAATATCACAAAGTGAGAACAAATAATGCAGACCTTTGTATATAGGGGTTCGTACAACTTCTGGTATTTAGCTTCCAATGCTGCCCTCTCCTCAAAAAATTTAGCCTCCAGCTCATCATGATGGCTCTGAAAATCACCAGTCTCCAGCGTTAAAAACTTCCTATCTACACGTTATCGGAAACTATAAATTTCTTGACATGAATACGATTCTTGGGATAGGGGTATGGTCGGCTTGACCACTATCAACCTGGATAAGGGTATCCCCAGGGGCTTGAATAAGCAAAAAGAAAAATGTATGTGTATCCTCGTATATATCTACCAAATAAGACAGTCAACGAAACAACGGATACAATTGTTCAACTGGCATTAGCTGAAAATCAACTCGCATGCATGTGTATACGACTAGGCATGTGTTGCCTTGAAACCTACACAACTATATAAAAATGGAATGACCATGAATTATTTGGTAATAAAAACACATCCAAGTACAAGAAACCTGAATTTCTTTTAGAGCCTCCACGCGCTTCCTAACATTAGGGGAAAGGCTCTCTAGCACATCTGAATGCTGCCCGGCCAAGCTCTGCAACTTGTTCTGTTAACATTGTAAAAACATGAAAACTGTACCTAAAAGGAACAGCTGAGGCAGAATAAAGTAATTGCAACTCTTTGTATGCATAGATAAAGTACAACAAAACTCATGTTCTTATGCCGCATCCATGAGTCACAAGTCTGTTCATCAGGAAGATATATAGCTATTCATTTCCTAAGCAAGTACACGAGGTTACATGAGGACCATCAACTAACTCATCACATAGTATCTCGTCTCCTTTTAAAAAGGAGGCACCTTCTTTTTACATGCTTCCCAGATAGTCCAACTCGCAACCAACAAATTACCAGGTAAAAGTTACACAATAACTTGCCTTGAGTGCATTGACAAGACCCTTGCGATCTTCTGGGCTTAGAGCTACAAACACCAAAAAGAGGAAGGAATAAATAGGATTTTATGCGGTTGCTTATTAAGTGTATATGCAAAAAAAGTTTGACCACATGCAAACACAAGTCACTTTCTCCAATATACTGACAAAGCAATCCCCAAAAAAACCGTTCAAACATAAAAATCCAATTCAGAAATGCATAACCCAAAAAGAACTTATTTTGGATAGGAAGAGAACAAAACAACTCGGTCACTGATCATTCTAGCCTTCAATGTTTCACCAAAGCTAAACTCAATAACACCTACAACTTCGTAATATAACTTGTCTGAGAACATAAACAGGACAAAGCTGGGCACAATTAAAACGTGCAACAGAAATTAATACACCCAGAAGGACACAGTCAGTCCGCGGTTAAACACGCGCTCAAATCTGACTAAAGCCTTGCAAGACACATGAAGCACAAAACAGAGAAAGACCGGACTCAAGGACAAACAGTCAAGCAAAAACCAGATAACTATCGCAAGCCATTTTGGTACGGCGGGGCGGTCCCGATTCGCGCAACGCCATGGAATTCAACAACTGAGGAGGCAAACATCAATCATGAAGCCAAACGAAAGACAACTATCCCGGTCGGACGCATGTGTTTCTCCGTTCGATCAGCTCGTGAACACACGTATGGGGGAAATAGGAAAAAGAGGAAGGTCGAGGACTAGTCACCGGCAGCGGCGGCGGGGAGATCGGAACGGAGTTCGGACAGGTCGAAGCCTTCGGCGTCGTTATCTTTGCTCATGATGAGTCGCTGTTCGATCGGTGAATGAAGTGAAAGATCGAGAGAGAAAATGAGGGGGGAAAACCAGAGAAACCCTAGGAAAAGGAGGGAAAGTTTTTGCGGGTCAGAGGAGGGAAAAACAATCGATGAGGAGAGAGGAAGAGTGAGGTTTTATAATTGTGTTAATTATTAATTAATAAACAGATAATACTATCAAACAATTAATTAAAAAAACTTACATGCTTCAAAGTACTGATTGTCTCGTATTATACCTGCATTTGTTATACTTAAAAGTGTACTGAAAATATTTTTTTAAAAAGGGTTTATCCTTGCTAAAGGATGGGAATTGGGAATTGTTAGGTTGAACCACGGTCTAACATGAGCCGGGATAGAAAGAAGCACGCTCTAACCCAACATTATAATATTGAGAAAAATTTGAGAAAACTATTATTGTAAGCCCAGTGTGTAGTAATAAGGAGTATTTTGCGGATGACGGAAAAAAATATATATATCTGAGGCGTGCAAGCACCTCAACGGCTACCCTCTTAGGATATAACAACAATGTTATAGTAAAACCTAACTAATAAAGGGAAAGAAATAAAGGATGATCTCTTATTTTGGTATGTTTTTATGGTAATAGGAAATTCTCTTTACAGGCAAATAAGAAAGAGAGTTAAATCAAATCAACAATACAGAGCCGTTATAATTCGATCGTGGTAATAATTACCATTAAAGCCATTACGAAATAATTATTTTGATAATGCAAAAATCGTCGAAATATCCAACACGGTGCAAGCATTAAAGGAGATCATTTATATTTATATTTTGGCAAATTTGCATAAAGATAATGTTCATAACTTGTACCCCACCAATCAAGTGAAGAAATATAAGCTTAAAATGTAACTAAATTATTAAAATATGATGAGTCATATTTGTAAATATGGCGAATCTAGCTCAATTGGGCAAGTAAATATTTTTTCAAGCTTATATCGGTTATGGATAGTACTTTCTCAAAAATCTTAAATGAACATGACCGAACGGAATTACCGTATTTTTAATTAATTTTAAAGTGCAATACCAATACCTCAAACTTTTTTTTCATGTTACTACTACCTCCGAACTTGTACCAATGATCCAAAAATATCTTTAATCACAGTTCTGTTCGAGACGGCCATTAAAAAATTGTCGTGGCAGCTTGTGCGGACAAAACTGGGCAAAGTTTAGGCTTTTTTGTGGAAAATTTTCAAGCCACCCAACCCAAGAGACACGTTAACTTCGTTTGCCTACTGTTGTCCATACATATCGCCACGTCGGATTTTTACGGGACAAAACTGAGTCGGAAGGTAATTTTGGCCATCGGTATACGTAGGGAGATTTCTGTGATACGAGTTTATTTTCCTTTTTTTTTTTTTTTGGGAATAGTTTCAGCGTGGCCAAAATTCAACCAGAGTTATAAATATTCACATGACCAAAAAAAAAAAAAAAACCAAGGTTTGCATTGGTTTTATCGTGCAAGCCACCCTTCTTACGTCTTAGCCCTATATCGCCCGCCCTATATCGCCTAGTAATCATATCTTTACTATCAGAGAAAATTAGGATTTCTCTGGATTAATTTCCTATGTTAGAGTTATCTTGATAATTCTATTAATTCTCTGTATCTCTCAATATTGTGCATATATCTTGATTGATATGTTACCTTATATAATAGTCTGAATACTCTTTTCATTGCACATCGAAATATACAGAAATTTTCTTTTCCGTGTTATTCTCAACTACTAGCATAATATATAGGTATAACATATACAGAAGTGTTTATCTTGTTAGCTTTGATGACATGTGATAAATTTTAAGAAAAAGAATTGAAAGAGTTAAAGCTACCTTCTCACGTTAACTCGGGATGACACGGACATATGCTATCGGTATGCCTAAAAGAGCGTCATTTGTTTTTTTGGCAGTGAAGAAAAAGTGCCTTAAATTCGCCAATGTCCTCGTCGAAACTAAAAAAGATCATTCATCTTTTATCGAGATGGATTACTATAAGCAAAGATTCTTGCGAGAATTTTCTAAGGTACGTTAGCGCGCCTTACTCCCAAGTTTTTTTAAAATTGTCTTCGACAATTAGCCCTAATACCGTAAATCAATTTTACGACCTTTTTATACTTAGTTACGATAGCAAATTCAAATATTGTACGGTACATCTGAGGTACCATGGAAGTGCCTATTTTTCTGACACGTATACCTGCAGTTGTTTATAGCCTCATCACTCCATACAGTTACAACCAGAAAATTTTGTACTCCAGCAAAAGATACTTATCATTTTGACATAACCTTGCTTCTTAAAGATTCTTATTTTCAGTTTTTGAAGACACTGTTGTCTCCACAGTTTTCGAGCTGTCCATCGACAAAATTTGGTATAATCACTCTTCACACAGAATCTGTCTAGAGATAATGAATGTTTATAACTCTGGTTGAAAACGGACATACCCATCAGAGATCATACAAACTTTGTTTCAATGAGCAAAATCTGTTTTTCCGATTGATAAACCGAAAAAATATTTCCTTGCCATAATCACCTGTGTAATAACTCTCTACCCAAATGATTCAGATTAAACCATGGATATAGCAGAAAGTAAAGAATGTCCAAATAAACAGGCTCATATTCATCCAGAATCATAAATTAAGCAACACATCTCAATCTGTCTGATAATTACAAGGTGCCCTGTTGGTTGACTATGCTATTATGCACAGGAGAGGTGTTGATTAAGTAACAAGCCCTAACTGTGAGGGACAAACGTCCCTCCATCCCGCATGCATTGCATCCATCTCCAAGCGACACTTCTCAAGCCAATAAAAATCTCATCTCCCATAAGGATGATACCTTTCGGCCACTGCAGCCCCATTTGCTGCGGAATTATAGCCATATCCCTTACCACTGCCATGGATACCGCCGCTGCCGCCGCTGCCGCTGGCTGCGCCGCTGCCTCTTCCATAGCCTCTATTACCAGCATAAAAACCACTCATGCCATAACCACTAGGGGCACCATAGCTGCTGCTGCCTCCATAAGCGCCACCACCATACATTGGGCCCCCAAAACCATAGCCATAACCATATCCACCATAAAATGCAGCAGAGCTTGCACTGTAGCTTCCAATATAACTTCCATAGCCTCCATAACCGTCAAAACCTCCATAACCCCCACCGAAATTTCTGCCTACTTTCCCACCAAACCCATCTCCTGGATAATATTCTTTAGCATAACCACCCGCACTGCTGTTGAAACTGCCTCTGAATTTCGATTGGCTTCCACTGTAGTCACTACCTGCCCTTTTTGGTTCAGCCTTCTTAATTTCCACCTAAGCATTATGGTCGGAGCTGTGTTAGAAGCTGTTCATCTCTGATGAACAGGAGGAGGAAGTTTCCTACCATTAGGAATTATAACTCACCTGTTTCCCTCCAAGTTCATGCACTTTGCCTTCCGATATTATCCTTTCAACTGCTTCTTCTTCAGCAAATGTGACAAACCCAAAGCCTCTAGACCGTCCAGTTGTGTGGTCTAGCATTATCTGATACTCAGCAACGCTACCATAGAAAGAGAAGTACTCCTTCAACTCATCTGCAATAGTAAAGCACAGTCTCAACTAAAATTCTAGTGTCTGAGAGAGACAAAATCAAATTGGGGATATGCCACCTTCACTCAGGAATGCCGGGAGTCCACCGACAAATATTTTTTTTGTCCTCAACGCCGATTTTCCCTCCATATCCCCCCGGGGGATCGTCCTCTTCACTTCTACCTGACATGATACAACATCCAAGAAAGCTCTAACATGACAAGGAAGTAGTTTTGTGCAGTAAAAAAGTCGACTGGGACAGAGAATATTACCTCTCTACCGTCTATGACGTGGCATTCCTCCAAAACCTTATCAGCAACTGATGAATCAGCAAATGTGACAAATCCAAAACCTCGAGGCCTTCCAGAATACTTGTCCGTCATAATCACAGAGTCAGCAATTTCTCCATACTTGCTAAAATAACTAGTGAATCTGTCTGAAAAAAAAAAATACACAAAATACTACAAGGTTGAACAGTGTATTGGTACTTATCTATATTTGAACAGATGGCATGGTCGACATTACAAATTGACAATACTAAAAATATGTTTATGTTTTTCATGATTAGATATTCTGTTCTACGCTGCATCCACTCCAAATGCATCTATAATCCTCATTTCAATCCTAAAACATGTTTAGGTGCACAAGTACTAGCACTTGCAATTATAGGTTATTACTGACGCGTGCATGCCATGTTTGAGGAAAACGCCGTTGCTGAAGCCAGAAGTATGCATTCAGCGAGGAACAGAAGACAGGAAACTATCCAATTTACATGAGTAGAAGATCTATTTAGCATCAAAATCAAATTGAAAAATGACAGTGATTCGTGTAATTACTCGTCGAATTTAATTCTAGCATAAGAGTACATAGAAGGGCCTATGCCAATTACCAAAACTATATATAGATCACGACTCATGTGTTGAGAAATTGGTGAGACACATCGGAAGACAAGGATCTCTCAGAGCAGCCAAGAAAATCATCGACATTCACTACTCTGAAAGGACAGCGTGCGAGCACAAATTGAAATCTACAATGAGGACCAAAGATGATTTGGATACTTCCTATTATGCACTTCAAGGGACTTCTAGACCATTCCCCTAAGACAGAAAAAATCAAACTTCTTAAAACATATTGATTGCCGCCGGCAAGTAATGATGTGGTGTGGCAAGCAACATTTAGTACTTACGAATTATGATCCCTATGCACTTCGGATTCGCGACACTTAGCATTAAACAGTTTAAACCCCAATTTATTCTAATCAACAAGAGAATTTCCAAGAATACACTTCATGTCCAAAGTAATCCATGCGAAATTCAGTATCAAAACGCTTGACATACCTTCAGTAGTCTCCCATGAAATGCCTCCAACAAAGAGTTTCCTATCACAAGAAGGGGGCAAAAAAGAAAAAAGCCAGAATTACTCTTCACTCGGCAATCGCGTCATCTTCTAATAGCTCAAAATTCGCGCGCACAAATCTAAGGAAACGATAAATAAAAACCCAAGTGCGCGCAGCTTCGAAATTCTCCAATTAGTTTAAAACTCTGCAAAATCTGAATCACACAACTCCTGAAACCTGAACAAGCTAACCTTGAAGAAGAGTCGCGGTGTTCCACCGGACGCCTCCTGTCAGTTTCTTCGCCATCGCCGCCACTGAACGAGTCCACCTCGCGTCCTAAATATCGCCGCTCCACCTCCTGCTGCTGCTGATGCTGTTGATGTTGGTATTGTTGATGAAGTTGCTGATCTTCGTAAATTTCCTCTTCGCCGTAGAACGGGTTGTCTTCTTCGTAATGGCTTTGGCCTCCGTAATCCGCCATCTTACGCAGCTCGTCGGCTGATGATTCTCGCCAATCCCCCTCGATATATACAGAGCGAAAGCCCGCGACTTGAGCAAAGACTGTGCAGATGTCGAGAGCGCTCAATTGATTTTGACTGTTCAAAACCCTAGTCAACGTCAGCGGTCACGCCAATGCAATGCAAGCTTGAGCTGTTAGTTGCTTGCTATATTCTGACAAAAAAAAAAAGCGAAAATTAAAAAAAAAAAACTCTAAATGCTCTCATTTTTTCAAATAAGGGCCTGAAATGGATTTTATTTCAAATAAGAATTTGAAGTGCCATCATTATCTCAAAGAATGGCCTGAAATGGCTATTGTTGTTTCAAATAAAGGCTTGACCTCGCCGGTCGGCCAAATTTTCCGACCAATCAAGGGCATTTTTGTCAAAATGTAAATTTAATCTAATTTTTTGTTATATTAAATTAAAAAAATCAAGCAAGAGGAAGACCTCTCGCTTGTCGCCGCCGCCCCATAGTTGGTGGGGTGGCGGCGATGGCCCTAGGGGTCACCAGCGCCTCGGCGAGGGCCGGCGACCCCCCAGACCAAAGGCGAGGGCCTGTTAGCCCTTGCTTGAGCCGAGAGAGGGCCGCGGCCATCGGCCAAACCCGGGCGAGGGCCGCCGACCCTCGCCCAAATCTGGGAGAGGGTCGCGGCCCTCTTCAAGCTAAGGCGAGGGCTGGCCCTCGCCTCAGGTCGGCAGGGTTACCTGTGGGGCAGCGGCCATAGGCAAGAGGTCAGTCCTCCCGCTTGTGTTTCTCTTTTTTTTTTTTACTTTTAGTTTTTTTTTTTTCAAAATCTCTTAAAAATAGAAAAAGGGAAAATAAAATAAAATAGTAAATGACCAAAATGCTCCTAACTAAAGTGACTCGGGCCCTTTTTCGAGACTAATATAGTCATTTCAGGCCTTCATTTGAAATAATATGCAATTCATGCCCTTATTTGACACAACGAGGGCACTTGGGGCCCTTATTTGGAATTTTCCCAAAAAAAAAAGGACCTAGATAAATATTTTATATAATTACTCGACCAAAATAATTGGAAACTATTAGAGAAAAAAGAAAAAGAAACGGAGAAGCAAAAAAGATGAAATTGAAAGATTATTATCCACGTCAGTTTGCTGGACCTTTCCAAAAAGTGTCAAAATAAGTGGAAAGGAAAAACAAATTTGGAAAATGACGCATTATATGGTTTCACTGTCATTTTGCGAATTTATTATTTCGAAGAGAAATAAGGATATTAATTTGGAAAGAAGAAAAAAAAAAGGCTCTTTTTATTTGTCCGATAAAGTAATGATTACAAATGACCCCGAATTTTGGGCTGATATGCAATGTCGTCCTTAAACTTTTAATTTCAATATGGTCCATAAAGTTTAACCCAATGTGCAATGTTGTCCAAATTTTTTTAATTTGTTCGATATAATCCTCGAACTTTTGATACACTTTTTTTGTAAGGTTGGTACATATTTAATTTAATCTTTGAACTATATAAAAATGTTCGATAATTTAATCTTTATATGTTTATATAAAACGATAACATTTGATATTTTCATATGGTTAGGAGCTAGATTGAACGTCTATCGGAAGTTTAAGGACCATATTAAACAGATAAAGACGGATAAATATGCAATGACGACATTGGGTGTTGGGTTAAAATTTAGAGATCACTTTGATTAAATTAAAATTTCAAGGATAAAATTACACACTGAATTAAAGTTCAAAGTCTATTCACGTAATTCCCCCTAAAAAAACCAATGAAAACAAACAGCCTTTGTAAATGATCTCCACATCAGAATGGCCGCAAATATGGAGCTTGGGCTGGGCTTGAGCAGATACCTCCCAATAGGATACGGGTAAATTCGACCCGAGATCTAGTTGAACCGAAACTCAGACTTTCTGGCCCAAAAGAACCGAGTCTAATATTTGGATTAGTTTTTATTTTTCTTATTGCGGGTGATAAATATATCTAATTATGGAGAAAAAAAATTGAATTTGGTATTACCCTTGCGTTTATAAAAAATGTCGTGTTGACTTTCTTATCTTTTATTATTTCGTTAAAATCTTTTACCGTATATCAAACTCTTATCACCCAGATTAAAGTGACAACTGATTCAACAGACGATTACCGCCTACAATAGCACAAAAGCAATCATGTGTTTTTCTTTTCTTTTTCCTTTCTTTTGCTTCCTTCATTTTTTCGCTGGCCAGGGGAAAGGCAGGCCCGCGCCGCAAAGGCACTAGGCGAGGGCCTTCGCACCGTCATGGCCTCACTACCGAAACGAAAGAAAAAAAAGAACAAAAAAAAAAAGAACAATCCAAAAAATAGTTAAAAAAATGTCAACGTTGGCGCTAACCGTACCACGTGGGATGACCGTCGTCTACTTAAGTAATTTCTGGCCAAAATTGGTCGGATGGACACATTTGGCAAAATGTGAAAATGTTTAGGACTAAATCTGACATATTGAAAGGCTTATGACTGAATTGGTCCCAATATAATAAGATTATGATTTTTTTGGTACTTTCCTCATTTAGATTCATCCGTAGTTCGGAAACTTTCCATCGGCCAATTCCTCCTCGTCATTGATCGCCCATGATCAGATACTTCCGACTCTCAACAATGACGAGGAAGTCAAAAGCAGCTCATACATTGTCGACTCGCCTCCTCGTGATATCTAACCCCGTGGAATTGATTCGACTGTCGAGGACTAAGCCCGTGCGCACACGATTAGACTCACCATACGGATTCAATAACCCGAGACCGTTGACAATTCTATTTTTTCGGGTCATCGACATTTCGGTTCGGATATTTTATTTTTCAGGGGAATTAACTATTAAGTCCGAGCAAGAGTCGTCTTTAATTTCCATAATTAAACCAATCAACACTCGTGGAGTCCACGTTATGGGAGGTGAGGAATTAAAATGGCATGCAACCCTATTCCAATCCGTAAGAGAGAACGTGAAGGATGGGCTCTTGGTCAGACGCATTGGGCCGGCCACCACCATAATTGGAGAGCAATATACTAACCAATCTCACTAAAGCCAGACCCACATCTCATCTGTATCCGGCCATCTTGTTCATGATTATGCCTCACATGCCTTGAAAAAATACTAATACATAAAATGGAAAAATCAGAACGAAATTACGTCTCATATGGATGTTGGTATTATTGGGTGCATTTATTTCGCAAAAAAAATAATAATTTAAAAATTATTTTAAACATGATCGCTTGTATCGCTTACAAAAATGAATGACGAAAAATATTCTCATCATGCATGAAAATAATTGGATGCAAATTGGTGCCAGTAGTGTGAATATTATTTATTAACTAATTATTTCAAATGATTATTTTTAGAAAAATATTTTTAAATTATTTATCTTTCGTAAAACAACAGAATTCGAAATTCGGAAAAAAAAAAACCCAAATGGCAAATAGTTCTACCAGCATAAGATTTTTTTATGTGAATAGATAATGATTCTTCTATGACCTTAAATATGACAGTACATTAAGGCTTCGGAAAATTCTAAACAAGGGCCTAAAGTGTCCTCGTTTTTTCGTATAAGAGTATAAAGTGGATATTGTTTCAAATAAGAGTCTGAAGTGCTCTTATTGTTTCAAAAAAGGACATGACCAAAGATATTTTCGTCTTTATATTTTCTTAAAATTTTTCCTTTTCTTTATTTATTTATTTATTTTTCCATCCTTTTCGCTGATGGGCGACCACCAACGAGGGTTGGGTGGCCTTGCAGGCTTGTCGACGAGGTCGGCCACAAGTGAGGGCGGTCTCGCCTAGGCAAGACGGCCTTGCTTGGGCAAGGCAAGGCGACCCTCGACGGCAGCAGGCGAGCCCAGCCACCCACAAAAAGGAAGGGAAACAATAGAAAAAGAAAGGAAAAAGAAAAAATTATAAAATGTAAATGACGAAAATACCATTAGTTAGGTCATTCTTTGAAATAACGGGAACACTCCATATCTTTATTTGAAAAAGGAGTCATCCCATATCTTTATTTGAAAAAATAATGACAATTTTAGGTTCTTATTTGAAACTTTCTCCCAAACTTTTGACTAGATCTTTTTTTTGGGTCAAACTTTTGACTAAATTCGTATAGGCATAAATGTGCCCCAAAATGGTGGGGCCCATCCCTTTGACGTTGAAATCCAATCCAATCGGACGGCCGGGATGTAAATCTAGTGGACCGCGACAACAGTGGACAACAGTTAAGAAATTGCGTCTCCCAGGACAGAAATCACAGGGGGACAAGGACAACTCGGAGACCAGTAACATCCCGCCACGTGTCTCGGTCACTCCGCCCGCCCGGAGCAACTCTATCCATCACCGCCTCGTCGGATTAGCAAAGTGATTAGACCAAAAAAAAACAGATTAGCGAAGTGACGAGGACGACGCGGCCTTAATTAGTAATCTACGCAGGATAAGAGGGGTAGCTGTCAGACAATATCCGAGCAAGAGACCGATCACGTGCTCGAACTGATAATCACGTGGGCCTGGAATCGTACGGTCCACGCGCTAGAGGACATGCGTCCTCTTTAAACTGAATCCTCGCTTAAACCAACGACTTTTCCTTTTATTACTTCGAAACCAGCATATTCCTAAATTAGACCACTTATGTTTTTTTTTCTCTAGCAGGATATCCTCCTTTTATGACATCATCGAGCGACAGCGTAGCCTATTTTATTCATAGATACATTTTCTAAAAGAGGAATTACTATTTACAAATTAAATTCGGCAATAGTGTTTTTTTTAGGTCACATTTACCGAGTCTTAAAGTGAGTTGCACGAAATTCATGCCCTTTATGTTCCTCGAGAGATACAACCTCTCATTAGTCTAGGTTTCCAAGTTTGTGATTGATCACGCTTCTCCTTTTGTTTTGGTGCTATCGATGATTCTCCAAATTTATGACATTTTACGGTAAATTTTTTAGTACTTGATGGCTCTTCGCATAATGCCAATGTACGCACGATTGTTTCTTTGGATAGACATAAATATCGTGTTATGAAAGTACATAATCTCTGTGCGGCGAGGTCCTAAATTCACGTAGGAGAGCTGCCGCAACTTTCTATATTGACTATCCATAAAACTATGATTTAATAAAAAACTTCAAGGCGGTGTAAAAAGTAGTTACTATGCTCTTAATCATTGTTCAATTTTCTCATCGAATTCCTAATTAATCCAGTTTAATTTTTGCTCTCTTGAATCAAAAGAGTATTAATTCTTTCGCATATTATCTTATCGTATCATATTCTATTCTTCGATATTTGAGAATCACCGTCAATATGTCGGTGTAGGTCCAGAATAACCTTTTGTTCCATAGTCTTGGGGTGGGGCTATTTATAACTAATTAATTAAGAATTCTCAGATGTACTAGTATTAGCAAGTGCAAAAAAAAAGAAAAGTAACCATTACGGCTTGGTCCAGTTGACATTTACCATACCAATCCACTTCGGGCATGGGGCCCACAGTTGTTGACACGATCACTAATCATCAGAGATTTTCAAAACAAAGAAAAAAAAAAGAAAAAGATAGAGCGAGAGAGTGATGTGCACACACATTAAAAAAAAAATATAAAAAAAAGTGGGATCGGCACATTTGGTGAATGGCTAAATTGACATGATTGAAAGAATATAAGGACCAAATCGAATAAAATTAAGATTCGATCAAATTAAAAGGTTAGGTAAAGAGAATGCAAACTATTTCTCGACATTGCTAATTAAAGTTCAATGACTAACTTTGAATCAGAAGAGGCTCAATTACATTTTGTACGGGAGTGGAGGACTTATGAGCAAAAAAAAGGAGTCGTCTCCACTACCCCACGTCTCTCTCTGAACCCGAGCCACTAGACTTTTTCTCTCTCAACTGTAGTAGGCTTTTCGCTTTCTCTCTCCGTATAACGCCGTTAGAATCGGTCCATCATCAATCATCTTCTCTCTTCCATCAAGCTCTCTCCTTTTCCCCTCTCTCTCTCTCTCTCTCTCTGCTGCCGAGAATCCGAATCTGTCCCTCGTTGCCATGGCATCCGTGAAGGATAACCTGCTGCCTCCAGGCCTGGTCTCCAATCTCCAGCAAGTCCTCTCGCGCCGCAAGGAGGAGGACGGTTCTGGCGATTCCGCGGAGCCGATCGAGCCTTCCACCTCGGACTCCGTCCCCGGCGGCGCGGACGCCGACGATTGCTCGAAGCCGATCGTCCTTGTCACCAACAGCGACGGAATCGAGTCCCCCGGCCTCGCTTACCTCGTCGAAGCTCTCGTCCGCGAAGGCCTCTGCAATGTCCATGTCTGCGTTCCTCAATCGTAAGCCCCTCTCTCTCGCGCTCGCTCGCCGTTTGGAATTTCTCTCGGCTTCGTTTCTCGTCCTCCTCTCGTTGACGTCGCTCTTTTATTTGGATTGGCGTGTGATGTTGCTTTATTTCGGCTTCGCTTAATGCTTGCTTCGTCGGTTTCTGTTGTTCCCTGAATTCTTCAGCTGCATCGTCTCTGTTTGGAATATAATTTTCCTCTGCGATTGAGTATTGAGATTCTGGTAGTTTGGCCGTCCTGTTATGTCGTTCCTTACCAGTATGATTGCGATACTAATTTCAATCAGCGCAGTGGTTGTTAAAAATGACGTTTTTTTCCCTCCACGTTATCTGAATTTTCTCAGTTTTCTTCGCACTTGCCCCCTTCGTCAATTGTGCGGCGATATTTGCTTCTTCCTTCCCATTCAGCTCTCTTTTATTAATTTTGACTCTGGGAGGATACTTTGATGTGTTATATTCAGTTTCTATTAGCGATTGTTAAATGTTTCGTTTGGCATTGTTTAGGGACAAATCGGCCTCAGGTCATTCTGTGACTCTTAGAGAAACGGTTGCTGTGACATCCGCCGAAATAAATGGTGCCGTGGCTTATGAAGTTTCCGGTAGGGCTGCTACTTGTGCTTTTGACTTTCAATGATTTACGTTGCTTTTACTTTTGGGAATCTGAATGCATAAAGTGCTAAAAATCTAGTGTGGCCGTATCCATATCCGAGTATTTTCTTTCAGTTGGCTAACCTCTGAGCTGCAGTTTGATCGTTACTTTCGAACTAATTTTATGTTCTCGTATTCCATTCTTCCATCTGGATGGGAAGCAACGAAAGCACAAACACTATTTATTGAAAATGGATCCGTAAATTTTGCTCATATCTTATGCGAGTGATGTGGTGAAGTTGAAACTACTTGCTTATAGCCATATACCTTTGGCATTGTACTTTTGGTCAGGGACTCCTGTGGATTGTGTCTCATTAGCATTATCTGGAGCGCTTTTTTCATGGTCGAAGCCTTTATTGGTAAGTGTCTGATACTGCTAATGTGATTCTGTTCTTTGGTTTTAATATTGGACATATTTTAAGTTTTACCATTTTCATTCGTATTCAGGTTATTAGCGGAATCAATAGAGGTTCAAGCTGTGGCAATCAAATGTAAGCATAATTTGCTTGTATTTTCTGAATTGACGAAGCATAACTATGCTGTAGGCTTTCAGAAAACAATGAGTTGTTTCGCTGTGAAAAGTCTGAATTGAGACTCTGTCAGGTTTTACTCTGGCGTCATTGCTGGAGCTAGAGAAGCATTAATTTGTGGTATACCATCTTTATCCGTATCACTGAACTGGTAAGCTACCGCTCTTTGTACTATTGAACATATGGTCTTCTTGGTGTTCTTCTTTTTCTCTATAAGGCTTTTCCTAAAAATTCAATGTTTACAGGAAAAAGGATGAGAGTCAAGAAAGTGATTTTAAGGACGCAGTTACTGTCTGCTTACCATTAATAAATGCAACTATCAGAGATATTGAAAAGGGCACGTTTCCTAAAAGTTACTCGTTGAATATAGAAGTTCCAACATCTCCTTTGACCAACAAGGTTTGTGTTCTGAAGTTCCTTGAAATGCGCCTGGAATTAGTGTTAGCATGGTTTTTGTTACCCATCTTGTACATATAGAGTATAAGATGACATTTGTTGGCTATGACTTGTGCACATCAGTTCCATTTAATAATGCCATCTTTGCTACTTTTAAAAATTCGCAAATTCCAGAAATGGCTGCATTGGTACATTGTGTTTAGACCTTGTTTAGTAAAAGAATTTTGTGCTCTTCATGCCTCCGTTGGTTAGGTAGCATTCTTAGGCCTGAAACGTTTGGATAGTTAAAGTTCTCTAATGAACGTTGCAACTATGTGGGGCCTCTTCTTAACTTTTGTTGGCATGAGTTGATTTACAAAGTCACTTCATCTTTTTCGTGCATTTTAATGACCTCATAAAATGAATAGATGGCAGAAACAGAACATCACTTTCGTTTCTTTCTACTCCTAATTATACCTTTGCATCCACCCAAATTTCCCTGACATGTGGCAACCCCTGAATGCTCATAAACATAGCATGGAAACCTTACTGCATAGGATTTATAGAGCTGAATTGTCTCTCTTCAGTTGAGTAGAAACATATATGTGTTGATAATTATTCACTCAAAAGCACCTGCAATAATATTTAGTTAGGTGAAAATCTCAAGGTTCATGTGAAAGAACTCACACTCAATTTTATTTATGATGAGGGTAAATGATTGTGTTACTATATTATATTCTGCAATTCTCTCTTGGATATCTATCTCACTTGATCTGCAATTCTGAGTACTCCTGGATGGGGACACCTTGTCGTTGTTGATAGTCAATTAATTTCGTGGCTTCCATTTTCCAGGAGTTCAATTTAATATTTAATCTTCAACACTTGTTCCTTAGAATGATCTCATTCGGATATTGATGCTTTTGAGCTTGTGCTTTTGTCTTTGGCTTTCCTTATTAATGAAACAAAAAGAATTCCCTGTGTAGCTGCATAACTCTTTAGCCTCTGCATTTCCTAATACGCAATAGAAAAAAGTAATTGTGTTTTAGCACCTTTCTTTGGCCTTCAACCCCTGTTTGAACATGGAAAACAACAATGTGACTCTTTTTCAATTACTTGTTGCATTGGTAGTCTGTTTATATGCTATTTATACTTGATTGACAGGGTTTCAAAGTTACGAAGCAAAGTTTATGGAGGTCCACTCTGAACTGGCAAGCCGTTTCAGCTAATAGGCATTCATCTTCTGGGCATTTCATGTCCAATCAACAAAGCCTTGGCATCCAACTTGCACAGCTCAGTCGAGATGCATCTGCTGCTGTGAGTGCCTTAAATTGAGGATCACCGCATATGCTTTTGTTGTTTGGTCAATTAGGCTGTGTCGTTTTGATTCACCTCTTGTGACATCCATTACTCCTCCCAGGGAGCAGCTCGGCGTTTAACCACACAAAAGAAAAGTCTTCTTGAGATAGAATCAGTTGGTGCTGCTGGGAAACCTGACACTAACCGAGTGAAGAAGTTCTTCAGATTAGAGGTAAGGAAAAGTTAGTAACTTCTGTTGTATCTAAAAGTAATTTATAAATGCATGGCAGATTTTTCAATCATGAAAGTTGTAGCTTGATAATTTATTTGCTATCTGGTTTCCAGTGGTTACAGCATTTTTTCTCGTCTGTCTTGCTACAACGCAAATAGTCAGTCAGTGTTTTTACGCCTGTACCTCAGATCCTTTTAATCAGTAGTTTGGCCATGCCATGCCGTTGAACTGATTTATTTCCTGTTAAGTACTCTGTGGATGACGTGTTATGTTGATTATTGGTATATGTGGAATACGCAGTTCATGCACAGAGAGCAGGATGATGCAGATGAAGAATTGGATATCAGAGCTCTGGAGAATGGATTTGTAAGTTTACCTATTGTGCCTCCTTTCTTTGAGATCTTCAAAATGTGCAAGTGAAATATTTAACTGAAGTCCCAGCAGGGCTATGCACGATTCTTTCACACCTACTCAATGGGAAAGAAACATGTCCTTGGATTTAGACCTTCATTTATTCAGAGTAATTGCTGTTGTCAGTGGTGAAAAGCTATAGGCGGCTTATAGCAATCCGTTAATCACATCTTGGTTAATGGATGGAGTTGAGAAGGCACGACTTCTAGAACTGACCATTAAGAATCGCTGTGCTAAATGTCTGGTGGAAAGAAAATAAAAATTGAGGGGATCATGTAGCTACGACAAATCAGGTGTTCTATCTAAAACTTGAACAGTGTGACCACTTTTAGCATGAAGGAATTAGGTGGACAAGCTTATCTTGGTGCCTACCTGGAAAAGACACGAATTAATATTTGCCGGCCCTTACAATCTTGTGTGCCTCTATTTGGGAACTGTGCATCTATTGAGAAATTGTGATTGATTCTGTTCTCCATTGGGTTATCTTCTTTTCTGACGGAATTTAGGTGGTTGGGACTCTGCTGGTCCTCCTTGAACTTGCTTGGACGCTATAGTTTTTGGTTGTCACAGATCAAATTTGCAGTGGGATGATCATGTCATACATCTAGTTCCATAGTTGATCCATAATAGGACTCTCATTCATGAGCAGACACCCCTGCTGCACAAATGTCAGAAATTGGACTATTAGACTATTAGAAGCTCTTGCCATTATATACAATCGGATGCTGTGGAAAGACAAAAGGCCTTCTTAAGTCGGAGACTAAGTTAATATGCTTTTAATTAGACCACCCACAATGCAAAGATGAAGTACTTTGTTGGTTGCTAGGATGTCTCGCCTCAAAGGTCCACCTTCTTCTCATTCAATTTCTCTCCGATATGACAGGTTGCAGTCACGCCTCTATCGCTTTCCTTAAAGGACCAGGAAGATGCCACAGCTGCTACATCGGACTGGATTTCCTCTTTGCTTCAAAGAGAGCAATAAGGATTTGCCAAATTCAGCGACACGCGATATACATCCGAGATTGTAATGCTAGACTAGTTCTCAATTGATTTAAGATATGCTTAATTTTTCAACATATGTTTCTAAGTTATTGTTCGCTAGTTAAATTATTGGTAGGGTTTGGGTGGGGTTTGCAGTTTCTTTTTGACATGACCGAACTTGAGCACAGGGGTACAAAATACAGACCCTCTGTTTTGCCGAGATTGTTTTGTCGTCGCTTTCTCTGTTGCTTTCTTTTTTCACTTACAGCAAGAAGGAAGATTGGTCTTTTTGGCAATCTGGTTCTTGACACTTGAATGATTGTTCTGTCGACTTTTGAGTATTGAGTGATATCCAGTGCATGTCTGGTTTAACCCTTCTTTCATGGCTGGAGCAGAACTTTTCCAATCCAAGTCAGCTCATGATGTCATTCCCTTTGTTTCAAAGCCATGATGAAAATAAGTCCTTTCTTATAGATACAATCACATCGCCTTGCTCTCTGCGTAATGATCGGCATCACTAATTAGAATCTGGAGGAAGAAAGAAATAGAATGCATCGACTGGAAAAGAGGCAATGCTCGTCGAATCCTGGGGGAGAAGGAACTGGACCCTTAAGACTACGAGTGGAGTACAGGAGCCGGCACGCTTCACATGGGCGGTCTTGTTTGCATTTGGGCGTAAAGCAATAGGTAATATGATTGGAGTAGTGGTGTCAAACAGGTGTGTCGGGTCAGGTTTGGGTCAGATCGAATATGATTTGACACATATTGACCCATTTAATCCTTTTTGGACCTATTTTCATGCGGTACAAATGTAACTATCCATACCCGATCAAGCCATACCCAATTCTAGTGGAGTAAGATGGTTCAAACCTGGCTTTTCATGAATATGGAACCACATTCACTATATTTTAGTGCCCTGAATAATTCTCCTTGACATACCCGATCCGTATTATCTAAACAATTTTATATATAACCAAATAATAGAATACTTGTTTTTTTTTTATAATTTGATAAAAAAAATGATATTGCTAAAATATTTTCATGCAATACAAATTTCATTTTTTAGGAGGTTTTCTATTTTTATGTTCTATTTTCTTTTCCTTTTTTTCCCTCCGGCGACCGGCGGTGTGTGGCGGCGGCGTTCCACCTCTTGCATAGGTTTTACATTTTTTTAATTTTATTTTTCTTTCTTTCTTTTATTTTTAAAAATAATAGTTGAAAAAATATAAACTAATATACTTAAGGCCCATTGATCCAAGCCAAGTCCAACCTACTTAATTTTTTAGATGGGTCGAAAATGGGTTCAACCGTACAACTCATTTTTGACCCATCTAATTCAACTTTAACTTTTTGGACCTATTTTCACTTCGCCCTTTAAAAATTTATAGCTCATGTACAACTCATTTGTACAAAATATGAGTCAGAAAATGAATCAAGGGCCCATATTGACGGATCCAGATTGGAGTGAGGAAGTTTTGAATTTGCCAAAGAGAGAGCTTTGATTCTATATTTTAGGCGGTGGACGAAAAAACTAAACTGAACTTTTAACAGTACTAGTATATGTGCACGCGAGTTGTGTATGTAGGGGTGTTCTTACCTCGGCAAGGGGAAATAACGATTTATCGATATCAAATCTGTCGAAATGGATCATAAACACATTTTTAACTCGTATATGATGGATTATATACATTAATTATAGATCCGTCAAATGAGTGGGTCAGGTCATAAATGGTCCGACCCAAAACAGACCAATTTAACTCGTTTATAACCCATTTTATTGCAATGCAAACCTACTGACCCATATCCGACCTGACCCATACCCGATTTGCATTCCTAAATCACCTCCATATTTAATTCAATTTATGAATACTCATACCTAAATTGAGGTGGGAGTGCAGAGTGAGATCGTGAGATCAAGTGAGGGCAAGAGGGAATGAAGAGAGAATTATAGAGGTGTGTTGGGTCTAAACAAGTTGTAAAATCCATTTATGACCCATTTAACACTTATATTAAGTTAAATCCATTTATGACTCATTTATTGAATATAACTAACTCATATAATAACTCAGTTTGGGTACGAATTTTCCTAGATTGAATGAAATATGGGAGTGATTTAGGAATACGTTTCGGGTATTGGTCACTATATTTGCATGTCAATAAATAGGTTAAATGAGTCTATTTGGGTCAGACCATTTATGACCCGACTCGACCCAACACACTTGTTTGACGGGTCTAATCGACATATCGGATGCATTGCTTGTTTGCGGCGAAGGAGAGTGCCGTATATTTTTCGTTGAAAATCTCTCCCTTCATACCTAAATTTGTATATTTACATTTTCAGATTTACTTCTTCCCTTAATTTCAGGACAGGGTAGATCGAGGATGCTTGGGACGAGAGATTCCACGGCATGGGCAGTCATTGTTGGCGTGCTTCCGGTTCCAACCACGAAGTGCGACCAAGAAAGAAACAACAACAAGTGATCGAGCGTCAGAGGAACTCCCCTTAGTCAGTCTTCTTCATCTCAGCGAATCGGGAAGACGATGAAAATTATGAAATGAGTCAAGGAGATCGATGGAATTTGATTTGGGGGGGGGGGGGGGGGGGGGGTGGGGTGCGTTGTTGTTGTTTCATGCATGCAAATTTGATTACTCCGACGTTTCCTCCTCGACGACATGTCGTCTTTGATTTTTTCCATTCCGCAAGTTTTTGTCGTAGGAAAGACTTCGCGCGAAGCAGTTAGGGAAATAGAAAATTTGATTGCGTCCGTTCCAGTTAGATCAGGAAAAAATCCATACAAAGTTCCCTAGACGAGGGGAACACCTAGTCATGGCCATGGGCCGGGCTGGGCCCAGAACCGGCCTGGGTCAAACTCGGAACCGACCCGTTGATCGGGCCCGCGATTCCAACCCGGAATCGGCCCGTGGCATAAGGGCCCGGTTACGGTTTATTCAAACCTGGAACCGCCGATTCCGGGCAGGTTCTGAACCGTGAATTTTAAAAAAAAAATTAAAAAAATTAAAAGAGAGAAAGAGCCGTTGCCAAGTGACCGTTGGCAACGGCCACCAATTTTTTTTTCTTTCTTAATTAATTTCTAACCTATATTATAAATACCCCTTCCTATCTTTCTCTTTTTTTTCACACAAATTATTTCTTCATCTCAATTCTCTCAAACTCTCAATTATTCACAACACCTAATTTATTATTTTCTTTTCTTCAATTACGTTCTCTAATTTCTTATTTTCTTTATTTATTATCTTCTTTAATAATTCCTTATTTCAAATTCTTTTTTCATACCCTATTCTTTTTTTTTTGCATTATACAATATATTTTTTCTATATCAAAAAAAAAAAAGGCTAGGGGAAGTGGAAGTGGAAGTGGAAGTAGAACTAGTGACAACGGCAAGAACAAGATGGGGGAATCCGATTATCCTCCTAGTGATTATGAAGATTGGGGAGTCGAAGTTGATGTAAATGATGAAATCAACATTATTCCTAATATGGAGCAAGTCCAAATGCAAGAGAGTCTTCATCCTCTTACCGGTATCGAAGAAATGTCAACAACAAAGGGGCGGGAGTTTACTCGACGTATGGGACCACTTCATGAAAATTGAAAGATTTGATATAGCTCCAAAAAGGTATGATGTAGTTTGTAAACATTGTGGGAGTAAAATACAAATATATCGGTGGAGCCGGATATGGAACATTTACATTGCATCTTAAGGCGAAACATCCAACCAAAGCGGGAATTGACACCAAGCAACAACAAATTTCTGGGCACACCAATCCTAACACTCCTCCTTTATTTCATTATAATGAAAAAACTTATAAAGAAGAATTAGGTAAATTTATTTTCGTTGAACATTTTTCATTTAGTTTTGGTGAAAGATTTGGTTTTAATCAATTTATACAAAATGCACGTGTTTCACAAGCAAAACGTGTTCCTAGAAATACACTTAAACGCATAATTAAAGATCTTTATAAAAAAGGAAAAAAAGATTTATAATTTTTGTTTATGAATTTTAATGGACGTGTGCATATAGGTAGCGCTATTTGGAGTGATCATTGGCAAGTTCATTCTTATAATGGTATAACATGTCATTGGATAGATGATAATTGGAATATTCAAAAAAGAGTGATTGCATTTTAGAGTTTTTGATGATAGGCATATGGCAAATAATATTTATAGATTAATTAGGAAAATTTTAGAAGAATATTATTTGCTTAATAAAAATTTTTCAATTGGTTTTGATAATGCCGTAGCAAATACCGCTTCAATTGTTGAACTAGAAAAGATTTGTAAACCTATTTTTGGTGGATAATGTTTTCACGTTAGATGTGTTTGTCATGTTTTAAATTTATGTGTACAAGATGATTTAACAACTCTTGATATTTTTCTCGACCCAATAAAAATAGCAATGCAATTTTTATGGAAACATTCCCAAAAAATAAAAGAATTGTTAAAATTTTGTAGAGCAAATGGAAAAAAATCAAAAAGATTTCCAAGAGATGTTCCAAATCGTTGGAATTCTACTTGCGATTTGCTTAATGAATCTTCTGCATATAAAAATTTATTACGTGTATTTATTTCAGATAATATAACTCAAATTAATTTATACCCACAAAAATGGGATATTTGCAATTTTTTTTAGATATTTTAAAAGTTTTTAATGATGCAACTTATACTTTGTCCGGTGCTTATTATCCTACTACGCATTTATTTTTAATAGAATGTATTAATATTTTTGAAGTTTTTGAAGAAAATAAAAATGATGATAAATTAAGTGACACTATTTGAACAATGCGAGCAAAATGGTTACATTATTATAGGAAAATTCTCATTATTTATTTAGCAGCTTGTGTTTTTTATCCACGTTGTAAATTAAATGGTTTAGGTGATTATTTAAATATGTATTATGAATGTCTACATTTAATTGATGAGGTAAATATTAGAACTATACAAACAAGGGTTAAAAAGGCAATAATAGAATTATATAATGAATTTTGTAGTACATATAATCTAGGTGATAGTGGATCTTCTCAATCTAGTAACATACAAAGTGAGAACATAGGTAAAATTAGTAAAGGGTATCAACTTATGTTGCATAGGCAAAAAAAGCAAAAGGGAGCAATAGGAAGTAATTCTGAAATAGAGAGCTATCTAACCGTTTCTTTTGAGGTTGATGAATCTGAAGGTAGCACATATTTCACAATATTGGATTGGAGGAATAGACATTCCACCCAATATCAAATTCTTGCTCTAATTGCAAAATAAATTTTAGCAACCCCTTGTTCGACAGTTGTGGTAGAACAAACATTTAGTGCTGGAGGTAATATTTTGGACGGACGTTCAAGATTAGCTCCCGATTTGGTGGAGGCTCAAGCTTGTGTTGATGATTGGACAAAGGCTCAATATAGACAACAAGAGATAGATCGCAATAATGAAGCCGAATTCTTTGATGACGGAGATACCACCGGCACCGGTACCGGAATGGGTAGCGACGATTGAGGTTGAGGTAAGTATGGGGTTATCAAAGGTAAGAGAACTACATAGGTTTTGATTCTTCTATCCCCAAGAAGATATGTATGCACTTAATGATAATTCATTAAGTTCAAGCCCCCTGCTCTTTCCTTTCCCCCTAAATTTGATTACAATTTGTATTTGATAATTCATTATTTCATAATTCATTATTTGATAATTTGATTACAAATTCATTATAATTTAATTTTTAAACTCAAAAATCGTAACCAAAACCTGTAGTCATGGCCACGGGCCAAGGACCGCCGATTCTGGTTCATGAACCGGAATAGGGCCTGGAACCGGAACCGCCACTTAAAGGCTTAGTTCCGGTTCTCCCTAAATTGGAATCGAAACCGGCGGTTTCCGGCCCGTGGCCATGACTAGAAGCACCTGTGCATTGAAATCTCAGTAAAGAAGAATTTTTTTTTTTTTTTTGGGTCTGGAGTAAAGAAGAACTAAAAATGAACAAATAAAGAACTGTGTTGCCTCTACAGCATGTTATTCTGTACCATTTGGGACCTAAGTCAGGCCTAAATCTGTCATCTCTGCAATGAATTTCCCCGGACCGGAACGCGTTCAAAATGGCCGATCCATCGAACCGAGAGTATCTAATGAATCATGTAGACTACGGGTCCGTCGCCCCATGCAGGAGATCCGGGGCGAGAGGTGGATTCTAGGACTAGGCCGTGGCGATGGAATAGGGCCGTTACAGGTTAAGGAACTGTTAGCGCCGAGGCTCCTCGGGGATAGCTTCACGTGCTCGAGCGCCTTGAATTGTAGGCTCGACGGATACTCTCTCACGCACCCGATTCGCGGGCCTGCTCCCGTGCTCCATTTCTGCTTACAGACCGGTTTGTCTTCCTTGGCCTCGGTTCTGTCGAGCGCGCCGTCGTGGTATGCGCTTGAGATTGCAAAACTTGCGGTTGATTTGTCTTTGCAGTCTTCAGGGGGTTCAGACAGTTCCTCAAGAGCGAGTTTCGGCGGAATTTCATCGTCCGCTGCACATCGCTGTGGCATACAAGAACGGATGTCAGCTTCAACTAGTGAAGAAATGGTTTAGCTCAATAAGAAGCTGCTTCATTCATGCTTAAGGAGACGTTAGGAATTTACCTCGACATTGGTCAAGTCAACATTGTGCTCTCGAAGAAAGCTGATGAACTCCATGAAATTCTCTTCTGTTGGGTGGTAGTGACCACTGTAAGGCCATATCGCCTGCAATATGAGAGAAAATGAGAGATGATAAGGAACATCAATTGCCACGAGCGATACATTTTTCTTTAGATAGAAGCTGCCGGTTCGGGCATATATGTTTGTCTGTCGATGTTTGAGGGTACCTTGAGGATGCCGTCGTGTGCGACCAATCTCCCAGCTGCGGTGGCGGCTCCTCCCGCCAAGAAACTGGAGTGCTGAAATTGACCTTTTATCTTCCGTCCGACGTACAAATTCCTCGACGTGCTGAGGACAAAGATCCATTTCGATCCCTCCACCGTGTTAAGAGGCACGCTGCCTTTTCTATAAACAAGCTTCCCGTTCTCTATGATCACTTCATAAGCTTTCCTCTCTTTCTGTGAGAAAGCATAAACACATATCAGACAATATAGTGTCGAAAACGAGCATCGGTTTGGCCATAATATCGTGTCTAGGCCAAGCAATTTAAACCCTTACTCTGCTGTACTTACAGGTCCAAGATAGGTGACGCGCTGATGCTTAAGAGCGTTCCTCGAGCACTTTTCGAGATTCACTTCTCTTCCATCTCCGATGTCCAACCTTCAATTTTGCAGATGCGAGGTTAAAACCAGATCCCGGCATGCCATACTGTAGCTTTGTTGTTTATCAAGGATTTACCAGTAAAAGAAAGGTTGTGAGCTCTCACTTGCAAACCAGACATCGTAGTAGAACTGTAGACTGTGTCCGTAACGATGGCACGGGTCAATCTGTGAACGATGAGAAAGGGTCAATGGTTGAGTAATCCTTCTTCTTTTTGGATTGATGTCAGATCAGCCTATATAAAAGACATTCAAGACCTTTGAAATCATATTCAGAGGGTATAAGAAGTTTTCGTTGGCTATGGTTGATGACATCCGTGGTTGACAGTCCTATGTGAGGCAGGGAAAATTAGTCTAAAGGTATTGATTAACATAGTTCTCATCTTGGAAAAGTTCCTCTCTCAAAAGAACTAGTTCCATTGAGGTCATCTGATCATAGTATCCACGCGGAAACAAAGGATAATATCCCGTGACAGTAATTGTCGATTCGGCACTACTTCTGTTAATATGTGTAGTAACTTAGTGTAAGTTTCATTCTTGAGACTACAGAAAAAGCCCACAAAATAGGGAAAGAACTATACAGCATTAAGAACAGGTGCTTACAGCTTCAAGCCAGTGTCTCAAGGCTAGTTTCTGAGCTTTCTCATCCTTGGAAAGACCCTTCCCTACCTGCAAATCCCAATCTGAATCATACAACCGACTACCTCGAATAACCAAAAGACGAAAAAAGTGCATTTTTTTCTGCATTTGTTGTTGGGAAGATTGAACCTAGTAAAGAAACAAAGAGACCAAAAAGTTTCTCTAACATGGTGGAGAGGATGAGAATGAGACATTGGGATTTCAGCTAATAAGGTCAAGAAGGGCAGCATATATAGTTTGGAACAAGTCAATAGTCAAGATTGATTATCCGATGACAAGAGTTAATTCAAATGGTGTGCAAAAAAAGGCAAGAATAAGAAGAAAATTACCTTTGCAGCTCTTGTCCTTGCCCTTGCCCACCTTGAAACAGCAGTTTCTGGCTTTTCAGTGTCATAGTAAGAGACGGAACTCTGTCGAAGCTCTGTATAGTCCCACCATCTCCACCTGCGACACATCAGCAGAGACAATTGCATGATGAAAAAATCATCACAACCCAAAAAATAAAAAAAAATAAAAAGCTTAAACCCTCTCTCAACATAACTGCAAGTAGGGATCAACTAGACTTTACCAGAGCTCCTCAATGACAATTGCGCAATCTGCAAGGTTCCGTCTTGTTCGGTAGCTCTTGTAAACTTTCTGCAGCATAACGGCAGCCGCATTGAGCTCATTGGCCGGCGTTGGAGACATCGAATCCTCGGACTCAGATATTGTCTCGCCGGAATAATACAAGTCGATGGACTTGCACTCATCGCGGGAGTATTTCGCTTCAAAACATAAGCACTTCAACAGAAGTTGAGTCTTGGGCTCTAATTTCTCAGACTTATGCCTCTTGAGGTGCTTCTCCTTGGAATCATCCGACCTGTTCGCCCCATCCAAGACCCTTTTGCTGAAGCTAATCGCTCTAAGCGTCATCTTTCCGCGTTTCGCGTCGTAAGCGGCAGGAGGTTGCTTCTACTACCACTGTTCTGTCTGCATTTCAAAATTTCAAATTGTGTGATCAGTGCTTCAAGATTTTGTCAGGGATGAAAGATGCAGAGTGCCATACTGCCATCTGATGAAAAAATTCGGTCTCACGACCTCGACATGATTGAAGAGAACATTTTGATCTGGAATTCAATCTGAATCTATGACAATAATCTCAGTTCTTATTAATCTGGAACGAGTGCAGGCACCCTCATTTGATCTAGCTCTTCATTCGAACAAGATTCTGTCTTGTAATGTCCCACCATTTTCATCAAACACACGCAGCAAGACGAAAACTTTTGCATTTTTGCACCAGACAGACAAGAGATGGATGAACTTTTGCAGTTCTTGGAATCTCAGAATCACTTGAATGAGATGATTAAAAGCACAACATCCCTTCTATGAACAGAATCTGAAAAGCCAAGAAGATGAGTTCTGCATGACTCAGCAGACACAATGAACACAATATGAAAAACCAGAAACTGAACGAATGAGCCATGTCACAGAGAGAGAAACACTTACCTCAACCAGGCTCAAAGAGCATTAGCAAAAAGCAAAGTGCTGTTCAACCAAACATAACATCAGTGTTCATATGTCTATGAATTCTCCTTCTGAACCGACCAGGTTCCCCTTTTATACAAGCAGCCAACCACTGGAACGTGGAGCCCACAATGTACGTGCAAAGGCACAGCATTTAGATGGGGGCTTACTTTCGACCAAAAAAAAAAAAGATGGGGGCTCACTACAGCGAGATAACCTCGTACCGTCTCGGCAAAGGACATTGGCTTTGTTGCAGTGAATTCTACTCATCAAAAGTAAAGTGTATTTCATTTTCTGTAAATATTCATATTTTGCAAAAGGAGAATGAAATTTTTCGTGTGGACATCCTACTTTTCGCGGTATATCTCATTGATCTGGATTATTCGTAATATTTTTCAATTGGTAAGAGATCTAACCTTATAAGTCAAAAACTTATAAGGTGAAAGCAAAACTTATTTTGAAGTTCAAACGTTTGAGAATATTCGACATTGACCAAGAACCAACTATGAGCCTGGAGTCTTAGATTTGATATACCGAAGTGTTTTGTACGATCGGTTTACCGCGAGATGATTTCTGGCGAATCGCTCGATCCATCTATATGCATCCGGCATTTGTCGGGCATATGATTTGATAGGACTTATGCTTTCTCATTGACAAAAGAAGTTCGAGCTTTGCTACCGTCTACCCTTTGTCATAGAAAATGAAACGCAATGAGGAAAAAAAATTATTTTGAACTTTAGACGTTTGAGAATATTCGGTAGTGACCAAGAACCGACTTTGAGCCTGGAGTCTTAGATTTGATATACCGACGCGTTTTGTACGATCGGTTTACTGCGAGGTGATTTCTGTCGAATCGCTCGATCCATCTATATGCATCCGACATTTGTCGGGCATATGATTTGGTAAGACTTATGCTTTCTCATTGACAAAAGAAGTTCGAACTTCTCTACCATCTACCCTTTGTCATAGAAAATGAAACACAACGAGGAAAAAACATTGCATGAAGTTGTGACAAAAGTAGGATAACAATCTACTTGTCAAATCTGCCTTTTTCCATGGAAGCTTCACACCATGTAACACCTAAACCGCTTGTCAAACCCCACGATGTTCTGGGATATTTAGTAATGTCAATCTACTAATTCTCCGGCAATCATGTTGGCTTGGAGGGCAAAAGAACAATTCAAAATGTTTGAAAATACGTTCAATTGTGATAAAAATTCAATTGAATTGGGAGTCTTGCGTGGGTGTTGCACCACGACCACTCGTGGCTTTGAACATGAACATTTCAAAATTTCTAAGTAATTTGAGCAGTTTCTTGCGCAAGAATTGGTCAAGCAACCAAAAGGGCGCGTAGGGATTGATCTGTGTTCTGCACTTCTTGTAGTTTTCTTGAGTTCGAGTCCACGCCACCCCGGATGCATAATCGGTCTTTCTTTTGAAGATGCTAGAATTCGATTATGGAACGGCGAGAGCCGACTCTTGTTATTCAAATCCACCGACGGTGGAAGTTGATTGTCGGAAGAGAAGACGGGTAAAATGGTTGACCAATCTGATTAACAAAAATTAGAGCATGTATTAGCAGTGTAAAGAGAGGCTACATTGATGCGAATCTCTCACCAACAGTCGAATCAATAGTGGATAAGATCGTTTGTAGAAACTATTTTTCCACCGACGGAATATGCTAAGATTACTCAGAAATTAATAGGAGACAATATCTTAATAAAAAATTACAAAAAATTACAAAAAATCCCCCAAATTCGCGCTCTGCATTCTCTCTAATTTCAGAACCCGTACTTTGTGGATTTGAAAATTCTGAAGTCTAAAATAAGATAAAATTAGAGGTTCTTTATGTAATTTTGCTTAATTAAAAAAATTTCTTACAAAAATTGCTTTTAAAGAAGCCTTCGACGTGTGAAAACTTTTTCCAGAGGAGTCTTTCTCGTAAAACGTAATCTCCGCAATCTGTCGGGTCAAATCGTTTGGTGAGATTTTGTCAAAGGGACCGGTCAACATCCAGAAATTTCTCTTCTCTATTTAGTCTTCACTTTTCATCCATTCTTTTTCCTGATGTTTATTTCTTCTTGTGGCGGCATATTCCACGTGTACAAGCTGCCCTTTTCTCATTTATTAAAATAAAGTTGTACAACCTTATGTAGCGTAATGAAAACGAACGACCATACGAGAAATCTTAGGCTGGCGCTATTTTTTATTTTTTATTTTTATTTTTAATTAAGAATTTATCCGCTACATGATGGTCATCGTTCGATAGGATACTTGAACAAGTCATTCATCTTTCGCACGGACCTCGTTTATCTTATCGTTTAACAACAGTCTTATAATGTAATTATAATAAATGAAAATTATGGAGGTCCATGTACTTGGTTGACACCATCCCATGCAACTTCTAGACCACACGCGTAACGACTTCAATTATGGTCTGATTGACCTACGAATTGTAGCTCATATCACATTGGCAATATACATAATGTTGAATGCATACGCCATTATATACAACGGTTTAGTAAATCATATAATTAGGATTTTAGGGCAAGTACTAAAAGTTTTATCTTTGCATTCGAGAAGGTTCAATCTCGTAGCATGGAATATAAACTCATGCAGTTTTTTTTTTTTTCAATTTCCAAGAAAATACAAGTGAACGGAAGTAATTAATGTGAATTTTCTTCGGTTTAGGTACGTGTGAAACTTCGGTTGGGGGTGGTGGGATGCCTTTAGGATATAAGTTTGGTCGAGTCATGGTTGTAAAAAAATCGAATTAACCTAAACCAAATTATAAATTGCAGAGTTTTTTTTAATTAGTTCTTTATTTTAATTTTACAAAATACAATGAAAAATAAAGGGGTTGTTTTTAACCATAGACAACAATAAAGGGTTTCTCCATATGAATGCCCAACCCAATTTTTTTTTTGGTCGAAAGAAAGATTCAATTCATTGATCAGGATAATATTTGAGAGGTACATAGAATGCTTTCAAGCTCCCAAATAACTCCAGAAAAAAGCAGATAACAGAAAGCAAATTCTGCAGCTATAAGCACACTCTCATTCTTCAAGAATAGATCTGCCACCATAAAATTTCGGTGGCCGATCACCTGATTCGGTGATGAGCACACACCTAGAACTCCCACACCAATGCCCAACCCAACTCGATCAGCCAATCCGTGGTAAATGTTAAAATCAAGTGAACTTTTGCCCCGTTGGACAAAAATACCATAATTTTTCAGACACCCATATAAACTCACGAACCTTTATACGATGGACTGAAATATCTGATGTTAATTTTGTTTTTTATCCAAGCAAATTCCTGTGGCACGTTGACGTGATTAACAGTGACGTTTTAGAAAAGCATAATTGTTAGAGAAAAGAGTTACAACGGTCTTTTAAAATGTTGTTAAAAGTATATTAGTCCCAAATACAAAAAATAAAAACGATGATGTTTTAGAGAAACTATGTTGAAGGCTTTTGTTAACGAGTGTTTGGCATCTTTTGGTTCTTGCAGATGTATCTCCTTCTCATGTCAACGCTATTAGCCATGTCATTATGTGCGACTTCGGCTTGCATGGATGAATAACTTAACAATGGGCATTTTGTTTCTAGGCTGTTTGAAAAGTGAGGGTGGCGAAAGTTTTTGTATTTTTTTTTATTTGGCCGCCAATTTGTCCACTACCGATGATTAAATTTTCAATCGATTTGATTATATTTGAACAAGTATGAGACTATAAATGTCACGGGGATAAAGTTCAATAACCAAATTGGAATATAGCGATTTTTAAAATTTTTAAAGACATCTCAACCCCTGAGATTGTCGCGATTGGTTGCGACACCAAGGCTCTTCCAGCTCGGGATTTGAATCTAACCTGTTCAAATCTCACCGACCACATGAAAATTACTAAAAGTCATCGATACTTGCACGGGTCAAAGACCCGAACTTAATTGGCCCGTAGAGTTTGCGGAGTGTTCCATAAGTCTCCTTAGGCCTCTACGCTAGTACCCCGCATTATCAACGAGTAAGAACAAAGAAAGACAAAAGAAATCAGAGACGGGGTCGATCTGTTGCCACAAAATAAACACTTGGTTTGGATTGAAAACACAAACACACGCCCCCCTCGCAAAGTTATCCAATCGACGATGGAGCATCTATCTCCGAACAAAAAGTTTCAGACAAAAGACTTGCTGGGTTCGCGACTGCTTTATTGACGCTGTCCGAAGCTTTGGAGCTATCGTCGCTTCCCATTCGGATGGAAACATCGACAGCAATGAGTCAACCACGTAACATAATGGCGACACCGATGAAGAGGGGAGGAGCATTTCCCCAAGAGATTCCCTTTATCCATTCGTGATTTTACCCTCCATCTTTGATCTCTCCCCACGTCCAGATGCGCGCAGACGCTGTTCAGAAACGACGATAATAATTATGTAATTCGTATACGTATTGGAACTAGACTCGAGGGAGAGTCGCTGTCGGTCTCGACATTTCTATCCGACTTCCGACAGACCGGCTCAGCTCAGCTCGAGCAGGAAGCTTCTTGGAGTCCGAGGCTAGTTGAGGGCATTCCTCTTGCATAGTTGTTTTTGTGTTTGTTTCCACACGGTTTGAGGACGAAAGTTGCACGTACCCACTGCGTCCCGTGGCCGTAAGAAACGCTCGAGGGTTGTTTTTTCTTCTTCTTTTTTTCTTTTTTTTTTGGGGGATTTTGGGGGTTTGCAGTCAAAACTCTATCTTCTTTTTGACCCGTGTAGTCACGTTCAACGATGCAGAAATCTAAGAGGAAGGAAAAAAAAGTTCTTGATGGGACCTTTCTTGTCCATCAAAGATATGCGGGGGTTGTGTTTCCATGACTTGAGGGTGGAGCTTTGAGGTCAGTCTTTGGATAGTGAAGACCTGTTATGATGAACAAACGAAACTACGCAACTCCAGTTTCTGTCAAGAAGAGGAACTATTATGATGAACAAAAGAAACTGCCCATCTCTAGTTTCTGTCAAGAAGGGCTAGAGAAATTCGTACTCATGTGATCGTAACCGTATATGCAGTTCTCGTCGTCGTAAAAAACGGTGACTTTGATCGAGTTGAATCAAATTTGGTTGCAGAAGTAGACGTTGGAAACTCTACCGATCTTGTCGAGTCGGATCGAATCCGGCAGCGTAAGAGATGCATAGCATCTGCAGCTTTTTTTTTTCTTTTTCTTGATGCAGCAAGAGCACGCGACTTCCTATGCAATACTACCGTTCTACTTTAGGAAAATGTTGAGAACTTTAGCCCAGTATGCAATGTGGTCCATGAACTTTCAATTTGACCAATGTGGTCCCTGAACTTTTGGAACATGTTCAACTTAATCTCTGAACTATAGGAAGATGTTATGGACCGTATTGGTCAGATTAAAAGTTCAGGAATTGCATTGCACAATGAGTCAAAATTCAAGGACCATTTGTGTCATTATCCCTTCTGTTTTATGTTCCTGTTTATCATCAAGAACATACATCCATCTCCGATAATTTTTTCATCAATCGAAGCTATTGGACCATGCGGGTCTTCCAAGGAGGCATGGCCACGGTTCGGGAACCGCTGGTTCCGATTCATGAACCGGGGGTTCCGGTTCGTGGCCATGGGGGAACCGGAACCGGAACCGATTCCGGGCCGAAATCGGCCCGTGGCCATGCCTACTTCCAAGTACTCTTGCCAATTCTTTGCCTCACGATTTAAGATATTGGGCCAATAAGTGGCCCGTTAATAGGCCCAAAGCCCACTAAGATCCATCCACCTCCTGAAGAAGTGACGGCGAGGTTTGGATTCAGCTTGCTTTTTTCTCTCTCGCAGAGCTCCCATGGCAGAATCAGCAAAACCGGATCACAGTGACTCATCATCAGGTTTTTACTCTATCTGGGTCATGTCGCATCTATTTCAATCTTGATTTTGTTAAATATTCTTCGTCGATGCGTCGTTATGAGCTACAGTTTCTTATTCTCTATTGTTTGTTCGCGGAAGAGTTTGTTCCTTCGAATTTACTGTGATCGTTGCGTTTATGTTGAAATTCATGTCCTTTTGGTTCGCCTTGATGCAATCACAAGTTCTTGCTTCCATGAACTCTTCAAATCTGCAATTTTTAGCTGAAAAAGAACAGAAAAATCGCTTTTTTCATGTGTTTTGTTCATTTCTCTGCAGTAGAAACACTCTTCTTGGAAATGAATGGAAAAAAGAATAGTTGATATACTCGTGTAAGAATTCATCCTTCCAGTGGATTTTGAGAAATTTAATTTCAGGATAATTGCGTCGCCCTCCCTACAATTGTGAGAAGCCCAAAGGAATTTGTATCTGATTATATTGGTTTTTCACAATTCCATTGTTTTTCCCTCTTTAATATGAAAGGGAAAGATGTCAAGGCTCCAAACATATTTGAAAGAGCTAAAGAAGAGGTTGAGGCAGTGTTCCACGCCAACAGATCGCCGCGCCACCACAAGGAAACTCATGGGATGAGCAACGACATTGACGAGAACACGCCGGTCGACGAAGTCAAGGGGCCGAGTGTATTTGAGCGCGCGAAGGAAGAGATAGAGGCCATCGTTGGGGCGATCCATCCAAAGAAGGATTCGGATGGTCACAAATGACGTGACTCGGCAAGGGTACTCTTCAAGCATCTGTCATGTGTAGTTCGAGTACCATCGAGGTATCTGCTAGTCGTGGTATGTTGAGAGAAGGAGAGCATTCGAACAGTGATGTGTATCAGTGTTTGCTTTTAGCTGTGAAGGAATTAAACTTATAGATCAACTAGAAAGTATTGTTTGTATTTTGATCGTTTCATTTACATGGAATCCTTTTAGCTCGGGTATGTTGAATTTGAATTTGATAGGTCATGGAAGGTGATGGCAATATCTATGGCTCCTTGCAAATACTATCTTTCAATATTCACAAGGTTCGGGCTTAAATCTGAAAATGAATCTATTTAACTCCATATTCCTCTTTTTCTTTACCACACTCCATATTACTGTTTGTACCCAATACTTTTGGTTGACTGGCTCATTGCACAAGTTGGTCTGCAGTGGTCGCTGCATGCATCTGTGACAATATGGCTACTTAAATACTTATTTATGTATCGACCTTTTAACCTGATTGCTGCTGCGGCAACAATTGAGGATATAGTCGTGATGATTGAGCGTTTTGACCGGCTGCTCCCAGGTTATAATTGCATTAGCGGGCAAGTCCTGGAACTGTGAAAATAGTTGTGTTAAAAGTCTGTTTGGAGGACGGTGAATTGCAGAGTTTGGTCGCTCTAATGCTTTGGACAACTTCAGCTTCTTTTGCAATTGGTTGAAGATTCGCCCGGTTAATGTAGAACGCATATATGTTTTGGCTCACGTGTAGACTGAATCGAGTCGATTACGTAGACTAATGATATAGTACTCCCTGTGTACACGAGTCTTCTCGATGGAAACAGAGGGGGTATGATGAAAATATGGTTTGGGCGAGGATGGTGATGCCGTGATTCGGCTTCGCACTGCTTCATTGCCATCTGGAATGCTGTGAAAAGAGTAGCAATGGAGTGCATGATATGGTTCAGCATTCTGCAATCCTTGTGCCTACCTTACGTGTGCTTCACGGAACTCCTTTTGTTTTTCTTTTAAAGGAAAGTCTGTGCTAATCTTCTTTGAATGGGATAGTGCATATTTCCCTTTGTGAGAAGTAAGTTGACCCCTTATCCACACCTATAAAATACCTAATCATACCTGAATTCAAATGTACGTGAGAAACTGCTCAGCACTCAGCAGCGGACTCAAGTCGTCAAATCCTTTCAGGTTTGTCAATGCATTTGATTAGTTTAGCTTATCTCATACTTTGATTGTGATTTCTTGTTGTCACATGGTGCTTTTGATTCAATTCTGGATGGCCCATATCAGGTCTGTCTGTGTTGACCGGCTAATGCAGCTTCTAAGTTTATAATTATTGTGTCCACTTGTGAATTCCTAAGCTGATACCTGAAGGAATAATCTTTCATGTTGTTTATACTGTGGCATCATTTGGAGGAATTTTAATATATTGCTGTCGGCTGGTAGGATGGCAAGAGTTGAGTAAGATTTTGAAATGAAAGAGAGCAGTCGAGTCAAAACTCCTGGTCCATTCAAGTACAAAGCCAAAGTGATGGGGCTCTTCACTTGAATATTTCTGCTAAAGCGAGGCAGGTGGACCATATGGTGTCTCCATCACTTGAAGAGATTCAACTCACTGGATTGAGCCACTGTCAAGTTTCCCTTGAAGCCGACCCCATAAGATCCGAAGACTTGTCAGAAAAAAGAAGAAGGAATGATTCAATTTGTCAAATCGCAAGTCTCACTTGCCATTCCTGTTACTGTCCTATTATGTGCCCGTGCTTTCTCTGAAGTCTTAAAAAGGAGAATACGTAAAGCAGCTGCATGTCTAAAAATCTTAGGAACATAATCCTAGTGGAGGGCAAAGGCAACAAAGAAGATTCATGCATGGAACAAATTCACATAGGATAATGTCCTCGGAATAGAAAAGTTCTGGCACGATCCCCAACTCGCGTGCGCCGGGATCATGCAGTGATGGCTCGTTGGACTGGGCAATCGAATGTTTTCTTTTGAACTCATTTGCCATGTGACTCGGTGTTACATAATAGGTGATGAACGCAAAATAAGTGACTTATGTCAGATTGAATTGTTATATGTGTTGTCAAATGGACATTACTTCTGTTGATTTTCTTTTCAGTCCTGGAAGTGGATCCATTCCGAATCCTATAATGTAAGCGTGATTAAACAGTAACAACAGTACTAAAGCCTTGGAAGAACTGGAATAGATATGTAACTTGTCTAGAATGCTAAAAAGATCAGCAAAAGAACACTATTGAGAACTGATATTCAGATAAGGAGAGAAAAGGAAAAGGAAGATAAATTAGTTGGTAGATTTATGTGAGATTGGCTGAATTAAGTGAATCTTATTTAGCACTAGGCAAATATTTGATATTTTCTCCCTAGCTAGTGGTGGTCCTCGTGGAGGTTCTCACCTCAAATCAGGTATGAATTTCTTTGTTAGAGGTGTTCCAGAAATGTCCGTGATCGAATGAGATATGCATTCCTCGATTAGAGGGGCTCCAGAAATATCTGTGGCCGCGTAAATATCTTTACGAATTAATGCATTGGATCGAATTGCAAGATGAGAAGATTTTTACAAGTTAGACCTTTCGTCGTCATTTTGGGGAAAATCATTCAGAACGAATATATTAAATACTCGTGACTCAATTGGTGAAATAGTCAAATGTATATATGATTTGATTTCTTGCACACCGTTTTTTTTTTTGATGAGAATGTGCACCGTTTAGCGTAGGAGCGATTGTCTAATTGACTTTGTTTTTTCTCTAGCTGTACTAATTAATCATTATTAGTGAGGCATAACAATTTTTCACAAAAATTTCTACACGTATTATTATTATTATTTTGGTCGAACTACACGTAGTAGTTGATCTCGCAGTAAATAGACCTTACTTGAAAAGAAAAAAAACTTCAATGCATCAAATTGATAACGTAATTTCCGTCTATGAAAGATTCAATTAACGGTTCACATGGATTTTGCTCCATTCAATAACAAGCAAGTTTATACACATGATCAAAAGATGATACGGCCCTTTGAATCTAGATCACTTCACATAAGCGTCACGATTTAGTATTGAACATCGGATGATAAAAACTAGGAACCTCTCCACAAGAGGGTGGATGGTGCAAAGCTGTTCGGGAAAAGAAGTTCACGACCCGCGAGCCTTCCAACTTCATTGAAATTGAAGAATCAAAGCATTTGTCCTCTCTTCCAAGAGAATTCGCGGCATGCCAAGCCCCGATAAAGTTCTTTGCATGGAATCAAACTGCATGCTCCACCGTTGCTATGCATTTCGAGCTCACGAGTTATTATGCATGGCGAGGGTAAAAACGCTGGTGTGTCTCTTCTCATCCTGGCTGGCTATTAATTTTTCATGCTCTCTTTGCCAGGTCATTTTTGGCATGCAAAGATTGCAATATTGGCTTTCCAAGAAATAAAAACTGAACAATAACGAAAAATAGTGACATATTAGGAAACAGAGTGAGTGATGGCTGATGAGAACATAAATTTAGGGTGTCGATGGTTTAGATCTGCCATCGTCTTTTTTTCTTTTTAACTTCTCTCTCTCTCTAACTCTTTGTCTCTTGATCTTCTCTCCCCTGCAATTGATCTGCAACAAGCTGAGTTTTTGGCTATTGCCCTTCTCTGTTTGTTTGATTTCTCAAGTGGGTTTTTTTTAGCTGGGAACGACGATCATCAACTTCCTGATTTCAGGTGATTTTTCTCCTATTTTAGCGTTTTGTTAACGTGTTCTTCGTTATTCCAGGCATCTGAAATGTGTTTATAGTATTTTAGATGAAAAGCTTGCACTTGTCTCGCCAATTGATGGTCGGGTTTGGCTGCATTCTCCCGTTCTTATATCTATTTGGGTTTTCTTGAATTTCAGAATATTTATATTGTGTGTATATATATTTTTGGAGAAGAACTGTGGTGAATTCGAGACAATGTTTGTGATTTCGGCTCTCAACATGAGGTTTATTCTATCTTCTAAGGCAAGAAACTGTCACAAACCTGTACAAAATTGGCTGTGTTAAATCAGTTCTCTTAGGATTCCCCAAACCCAATTGTTCATACAAAGAGGAAAAAGAAAAAAAATTTAATCTTGGCTGTGCAAGAATATGGAATTCAATTTCTTGTTCGAACATGAGCTCCCCGTTTCAATTTTAATGGGATGAGGTTTAGCGTGCTGGTGATCAACAAGCTTATTGCTCAATGTGCTGATGTTAATGAAATGATCATTCTTTGATATTAGGCCGAAGAAGAAGGAACTGGTACTGTGATTCTGCATGAGGAAAGTCTTTGAGGACACTGTCAAAGGTTCTTCATCACATCTTTTCTTTTAGTTACTGAGTTTGACGTTACGTCGGGAAGCACCATGAGCAATTCATGTCGGTGTCGACAGCTTTGGTTAAAATATGTTGGACAGCAGTGTGAATGAGGTGAGGTAGCCAAGGATGGCGCATGGTCGGATAAGGGCGAGGATCCGCCGGAGCCACCTCTACACGTTTGCTTGCCTTCGCCCGAGCACTGTCGAGGGCGATGAACCGCACTCTATCCAAGGCCCTGGATACTCGAGACGTGTTCATTGCAATGCATCCCATATGCACAAGAAGATGCCTCTCAACTACTCCTCGAATTATATATCCACGACCAGGTACAATGTCGTCACTTTCCTGCCGAAAGCATTTTTCGAGCAATTCCGCCGCGTCGCCAACATATACTTCCTTGTTGCCGCAATCTGCTCTCTCTTTGCGTTCTCTCCGTTCACGCCATTGAGCATGATCGCCCCTCTGGCATTCGTTCTTGGGGTTAGTATGGCGAAGGAGGCTGTAGAAGATTGGCACAGGTTTATTCAAGACTTAAAGGTTAATACCCGCAAGGCTAGTGTCCATAAAGGAGGCGGCATCTTTAGTCGTAAGCAGTGGCGGAAGATTCGGGTGGGTGATGTTGTGAAAGTGGAGAAGGATAAATTTTTCCCCGCAGACTTGCTTCTGTTGTCGTCCAGTTATGAGGACGGCCTTTGCTATGTAGAAACTATGAATTTAGATGGCGAGACAAACTTGAAGGTGAAGAGAGCGCTGGAGGTCACCTTACCATTAGATAGCGATGAGAGTTTCAAAGATTTTGCTGGAGTGATCAGATGCGAAGATCCAAATCCTAGCCTTTACACTTTCGTGGGTAATTTGGAGTACGACAGGCAAATTTATCCCTTGGATCCGAGCCAGATCCTTCTTAGGGACTCGAAACTGAGGAATACGGCTTACATTTATGGTGTGGTAATTTTTGCTGGCCAGGACAGCAAGGTCATGCAAAACTCGACTAAGTCCCCTTCTAAGCGAAGCAGTGTTGAGAAGAAGATGGACCGCATCATCTATGTTCTGCTCGCTAGTCTTCTGGCACTCTCCATCATTAGTTCAATGGGTTTCTTTATACAGACAAAGTATCAGATGCCGGATTGGTGGTACTTAGAACCTCAGAGTCCTCAATTTTGTTATGACCCGGACCAAGCGGCTGCGTCAGGGTTCTGCCACTTCATCACTGCTCTCATGCTGTATGGCTACTTAATACCCATCTCTCTGTACGTGTCGATTGAGGTGGTGAAGTTTTTACAAGCTATATTCATAAACCAAGACATCAACATGTACGATGAGGAGAGCGGAGTTCCTGCTCAAGCGAGGACGTCCAATCTGAACGAGGAATTGGGCCAGGTTGATACGGTCCTGTCTGATAAGACGGGAACATTGACCTGCAATCAGATGGATTTCCTCAAGTGTTCTATTGCCGGTACAGCATTTGGCGTGCGCGCCAGCGAAGTTGAGATTGCCGCTGCTAAGAAGATGGCCATCGATACTGAGGAGCAAGAATCAGATGCTTTGAGTCATCTCAGGGCATCAGAAATCAAATTGGAGAGAGTAGTTACTTTGGCAGGCGAAAAGGGTCCGAAACCGAGCATCAAGGGCTTCAGCTTTGATGATAGTCGTCTTATGGGGGGGAACTGGATGAAGGAGTCCAATGCAGATATGATCTTACTGTTTTTACGAATATTAGCAGTTTGTCATGCAGCGATTCCCGAGGTAAATGAAGAGACTGGCGACTTTACTTATGAAGCTGAGTCACCGGATGAAATAGCATTTCTTGTTGCAGCAAAAGAATTCGGGTTTGAGTTTGTCAGAAGAACTCAATCAAGCGTATTTGTCCGTGAGCGATATCCTTCCTCGGGAAATCCAATTGAAAGGTAAATGTTCTGCTGAAATATCTAGTGACTCGGTTTTGTCCAAGTTCCGTTGCTTTCATAGAGCATTTGGTTATCTACTGCTGGAATATTTTCAGGGAATACAAGATTCTTAATCTCTTGGACTTCACTAGTAAAAGAAAGCGAATGTCAGTGATTGTGCGAGATGAAAACGGGCAGATTATGCTAATGTGCAAAGGCGCTGACAGGTGAGGCTCATTGCGATACACCTCTTCTGATGAATAAATGGAAATATTGCCTTGTTAATTTATGGCAGGATCATTTTTACGTGTGGTTTCAACCAGGGAGGATCGATGCTCCACAGCCGTACATAGATGCATCATTTTCTTCTCAAACTAGAGGATAATTTTGGCATCAAGACCGACTATTATTTTGTGTCTTTACATCGTTTTCTTTTCAAGATCATATTGCCCTACCTAGTTCTGCTTATGATTCGTTTCATCTGTTTGATCCCTAAACCTTCCTACCCTTAACTCTGCAGCATCATTTTTGAACGCTTAGCTAAGAATGGAAGAACGTATGAGGAAAGTACTACAAGACACTTGAATGAGTATGGAGAGGCCGGGTTGCGCACGCTGGCGCTTGCTTATAAGCCACTCGACGAGGCTGACTATACCGCTTGGAACAATGAGTTTGTCAAAGCAAAGACTTCGATCGGGGTCGACCGAGAGGCAATGCTTGAGAAAGTATCTGATATGATGGAGAGGGAATTGATTCTCGTGGGTGCTACGGCTGTAGAGGACAAACTACAGAAAGGGGTAAAAAAGAAGAGTCCTCTCAAAATTTACCGGGATAATATATCGGTGCGGTTCAGCATACCTCAACTCTTACCTTCTAAATCTTTTATAGGTACCTCAGTGCATCGATAAACTCGCCCAAGCGGGCCTTAAGATCTGGGTTCTGACTGGAGATAAGATGGAGACTGCAATCAACATCGGGTAAGTTGAAGATTAAGTGGACTTCCCTCCTTGGTTTACTCCACTTCAGAGCTTTTACTTGGTTAATTTCATTCTTCATTTGAAAATGATCCATCTAGAAGCTTATGAATTGGTGTTTTCTTCTTTCTGAATGCAGATTCGCTTGCAGTCTGCTGAGGCAGGGGATGAAGCAGATTTGCATATCGGCAATGAACTCTGACACAAACCCAGATGTGAAAAAGGTACGAATGCTTTGAGAAAGAGTCAGAGAAACCAATTTCAGGAAAATGATTTTCATTCGAGGATAGACTTCGTTGCTTTTTGTCACCCATCAGGCCGTGAAGGAAGACATTTCGATGCAAATGACCAACGCCTCCCAAATGATCAATCTTGAAAAGGATCCGCACGCTGCATTTGCATTAATCATCGATGGTAAAAGTCTCACTTATGCTTTAGAAGATGACATGAAGCATCAGTTCCTCAGATTAGCAGTTGATTGCGCGTCAGTCATATGCTGTCGTGTCTCTCCGAAACAGAAAGCGCTGGTAGGTTTTCTCTATGCTTCTAATGATTGGAATTTTCTGTAGATGTTCTATTTACAAGAATTACGGTAGATGTGATTATCATGGGCTAAATAGTTTCCGTCTGTACTTCAACTATTCAAATATTGGTGGCAGGTGACAAGGTTGGTGAAAGAAGGAACTGGAAAAACGACTTTAGCGATTGGTGATGGTGCCAATGATGTTGGAATGATTCAAGAAGCCGATATTGGAGTAGGGATTAGTGGGGTTGAAGGTATGCAGGTTAGTAATTCTTTTTTTTTTTTCCCTGTTTTCTCGATTTGTGAGAGAGAGATGCTTATCCTCACGATGTTTCCCCTTCCCAACTTGTCTTGTCGTCTTCAGTCTCAGTTAGAGTTCTCATATCACTCAGTAGGTACTTGTCCTTGTGGATGTTATGTCGAACTTATGGCCTGAAAAATGTTGCAGGCAGTCATGGCTAGTGATTTTGCTATCGCCCAGTTTCGGTTTCTGGAAAGACTTTTAGTAGTCCATGGGCACTGGTGCTACAAGAGGATCACTCATATGGTATCTGAGCTTTTTCACATCCATTCTCTCGTCTTCCACTGAATATACCATGAGTGTACCCAAAAGGAAAGCTTCACACACGCACGATGATGCATGAGAAAGTTTCACCAGTTCCTATATTCCTCTTTTAACTGGAACTGTCATCTGTTCAGATATGCTATTTCTTCTACAAAAACATAGCATTCGGCTTGACCTTCTTCTACTTCGAGGCTGTCACGGGCTTCTCGGGACAATCCATTTATGACGATTGGTACATGATACTCTTCAATGTCTTTGTCACATCAATTCCTGTCATTTCGCTCGGCGTATTTGAACAAGACGTCTCCTCAGAAATCTGCTTACAGGTTAGGCTATCAAAAAGCATTTTGAAAGTTCCTAGTGTTATAGATGACTTTATGCAGATCTCTTTTCTTTTCCTCCTTTTTGTTGTTCACTCTCTTGCTAATGTGCATATTACTCTGCTTCTAGTTTCCGGCTCTGTATCAACAAGGGCCTAGAAATTTGTTCTTCAACTGGCACAATATACTCGGAATGATGTTCAACGGCCTAATTGCTTCGATAATCATCTTCTCGTTCAATGTCCTCCTCTTTGCCGAGCAAGCGTTCCGCAGCGGAGGGCAGACTGCCGACATGGCGGTCATGGGGACCTCTATGTTCACTTGCGTAGTTTGGGTGGTGAACTGCCAGATCGCGCTCTCGATGAGCCACTTCACTTGGTTCCAGCATATCTTCATATGGGGAAGCATCGCCCTCTGGTACTTGTCCCTCTTCGTCTATGGCATGCTTTCCCCGGAGTACACAGGCAATGTCTACCAAATCCTTGTCGAAGTCCTGAGCCCCTCGGTGAGCTTCTGGTGGATCGTCCTCGTGGTCACGGTCACCTGCAATCTGTTCTACTTCCTCCACATATCGATCCAGCGGTGTTTCTACCCGATGGACCACCACATCATCCAGGAGATCAAGTACTCCAAGAAGGACGTCGAGGACAAGCACATGTGGACCCGGGAGCGGTCGAAGGCGAGGCAGGAGACCAAGATCGGCTTCACGGCCCGTGTGGAGGCGAAGATCAGGCATTTGAAAGGGAAGCTGCAGAAGAAGCAGTCGATCCTCGGAATGCATTGTGCAGTAGCCACATCACGATGAGAGGAAAGACAATAGATCAAGCAGGCAATCGACATCGTCGGACTGTTCATCCTCCGATTCGGCTTGATCGTATTATCTGCATTACACAGTTAGTGTAAAACGGGAGATACCAGTTCAACGAGGAAACACAATTGATAGGAAAATCGATAGATCGCCTGTTGTATAGGCACATTTTTGAACCTGCTTCTTAATTTTTAGAACAATGTGCGGTTCAACTCGATTTCGCATTTGACAGAAACGTTGAATCGATCCTCTGGCAAGCCATCAAAGCCAAATTTAATTGAATGTTTCAACAAGTAGAAGTTGGTTTTTATTTATTTCAGGGAGTAGTCTCGGAATGCTTTCGAATGCTCCAGCAAATTGAGGAATAATTATCAAATCAATTCTAAACCTATTGTACAGATGTCAATTCAGTCCTAAACTTTTCGAGTTTGTCAATGTAGTCCTCAATTTTTGCGCAAAGTTTCAATAGTCTTTTCTGTCAATTGCAATAGGGAATTGCTGATGTGGCATCCAATCAACGCCGACCATCCCACGTACGTGGATATCTTTACTCAAAACGACGTTCTACATGGACCGCCATGTTAGTGAGCGATTGGCTGAAATGACTACGTTGGAAATTTGCTCACAATCCCAGTGGACATCTTTATTTGAAATCGCCACGCAATGAGCAATTGGTCAGAATGATTATGAATGGCTTGGGACTACATTGACAATAGAAAGTTTATAACTGAGTTGCTATCCGTACAAAATGATTAATTTGGTAATTTTTTGTGCTGATTGAAATGACAAAGCTTATTTGAGCTTTAATAACTTCTATATACAATATCATATCTACACGGCGGAAACATAACAAAAAGAATTGAGCAAAATATAGCAAGTGCAACCTTAAAAGATAGAGTATAATCTATGATAATTTCGTCACGATTTTTGGCCAAAATTGCCCACGCTCTAATCACCGGAGTAAGTCAATTGGCGAAAATTTGGCTGGCCAGCGAGTTGGGGACCTTATTCGAGACTAAGTTGACAATTTTAAATCCTTATTTGAGACAGCACTCTATGTCCTATTTGTGAAAACGGCTTCACTTCAGCTATTTATTTGAAAATTTCCCAACTTTTTTATTCATGATAATGCAAATGAAAACAATTAAATTCTAGAAAATTATGAAGAAAATTGAAAATTGAATTTAACTTTAATACCGATGTTTATAATTTAAAAGGTTTTTTTTTAGTCGAAAAATTAAAAGGTTTGAAATGATGAGAATGCAACGTTTTAGGACAAAGTAGAAAGAGAGATGAGAGAGAGAGAGAGAGAGAGAAAGAGTCCCACCCACTTCTCTCTCTAGCGTCTTGTCTCGCTCGGCTTTGATGGAGATAGAATTCAGCAGTTGCCTCTCGAGCACGCAGGGTTAGGGTTTCGGCTTGCGATCGCCTCCATCTCTCAGCCATGGAGCCCCGCGTCGGCAACAAGTTTCGGCTCGGTCGTAAGATCGGAAGCGGATCGTTCGGGGAGATTTATCTCGGTGCTTCTCCTCTTAATTTTGCTTCTCTTCAACTGCTGTGGTTTCGTATTCTGTGGGTTTCGTTCAATCTCTTTCCTGCAGTAGACGATTGTAGTGACTTGGGATTCATTGTCTTGGCAGGGACCAATGTTCAGACGAACGAGGAAGTTGCAATTAAGCTCGTGAGTGTTCCTTCATCCTAGCGTACTTTTTGCCGTGTCGTACTGTGTGGTTTTTGCGGGTTACTTTGCAATTTTCGCTTCTATTAGTGTGATTTTGTGGTTGCTCGGTTTTGAGTTGTTTGATATGCGCGTATTAGCTTTGAGTACTCTTTTAACCTTTAGCTGTCCAAGTTAACTTGGGATTGGTCACAATTTTTGCTGTGTGTGATTGCCTCAACTTATCTTAGTAACGAAACAAATATTGTTCTCTCCTGTTGTGGAAGACTTTTTTCGTGATAGGAGCTAATAGTCAACATGGGCAGCATAGTGGTTCAAACCTTAGTTAAAGTGTTCTCCAGATGATGGATAATAGAAAACTGCTTGTGGATTTTCACCTTTCCTTTTTTGAAGAAGCTGGCTGAACAATTTCGTCTTTGGTATTCCTTGATGCAAAAACTTACGCGCGTTTGTTGCTGAAGTTATGTCTTTCTGCATTTCTTCTGATGATGTATGTCTTGTTGGCTTTTTTAGGAACCTGTCAAGACTAAGCATCCTCAATTGTTATACGAAGCAAAGTTGTATAAAATTCTTCAAGGAGGAAGTAAGATGTCTCCTGAATCCTGGGTATTATGCTAATTCTGTGTTGTGTGCTCCTGGGTTATTGCCTAACCGCTGATGTCGATCGTGGTAGCTGGCATTCCAAATGTGAGATGGTTTGGTGCTGAAGGAGACTACAACGTCCTTGTGATGGACTTACTGGGGCCCAGTCTTGAAGATCTGTTTAACTTTTGCAGTAGAAAATTGTCTCTCAAGACTGTTCTCATGCTTGCAGATCAGATGGTAAGTGGAGTGTTTTTCTCCCTGGTGTGCGATTTTGAATATTGTGCTTTATTAATCCTCTTGCGTGTGTTATCTCTATTCTTTTCAGATCAATCGGATTGAATTCGTTCACTCTAAATCATTTCTTCATCGAGATATAAAGCCAGACAATTTCCTCATGGGTTTGGGGAGGCGTGCGAATCAGGTTGCCATTGGTACTCTTCGCTGGTTGCGATAATTTCTGTTTTCTGGGTTACTCAAGTATGACTGGCATGCAGGTCTACGTAATTGATTTCGGTTTAGCAAAGAAGTATAGAGACACATCAACCCATCAACATATTCCCTACAGGTTGGCTTCATTTAATTTATGAAAGTGCCTTTTAAGGAGCTATGCGTTTCATCTATTATTTTTCTTTTACTGATGCATGTGCCAATGTTGTTCTAGACAATACGGACCTGAAATTGCTGTCGTGTTTTATTTTGTTAGATTGCTTGTTCTGTGAAAAGACCGTGCTTGGTAATTCGTATGTGTGATTTTATGTTTTCTATCCATGGTCACTAGAGGGTGATACTGGCCTATAGATCCCAGGCTCCAGGGCGAATACTACCTCTTTAGTGAAGGGGTGAGATCGCCTACTTGGCTTCCCATGCAGACCCAAATGTGCGGGCGCCTCATCTAATATATTTAGACACATTTTAGTAAGGGGAAGAAAGCATTTGCACTCAGATTCTGTTTTAAGTCATGGGCATGACTTTTATGGCAGCATAGACAGAGTGTCCTGGAAAATTTATGTTACCTTGTTTCAGGATTAGAAAACTGTTTAGCTTGATTCTTCTTTTCTTTTTGTGCATGGACGGTGAGGTACATTTGCATTTACAATTGGTTCTTATGTAAACCTGGCGAGGATTTTATGTCCTCCTATTGCTTAGCTATTTTGTATAATTATGTCTCATATTAAGTACCTGGCTCTCCTCTCGGTAGATATTCAGAGGGGAAACCAAAAGAGAAACAATTTTGGGGCCCATTGTGAGGCCTATATTTATGCCAACCTCGGCTTAACGGTACCTATATGGACCTGCATATGTTCTGTACAACTCTGGAGATGCAAAATATAGCTTGATGTGTTACCTGATCTTCTTGCTTTTCTTACTTAAAAGACCTTATATAGCTTAAAGTAATCAATATTTGTACTCAGTTACCTGATGCTAGTGACACATATGTTGTGCAGTAATGGTTTGCTTGTGCTACTTCTAATGTGCGGTAAATGGTTTGTAGGGAAAACAAAAATTTGACGGGAACTGCGAGATATGCGAGCATGAATACTCACCTGGGCATTGGTAGGCCTATTGCATACTCATTTGTACTGTTGTCACACACTCGTTAATTTGGCATGTACTGACTACTTCTTATCCTGGGTATCTTCATGTTGTGCGAAGAACAAAGCCGCAGGGATGATTTAGAATCACTTGGATATGTCTTAATGTACTTTCTGAGAGGAAGGTGGGACTCATCAATGCCTATAGCTCCTCATTGTTCATTTTTTTAGATGATTCCTTAGCAATGGCCCTATCCATCCTGCAGCCTTCCCTGGCAGGGACTTAAAGCAGGAACAAAGAAACAGAAGTATGAGAAAATAAGTGAAAAGAAAGTTTCAACTTCTATTGAGGTAAAATTACTACTTACAAAGAAATTTAGAGTTATGTCTTGAGGTAAACATCCCCTTGTAAAATGTCAGAGAGCAAGGGAATTATCTTTTCTATAGTGTATTGATGGGGATAATTCACCCATCTGTAGGCCTTATGCCGGGGCTATCCATCAGAATTTGCATCGTACTTCCATTATTGTCGGTCGTTGAGGTTTGATGACAAACCAGATTATACTTATTTGAAGAGACTTTTCCGGGACCTTTTCATCCGTGAAGGTTTGAACTTCATCTATTTCTGATAGTCTTGTCAATTTTACAATTGAAATGAAAGTAGTTCAACACATAACGGGCACAAGTTATTTCCTGTATGTTTTGGTGATTTGTTTGTAGTGTTGTTTGTGCTTTAGGTTTCCAGTTTGATTATGTTTTCGACTGGACCATTTTGAAATATCAACAATCACAGATTGCTACTGCTGCTCCTCGTCCTCTTGTAAGCAGCTTTTCTTTGTTTTATTTGGGTATTAATATTCAATATACTGGGGTTTTACACCATTGTGAGATTTTTATGCAGGGTTCTGGTGCTGGACCGAGTTTCGGCGGAACTTTCCCTGCTGTCAATGCCGATAAGCAATTAGGTAGTTCTCCATGCCCACTGAAAACACCTGCTGGCAGGTGCAGTCTGCCAGTTATGCGCCATATTTGGGATTGCTGCTTGTCAGCTTGTGTACTTTGCTGCAGGTGGTGAAGATAATAGACCTGGTGGTTGGTCTTCAGCAGAGCCTTCTCGTAGAATGCATTCTGGACCAATAGTGACATCCGGAATTTTATCTAAACAAAAGAATCCAGCTGCAAATGATCCCGCTATCCCTAGAGATGCTATGGTTAGTAACTCTGTGCATTCTTATGTTAATGTTCATTCGTTTACGCGCCCTTATAGCTCAGAATAGAATATACTCGTGAAAATTGGATGTGGAACAACTCCATATCATGACTTGCCAAAATATTTCGAGAGGAGTGCACTCATGTTTTTAAGTGTCTTTAATGTGGAATATGTCTGTTGCTGACACTCTGCAGCTGGATTCAGTGATCATGAAGCAATCGATTATGACACATGAGGAGATCTGAAGAGACTAAATTGTTACAAGACAATGTTTTCAAACAGATGTCTCAGCAACTAAACTATGTTTACATAGAACGAGGTCCTGTTGGCATGCATATACTAACTTTCACAAGTCTGGACTCTACAATTTTTGTTCAGTTTACTAGAGTGCGCAACTTTGCTGTTTTTTTTATGGACTTGGGACTTTTTGTATGATGCACATTATGATTGTCAATTGGTTGGAAAAGGTGATGCAGCTAACTGGAGTGATTTCCAGGGGCTTATGTGTGATGCTGATTGTTTTCATGTGAAGTTATAGATTTTACTGTTTACCTGACACATTGTGCAGTGTAGTATAGTGCTCCATTCCATGATAATCCTTCGCTTGTAGCATAGCTATCAAGACATTGTCAATGTTCTAGAGTGGCAGATTCCGTAGACGATCACTGTGACTTTGATATACTTATGTTCGTGATATATATATATATATATATATATATATATATATATATAGTTGCTTTAAGCTACCGTCAGAATTATCTATGCTTTTTCTTCAATGAGATAATTTCTTGCCAAGTTGCTTAAGTAATATTACTGAATTATTTTTCACATCCCCTATACACAATGCTGAGGCTGCGTGAGAGTTATAATACTTGTTATGCAGCACGTGTTTTTTTTTTCGCAAATGTCACAATGATGTCAAATACATTATTGACAACCTTCTTATCTGATCACTATTAAGCTTGATATTTTTTTTTATGTATTTTAATGTTAAACATGTGATTAATAGATGGTCACTTGAATCTATGCAGCCATCCAGTTCTAACTTTTTGTGGTCAAGTGGATCATCTAGGAGAGCGGCTGTCTCTAGCAGTCGTGAAGCGGTTATTCCTGGGAAGGAATCTGATCCTTCCGGCCTGCATACAGCAGATTTGAACCCTGGAGCATTCCAAAAGTTTCCGAGTGGCCAGAGAAGTTCGCCTATTGCATCATCAGAGCAGAATCGTCCTTCTGGTAAAAGTGCCTCAAACATGAAGAATCTTGAGTCCACTCTTAAGGGTATTGAGAGCTTGCACTTTAATAATGATGAGAAATTGCGGTACTAGTGACTTCCTGTCTCTCTGTCCACGCCCTTTGTATATTCTATGCGATTACCTCGTCATCATTGCCCGGAGTTTTTTAAAGCCTGTATATACTGCTTGAAGAAAGATGCATTTCTCAGACTCTGGTGTTACTGGGAGCTTTTGCATCCAACCGCAGAATATGTGGTAGAGTGCATCTTCTGCAAAAGAATCCATCCAGACGCTCGGTTTTGTTTTCATTTATTTCGTTTGACTGATCATAAGGTCATTGGCTGGTGAAACTAGATTTACACTTGCTGAATATAGGTAACTATTAGTAAGTGAAATGTCTCATGAAAGATGATGACTGTTGTACTTTTACTGGGATGTTATGGATTGCACATAATTGAAAATTGTAGTGTGTTCAAATATGACATTTTTAGCGTCAATCTGCAGCTCCTAAGTTGGTCATTGTTCTTGATCAAGGCAGCTGAAGACAACAGGTACACATATCCATGGCGTACATGGGCGATTATATGGAGGTTAGAGCTCAGCGTGTGGTTTCAGGGTTCGTGTACATGGGCGATTATATGGAGGTTAATTCATGTCAATATTTCCGCATTTGATGGCTTAAGCAGGGGGGATGATACGGCGAAGAAAGAGGGCGTGTATGGTGAAGATGTGTGCACTGTACAATGGGGTCATGAAAATCTGTTCTCCTAACTAATAAAATTGCGCCAGCAAGGACCTAGCTGTTGCTTAATTACTAAAAGGAGGCTCCCGTCATGCAGCTTGAGACTCCGTCGTTAGGAAGGTCATGTGGAAACAATGGAGGAAGTGATTGCTCTAGGTGCAATTGGAACAGCACAAAGCGGCCTCAACTCCAAACAAATACCGTTGAGGACTAGCGTACTTTCTCTGATGACCCTGGATCGTGTTAACGCTCTTGGCAACAGCAAATGGCAATGACTGCATTGAACTCCATCATTTCCCTTTCGCCGGAATGCAAAAATGTGGAAGGACAAAGACCATAAAGAAACTATCCAATTTATTTGCACCTCCTATAGCGTGACCACTCAAGCTAGTTTCAGTTGTCGAGTCTAACAAAGAAGGGCTGACCCTAGCAAGAGAAGCAAAATCATGGCCGGATCACCAAAGTAAGATACGGAACAAAGCAAAGACAAAAAGGTGGAAAGCAATTTGAAATATATGGGAAGGGGCGTGTCAAAACAGAAGCACTTGGTTCAACCTACTACATAACTTTTTCGACAACATTACTAAAAAGACCGTACAAAATCAAACCTTCCGGCAACACGAGCTGCAGGGATATCGCAATTGAGCCTCCCATACAATTAAATGGTCATATCGACTTAGCAAAGTACCTTAAGTTTACTGAAACAAAAGAGTAACAAAGACTGCTTAAAGAGATGGAAATTTTTCCCTCGACACAAAGACCAAAAAACCTCTTTAAAGGAGATCGGCCACATTCGATGGTAGTTCTTGGATGACCACATTGTAGAACTTTTGTATATCAAACAGCATCCTCTCATCATCCCTTGTCACAAAGTTTATGGCGACACCTTTTCTTCCAAAACGTCCACCTCGTCCTATACGATGTAGGTAATTCTCCGGTTGGGTCGGCAGATCATAATTTATGACAAGTGAGACTTGCTGCACATCAATTCCACGAGCCAAGAGATCGGTGGTGATGAGAACCCGAGAAGACCCAGACCTGAACTCCCGCATGATTATATCACGAGTATTCTGGTCCATGTCACCATGAGTAGCAGAGACAGTGTGGTCTCGGCTTCGCATTTTGTCAGTGAGCCAGTCCACTTTGCGCCTAGTATTGACAAAAATGACACTCTGGGTGATGGCCAGGGTTTCATAGAGATCGCACAGCGTTTCCAGCTTCCATTCTTCCTTCTCGACGTTGACATGGAACTGCTTGATACCCTCAAGGGTGAGCTCTTCACGCTTCACCAAAATTCTAACAGGCTTGTTCATGAATTTCCTAGTGATCTCAAGGGCCTCTGGTGGCATTGTAGCCGAAAATACACCAACCTGAATCTTTGATGGCAGCAGCTGGAAAATGTCGTAGATCTGAATAAAGAGAACATTAGTAGTGCGTCACAGGTAAAACCACATTGATGACGTAAAGCACGGTGCGGTGCAAGAAATTGATGAGCCTAACCACACAAAAGAACCAAAAAAAGGTATCCCTTGATAAACCTAATATGTGAAGCTAGATCAAAACAGAATTGCACAACTGAGAAGAAATACATGCATATGTATACATATGTAATATGTAAAATACAGCGGCACAGGTCCTTTTTCGTAACTTCATGACCAGTCATTGAGTACATAATCCGACGATGCATACAAAAGGGGCCAGGACTTGTAAAACAACTCCATGATTAATAGCAATTCATTCAGCTCATTATATCATCATATATGCAACAGCATTTGCTGATCTACTAGTCCAGGAGGTTTTCCAAATGGGACGACTGTAACAGCAGATTCTCTACATCCACGATGACTGCTCTTGCCTACATTCATGTTACCACGAATGGTAGGATCCTAACAAATGTATTAGAACAAGTCCATTATCCAGATCAAGCTTCTGATTAGTTCCAAACAAGAAAACTAGAAAGGAATAAAGATCTTAGACCACTGCAAACCTGATCTTTGAATCCTCGTGAAAGCATTTCATCAGCTTCATCTAACACAAACATTTTGATATAATCAGGCCGAAGTGACTGTCTTCTCAGCATGTCAAAAACACGGCCAGGGGTGCCCACAACAACATGCACGCCACTTTGAAGAATACGCTGATCCTCCCGAACAATTGTTCCACCCACGCAAGCATGAACCTTCACACCCAAATAGTCACCCAATGCTCGCATGACCTTCTCAATTTGTTGAGCCAATTCCCTAGTTGGGGCCAAAACTAGCGCCTGGCATTGAACAACATCATAGTCAAGTTGTTGCAAGATTCCAGAACAGAAAGTTGCAGTTTTTCCCGTTCCAGATTGAGCCTGTTGAATCACATCGAGACCCTTACAAAATGGCACAATTCCCCTTTGTTGAATGGCAGAAGGCTTCTCAAAACCTTGATAAGAACATAACAGGAGGAATAATCAATGCGTGAACTTGAATATAGCAACCACATAAACATATGAACGATGGTCAAGTAGCAAATCAGAATTCACTAACTACATTTTCAGAGCAATACATCTCAGACAATCAAAATGTAGCAGAAAGTTCTCAATGATCACACCATCAAGTAATATAGGTACTTGTTTGACAAAACGAGCCGATTAAGCAAGTTAATAGAAAATTTGAGAGTAGCAATAAATCTGTAAGTGGGATCTCCTCTCTAGACATACCATAAGCATAGATGCCTCTGAGAAGGTTTTCCTGCAAACCCATCGAATCAAAACTCTCGAAAACCTCATCATAAGAAGTAAAAAATTCTTGCCCTTCAGTTGTCCTGCAAACAATTTACGCACCATGCAAATAGTCCATTAGAGTATGAACCAATCACTTCTACTCAGAATCATTCAATAAAAGGAGTGTTCGTTGCAAGGTCCTTCAAGGGTCTCACATAGAACAGAAGGAAAACTTACAGCTCATTAATCTTAGTATCAAACTGACGGGGATCAAACTGAGATCCTTCTGGTGTCAAGCCTGCCATGACTGCAGGAAAAAAAAGAAAAGAAAAATATGATTAAAGGACAAGAAATAATCGAATTTGTCTTATTTGTCTTAGACATCTATACCTACTAAATAAGATAGCAACAAGAAGAAGAGTTTTCCTAGTCCTAATTCAATATATAAAACAAAAGACCCAATGGGGTGCAGTAATCCAGCTTCTAAGAAAGACTCGCTGCATGAAGGCACCCCACTCTTCAACCACTAAAATTGACCTACCAGCTTCCAGAACTCCCCTATACTCACATTCCTAGCAATTGACAAGTGGACGGGAAACTTGTCTCAGAAGGATTTGCCAATGCTAAGACACGCTAAATTCTCCAACTTTGCTCCCCAAATCAAAAAGCGGTATCTACACAGGCACTAACTCACCCATCAGCACAAGCATGAAACACAGGTAGCCGGAACGGACCCCAAAAAAGAAAAAGTGCAATAAACCAGATTAACTTTTGATCTCAGGACATCGAAATAGCCTCAAGATCCAAATCACCGGGAATCAATCTCCACAACCATGCCTCTCCAAAGAGGGCTATGGAATTGAAAAAAAAAAAAAAACACCGCTAAACCCAGCAATCGCGCCGCCGGCAGACAAGACTAAGCCAAAACTAACCCACATATCGCAATCACCAAAACAATACGAACGCGCGAACTTCAACAGCTAGAGAGCGAACCTGAGTGATGCTGGAGACGGTCGCTGTAGCGAGAAAGAGAGAGAAAGACAGGGATTTGACCAAACTCCTCGGATCTAAACCGCGGAGTTTGAAGGGGGGAGAAGCGAGCGCTGTTTTGCAGAAGACGAGAACCAACGAAAGTGCGGGCGAGAAGGGAGCGTCGCTAGGTTATATTTGTAGATTGCGTTGGCGATTCTGCTACTCCTACATTTCTTCCGAATTTACCCTTGTCCTTCTCCGATTTATTACTACTACTACTTCTTCTTTTTTCCAATTATTTTCGCTTTTCCACTTAATTTTGCTCATTTTAAGTGATCTTATTAACTAATATTATGTATTAGACACACGTCGGGAGAGAGGTGTGATAACAAAAGATACCTTTTACACTATTGATAATCCGAAAAAAAAAAAAGGCACAATCTAAACCGATAAAAATAAGTTCGTGAATCGCATTACCATGCGAGAAATAGATAAACTAAGACTGTTCATTATATTCGATTTTCGAACCAAGTATAATGGGATGTTATTACCGTGCGAGAAATAGATAAATTAAGACCGCTCGTTATATTCGATCTTCAAACCAAATATAATGGAGTATTACATTTATTAAGTGAAAGATTAATTATATCCAACCGCCTCTGTAAAGTGTCGCTGGAAGGCCTGAAGAATGTTTTTTACTCGTAGGTCCTGATTTCTGCATCATAAAAACTTGACTAGCAAAAGCACGTCAAATTTATCATCCGGTAGTTCTTTCTTACCCCGAATTCATCAAGTTGTAAAGGTTTAAAAAAAAACAAAAAACAAGCTCAACCATATCAAGTCCATTGAGTCAAGACAAACAAGAAAATATGAAGCTCAACAAATTTCTGACAGCATGTTAAAGGGATCGTCATGGAGTTATTCTCCAGCCAAGTAAATCACAATTGCAGTTTGCAAACCAAGAAGCCTATTATCAATCTAAATTCTCCGTTTAAACCTAGGTGAAAATAGAAAAAGCTTTTATTGTGTCACTTAAGTTAAATAGGAATTCTTGAACCCAAGAGTTAAGAATAGCAAGTTCTTCATTACCCAAAAAAAAAGCTCGCTTAGGGTCGTTTGTAATAATTGACGAATAGCTGTAGTTAGCACATGCCTTGAAGGTCAAAGGAAAAACTCGAGAAAAAAACTAATCTTCTGGAGCAGAACAAATAAAGAGTTATATACTCTCAAACAGCAACATATATGATCTAACAGATATTCAATGAAATTAGAGCGCTTGATTCGAGAAAATCTTCAGTATTTACCATGGGAAAAATTTACATGCAAGGCAATTCAGATAATTACAGCAAGTATAATCCTTCGGAGTTGCACTGAATGAGTTACGCCATGAGAAAAATTTCACCTTGCAAACCTGCAAAACAAATGCCCACAAGAAATTTTTTCAGAGCTCAGCACTGCAAGGGCATTTATAGAGTAAGAGGTTTGAGTTACATTGTTCGTAGATCTCTTGTACTAGCTGTAGCGTCATAACTGCGTCATCTGCCATTTTTGAGACTCGTTCAGCCTCCTTAACAGCCTCAGCAGCCAAAAATGATTTGTTTTCTGCTTCAACAACGTTGTAGGCAGCAGCCATTGCCACCTCTTTCAGTGTCTCATGACTTGACAATGCCAACTGCTGTGACGGCAGGGACCTAACATCCTTCTGCTCTCGCACAGGTGTTTTTGTTCCTAGAGGAGCTTGTAGACTGATCCTATAATAATTCTGCACCTGCAGTAACAGTAAGAGAAATCGGATGATGTAACATTTCTGTAGAAGATAAGAAAAATCCGGCAATATCAGCCGAGGAGGGAGAGAGAGAGAGAGAGAGAGAGAGACCCCATCCATACTAATGACAAACCTCGCAGCAAATCCAAGCCTCATCAAGGTCAACAATAAATATCCCGAAAAACATGCGATTCAATAAAACTCGGATTAATGTGAAAGAAGAGAATTCACCTTTTCAAGTTTGCCTTGAGAAACAAGCCTTCTCAATTTTGAACTCAGTAATCGTCTAAAATTTGGCAGCACCTCTTGCCTTTGCTGCATTTTTGGCAAGTAAACTATTGTTACCACCTCCTGAAGAAAACTGCCATTGAAGCAGAAACAAGAGTCGACTAAAGAACTGACATCATCTCTTTCCTCCTGATAAATCAATTTGAGTAATAATCACCTATGGGATACTAAAGCAAACGTCAGCATTATATGTTGCTTTTGAGATTGATTTACTCCCTCTAAGACAACCTAAATACACAAAAGATTCCACCTTCAACTTAAGAAAGCATATCCATGGTGGCGAGGCATTTGCGGCACTACCTCTCTAGTCATCCAGTTGAAGCTAAACACACGCACCCGAAGTACATATAGATGGAGTGCGGCCTGTAAAGCACATGTAACACACATCTCGCAAGCCACGTGTGCCTGTTAACAGAACTTCACTAAAGATATTTGTCGCAGCATTCAAAATCGTGCATAAGAAACCACCAAATCATATTCCAACACTCCCAATGACAAATTTTTACAAGTACAATAATGCTGTCACAAAAGATCTCAACTTACCTCAATGTAGCTAACAATGGCACCAATATCGGATCCATTGGAACCTTTCGTGGATGAAAGTGCTTCAAAGATTAGCGTGTTGGGCCTATATATCCAAAAAAATTATCAATGAAAACTTGAACAGCCTGAAAAATGCAGCAAAGTAATTCATTACTTCCAAATGACAAGAAAAGACTCAACTTGAAGCTTGTAAGAACTTGAAGCAATCTAACTAGAAGAATAAAAAACAGCAATCCAGCAACTGTACAGAGTCGATATCAGAACATGCAACGCAAAGACTGTCCTTCTACGTTCCACAAAGTGCCCAGAACAGTACACTATGTGACTCCAGAGTGTGATACTATTGTATTGTTCTATCATGCACTGTGTGGTTGGGGACATGCAATGGACTGATGGCCGAATGGGTTCCACGTGATAATTGTCTTACACCATACAAAGAAAAAGGCCTATATAAAATCAAGTAGAAGTAAAAGCAAATTTTCATCTAGCAAATGCTCAACCAATAAGAATGCCCACTCAAGAGATTTCTGCATATGCTACTTTCTTTTAATCGGCATGGTCCAATGCGCAAGTTTACAAAATCCTGAGCAGATGCCAAGGGAAGGGAGTATAAACAGATAGGATAACAAAGGATGGAAGTGAAAAAGATTGTCGTTACTGAAAAACAAAAGGAGCACGGATACTCACAGGGAATAATTTTTGCCATCTTGAAAGCTATTTGAAGAATTGACCATGGAAACATCAGTAGGTGCAGTATGAGTTTGTGGAGTTAGAGGCACAGAACTTGGAGTACTGGACTGTGGAGCAGCCATCAGAACTTTAACTTTTGGCAGCCTTTGTTTATCTTTAGAACCTTGTCCAGAATTACCGACGCTCAAGTTACGCCACTTGTCCTGGATATGGAAGATTAAAGGGTGTAACCGACCGTCATGCGTTTTACAAAAGAAAAGAAAAGAAAAGAAAAGAAAAGAGAAGAAAATTATGGAATGCTATTATCTCTGTACGAAAAAATATGAATAACAAGTTCTCACGTTTTGTTTCAGCTCAGATAGAGCTGATTCGACCCAGCTATGCATAAGTACATAATTACAGTATACATCAACACATTGAGTAGTCTACAGCAGCTCCAGAGTAAGCTGATATGGCAACAGAGATCCCCAGCTTATCTAAATGTGGGATGAGTAAATCATGTTTATATCGATAATACAAAAATGAGTCTACCCCACGACGCTCAAATATTTGCTTACAATGATTAGATAGTTTTGTTCGACAATACGAGTGCATCGAACAAGGCTTGACATAATGATAGATTCTCAAATTGACTCGCGCAACGTGAGGCTTGTTTCAGAATTTTCAGAAGCAATGAAAAACGAAAGCAATAATGTTTTAACCCGGTTTTTCCGTTGACAAAAGATTGTGTTAGGTACTATGAATGAGTTAAATTCCGTTTCATCAACACAGCAGTCAATTCTCTCCTTCAAACTTCAATTAAAGCTGCCCAAACTACATTCAACATCGCACCTGCATTAGATTAGACAACGCCATCAAAACTTTGACTTCAACGTGAAACCCATAAAGGAACTTTTCTTGCTCAAATATAAGACCCTTGTCCCATTTCCCCTAGTTCTGCCTGGGTCACTTTCGAAAAACAGCCCCAGACGATGCCAAGTACTTCCCACGGAAGCCAATATCCTCATTGCAATTTCAAATTTTCAGCAAAACGCGAAACTTCTTGCACTAGAAAGGCCAAAATCACCCGCATTGCACTACGGTGAGAAACAAAAGTCTCTGTCGACATAATGCGTATTAAACCTCGAGCGCAAAAAGTCAAAAAGCTAACACCTTGCTGAGCGAAAGCGCAGGACAGAAAGCCCCGGAAAATTCATATGTGCGAACACTAAAAAATTCACAGAAAGAAAAGGATAAGGACATGGAAAAACGACCTTGAGGTCGATGTTGGAGCGATTGACGAGGGCGGGAGCGAATTCGGGGTCTTTGAGGATGTTCTTCCACTTCCCGGGACCGTGCTTGGCGATTCCGGCGAGGAGCGCCTCCTCTTCCTCCTTTGTCCACTTCAGCTTCTGGTTCCCCATCTCGCTGCGATTCTCCGACGATCAGTGACGCAGAATGTGGAGACTCTCTCTCTCTCTCTTTCGGTTTTTTGATTTATGAAGACGGCATTTTGTGTTTTCGGAGCTCCCGCTCGATCGAGGCGTTGCTCTTTTTCATTTGTTATTATTTATATTCTGGTGGTTTTCTTTCGAGGCATTTCTCTCTCTAATTCAGCTTTCCCACTGTGCTCTTGGTTAAAGAATTAAAACATATATATTTGGAAATACTTATATTGATTTTATAGTGTTCTGATTATTTCTCTTGTTATCTAGAGCTTATTTTGTTTTGAAGTTATCTGAGATTTGCTTTGATTTGCAGTTAATCTGCGATGTTTCCCTCTTGTGTCTCGAAAAAAGTGAATGAAATGAATGAAATATTAAAAAAGAAAAATTAACTATGAATCTTGAATATTAGAGGTGCTCGAAATTAGTCAATCGAAATCGATTTTAGAACTTCAAACGTACGATTTTCTAACGGATGTTTGCCCTCTTGAATGGAGCGGCAAATGATTTATTCGGGTTGATCATCAAAAGTCTAAATGCTCAATTTCTAAATTGTACCTAAATTCAAAATTCAAAATTTGTATCTTGTTGGTTGCTTGATCACCAAATACATAGGAACCTTTTTTTTAGATGTGAAGAATTTCAATTTACATATTTAACCGAACATATTTATTTATTTTTTATTTCATCTTAACTCTCTACTTTTACTTGTTTAACGAGAATTATCGTGCCTGTAAATATGCGGTGTTGGTCGATTGCCAATTCATTCGTATAGGCACATTCCAATACAATTTAAGAGAGATCCTCTTCACTTATCCTTTAGCAAATTGGACTTCTATGATCTGAATATATGATATTTGTAGAGTGAATTCATCCATCACGAAGACTGAGACGCTTTGTTGTTTCGCATGAGATTCTTCCGAACGGTCACATCTACTAACACGCTTAAAAAGTCGAAAATCCAATGTGGATAATTATTCGCACTGGATCACCAAATAATTAATACTTTTTGAAAAAAAATTACCAATTATGGACACTTAATTTGCGTTTGTACTACTTAGGTCACAGACCAATAGAATTATTTATTTCGAGGTAGATATATCGTCACCATCACGGGAAATTTGTGTAAGTACCTAATGACAAAGGGCCTGTTTGGTTCAGTATTTAGCCAAGGGACTTTTGAAAAATGTAAATACCTTTGAGCTGAAGGGATTTGGTGAAATGCAAGTACTGTTTGGTAAACTGTAATTGAAAAGTGCGTTTGGATGCAACTTTGGGGAAAATGTTGTTTGGTAAACTTTTAATATTTGGTGTCTCAATTTAAATTTTTTTAACTTTAATTTGTTTAAAATTAGGAAGAAAAAAAAAACAATCCCCGACGGGCGGCAGCCGACCGGCGGCGGAGGAAGGAGGAAGGAGGAGAAAAAAGAAAAAAGAAAATAAAAAATTGTAGTTGTGTTTCCGAAATGCAACTTCCCAAAATATCTTCAAATGTACTTTGGGCTAAAGGCATTTGGAGAGCATTTGAGATGCAATTGCATCTCCTCAAAGTGAGTCAAAAAAGTAGCCAAACAACATTTGGATTTGCCCAAAAGACTTTAGAGCTCCAAAGCTCATTTGAAATGCTGAACCAAACAGAGCCAAACTCTTGTTTAAAATTGCCTCAAAGATCGACACATAGTGACACAAGGACTACTCCTTTTATATTCTTCACTCGTTACTCTTCCAATCAGGATTCGTATTCGCCTCGTTGAATTCTGCAAGTTTTGTTCAACATAAAAAAAAAATGCTTCCAATGTTTCAATTCAACAATCATCTTAACATTTCACGCAACTCTCCCTATTAAGTAAGTTATTAACTACTAATTTACTTCATCGAATACTACAAGTTTTGTTCAACAACAAAAAAAAAAATGCTTCCAATGTTTCAATTCAACAATCATTTTAACATTTCACGCAACCCTCCCTATTAAGTTATTAACTACTAATTTAGAAGATCGTTATTAATTTTTCTCAAATTTATAATACTCGTGAATTTTTCTCACGTCATACAATAATGAAAATTATGAATTTTTAAATACTCATTTTCGCAAATAAAGACATAAAATGGACGCTGTTTAAAATAAGGATCTAAAGTGCCCACATTATTTCAAAGAAAGGTATGACGATTTTTTTTATATTTTTTATATTTTTATTTTTATTTTCTCCCATTCTTTTTTTCTCGCCCATGCAATCCGTTGAGGGTCGCCTCGCCTGTGGCCCGCGAGGGCGCCCTGCCTAGCCCTCGCCTATGATTAGTATGGCCAGCCACCGGTGACAAGGACGGAAATAAAGGAAAAAAAAGAAAAAAAATGCTTTAAAAAAATAAATAACGAAAATGTCATTATTTGAAACAATGAAGGCTCTTGAGCTTTTATTCGAAATAAGATCCATTTCAATTCCCTTATTTGTAACTTTTCCTTATTCGGCCCTCCAAGCTCAAAACGACGCCGCTCCACCGTTGCTCAGTTTGATTTTCCGCCATAGATTAATTCCCGAACTCAACCTTCTCTCTCCTCCACTATAAAGGCATAAACCCCACCCTCCGCTCGCCTAGAGAGAGAAGAGAGAGAGCGAGAGAGCTTTCGTCTTCACCGTTTCCCACCAATTCCATAATTGTTTGGTTGATTGGTGGGGACGACGAGGGCGATCCTTACGTACTTGAAAAGGCAAGAAAGGAGCGAGCTTTTGCCTCTCCCAAGAGCTCTTCCGCTTCCTCTCGGAGATGGAGCGGAAGCGAAGAAGCTGTAGTTCCCGAATTCCTTTTTTCTCCTCTTCTCGCAGGTCTCTCGTCTGTCTTCGGAAGGTGAGCTCGGCTTTGATTTCGCGATCTCTCTTTGCTTCTCGTGATTTCGATTCTTTCCTTGCTTCCTTTGACTGGTAGGTGTCGTTCGAGAAAAACGATCTGAAATTTGATTCTAATCGTAATTGATGCCCGTTTTTCATCGTATCGAGTTCCGTTGGATTTAGCTAGATTCCTGTTATGATGAGATTGAAGTTAAGCTGTGGGTTTTTTGTTGTCTTTTTGCGTCATTAGCATATATAAGATCCTTTGCGACCATGCTGGCTTCATTGGGGTTTCTGGAATTGTAGATGGCGAATCTTGTGAAAATGCTTAAGTTTCTCTGCTTCTATACCACTTTTGGTACTCAGAAGTTGCACGCCAGGCTCAGATCGGTGATGATGCAACGTTGGCCTGCATGTGATTCTGCTCCTGTCTCATGGATACTCAGATTCATCTATTACAATTTCTCATATTGCACTGTCTTTTTAGATGATCTTTTTAAGTATTGAGTTCGCTAGCTACCTAATGTATCAACAACTTAGTTATTCAGGAGAAGATGTCTAATATCTGTTGCGGCAATCTGCTTTTTGCTCTTCTCTAGCTATGTGCTTTTAGAGTTCTTTATGGAAAACCATAGTGACTTGCGTGAAATTGTCATGTTGCTTGGTCTCTCTTTTTTCCCTTTCTTTTCTTTCTATGTTGGATGTAGCTTGCTGTTCAAATTCAGGAACTTGGAGCTAGTATAGACTTGCCTGGTAATTGTTGTATGGTGTGATTTTTCTACTTCTACAGTATAGAGTAACGAGCATAGAGTTTCTCTCCTATGTTGCAGGTGCTCGGAGGTGAATACGTTGGCATCTAGGAGGCTTAAGATCAACTTGTTCCTGTACAGATCTGTCAAATTATGGACGAAAGTACTCCCTTTATCCAACTTGTACTTTTGTCGGGTTTCAACTCATTTGCTTTGTTTTTGCTGGTAGAAATATTTGAGCACAAGGTTGATGTGAGTTGCAAACTGTTCTCATTACAATCACACTTCCAGAGAAAGAAATAGAGAGTAAGAGAAACGGAAGACAAAGGTGAAAGAGGAGAGGAGAGGCCGGGGGGATTGGGGATTGTACCGCTTAAATGTCCAATGTGTTTATACAGATTATTGACTTCTTTGTGGCATTTGTCTACTGTCATTGTCATATCTTAGCGTCCATGGTGAACCTCAGGCATACTGGCTGGAAAAGCGCTTTCATCTTAGCAAGTACCAGCCATTCTTCACTAACATGAAAATACACTGGAAAATCGCTTTCATCTTAGCAAGTACCAGACATTGTTAGCTAACATGAAATATACATAAGACTGTCTTTGTCACTATTTTGACCTGTGGCAAGATGAATTTTGATTAGTTTCTGGAATTCTTCTTTGAGTGTAGAGCTTTTAGCTAATGGAGGAGACAAGCCAAAAGGCCACTATACCCTCACTAATGACGTGGAAGATCACCAGTTGGGAATGTATGATAAACCTCTTCCTTATTTTGGCTGGGGAATTGGATGGTTTTGGTACGCATTGCCTTTCCCTCCCTTCTCTAGTCCCCCCCCCCCCCCCCCCCCCTCTCTTCTCTCTCTCTCTCTCTCTCTCTCATGCCTCTCCATTTTGCAGCTTACTTGTTGGATTCATTTTTCCTGTTATGTGGTACTTTGCAACAATACTGTACTTCTGCAACTACTACCAAAGAGATCCTAGAGAGCGTGCTGGACTCGCTGCTTCAGCAATAGCTGTAAGTAGAGAGAAATTTTCCTGTGTTCATCTAAGTGTCAATAGTATGTCCTCTGACGCTCCTCATAAGTTTAGTGGAATTATGGTTCGAGGAAATTTAGAGAAAGATTACCTGTCTTCATGCAAGGCATCTTTGTGAAAAATTATGGTTTCTTTTCAGTGTATATATGTTAGGATCAATGCTGCTCAACCTATGATTTTTCATTTTTTATAACTGTGGCATCATGTATATTATGGTTCAATCTCTTTTCCATGCGACAACCCTTTATGGAAACAAATTCACATAAAGTTGAAGGGCTAGCATCCATCCACAAGTTGAATTTTTTTTCCTTTTGCTGCTTTTCCTCTCCTTATCTTAGTTATTTTTTGCAGGCACTGATATGTACAGTTGCTGTGGTGATTGCTCTTGCTGCAATATTGTTGTAGCCCAGGAGTTCAAAACTTTACATCACCTTGTCCTTCTCCAGTTTCTTGCGGATGGAATTGTACATAATGGGCTGCAACTTGGGTAACTGTGGCAGAAGTCTGAACAACTTAAAGATGGTCACATGTCCCATTTCTCTGTATACTTGTGCATAGTAGGAGGTCTGCAATATGTAGCACCGTTAAGGACCCCTTTCTTTGGTGGGGAAAATCGGGAAGAAGCAGAAGCACGTGTGTTGTAAAGAATGTACACTATAGGATTGAAAAGTTCTCCCAACTAGAAGCAACTAAAAATTTCTCTCATGAGGATGGGCTCTAGATCACTGTTTTTTGTGCTTTGTGGTTGAGAATGCAACCTCATCAGTAGCAACTCTCAAGTGTGGTATATCCGCAGTCATATATACGCAAGAAATATTCCTGAACTTGGGCCACGTGGCTATTACTGATTAGCATTGTAATGGTTTTTGCTTTATTGATGAGGGCAGTGCCGTCATCTAAAATTTGAAACATGTGGTTCTATTTTGGCTTAGCAGAGCCGATAAAGTGATATAGGAGGTACTGCATGAAGCAATGTATGAAAGAAGGAAGAAAGGGCGATGGAAAATATATATCCAGGGAGTCGTTTTCCTGGTCGTCGAGGTCCATACACCAGGAAAAAAGTTGATATGTTCTCCTCAGTTATGGTTGATTTTACATTTTAAAGAAAGAGTCTTCGAGCCTCTGTAAGATATGGCAGCGACCCTGATTTCGTTTCAAAATGGATGATGATCATTAGCGTTCCGATCATGGTGATGATAAACGAAATTTAAAATTTGAAATAGGTCTCTGTCAATCTACATTTTCCTGTCATGATTAATGATGTACAAAGCTAAATGCACATTCATAATTGCATATCTACACTTTGTCCCGACGTAAAAATGTTTATGACCCTTGTCGAGCATTGTCCGCGAGGCAGCACGGTCTACGGTAGAATAGACCGGCTGGACCCTTTCTCGGATCCTTGTCCTAATAAGAGGGGCCACGGCACTAGAAAGGAAAGCAAGTGAAGGCTGCTTATTCATATTATTCATAGTCTCATGAATTCGAACTTTATCGGGATCTTGTAATCTGTGATGGATCATCCCTTACTTGCTAGTTGTTTGACGAGCTCCGGAAGGGGTTCTTCCTGCTTTATGTTCTGAATCCACCTTGCTTTGATTCGGATTGTTCTATGCTTTGCTTCAAGTTCGTTTATCATGAGTTCCAAAACTTAGATCTAGACATGCAAAAGAGAGAATTTCATGAGCTCGCCCTGGATGAATCAAGCGTGGTTAAGGAAAAGGGAAACCGTCTATCGGCACCTCGTGCTAGTAAGGATTCAGGGGGAGGTACAGAATCGGGATCCAAGCTGGGGGCGGCCACAGGATCCTCAGGTGATCGGGCAAATGAGGTACCTCCGTTAGTCTCCTTAAAATATATGCAGTTCCCCTTGCATCTGCCGAATCCTTTCACCGACACTGAGAAGCAAAAGTACTCGCCCAGAAAGAGAGCAACATCACCGAGATTCCATATCTGATCCCAGTTTCCCCGTTCTTGATTCGGCCGATAAACCTTGAAACCAGAAGCATGCCTCACATAATAAAGAAGTTTTGTATGTTCAATTCTACCTAACTCTATCTCATAGGGCAAGCAGAAAGGCATTTGATGCAGGAAAGGTGGTTCAAACCCGTTATTCTTAGGTCGTATGTATTGACATAGGACTAAAGATAATTTACACATATTGGATCTGTGTTGACGTTCCGCTCGTACCTTAACTTCTGTGGAGGAAGCCTCATATATCTCCACTACTTTAGGCTGAAGCCCTGTCTTCTTCTCCTCAAACTCCTTGTGTATAGGGTGCCCCCTGTTCAAGGAAACACAAGAATCAACAAAACATATAAAAAGATGTAAATTATTTGACATTCGACCCATGATTTTTTTTTTATGTTCTCTGGTGTGCCAAGAAACTAACTCAATTTGGTCAACTCCATAATTGAAGCTGAGTATCGGGATCTTGCTTCAACAAGAGCTAAATTCACTTGGCCAGATGCCGACTGGAAATGTCTGATATGTGGTTCCCAAAATAGGATTGCAAGGGATGCTTTATCAGTGCACGGTCTATCTAGCGCCGGAGGACTTGCGGTGCCCTCGGTTGATCACGGTCGGAGCCGACCCTTTAAACTGTTCTCAAGATTAAGCATCCTGTTTTGTGCGCTACCGATAAGTTCTCTGAGATTTGCGTAGAACTAATGTCCTATTCTTGGATAATAAAAAGTTATTTTGCGGAGGTGATCATGATTCCAGATTCTCCATGGGCTATGGGCTGTTCTAGAAGAGACTTTGGTCGTCGCGATTTTCGAGAGATCGAAAACATGAAGACGAGGGTTTGAATGAGTTGGGGATCCCAAATGCCTATACGAGATGTCATTGCTTTATGTTGTGGATAGCTCCGGCATTGTGTGCATCAATCCTTCTTTTCAGATTGTGCCAATCTCGCTTCCTGTTTGCAGCATTGCCTGCAATGGCAGTTTTTGCATCGATGGCTGCAAAAGCGGGTACCGAAAGCATGCCTCACACCACTCGCTATAATATCGATCCACAACATAGAGATCTCCGCCCGACTCCACTCCAACAGATGCTTTCGGTCCCCGTCTTTGCATCTATCGATGCAAAAATCGCTTGCAGGCAAAGCTGCAAACAGGAAGCGAAATCGGATCTGAAAAAAAGGATTGATGCATGACATGGCGGAGCTATCAACTCATTCAACACTTCAGCTGTCCTGTTCTCTCGATCCGCAAAATAAAACTTTTTTCAACACATTACGTTCTACGCAAATGTCAGAGAACCTATAATCGGTTGCGCACAAAACAGGATTGCAAGATGCTTGATCTTGAGAACAGTTTACAGAGCCGAACCTTTTCTCCGACCTTGATCAACCGAGGGCACCGCAAGTCCTCCGAAGACGTCGGCGGCGCTAGATAGACCGTGCACTGATAAAAGCGGGCCCGACCAATTACGAGGTGGAACTGTGAGACGTCGGGAGATGGTACACAGGAACGCCATGACGAACAGACGCTGCGAAACCGGTTCACGTCCATGCGCGTGTCCAGCTTTTTCCCGATCATCACCCACAAGTCCATCGGGAGTCCCGACCACGGGGCCGATCTCTCCCTCGCAAGACGTCTCTCCAACGCAAGACGGTCTGGTGATCGCCGAGAGACGCGAGGAGAGGCAAATGAGCTCGAGATCGGAAGACAGCGGAGTTTGAAGGGGAACAATCGAGCGCCGTTTTGCAGAGAACCAACAAAAGCGCGTGCGAGAGAAGGGAGCGTCGCTAGGTTATTTTTGTAGATTGCGTTGGCGATTCTGCCCCTCCTACTTTTCTTCCGAATTTACCCTCGTCCTTCTCCGATTATTACCGATTCTTCTTCTTCTTTTTCGTCTTCTTCTTATTCTTTTTTCAATTATTTTCGCTTTTCCACTTCTTTTTTTTTTTGGTCAAATGCTTTTCCACTTAATTTGCTCATAAGTGATTTTATTGAGTAGCTCCGAAGAGAGGTATGATAACAAAAACCAAGTATAATAAGGTATAACAAGGCGAAAGAGGGGTTTGGAATTAGGTTTCAACCAGCAATAAACATGCCTCGATTAGTAGACAATAGTCCCATTTGCTTTATTCCTTCAATTCACTACCAACCCTTGCTACCCCTTTTTTATAGATTATGTTAGTTCTTAATATGATAATATTATTACTTTCACGGTTAATATAACGAAAAATCTCAAATTGATATATACCTATAACAAATTCAGCTCAAACTATTTTTTTTACCACAAAATATTCTAAATCGGTATATTTGTAATAATTTTACCCCAAATTTTTTTACTATAAAAAATCTTAAACTGGTACACCTGTGACAAATTTACCCTCTGTTGATTTTCGTTAAGTCCGATTAATACCACAAAAACCCTAAATTGGTGCACCTGTGAAAAACGGAGAGTAAATACTCCAAATCGGTACACACATCAACTGCCAGTGTCATCTAAGTTAGTAATTTGATGACAAAATTTAACGGAAACTAACGGAGGGTAAATTTATCACAGGTGCATCAGTTTTGGATTTTTTAATTTGCGGTAAAATTGTCACAGATGTACCGGTTTAGAATTTTTTAGTTTTGGATAAAATTGTCACAGATGCACTAGCTTAGAGTTTTTTTCCTGATATTAAGCCTTACTTTTAACTTCTCGTTTCAAGACGACAGGACGAGGGAGGTGACAAAGCCGAGTCCTTTAAAATCTTCTTATGATCTTTCAAGGAAAAAATTAGGCCAATCTCTACTTGGCTCAATAGAGTCGAATATCCTTGGTCTCTATCTTTCTCACTGGACCGCCTCCTCCTTTACTTTCTTCTTCGATTGTCAGTCATGAGTTCCCAAAACTTAGATCTAGACATGCAAAAGAGATAATTTCATGAGCTCGCCCTGGATGAAACAAGCGTGGTTAAATTCAACTTTCTGGCTCCAGAAAATGAACAGGACAGAAAAACAAGACCATACGATTTGTGAGGAAGACTAACTAGAATAAAAAGAAAAACAACTTGGAGCAATGGTAGCCATTAGGACTAATGATACTTTCATCCCATCTCTCCAATGGTTACTTTTCTTCTAGGGGCACAAGACCGGCCAGCAGACCATTCACCCACGAATAGGAAAGAAAAATGTGATCGGAGGATGGAAGGTACCGAAGCGGTGGATGGGGCGGGAAGGTCTGCCTCCCAAGGGGCTGCGAGGGAGGTCGTCGCAGCGGGACCAAGAGATCCATGCGCGCCATGAAGAGCATACGCTCTCCGGAATTTTGAGGATATCGATGTGGGTATCGAGGTTTTGGCCGATCATCGAGAGAAGCTCCTTCGGGAGGTCAGATCGGACCGTGAAGGCTATGGTGACGTCATCGCCTCCTCCACGCTTGGTGATGTTCAGAAAGAGCTCCTGGACAAGCTCTTAAAATAGAGTTATTAAGACAGGAACTTGGTTGGCTTGTGAAATCTTATGAAATTTGCCCTCTTGAAACTAATCAAGCGGCGGATTGGGTTGCGAAGACTCGTCGAAAAGGATCCATTTCCCTTAATTGGCTTACTAAACTCCATACCTCTTTGCAATTTACTCTCTTTAGATACTCATCAGTTTTGTTCTCATTTTGTGAGTAGTTAAATGAATGTCGGCTTGTTTCGTCAAAAAATAATAATAATTACGAAACTTTTCTTATAAATTTGAGGGGATATTTAATACAAATTTTTATTCCTAGTAATTGTAATGAACATGGAACGCATGGAAAAGAGATTACATGACTTGAAAATGTTCATTGATTTAGCTGTAAGTAGAGAGATTTTATCCTGTGTTCATCTAAGTGTCAATAGTATGTCCTCTGATGCTCCTCATAAGTTCAGGGAAGTTATGGTCTGAGGAAAATTAGAGAGCGACTACCTGTCTTCCTGCAAGGCATCTTTGTGAAAAGTTATGGTTTCTTTTCGGTGTATATATGTTAGGATCAGTGCTGCTCAACCTATGATTTTTTTCATTCTTTTATAACGGGCATCACTTAAATTATGTTTCAATCTCTTGTCCCTGCGACAACCCTTTATGGAAACAAATTCACATAAAGTTGAAGGGCTAGCATCCATCCGCAAGTTGAAATTTTTTTTTTTTTTGCCTTTTGCTGCTTTTCCTCTGTTAAGATATTATTAGATATATTTAGATATTGTTTCAATATCTAAATATATCTAATAATATCTAATAATATCTTAACATCCTCTCCTTATCTTAGTCAATTTTTTGCAGGCACTGATATATACAGTTGCTGTGGTGATTGCTCTTGCTGCAATATTGTTGTAGCCCAAGAGTTGAAAACTTTACATCCATCACCTTATCCTTCTCCAGTTTCTTACGGATGGCATTGTACATAATGGGCTGCAACTTGGATAACTGTGGCAGAAGTCTGAGCAACTTAAAGATGGTCACATCTCCCATTTCTCTGTATACTTGTGCATAGTAGTAGTTCTGCAATATGTAGCACCGTTAAGGACCCCTTTCTTTGGTGGGGAAATCAGGAAGAAGCAGAAGCATGTATGTTGTGGAAAAAGTACACCATAGGATTGAAAAGTTCTCGCATCTGGAAGCAACCTAAATGTCTCTCTCACGAGGATGGGCTGAAGATCACTGATTTTTTGTGCTTGTGCTTGAGAGAATGCAACCTCACCGATATTAACTCTCAAGTGTGGTATACTCGCAGTCATATACACGCAAGAAAAATTCATGAGCTTTAGCCACGTGGTTCTAAGCTCAGGATTAAAGATTACAAATCGGGTTGTACCATTACTGATTAGCATTGTAAAGTTCTTTGCTTTATTGATGAGGGCAGTGTAGTCATCGAAAATTTCAAATATGTAGTTCTATTTGTAGTTCAAATCAAAATGGCATTAGTATAAACGTCACGAACAGGATACAAATAAGAAAAATGGAATTTCAATTAATAGAATTGAAAAGTATGAATTCGATACAAATGGATACCGAGGCCTGTGTTTTACACAGTTTCCTTAAAACAGATTCGTCCCCTCTAGTATGTGCTCGAGGTCTCGCGAACGTCTGTCTCCCAGGATACAACGGTTGGCAGCAAAGAAGTAAGCACAATACTTCAATGGATTCGGCGAACCTGAACAAACGGGGAACCAAACACTATCGAAAACAATGCAAATGTAGAGAATTTCAAAAAGTGGGAGAGAGAAGTCTTCTGGTCGTTTAATTAGAATGTGAAGCCCTCTATTTTTTAAGGTAATTGGGGGCATTTAGGAAATAAAAGTAATAACGGCAGCTGTCATGATAAATTCTGTAACAGCAAGCTTTAACGCCATTAATTCTGTAACAGTAATCTGCCGTAGTTCTGTAACAGCAAGCTTTAATGCCATTAATCGAATTGATTCAGGGTTTGAGTTGGGAGCAAGCTTTAATGCCATTAATCGAATTGATTCAGGGTTTGAGTTGGGAATGTAACAGTAATCTGCCGTAGTTCTGTAACAGCAAGCTTTAATGCCATTAATCGAATTGATTCAGGGTTTGAGTTGGGAGCAAGCTTTAATGCCATTAATCGAATTGATTCAGGGTTTGAGTTGGGAAAACGAAAAAGAGGCTGTCGCGAGGCCCACTTTCCGGTCCTGCATTCGCGTACGCGGGTCGTGCGCTCACGCCCAAGTTTCAGCTCGCTGGGCCTCCGTCGAGGCTTGGGATTTGCACCCCTGCGCCTGCGCACGAGGCATAGTGCTTGTGATATGATAGTTACCACTTCAAAAGAGTGTAACTACATATAAAGCACTCTAAAGCCTTCTTTCTATCCAATGTGGGATTAGTGTGTTTCACTTCCCACTTCCAACTCAAGGGTGTTCTTTGAGTATCAATTTCTCATTCATTCACCCATCAATTCATCACATATTTCCAACACTATTTTGCCTTAGCAGACGGATAAAGTGATATATAGGAGGTACCGCATGAAGTAATGTACGTAAGAAGGAAGAACGGGAGATGGAAAATGTATCTTCAGCGAGTCATTTTCCTGGTCGTCGAGGTCCACGTGTCAGGAAAATAAGTTGATATGTTCTCCTCGGTTCTGCTTAATTTTTGCATTTTCAGGAAAGTCTTCAAGTCTCTGAAAGATGTGGCGGTGACCCCGGTTTCGTTTCATTCCAAACGGATGATGATCATTAGCGTTCCGATCATGGTGATAATAAACGAAATCTGAAATTTGAAATAGCTATGTAACGATCTACATTTTCCTTCATAATTAATGATGTACAGAGCGAATGTACATGCATGCTTGCACTTTGTAACACAGATATTTATGACCCTTTTCGAGCATCATCAGCGAAGTAGCACGTTTGAATAGACCAGCAGGACCCTTTCTCGGATCCAAGGAAAGCCAGTGAAGGCTGCTGTGAAGCATGAGCCAGCAGCTTGACCCCACCAGCTTATTCATATTATTCATAGCCTCCCGTGAATTCAAACTTTATTGGGGTTCTGTAATCTGTGATGGATCATCCCTTGCTTGCTAGTTGTTTGACGAGCTCCGGAAGGGATTCTTCCTGCTTTATGTTCTGAACCCACCTTGCTTTGATTCGGATTTGTTCGATGCTTTGCTTCAAGTTCATGGCAAATGCAGGAGTTGTTCGCTCCGCGAAAAATGCTTCCACTTCATCGGCCTTCTCGTGGCTTGAGAACTAAAAATAGTCGGGGACAACATAATTTGTAAGAACTGAAAATTTTGCTCGGATCAACATCATCCTGCAGTGAGCAGTTTCCTAGAGCATGTTATTTATTACTCATTTCTCCATTTGGAAAATGTGGGCAAGAGGATAACAAGAATATCCACTCAAACTAATAAATGCCAGGAGGTTATCCAATTCATACTATTCTTTCTGAAAGGTGGGCCAATTTGGCATGCAGACGAACGGTACAATATTATCAAGGGATTGCAACCTCATACGCAGTTGCAAATAGCATTTTCCCGTGAAGTACACCTGAAATTCTAAGGATGCAATTTAACAGTCCCATCAGATTCAGTTGCTTACCGGAGCAATGATGTCGGTTATGAAGTGGGTGAACAGCACACCAGTACCGTATTTGTTCAAAATGAAGTCCCAATTATCCTGCATTCAGTAGCAAATGCCTCAACTGTTCTGATAATCAAGACAATCAAAACATTGATTGGCTAGCATTGCTACACATCTATTTCATGGCTTTCTCCCTTCTGATTGGAGAAGCCAATGAAATAAGAGGTGTAACCTTGCAGAATCAATCTGCCTCAATAGTGGTTTCAGCAATTCATAACTTTTGCATGAAAATGAAGACAGCCAGAAAAGCACATCAACTATGGGAGCGCGCCCGGGCATGCGCAAAATCACCAATAAATAAATCAATGAGGTCAACTGGCAAAATCTGCAGGGTAACTCCTCTGGTTCTGGTTTTTTCTAAAGGAAGTCCCATTGATAGTAAGGACTCAAGATTACATTTCCTGATCTGGCTGCTGTCATATAGTCGCTCTTACGGATCAATTACAAGTAATGAAATCCTTTCGGCGCAAAGTACATAATCTTTGTCAAACCTGGCCCTACTTTTCTCTTCAGAACATATATTTGGCAACAAAATTTAGGACTTGATAGTTGCTTCCTTAATTTTGCTCTAATCCTTCATATCCGACAGAATACCAGCTGACCATCAAATTGAATATGAACATTTTGCAACAGTATGCTTGAAGCATTGTGGTTAGAAGTAGAACTCCGTACCTTCAACCATTTCCATGCTGTTTCACGCCCTTCTGAGCTTATTCCCGCAAATCCATAAATGATGTCTTGATCTCGAACCTGGAAAGATACTCAGATAGCCTCAGTTCTTCTCAAGGAAATTCTAGACGGACTTTCATTTAACTTTGACTGTTACGATCAGTACAATAGCCAGCAAATATGCAATACCTCATCTGACACAATAAAGTTTAGAACCTCCAACACTATATCTGGGTCTGGAGAAGCTGCCAGATGACCTACATGAGTTCCACACATGAGCACTTAAAATTCATTACACTCTGAACAAAAAAGTTCAAAAGCAAAGAAAGAAATTGGCATCTAAGACATTTCATTAGCCTCGAAAACTTACGCAAAATTCTTTCCTTTTCTTGCACTCTATCTGCTTCTCTGTAAATGCTCAACAAGGACTCGAAATAATTCCTGCTCGCCACAGTAGTTTTCCTCATCACAGCAATATAAGCAGCCTGAGGAGAATTTAAAAACTCATTGAGAAGCTGAAGAGGTGTACCTAAGTCTTTGTCCTTATCAAATGGTAGACCAATAATTATACGCTTGGATAGCGAGACATATTTTCAAAAAAAATTAGGGCACATTCTCTTGTAATATTGATTAGTACTTACTATTGAAGAAAACTGCGAACCGTACAGACAAAGGGGCCGTGACCAGCCCCCTAGGTCTGCCGGTGTTCTTACCCTTTTTGTATCAGCTGAAAGAAGAGGAGTGTTTTTATCCATTAACAACGACTCAAATCGTCTGATTGCATCGTCATGAGTTTTCTCATCACCAAATGATGCCAAAGCCATAAAGATTTCACCCCTCAAGAGCACATTTAAATGAGGTTCTCCAGATACCGATTCCCAGCTTAATCTTCTGCAAGGAAGAACAGAAAGTATGATTATAGCTATTAGCAACACAAGTTTAATTTCGCTAAAAAAGCTAAGCATTATGTCAGTGTTCACATTTTTTGCAACGGAAAAGTAAAGAGGTACCAAAACACAAATGTTTGTGCATATGTATTGCAAGGAACTACAACCATTCTCTAAATTGTTGCAACAGAACTAGTTTTCATACAGCTATTAGATCAATTCATCACCGTGAATTAAATAGAAAGTACTTCATCTTACTCAGCAGAGGGCAGGAGGATATTGATAAAATGTTGTCTCAAGTTATCCACTGAATCTGGAAAAGCATCGTAGTATGTTTTCACAATATTGTAGCAGACCTGTGGCACAATTTACTGGTGATCAACTCTCTAAGATAGACGGGATATAAGGTAAAGGACTACATTGTTGCAGAACTACTTACATCTATTAAATTTGATACCACAGTATAGTCTGTATCTTTTCTGTATACATCCATCAAGGTGAGGAGAGAAGACAGTGACTGTTTGCCAGCCTGGCAAAGGGCATGAGAATCATCCAAGATCCCTAAAAAGGAGTTATTCAATACAGTAATTAGATCTTGGACGCTTGCTGACGTTCACAATAAGGAAATAACTGATAGAGAAGCTCATTGGTTATACAGCATTATAATACCTAAACTGTTGCACTTGTTCTGTGCAAGACCATTAACAAGATGCACTATGGCCAGAATAGAATAAAAGATATACTAAGGTCTTGTTAAAAGTGAGGATAGTTCCCTATGAACTTCTTTTCCAGAAAAACTAGAGTGGTACAGTTGAATCCACAAGTTACACCAAGAGAAAAAGTATGTTAATAGGTTCTATGCATTCCGCTCGCAAGACCTGGCCAGGGAGTTTCATCCTTGCTCTACAAATTCCTGTGCCCTATTGATAGTCTTGACACATAAATAAACAATTCTTCAGTATCTTCAAGCTAGCATGCAATCACATCGAACTTGGCAGGATGCACCCACCAAATTTATCTGTTGCAGAGAGGTAATTGCTTTCTATTGCTTTCATAAGCTGAGCTGCAAGCTTGTCCTCATATTTTACCCTATAAAAGCCACTCTGATCAATATTAATCTTGATCCAAAAGTGCTCTTTAAATTTTTCCAGATCCTTCTCCTCCGATAAGCCTAAACTGTTGCTAGAAGAATTGAAAAGGTCAGATATGTCAATTTCTCCGCATCGTGTTTCCAAAAGGAACTTCTTCTGTCTCTCATATGAACCAAGGCACAAGGTTATGGGAACAATCCATAGCCCCTCACCAGCCAATCCAGATAATACGAACTGTGACTGCAGTGATAAGCAAAATTTCAGATTTCACAAGCACATAAAATTTAAAAGCGTCGCTTGTCTGCTATGAATGCCAGGCAAAGCATGTCAAACTTTCTTGCTTATAAACATTACAATAACACCTGTTCAAACTCCAATATATGGCCGTTTAGGTTCACGGATATGAGTGGGTATCCTTTTTGCTTTGTCCAAGTGTCCATCAGATTAGTTACTTCAACACCAGATTCATCTGTCAGAACACTCCATAAGTCTTCAGTCTTTGCATTTTTCCATGCATATCTTTTCATGTATGAGCCCAATGATTTCTGTTTTCAAGAAGCAGAAAGAATCAGTCAATATTGCTGAATACCTCCATCTAGAACAGCAATCTACTGAACCTTGCACTGAATTGCATAATGAAAAGTATGACTCTTGACTCCAACCATTCATCATCCATGATATGTACTAAATGTTTTAATATAAATATCCCATTTACAGTAGTGGGATATCGGTAGTACGAGGTCTAAAAAGAATGAATTAGGTCTCGAGCACTGAAAATAGCCAGGTTTAGGTTACAGGAAATCAAGTGCTACATCATTATAAACCATATAAGATTAATATAACTCAAAAGAAGTGCAAATAATGCTGTGAAAAAGTTCACTGGGACACAAAGGAATAACTGTTTCACCTGTTAAGAAAAAGTGGAAGGAAGCAAGAGAAACCACAAAGACATGTCAGGGTACTCTACTAAACAGGTAGAGAGTTTTGCTTGATCATCCACGGTTTACAACCACGCAGCTTTCAGAGAAGCGCTGATGATACATCTGAATTACGATATGATACAGAGAATCAGGTATTATGATTTCGAACCTAGATAGAAGTTTCTCACCTGAAATATTGCATCTCCAAGGTAGCTTTGCAACATCCGGATAACGGCAGATCCTTTCTCATAGCTTATAGCATCAAATATCTCAAGAACTGCTCGAGCATGGATTATCTCTACCTAAACATACATCAACATCAACATCAACATCACCTTTATCCCAACAGTATCAACTATGTAAATTAATTGACTGATACCATGCTTGAAAGTGAGTAACTCATACCTCAATTGGATGTGATTTTTCCAATGAGTCCATGTGCAATCCACTAGCAGTTAGTTGGAGAAACTGAGTCCATACTTTCCACTCAGGAAACAGATTGTCAGTTGCCATATAGCTCACCTGAAAAAGATTATGGAGAAATAATTAAAATCAGATTAACTATTTGTTCTCTAGTGTTCATCCAGTAGAATAGAGTTTAGTGAAGATTACCCATGTAGCAAAACCTTCATTCAACCATAGATGTGTCCACCATTCCATTGTAACCAGATTGCCAAACCACTGATGAGCAACTTCATGCATTGCAACAACTGTGATCTGATCCAACAGTTAGTGGATTTATTACGCATATTTACCCAAATTTTCAGACTATAAAGAGGAGAGGGTAACATAATTTCAGGTATAGAGAAAGAGGTTGTGCATCACTTCTATATGTTAATTCGTTTATGAGCGGGATACAGAGTAATCAACAGAAATCAGGTCAGGGGAAGAAAATTCCTCACGCGTTGCTTCTTAGCAGCTGTGGATTGCAATTCATCATGAAGCATCTCGTTTTCCCGGTATATGATCAAACCATAGTTCTCCATTGCCCCACCAGAAAATTCTGGGACTGCAACCATATCTAGTTTAGGGAGGGGATAAGGTACTGAGAAGTACCTAAGTAGCACCATATTCACCAGGGAAGATGGTCTTCTGATTAGCATCACAGCCAGAAAAGAGCTACGTGCTTTCTTTAGGAAGCAAGCAAGGCATAGATGAAGAGATGAAAGAAACGATCCATCATTCAATCAATTATGTAGCAAATACAGCACTTGTGCCAGATGCAAACTCATTTACAATTTCTTACCAAATGGCCCCAGGACGAGGGGGGAAATTATCACTATAGTTTCTTTTAATCGTCCAAAAGGAGGGAAAGGAAAGCCATGCCACTCAATGTGTTATTACATGTGCTTTATATCAGGCAATCCCTATGACTTGGTTCAAGCCTTAAAGAGGAGTGCAGAGGTGTACTATCTGTTCTGACATCAAGAAAAGAGTTCGCCAAGATGCTCACCTAGTATAGAGATCAAGAGCCTTCGCAGCAACATGCAAGGCAAATTTTCCGTCGTCACTCTTACCGGGAGGACAATATACACGGACCCTAATCCCTGCATGAGAACTTTGAAGTGCCATCAGCAAATGAAAATATTAGTATCAGCAATTGAGATGGAAGAGGAGCTTTTGGATCTTATGCATACCATCAGCCGTCATTTCTTCAACAGAATCAAATAAACCAACGACAACAGCCACCAAATAAGTAGACATCATGGGGGATTCTTCGAAATATACAGTCTTAATATTTCCATTAAGCTTTTCCTTGAGAATCGGCATATTGGACAGTGCAGTCACCTCAGGGGGCACGTCCAATGTTATTTGGAAGGTAGCCTGCATGTCGTCTCACTCTCAATAAATTTCATACAAGTTACCATAGAAAAGTATGGTAAGAAAACACAAGCTTTTCAATTTCTACACTGTACATGGAAAACATGAAGTGACAATCTGCATCTCTAAAATAATAGTTTGACGATTCGATGCCGCGGGTGACTATCATATGGGAAGTTCCACGAAGTTTTGTTAAAGTTGACTGACGCTGATTAATTTTATAGTGATTTTCAAATTCATATAGTCCAGGATTGTGCTTTATGAGAGAAAAGTTAATTGCTGTATGATATAGGCGCAAGCAGAGTCTGTAACAGACATACTTTAAGAGCAGGTTCATCCCAGCACGGGAAACACCTCCTTGCATCTACAGCTTCAAACTGTGTAGCAGCCATATACTTCTTTTCTCCTCCATGCACATAAGCACTGTAAAATCGGAAACAACCAGGAGAAAGTTAATGAAGATCCAAGCCAAAAATAGAAGGAATTGAAGGAAAGATTGTGTGCGTCCACACACGGCGTGCGTCTTTTTTCGGTCTATCTGATTTTCTCTATCTTTTTTCCAGGAGAAAATCAGATACATCATCGTCAAGCACGGTTTCTATCTCAGTATGTCCTCGAAGTAATAGGTGTCAAAGCAAAATAAACAATAGTATTATGAGAAACGAGTAGAGGAAGAGAACCATTTATATAAGCCCTTCAACTGAGCATTAAGCATCCCGGAGAACTCGATGGTCAGCACTCCTTCGCCGCAGCCCAGCGCTTCATCGAAAGCCAAAACCAGTATCTCATCCTCTTCGTCCAACACGATGTCACAGGGACGAATCTTCTTCTGCTCATAGCAAACCCAGAATGAAGCTAAAAAAAAAAAAAAAAAAGATCCTGAAAAGCACACAATGAACCACAAAATCAACGATCGGAAGCCAATACTAAACAACGATCACGCACTTGATCGGCCGAACCGGCGAAACAGACATCGCCGATCGCAAGCTCGAGCGCGTTCAAGACGAGGAGTTTCGTTTCTTCGGCGACGGCGAGGCTGATGCGCACGGCGCCGGAAAAGCTGCACGCGACGAGATCGAGCTTCAGATGGAGATCGTAGCGTCTCGGCACGGCGAACTTCGGCAGCCTGGCTTGGCCCTTGAACTGACCGATGCTCGGCCTCTTCTCCATGTCGGAGCTCGAAGAAACGCTATACGAGAGTTCTCAGTGGATGACGCCTCCAGTAGAGAGTGAACTCAGGGAAGTCTTCGAGCTGAGCAGAGAAGGCGATGATCGAGCTTGAAGCTCGAGCTGAGTGAGAGCGAAGTTGAAATATAATGTCACACCACCTCGAGCGGTTTTTTTACTTTTTTTACTTTTTTTTCGGCGCGGAACGGTTCGACAAGATATCGTTCCGACCGATCTTGCCGTAAAATTCACGTAATTAATGTTCACCTTTGTTGACAAAAAAAAAATGTTCACTTTTGTTCACATGATTTATTATGGACCGCACGATAACATGCCATCGTCCGTCTTTCTCTAGCTATCGCTTGTCCTATGGTCGGGTCTATTATATCACGTTCAAGATAAGCAATTATTTTTAGAAAATAATATTTAATGTAGGGTTGTGCGACCGATCCAGTTCTCCTCGACAATCGGATCAAATCAATTATGACAACAGATCCAATTTTCGATTCCAAAAATTAGGAGTCTGCCGTGTGCGGACTAAGGCGATTAGCTCTAGGATGGGTCGGTTTCCAACTTAGAATCGAGAGCCAATCCTGTGGGCATTAAGAACTAATTACAGATTATGATAATACAGTTGTATGCAATTATATTTCCTTTTTGTAATGGGTAATTTATTTAATCCAAAAAGTTAAAAAGAAAGATATTTCACTACATTTTTAGGTCTAATCCCCTACTCCAACTTTAACTCTTGTCCCAATTTTACCCTTTGTCTCATAAAAAACCTATAACTTTAGAAATAGTCTCAATTCTACCCTAAATATTTTTTATGTCCCATAAAAAACCCTAATTTTGGATCCAGTCTCGATTTTATCCTAAACTTTTTTTGTCTCATAAAAATCTATAACTTTAGGTCCAGCACCAATTCTATCTTAAACTTTTTTTGTCTCATAAAAAAAAATCTCAACTTTAGATCCAGTTTCATTTTTTACTCAACTTTTTTGTCTCATAAAAGATAACCAACTTTTACTTGAGTCTGCCTCCATTAACCCTCCCTCAAAATCACCTTGAGTAAAATTTGCGCTTGATCTTCGATCTCTTGTACTTGGGAATGTGTCATCTCTCGCAGTCGAAGAAGTTACGCTCGGGACGCTTGATTTGCTCATGCTTGGGAGTTTTACATTTCTCGGTTGTCGACAATAAATTTTGGATGAAGGGTTAATGCGAGCATATTTGTGTCTCAAGTAAAAGTTTGTGATTTTTTATGAGACTGTAAAAATTTTAGCTTAATATTGGGATTGGACGATAAAATTGAGACGAGACCTAAAGTTGAAAGTTTTTCATAGAACAAAAAAGGTTCAGGGTATAAGTGAGGCATGACTTAAAGTTAAGGGTTTTTTATAAGACAAAAAAAAAGCTTAGGGTAGAAGTAAGACCGACCTTAAAGTTAGAAGTTTTTTGCGAGATAAAGGGTAGAATTAGAACAAAAGTTAATGTCAGATTTTTTTTAGGGTATTAAGCTACGTTTTTAAGTCTTCGTGGGACCGGAGAAACATATGCCGCAAGTGTGCATTATTGAAACAGCCACCACCTCCCTCTCTCTACTCTCTCTTATCTACATCAAGCACCCAACTGTTCCTCCATTGACGTGCCTCGTTCATCTCTCTCTTTCACCCTTAGTTTCCATAGAGCTTTACTTTCATCTAGCTTCGCTCTGATAGTGACTTTACTTTCGTCTAGCTTTGCTATGATTAGGGGTGTACAAAACAATTGGACCTCATCGGGAATCGTCCGAGCCGACCGATTCTCGATGGTTCTTCCTCTGAACCTGACCTCTATATAAGTTCAGGTAAATATATTACACATGTACAAATTTCGAATTATTTGTGTCACCAAAAAAAGGCTTGGAATAAACGTGTTTGGGCATAGTTTGGAATATTTTTGGTGGTTTTTTACCTATATTGAATCATCACTGCTCGTTCATTTTCATGCCAATAAATTCGGATTCAATCCCTTTTACACTCTTTAAATGGAACTCCGGGACCCAGTAGTTGCTTTGCAGTGTTGATAAACTCGCCTTGAAAAAATTGCGGTGCTTCAAGATCAAACCCTTTTTGTTAAATGGACTTAGCTTATCTTTCACGCAAGAGCTTCCAGTACCGAGTATGGAAAGTGTAATATCTCCTTCGCTTTGGTTCTCCTACTTCTAGCATCAATTGCAGCACCCGAGGAGTCAAACTTTAAAACTTACGCAGGTTCAACTCTTCCCATTACCATCCGAAGCCCGCAGAGGTGACATTGATGCTGCGTCTTCACACAACAAGTGTAACATCAGCCCATCTCCCACTTTTCCGCAACTCAAGACACGGCCGGTTCCATGAATGCATCAGGGAACCAGACCAGACCAGTGGTCCGATGCCTAGGTGGGTTCAGGAACCAATTGGTGGTTCTCGATTTCCAATAAGTGGAACCGGTCCTTCGTGTGCGGTTCCAGAGTGAGAACCGACCCACGCTACAACCGATCGCCTCTAACTGTGATGGTGGCTGCAAGAGACCCGGTAGCAGCGTGAGAAAGGGAGGTGAGAGGCAGAGAGCATCGCTCACAAGAAAGGGAGGTGAGAGGTTGCCCAATTCCGTCGGTTAGGTGTATGGGTCCGATTCCGCACAAGGAATCAAGAACTGGACCAGCTATTCCCGGTTCCACATTTGAGGAACTGGGAATCATCCAAAACCGGCCGGTACTAGCAGTTCCCAATCCGATTTGATTTTTTGCTCGCCCCCAGTGCAGGTAGGTTCTAAGTTTTAGGTACTGAACCCAGCCACCCTCCGGAAAACCGACGATTACAACTTGTTTCATGAAGTTGGAAGAATACAATTTATATTTCTTGAATGACCCAACTTCCCTTTTACTTTATATCTATATCGATATTTTAGTTTGAGCCACTTTTAGCTTATATTATTTTGCTATAATTGCTATGTGTCTGGTTTTTATTTTTATTTTTAAATGAAGCAAAAAGAATAAGCAATAAGTTCCCGATAGACCCTCGAATCAAACTAGAAAAATAGAGTAGGTTCTAGGGTCGATTCCAAAGCAAATAGAGTTAGTACCAGGTTCAAAAAATTCGAAAACCAATTCTAACATGGAAAATTCTTGGTTTTGGATTGCAGGTTCCAAGTCTGAAACTTTCATATTCTGAAACCAGTCACCTTTTATTTAAATTTTTTATTTTTTGTGAAACAAACGGAGCACGATTGCAAGCGTATTTGTTTAGTGTTAAAGAAAAGTACGTTTTTGCTTTCGATTAAGCCCACTAACCATGGACCTAGTAAACAAAACCTACCTAGTAACGGAACGGCCATTTGCGACACTGCATCCGGCAACCACGGAACGGGTCGCGTTACGTGAATATTGGGCCAGGCTTTTGCACCGAAGTGTTTTCCATGTTTACTATGAAGCCCAAGCCCAAACGAGGAGCTCACGTCAGTGTCCATAGGGAGACTTACGCTATAAGCCTATGATTAGAATTAGCCCCATTAAGAGGAGCGACCATGGTGACGGACGGGCTTTGCGTAAACTCGATCTACCTGGTTCCGTTTATTTCACAAAAAATGAATGATTTGAAAAATATTTTTTAAAAAATGATCGCTTATATCGCTTCAAATAATTAACTAATGAAAACTGTTTTCATCATCGACAACAATTTCGGTATAGACATTTTCGCAAACGAGGAAAATGTCTTTAGTTTATTCATTTTTGTAAGCGAAATAAACGTTCATTTAATTATTTTTTTTCAAGTTATTCATTTTTTGCGAAATAAATGCACCTTTCCTTTCTTTTCTTTTTTTTTGACACGACAATATTTTTCTTTGATGTATGCTAAAAAGAAAATCATATATAATTAGATCAATCCCGACATATTTCCGGACGTGATCTAACTGGTACTCGTGTAGCAACTTAATTCAGACATTGTTGTCGATCTTTGCTCATTGGGATGAGCAAATTTTGGAGAAAATCGGGTGAATGGATTGAATTTTGTGTTATTTTAGGCAAAATTGGAGAAATGATAGGACCCCTCGTGCGAATTGGGACAGAAAGGACACGAGCCTCTGGATGTAAGTTAGATGATCAAAGACCGACCACTGTCCGGACAATAGTTGAATTGCAATGCAGCAAGTTCCTGTCCAATTGAAAGGAATTATAGCAAAATCTCCTGCGTTTGGATGGAATCATTGCCGTGCTTAATAAGATCCTCAGATTAGCGACGATAAAATGCAGTGAGAGTTTGATGCGCCCAAAGAATTTATTACTTTACGAAGTTCAAAGGCTTTTCCTATAACAGAAAAAAGTGAATGAAATTGCAAGTGTCGATTATGTAGATCTCGAGTTATAATCGGGTGATCACCGACTTATACGTTGGTTTGAATTGCATGCGGCAATTATTGACATGTTTGGACATCTTTTCATTCGAACGTTCGAGATCTTAATTTTGTTAACATATAAGTAAAATGTTGTAACAGGAGTGTATGAACATTGATATTTTATGTCACCCAAAAGAGTTCAAATCACGTGCAACATTTTCCAGCGGAACTATCGTTCTGGGTCAAACCAAATAGTCCCTTAAAAGTCAACCAATTTCATGAATAACCCACTAAGGCCCCTAAAAGTTGAGGACACCCGTTGACTTGACCCGCAACGGAAAGCCCAGTTGAAAGATCGAAACGACAGCGACCACCGTTACGACAAGCGCTTTTGGACGATTTCGTCTCTTACAATACTTTTCTCTCTTTTCCCTTTTATCTTTTCGCGAGAACTACGCTTACGGACGAAGTTAATTTGGTCATTTCGGCGAGAGTGATGTTTGGGCAATCGATTCCGTCGAATCGCATGATTCCTTTTTTGAAAATGGCATTTTGGTTGATAAAAAAATTAAATAAAATGATTCCCAGGAGGGATAGGCGGGTGTCCTTGTCGTGGAAGGGAGGAAGGAATTGTAATAACGGGAACCTCCAATTACGAGAATACCCTCGTCGTTAGTTTGGGGATTTGTCTTTCTTTTTTCTGTTTTTTTCTTTGTTATAATCTTCTAATTCTTTAAAAAAGTAATTTTGATTTTGTGTTCACCTTTATCCTGCATAAATCTAATCAAAAGCTTTAAATTATCTCATTTCGTAAAGATGAAAATGGAGACAGTGCCGTGGCAATTGTGTAATAAAGCTCATCTCGGAGGGCGATTATGGAAAGCGGTTGATTAGGCGAGCAGCATCGGAATTGCTTAATTAGTCAATAATGATGTTCAATGGCTTGTCTTTTTGAATTTCACCACAGGGACAGAGAGAGACGGAGACGGAGACGGAGACGAAGAGAGAGAAAGCTTCCGTGTTGAGTGTGGGAGGCCACAACCGTCCCCACCTCTCCTTCTCTCTCTCTAACCACACACACAACCAAAAAAGCTTCAAAACTTTCAAGAGAGAACCTCCACGAGCTCTAGAGAGAGAAAGACCCGTGGCTGCACGTGTTAGAGAGAGAAACGGGGGGATACGGTGGCGAATCGAAACGGTACGCTGTGAAGCTCGGCGAAATCGGGAGAGAGACACGAGCTCCGGTTATAGAAGCTTTGGGGCGCTCTGTTATTCGAGGGAGAAGCAAGCTGGAAAGAGAAGAAGTCGTGTTTGGAGGTTGGTTGGCTTTAGTTGAGGAGGTGCAGAGGTGGAGATAGAGAATTTGAAGTTATAGCTGTTGTGAATCAGCTCGCTGATCTGCAGAGACTGAGGCTGAGCTCTCGCTCTATTTGATGAGCTGAGGATTGCGGTGTGTTTGTCAAATAATGGTAATTGAATTCTGCTGACTTTTGATTGACTGATTGCTTTCGCTTACATTGTCTTTTACTAGCTTGGTGATGGACCTGTAAGTTTGCTTGACTGGAAGGTTCCATTTCTCCGTGTGTGGTAATACCATTTGTTATACGGAACCTGAATTTTGGTGTACTGGGGGCTGTATTAAAATGTTTGAGACCTTTGCTTTTTATGTGGTTAGTTTTTAGGGTGATAGTGTGCATAGTTGCTGAGCAGTGGATTGAGTCGGACTATGACGGATAAAGAAATTGTGTTGGGAGATGTTCATGCGTTTAATCTTCCAATGCTGAAGTTAGCGTTAGTAATGAGAGAGCAAGGAAATAAAGAATAAGCTACCCGAGAAATGCAATGTACTGGTGTCGTTTGGCTTCGCACATTGTACATGATACTGATACCTTCATGGGTGCGTGGAAATGAAGTTTGAAATAACTTAAAGGCACCACTTAGCCAATCAATTACCTTACTTGAACACTTGTTGTGCCCAAATGCCAAGCCAATAGACAGCTCACTCATGGACAATCTTTTATGAACCATTCTAGGACCCCCCCTCTGCATGACGTGAATGATGGAAAAACAGTGTTCATTGAGCGCGAGCATTACGATGTAAATAATGAGAGCCATTGAAATTGACTGGTTATATATTGTGCAAAATCTGTTTCCAAACACCACAATGCTTCTTATTATTCCTCACCTAGTAATTTATTTTGCTTCCTTTTTGGTGTTTTGATAAAAGTTCTATAGGTCTTTGCTTTATTATTGTCATTTGTTGGTGTTCATGTTGTCTTTAAATTTTTTACTTTAAAGTAACTCGATATCTCTATCGCAACTTTGCTCCCGCAGGCTCAGCCAGTGCAAATAATTGTGGGTTCTCATGTGTGGGTTGAAGATCCTGTTCTTGCATGGATTGATGGAGAAGTTACTTCAATTAATGGTCATGAGGTCCAAGTCAAGACGACAAAAGGAAAGACGGTAAGTGCACCATCATCAAATGCATGTCATACTCGGAAATGTAAGCATCTGATAGTAATCTAATCGAGAGTCCTGACACTCGTTAAATTTCTGTTTGACAAGTCTCTGCAAGTTCATCTACTGCCATGTCCCAATTGAAAAAAGGAAAAGAAAAAACAACCAGAAAAGGTTTCGTGCATCAAAGTATATTAATTAGAAGAATTGAGATCGAGAGAGCTTAATATGTTCAAAAGACTTTAACTGACCATTAAACTTTTAATTATACGAGTACAGTCAAACTAATCAATAATTCAGGCTTCAAGCATAATATGGAAAATTACTGCGCAGTTAATACATCCATCTTTGAAATGTCCATATAAGCAGAGGGAAGTCTTTTCAGAGAGTCTTAGCAACTTAAGCACTCTATGGGGTCCAAATATTGCTTGGCATGTTATTAGCTTTTCTACAGTCTTGTTTTATGCTGATCCACAACAGTAGTCTTGATTATTTGTATTTTTCAGTATAACGACTAGTGGCTTGCACCTGTAGGTCACGACAAATGTATCGAAAGTATACCCGAAGGATACTGAGGCTCCACCTGGAGGTGTGGATGACATGACAAGGCTTTCTTACTTGCATGAACCTGGAGTGCTGGAGAACCTAGCTACGAGATATCAACTCAATGAAATTTATGTGAGCTACTGGCAGTCCCTCACAGGATAATCTTTTAGCCTTGTAGTTTTCTTGCATTACTGGTTTCAGTAAATAAATTTGTCTGTTGCTTCCAGACCTACACAGGAAACATACTTATTGCTGTTAATCCATTTCAAAGATTGCCTCACCTATATGACACCCACATGATGGAACAATATAAGGGAGCTGATTTTGGGGAATTGAGTCCTCATGTATTTGCAGTTGGTGATGCTGCATACAGGTGAATTTGGTTCCTAGTTGCGCTGGTGCAACCTTTTCTTTTCTCTCTTGTCTTCTCGCTGATGTGCTGAGACACGAGAATATAGGGCTATGATCAATGACGGAAAGAGCAATTCAATTCTGGTTAGTGGAGAAAGTGGGGCTGGTAAAACAGAGACGACAAAGATGCTCATGAGATATCTTGCATACTTGGGGGGGCGATCAGGAGTTGAAGGAAGAACGGTGGAACAGCAAGTTCTAGAGGTAGCATGACTTGCCATTTCTTATTTGAGAACGTTTTTCGGGATCCGAACTTATCTGTTTAATCACTATGTCCATTTGAATTATAAACATGGCAATATCAAGCTTCATTATTTTTGTCGCATCTGAACATTGCAGTCAAACCCTGTTCTTGAAGCATTTGGCAATGCGAAGACTGTGAGGAACAACAACTCAAGGTGCATCTCAATGTTGCTGTCTATATACTTTTGTTTCATTTTGAGATAGTGTGGGTTTACTTCAACAACAATGGGGTTTATTCTCATATACTTCTCACCATAATGTAGTCGGTTTGGTAAATTTGTTGAAATTCAATTCGACAAAAATGGGCGGATTTCGGGGGCTGCTATTAGAACTTATCTGCTTGAAAGGTCACGCGTTTGTCAGATTTCCAACCCCGAGAGAAACTACCATTGCTTTTACCTTCTTTGTGCTGCTCCAGAGGAGGTATTCTCTCAATGGATTCTGTTGGAAATTTCATATTAAGCTGTTTATGTGAATGATATGCGGCATTTTTAAATTCTGCTGCTTTTTTCAGGATATTGCAAGGTATAAGCTAGGAAGCCCTAAATCTTTTCACTACTTGAATCAAACCAGTTGCTATGAGTTAGAAGGAGTAAATGATGCTCATGAATATCTCGCAACAAGGAGGGCTATGGATATAGTTGGAATCAATGAGGAGGAACAGGTCAGCAATTTTTGTCCAAGCCATTCATGGGATTGATGATCCTTCGATAGATTCTGAATAAGCAGAAGTTGTTCAGGAAGCAATTTTCAGGGTTGTGGCGGCAATCCTTCATCTTGGAAACATTGATTTTGCTAAGGGGAAGCAGATTGATTCTTCGGTGATAAAGGATGAGAAGTCAAGATTGCATCTTAATACCACAGCAGAACTTCTTAGGTGTTTTCTATTACTCCACTGGATATTGTCAATGTGTTGTGGTGATATAACTTCTGTATCACTTCCAATGACTCTATCTAAAGGGGCTTTATCTTCATTTTAATTAATGGAATGATAGATGTGATGCCCAAAGCTTGGAAGATGCTCTGATCAAACGTGTAATGGTGACACCTGAAGAAGTAATCACGAGAACTCTTGATCCTGTTAATGCAGTTGGTAGCAGAGATGCGTTAGCCAAGACGCTATACTCTCGCTTGTTTGATTGGTAATGAACTTGCATCATGTTTTCTTTTCTTTATCTGACTGGTCTATCCTAATTTGTACTCCCTTTTCTACTTATTGCACTCTAAGAAGTCATAATTTTTCAGGATTGTCGAAAAAATTAACCTCTCAATCGGGCAGGATCCAACATCAAAGTCCTTGATTGGGGTTCTTGATATATATGGTTTTGAAAGTTTTAAATCCAACAGGTAAGTTCACTGACCAAAACTGTTTTAGGTCCTTATCCTCCGTGGTGCTTGCAAGAGAGGAGCATACTTTTTCGATTTCACTGTGAGCTAAAGCTTTGTTAGACAATTCATGCATAGTGACTCTATGGCAAAAGACCATAATAACGATGAAAGTGAGTTTAAGCAGTTGTAGTTTATGGGAGTTACCAAAATGAATTTTGGTGAGGTTCTTTGTATAGATGGTAAATATAGTGGAAAATATTCGACTTATTAGGTTGAAAGTTCCATTGGGCCTTCAGGGGAGGTCATTCTTTGGGTTCACAAGGGGCCAGTTGATATTTTTGTATCATAATGGTGGTGTTTGGATTTCCACGTAGAGCATTTGGATGGATTGGCAACAGTCACTTGTGCAATTTGCACATCCTTGAGATCCTTTTTATTGTCCTTTTGATATTTTGGGTTTGGATCAATATGTCAAGATACAAGAGAGGTATACTTGAAGCATAAATAGCATTACCATTTTGTATAAGAGCTTGATCCTCAAGAAGAAGTTTGGTGTTGTTCCTACCTTAGTATCTGGCAGATTTGATCAACCTCTGCATGTTCATACATGGATTTCCTGGTTAGCATGCCTATTTGTTGCCATAAGTTTTGCTTTGCCCTGGCCACTGCAGATAGTGACCAAGTCATTAAAACAAGAGATGCTGAGCATTTTGTGTGGGTTATATCCTAATTTGCATTTTTAATTGACAGTTTTGAGCAGTTTTGCATAAACTTCACCAATGAGAAGCTGCAACAACATTTTAATCAGGTTAATTTAATAATTCTGTTTGTTTATCTCGCAAGTTTTATAGAGTTCCATGCTCATTTAGTTTTGTTTTATGTGACCAATGTGCAGCACGTCTTCAAAATGGAGCAGGAAGAGTATAGTAAAGAAGAGATAAATTGGAGCTATATCGAGTTTGTTGATAATCAAGATGTATTGGATTTAATCGAAAAGGTATGTCATATTTGACACCATTGAAAATCTCGTGCTGTACATTCCACTACCTTTTTTTTCTTGTTTGTGTTGAGCTATTATCTAAAATCACTGGATCCTCTTCAGAAACCTGGAGGGATTATTGCTCTTCTTGATGAGGCCTGGTATGCAACTTTGATTTATATTTTTTGTTGCCAAACTATGATGTCCTAATTTTTCTCTCCTTCAGGTGTTTCACCTTGAATTGATTGTTCGTTTGTGGTTTCGTGCAGTATGTTTCCCAGATCTACCCATGAAACATTTGCCCAGAAGTTATACCAAACTTTTAAAAGCAACAAACGTTTTATCAAACCAAAGCTCTCTCGTACTGATTTTACTATATTACACTATGCAGGGGAGGTAAGTGTCAGAGTAGTTCAATGTGCTAAATTATTGGAATCTGAATTAATTTGTAATCTTTCTGGTTTCAAAGGTTAGAATCTGAATTAATTTGTAATCTTTCTTGTAAAGGTTACCTACCAGGCCAATCTATTTCTGGACAAAAACAAAGATTATGTGGTGGCTGAACATCAGGCATTGCTGACTGCATCAAAATGCCCATTTGTGGCAGGTTTATTCCCCCCACTTCCAGAAGAATCATCCAAATCTTCTAAGTTTTCTTCCATTGGTTCCCGCTTCAAGGTACTGGCATGCATTTTTTTAGCTTGTTTTGATGATAGAACAACTGTACTAGAATTTCACTAAGATCCACGTATGGTACGGATATTACATGCATACCCCACGTCTAGTGACCACAAGCTCCCCTCATAGATGTCAAGGTTTAATATTGAATCATGTATGGCAATTCCGTATTAGTCGATCAGATAAGTTTTCTTCTTTAAATATTTATGATATTGTTATACTTCATTGCGAAGTTGAGCAATCATTATCTGAACTTAATATTTGCCCTGAAAACTTGGATATCTTTGGATCAGCATAGCTCATGTGGAAACTTAACGGCGACCTTTTTTCTTTTACTTCACATAGCTTTTCGTCCTGTTCTATTGATCAGAAGCAGCCAGCAGCCCCAAAGTATTTCAAGTTGGGACCATTATCAAGCTTAATTATTGCATCGTATATGACTACTCCATATATTTGATAGATGAACTTTAGTCTTTGAATTTTTATGATGTTTTGGCAACGAAAAAAAATGGGTTCATGCTGTTGGTTTTGCTATTTAACACGAAATTTAGGAACCTTTGTTTGCGGCTAACAATACCCCTCAGAACTTGGATATATTTGCATGGCCCTCTCCTGGAACTCAGTTTTAGCAGTTTAAATGGGAACCATTGTCAATCTCAATTCCAGGCGTTTAGACATGATTACGAAATGAGATATCACTTAAGCTCGTGCCCTTCTGGGTCTGTTGCATACATGTGGAAATTTCTCCGGTAGGCTGTGGCTTGAAATGAACCATTCTTTTTTTCATTAAGAGAAAGGAAACATTTATTTTTGCTAAAAACAAAGAGAGAAAATGGGAACATGTTATTCATCAAGCCACTTTTTGGATAATTCGAAGGGTAAAAATCAAGGGATTTTGAGATACTAGGGTCTCATTTTTTCCTTTTATACGGAAAGAACATGTGGTTGCAGGTTTTGAGTTTTTGGGCTAATCATATTTCAGCATGAACACTCTTTCTCTGTAATTTTTATATGGAGTGGTACCCCCTTGTACCATTTCAAGAAACAATTTATTTGCCTTTCATAATAAAAAAGAAAATGCTAATGCACATGTCCCTTTGAGCTGACAATTGAACCAGAAAAGTAAAAGGATTCTGTTGAGTGTAAATATGGGTAAGAAAAAAGCTGAACTTGCAGTCGAATTCCTTTCTTCTTTGGATGTTGAAACGGTGCTCATTGTTCCAACATGTAGCTCTGGTCCAGTAACTCCACTTGACAAAGTCAATTGCTTTTGCAAAGCGCTGTTTTGATAGTTTATAACTGTTTTTTTGTTCTGAAATGATAATTATGCTTTAACTTCTTTTCTAGTCCATTATAGTGAAAAGTCTTGAATTAGCATATGTGCTCAAGTTCCTGTGAATATGTTTCTCTCGAGGTGTTGTAACAAGAATGAAGGTCTTGTTGATATCTTTATACTTCTTGTGTGTGAGATTGAATGGTAGCTCTAGCGTTCTTTATTGTGGGAATCGGTTCCTCTGCAGCTTAAAGCGAGCAATTGAAACCATATTGTTGGATTGCTTAGCAGGTTTGAGAAGGTTGATGTCATTTGATTCATGAGACTTCATTCCAAAATTTAGTAAGAATTTTTTTTGAGAGTTAGTACAGCCATGTACAGACCCACTGATTACACCAAGCTTCATTGTTGTTATCTTCACCTCTCCAATTTCTTGTTTTCCTTTAACTTTCTCGTCATAATAGTTGTGATTTAATTCTGTTATTTTGAATTCTATGAATAGATTTATGCGACACCCATAGGCATAGAATCAGTAATTCTTTAATCTGAAGATCGCACAACTTTAAAGGTTTGGGTTGGGGAATGAGTTGACATGTGTACATTCTTGAAATGGCAGCTGCAACTTCAGTCTCTAATGGAGACACTGAGTTCGACTGAACCTCACTACATCAGATGTGTGAAGCCAAATAATGTTCTGAAACCTGCTATATTTGAAAACGTCAATGTCATCCAACAGTTACGTTGTGGCGTGAGTATATGATACATTGCTTGAACTTCACTTTGTTTGTCCTGTCTGACTTTTATTTTCAGTAATACCAATAATATTGTCGATCTGTAATAGGGCGTCCTTGAGGCAATTAGGATAAGCTGTGCTGGATATCCTACCAGGCGGACCTTTTATGACTTTCTTGATCGCTTCAGCGTTCTATCTCCAGAAGTTTTAGAAGGGAAGTAAGTACCAAATCAATAGTTGGAGATCTTTATAAAGTATTTATTGCATGTCAAAACATTTATAACAGGCCATCATTTGTTTATGTTGTCATCCAGCTACGATGATAAAGTTGCTTGTCAAATGATTCTTGATAAGAAGGGATTGAAAGGCTACCAGGTAATTGGGCGTCCCTTTTTATCCTACTTTTTTACTCACATCGGCATATGATCTGATGTTTTGGCTAATTTTGTTTGCTCTTTTATTTTGGATGCTGTTACAGACTTGTTTTTGGTAGTTGTCGAGAAAATAATATGGGTAACACTGTCATTTAGCTTCTTTTTAGGGTAACGCGCGGTGTCCTTTTTTCTCTTAGTCGTGTACTTAGATGCTTAATTATTTGGTGAGGCTACATATGAACCATCTGCTATTTGGATTAGTAGTTTATTTCTTGGCTTACCGTGGGAGTGACTTTAGCATGATGTTGCTCCTTCAAATTAAGATGTCCAAGCCATGTAACTCTTTGCTTGACCTCCCCCACCCACTTTGTCATATGCTTAGTTCAATTGAAACAAGTTGGTCAATATACCAAATGCTAGATTCTTTTTATCCCAATTCTTTTAACCTGTACATTTGTGACTGTGAGATTTTGTGGGACTACTGCCAACTGTTCTAAAAGCTTAAGCTATTAGATGAAGGCATGGTTTAATATTTAAGTATTCTATCACTCCCCCTCACGCTTAGTTTGGTCTTTTGCCTAAGTACTAAGCAGGGACATATTTAATTGAGGAGGCAAATGGGGCCTGGAAAGATTTGAACTCAAGACCTCCTGCTCTGGCACCATGTGAGATTTTGTGGGACCACTGCCAACTGTTCTAAAAGCTTAAGCTATTAGATGAGGCGTGGTTTAATATTTAAGTATTATATCAGTGACCATTCTCAAGTTTAATTATTAAAACAATAGGCCGGGGCTTTACCAAATTGGTTAAGCTCTTATTTTATATTTACGGGAAACTATGAGTAACTTTATCTGAAAGATTTTTAGTATCAAAGACGTTACTTTTATCATCAATTCTTGCTTAATGTCCATATATCTTCTGGAAGTTCTTTTATATCCAACTTGACTATTGGTTTCTTGAGAATTTTCTTCTATTAAGTTCCTTACCTACTGTGTGTCTTGCCAGATTGGGACGACCAAAGTTTTTCTCAGAGCAGGTCAAATGGCAGAGCTAGATGCTAGGAGGTCTGAGGTGCTTGGAAAGGCAGCCAGAACCATTCAGCTGCGAATACGTACTTATATGATGCGAAAGCAGTATATTGCGTTACGCGAGGCTTCTATCACAATGCAGTCTTATTGCCGAGGTACTTTTCTTATTATTGCCTCAAATCAAACTTCCAGGCCATATTCGTTACTTTTTTTTCGTGGGTCTAGATTTCACTGTCCATTACATTTGTGAAATCATCGTAAGATCTTGAATAAGCTTGGAAATACCAGAGCTGCATGATCTAATGGTAGGGGAAGTGAGTTGCTGTATTTAATACTTTACGAATATATTCTCTTTTGGATTAATGTTGGGCGACCATTTGTTGCAAAAGTTAAGTTGTGACAAACCAATAATGTAAAGAAAACATATGCTTAGACTCTTCCTGCGAAAGCTGAGCCTACATGTGATATACAGGATATGGTTGTGACCACAACAAAAGAACTAATGAGAGCACAAACACGATAGTAAGAAAATAAGGGGAATAAACATCATCTGGAGTGTCAAGACTCAAACTCTTGTTCTGTGCTCTAACATACTTCATTGGGCGACCACTTGTCCCAAAGGTTTAAGCTGTCAGGAGACGATTTTGCGAATTATTCAAGCATATTCATGATAAAAAAGGAATAATGGCTTTTAAATATATTCTCTCATTTTGGTAACTCCAAGTGTATCTGTCCCCCCTCTATATCTTGGAAAGTTGGATGTTTTGACTCTTCATATCACTTGATCCCTTCTGAATTGTCCATTTACCCAATCTTAATTGCATTTTGTTTTACCTTTTGCAGGCAGAATGGCTCGTGAACGTTATGAGCAGTTAAGACGAGAAGCTGGAGCACTGAAGATCCAGAAGAACTTCAGGGCCTTCATTGCAAGAAAATCTCACTCGAAACTAAGGTCATGTGCTGTCGTATTGCAGACAGGATATAGGGGAATGATTGCTAGGAATGAGTTCAGATTTAGGAAACAGACCAAAGCTTCCGTCGTCATCCAGGTATTATCATGTGGAGTAGAATTTGCCTTTCCATTGGTTGTCACTATCATAGTAATTTTGCTGTCTACTATTTTTGTTGGCACATGGAACATTGATGGTTCAATTGCTGAAAAATTTGCAAAAGTACGAAAATAAAATGTCGTAGTACTGGTGTCCTGCAGGCTCATTGGCGGTGTCACCAAGCATATTGTTATTATAGGAGTCTCCAGAAAGCTGCAATTGTTTCTCAATGTGGATGGAGAGGCAGAGTTGCAAGAAGAGAGCTCAGAAAGCTCAGAATGGTTGGTCTAGTCAACAATATTAATCTACTACAATAGTTGTTTATTCTACAGCTCCAATGATGACTTAGGTTGAATTGTAATATTTCCTTGAAAATGTTGTTTAGTCTGCACGTGAATCTGGTGCTCTTAAAGAAGCAAAGGACAAGCTAGAAAAGCGTGTGGAGGAGCTTACATGGCGTCTACAACTTGAAAAGCGATTAAGGGTGACATATTAATAATTTTCAGCAAAAACCTGTTTGTTTGTTTGTTTGTTTTTTTTATAAACATGTGGTAGGGTTGATGCTAATATGTGTTCTCTCGTTGTTTTGTGCAGATTGATCTTGAGGAGGCCAAAGCCCAAGAAATTATCAAGTTGCAGGACACAGTAAATGCTTTGCAATTAAAGGTGGAAGAAGCCAACTCTATGGTCATTAAAGAGCGAGAAGCAGCCAGGAAGGCTATAGAAGAAGCACCTCCAGTTGTGAAGGAAACCCCTGTCATTGTTCAAGATACAGAAAAGATCAATTCATTAACAGCTGAGGTTGAAAATTTTAAGGTAGATTGCTAGCTTATTGAGGATTTATACCTTTTTGGAAAATGATAGTCGACGGTGGTGGTATCCCTTTGGCATTCAATGACTTTTCTATCGTTTTCCTAAGAAAATTATTGCTTTCTGCAATTACAATTGAGCACATTTTAGATTGACAAAAAAATTCTGGCAGAGATGAGGATCAATAGTCAATTGAATTACTGATGATCATGCTTGATCTCGTGTCCCGGCTCCTAATCGTTTAATGACGTTATTTTTTCCTTGTCTAGCAACCTTATACTTTTCCTTGTTGGATAGGCGTTGTCGATAAAGGAGACACAAACAGCAGAGAACGCAAAAAAAGCTACTGCTCTTGCTGAGGCCAAAAACAGTGAGTTGATGAAGAAGCTTGAGGATTCAGAGAAGAAGGCGGACGAACAACATATTTTAGTGCAGAGGTTCGTGAAAAAGATGCAGAAAATTTGGACAGTTTTGGAACACTTCAGTAGATTTAAATGGAGTGTTATTTTGTCTGTCTCCATCCCTTTTGTACCGTGTCTTTTGTACAATTTTGAGTGGTGTTAGTCAAGCACAAGCGCCTAGTGAAATTTAGTCATCTATCTTTTCTGAAAATTTGATTTTTATTTTTTGATTGTCGAAGCACGTAATTATGATGTTCAGAGTCTGCAATTTTTGCCTTCTACTTCGCTTAACACCTGATTGCTGAAATGTGTTCTGCTATTGTCACATGTAAAACGGAAGTACGTTCTTAAGTTTTTTAAGACCATATGATGAGACAACTTGACCATGAATGGGCTGTTATTAGACATTTTTATGACTTCTCAGTGGAAGTTTTAGGTATCAGCTGAGGTGTATATTCATGAAGTGGTTCAGTAGAAAATAGATTCTGCCTTTGAACCCTGTATGAGATCCTTGCTCTTGATGGCACATCTCTTGTGTTTTCTTTAACAACAGGTCTCGTGACAGGGTTTTACTTAGATATTGTCAGATGTAAGTGCCTATACGTGGGGAAAATGTTCGACAAAATCTAAAGTTTGACCATGATTAGTTCCTGCTTTACAGGCTTGAAGAGAAACTCTCTAATTTGGAATCAGAAAATCAGGTACTGCGCCAACAGGCACTCGTCATATCACCATCTGGCAAAGCTGTGTCTGTGAGATCAAAGACAACAATCATTCAGGTGTGAAAGGAGCCCAATTTTAAGTACTTATGTTATGTAACTTATATAGGAAAATCAACCTGCACCTTTTTTGTCCATTTGCAGAGAAATGCAGAAAACAATACTGCTCTAAATGGAGAAGTTCGAAAAGCTCCGGTAAGATTGAGTTCTTGGTTGAGATAAGTGCTATATCTGCATATCAAGACTGAAAGTGTTTGGTCAAATCTTTTGAAGGCACAGGATTCAGTACTTGCACTCCCTCCTTCACGGGAACCTGAGACAGAGGAGAAGCCACAGAAATCTCTCAATGAGAAGCAGCAGGTTCGTATGTGTCTCTCTTATGCATGTGTGAAGCAGGTTCTTCAATTTGATCAGCATGATTTTGCTAAACTTTTGATATATTCTCAAGTAGTCATTTGCATTTGCATTGATAATGTTTCTCATCATATATTCTTCCATGCTGCAGGAGAATCAAGATATCCTTCTAAAGTGCATCTCTGAAGATCTAGGGTTCTCTGGGGGCAGGCCTCTTGCTGCTTGTCTCATATTCAAATGCCTTCTGCACTGGAGATCATTTGAAGTTGAGAGAACTGGTATTTTTGACCGCATCATTCAAACAATTGGCGCAGCAATTGAGGTGTGCTACAGTAATTTTCCTCCAAGGAGAACATTTCCCAAATTGCTTAGGATGAGCATGTGTTGATTCTGATTCAGTGTTAGTATAATGAAACAAACTGTATGAGTGAGTAATGTGTTTGTGTTGATACCATATGCCTTCTACTTATCCCATCCAATTTCTTACTTAAGGTGCAGGATAACAATGATGTATTGGCTTATTGGTTGTCCAATGTGTCAACGTTGCTGCTACTATTACAGCGTACACTAAAGGCAAGTGGAGCAGCAAACTTGACTCCACAGCGGCGAAGGACGTCAGCTTCTCTATTTGGAAGGGTGTCTCAAGTAAGTACACAAATTTCTCTCCCTTTGCTTAGCTTTCAACAAAGGCTTCAGATGTTTTCCTTTAGATTCCTTCGTTGTGTCTTCAATAAGAGAAAAGTTCTTTAGTCTTGAATGACTAATGTTAATGTATCACCATAGCTTCTGGCCTCAAAAAGGGTATCACACATGGCTTTGTGTTTGCTTTATATACCTTGAGTATCCCTCCACATAATGGTTAAGCTTTTGGTTGGAAATTCTAACAACTACAAACCCTCAGGGTCTACGAGGTTCTCCACAAAGTGTTGGGTTCTCATTTCTTAATGGTCGGATGCTTGGTGGCGCCAACGACTTGCGACAAGTTGAGGCCAAGTATCCAGCTTTGCTTTTCAAGCAACAACTTACTGCTTTTCTGGAGAAGATATATGGACTGATTAGAGATAATCTGAAGAAAGAGATCTCCCCCTTGCTGGGACAATGTATTCAGGTCATCCCTGATTCTTCCTTCGTTGCAACAAGCTACCATGAGATTGGCTATCCCCCTTGTGGAGTCTCCTGCGATAAATAATTTTCTATCACTCACAAAATCTCATTTAGATTTCTTTGAGCATACCATATTAACTTTGTGTTTGACTAAGGGAGCCTGGTTATCAAACGATATTCTTTACCTATGAGAATTTCTGGCTGCTACATCATATGATGCTCTAATGGAACTTGGTAGTCCAAGGAATAGCTCATAATTTGTTTCTCTTATCAATGTAGCAACATAAATAATATGTGTGTTAGAGTAATTAAATATTAAACCACGCCTTCAGCTAATAGCTTAAGCTTTTAGAACAGTTGGCAGTGGTCCCACAAAATCTCATATGATATCAGAGCTAGTGTTGTCCTCGTATGTGAGCTCACCCCCCATTAGTCAAATTCAACATGCCGCTCGTAATTCGGCTTGCACGTGAGAGGGGGTGTTGAAGTTGTTGTCCCACATCGCTTGATAAATATGTCCACGCTTAGTACTAGGCAAAAAAGATCGGACTAAGCGTGATGGAGAGTGTTAGAGTAATTAAATATTAAACCACGCCTTCATCTAAAAGCTTAAGTTTTTAGATGAAGGCGTGGTTTAATATTTAAATATTTTATCAGTTCTCGATTAGATCTTTTTGTTTAAACAAATCAAAATTCGGCTTTGCAACTGTTGATGCACGGCCTGAATAGTGTTTAGCAAATACTGTCAACTTATGGCGAACAAAAAAGTCCAAAGGCATGTAGAGTCAACTTAACCATGTTTCAGCGAGTCATGAGCAGTAATGTCTATGCTATAGTCTCTGCGTCTTTTAACATAGCCCTCCACTGTACTTAAGAAGTACTTTTTGCAAGTGTAGGCACCTAGAACATCACGTGCCAGCATGGTGAAGGGGCGTTCTCAGGCCAATGCTGCCTCTCTTCAAGCTTTAATTGCTCATTGGAAAAGTATTGTGAACAGCCTAAACAATTGCTTGAAGACAATGAGAGCCAATTATGTGGGTGAAGTTTCCAACTTAGATGTCTTGAGATGCTGTCTTAAAGGCATGAACTGCTTGAATGTTTTTGTATGTGCAGGTTCCGCCATTAATTGTCCGAAAGATTTTCACTCAAATATTTTCATTTATTAATGTCCAATTGTTTAACAGGTAGGTGCACTTAATGCTCAATCCTGACCTGTTCCATGTAACTATTGAAAAACTTAGACTGCATGTCGTGACGGTTGAAAACCCATATTTGCAGTCTTCTATTGAGGCGTGAATGTTGCTCCTTTAGCAATGGGGAGTACGTAAAAACAGGGCTTGCTGAGTTAGAGCAGTGGTGCCATGATGCAACTGAGGAGGTGAATATTCAAGAGGTCAGCATTTTTTTTTTTTGAGTTTTCCGAGAATTCTATGATGACATCTTCTCTACATTCAGTTTGTGGGATCAGCTTTGGATGAATTAAAGCACATCAGACAGGCAGTTGGCTTCCTGGTTGGTTCATGTCCTTTAATATTATTTAGAAGTTCAATTTTCGATCAATCATACTGACTTGGTTTAAAAATTTAATTTTCTGTGGAATTAGGTCATACATCAAAAACCAAAGAAGAGCTTGAAAGAGATAACCAACGATCTTTGCCCTGTGAGTATCTCTACCTGACAACCCCATCCAATCTCTCTCTCTCTCTCTGTGATGACACTTTACTTGGCACTTTTTTCAGGTTCTTAGCATTCAGCAATTATACAGGATCAGTACAATGTACTGGGATGACAAATATGGCACCCATAGTGTATCAACAGATGTAAGTTTTGTGCTCGAGACATATTTTATAACTAGTTTGTCTTTTTCTTCAGGATTCTAAGTTTAAGCTAAATAAACTACAGGAATTTTCAGATGACCTTATTGGTTCTTGGGTTTAATCCGAAAAGGTTGTTGCTATAGTTTTCATTAGTTTGCCATATGCTTAACGATGGGGACTAGCTGATTCTTGCAGTCTTGCTTTTACGGGTCTTAATTTACTGATTTCATATGTCCTGCACTACTATTTTGTTTTTTACCTAGTCGCGGGATTGATTCGATCTGATATTTCACCCTCGAATCTGCTCTGGCAGGTCATTTCAACCATGAGAGTTATGATGACAGAGGATTCCAACAATGCCGTAAGCAGTTCTTTCCTATTGGATGATGATTCGAGGTACCAAGAGAGCTTCCAACTGGCACACACGCCTCGCGCAATCCATCCTTAATTTCTTGTCTCATTCTTGGTGATAGTTAAGATGTGTGTTTCTTGTGCAGTATCCCGTTCACGGTGGAAGAAATTTCAAAGTCAATCGAGCCTATCGAAGTGCCCGAAATTGAACCTCCGCCTCTAATTCGTGCGAATTCAGGCTTTACATTCTTGCTACAACGTGCAGAATGATTTATAATTCCTTTCATGAGGCTGCTCTTCCACCGCAAGATTGCTTCTGGTTTGTAAATGTAAATACCGTCGTTGTTCATAGCTCTTTTGTACCTGCATTCTTTTAATTTTTTAAAATAGCTCGGGTTGGTGTCCGCCGCCCAGGTCATAGGCTATCTTCTGTTTAGTTAGGCGGCAGTGGCGGCGGTTTTTGGTCGCTGCTGGTTCATACCAAAGTGTCTGTACCATACGTGTAGCTCTTGATATTTTGAAGATGGTCAAATATATTCATTTGTAAATTGTGCTTCATAGCAATCTATTTTGATATTTGTACCATAAATAGTAACGTTTCGCTTCGTTACCAGGGTTCAATCTCTTGTGAACAATTTCTCGATCGCGGCTATATCGATTAATGATCTCGAATTAGAGATGATCTAAATCATCTCTGTTGTACTAAGGTGGCGGGAGAGAGGAAACCTTGAAAAGGATGGCCCTGAACACTTTGGTTACGATTGTTCAAGTGGTCACTGAGGATCATAAAAAACTGAAGATGGATATAGAAATCTATAGGGAAAATTACCAAAAAAGTTATGAACATATTACAATTGTGTCAATTTGGTCCTAATTTTTTTTGCCAGTTTTTTTTTTTTTGGGTGGAATTTTATTTGCCAGTTGACGTGGATATTTAGTATTTTTTATTTCTTATATTTCTTATATTTTTCTTTTTTTTTCCTCTTTCTTTTAATTTCTTACATACTTTCCTTACCTACTTGTACAATGGCTGGTGAGCTCCGGCAGGGGTCGCTAGAGCTCATCGGCCACCCGCGGGCGAAGGTGGTCATGGCGAGGCTGCCCTCGATGGCGGCCGCCATGGCCTCACGCAGCTTGGGCGAGGCTGGTCGGGTGCCGCCAAGCCCTCGCCGGCGGCCAGCGAGTGCTTCGCGGCCCTTGCCTAGCTACTGGGGAGCTTCGGCAACCCGTGTCGGAGCTCGCCGGCCATGGTACAATAGGTAAGGAAAGTATGTAAGGAAAAAAAAAGAAAAGAGAAAAAAAAAAGAAATATAAGAAATAAAAAATGCTAAAATATCCACGTCAGCGCCGACCGGTAAAGTGGACTGAATTTGCACAATTGCCAAAGGTTTATGACTCAACTGACAAAAAAAAAATGCTTATTACTGAATTGACACAATTACAATTAATTTAAGACTTTTTTGATAAATCTCTTGAAATCTATAGCATGGCTTGATTCATAAACAATGTATATAATCTACTTTTTCTTTTTATAATTTTGACTTTGGTGTCACATATAATTTTTTTGAATCCATCAAACATAAATAATTCACCACAGAATAATTGTGTAATGGATACATTATTCAAAAAGAATAAAAGAATCAACATGCTATAGGATGCTTCTTAAGTTATGTGGAATTTTTTTTTTCCTATTATTGAATTTTCCTATTATTCTAGTAGGATGCTTCTTGAATTTTCTTATTATTCTGGAAATTGAAGATATGATAATGCATATAATTCTTATAAAGTAGCATTAATACTTATCATACACAAATTTAAATCGTCAAAAGTAAAAAAGTACACTCCATTCGTGAATTAATTAAGCAGGTGTATTCTAGTAAAAAGATTATGTAATCCTGGAAATTTCATGTTTATATTATCTTTTAAAAGCTATCTATATGGATCATCAGGCTTATCTTCTCTTTTTTTTTGGCTAACATCAGGCTTATCTTACACTTGTACAAATGCGATGGATACTCAATTAATTTCTTATATGTTCCATTTGAATAAATAAGAAATTCAGATTATTTCAAAGTCTAATTTCTTTAGTTGTGGAACTTTTTGGGCATCATTTGCTCTTTTGTTATCTTCTTTAATAACAACGAGAATTGGAAAATTCAAATTATTTCCATCCGATTGCAACTTCTAAATGACTAAATTGCCCTGAACAAATAAGTTTAAGAAATAGAAGCAAAAATTTAACTTTGTTAATTGATGTTCGATAACCATCACCAGTCACCTAACAAAATCTCCTACTTTCATGTAACATATACTATACTTTTCCTTCCAAAGCAATTTAATTAAAGTTAATTCCAAACTCCTAATTAATAACACGAATACCCGACCCGGGTCGGATCACCTGGCCGACAAGAAAAGGGCGAATCTACGAGAGGAAATAACCCGGCCCGACTTGACCCCCCACCGAACCGCGAAAACGTCTGCATATATAAAAAAAGCGGTCGTTAAACCCTAAACCCTCGAAGCAGAGACAGAGACAGAAACAGAGACAGAGAGCGGAGACAACTTCCTAATGCTTCTGGATTCTGTACCGCCCTTCTTTGGTCCTCAGTTCTTGTTTTTCTATATACTGTCTTTCTTTTGTCCTTCGTTCTTGTGTTTTTATTTAGTTCGTGTCTTTTGATCGTAGGTGATAAACTGCTTCTGAGTGATCGATCGGGCGAGGCGTTCGAAGATTGATATCCTCCCTGTTAAAGCCGGAAACGCGGCATACCCCTTAAATTAATTGTCAATTTTGCAATAGATTATTTTGGTTTTGTGTTGTCAGTATACCTTGTTAATATACAGTGTTAGAGCTGAGATGGCGCTAGACGGGAGTTTCAGTCTCGAATTTGCACTCAGAAGGTTTCTGGCGCGGTGCCCTGAGCTCAGAAGCAGGCCGCGGTTCGCCATGCTAGAGAGGGAGGTAATTAATTCTACACCGCGAGACTTGAACTGGAGTTTCTTTAGGAATTTTGGAGTATTTGTGATGATTTTGGTTTCTGTGCTCCCAGGGAAGTGTGTTACCTGAGGATGAAGTGATCGTTTTGGTGGCTGATATATTTTTGCACGATACCTACACAATCCCATTGATGGGGTGTTTCCGGCCCATAGCACGAAAAATTGTGGAAAAGGTGGTGTCTTCCCTTCGACTTGTGACTAACTTAAGGTCCAATTCAAGTTCCATACAAAGAGAGGTCGACGAAGATGATGAAATTTTAAAAGGAGCAAAAGATTGTGATGATAACCTTATTGATTGTTACGTACGAAAGGGAAAGGGTTTGAATCTTCACGAGCTTGCTTGCCTGGCCTTCTGTCGCGCACTTGATTTGGCTCCTTTTTTGTTGGGGTATGTCAACATTTATTTTTCTGCTTCATTGTATGCATAGTCCTACGTGCCATGCATTCGTAAACTCCACTTGATATTCATTTTGCTTGAGCAAGAAGTGTGGAGTTATGATGTAGTTTCTGTATGATCCACCCCTAGTTTCTAGCCACAGCACATACGGAGGACAGGGAAGTGAACTTCATGTTCATATATAACTGTCTGCATGAATAATTACTCTTTTAGATGATATTTTCCCTGTAGAACTGGTCTACTATGTTAATTGACTCTGCCAATAGAGTTACATTTCTTTTCCTTACCCCATGTAATGGGTCTTATAGATGCCTTCTCCTTGAAACAGAGCAGACTGTTTATTTGGAAATTCCCTTGCAGCTTGCTTTACTTTTTGTACTAATGTGGACCACTGCTGAAGTAGTTTCCACTTATTAGTTCGGAAAGTTTCTTGTAATGAAATCTGCCCCAAAGGAACTTGACTTGCGCTGGAATTGATTTGGAGGGTCAAGATTCCCTTATGAGTTGCCTTCTCCTAATGGGAGGCTGTATGAGAGAGTACTCTTAGCAACCGACAACCTTCAGAATAGAGGTCTTGAACTCAAATCTATACTTTCCCTTTACACGCACCAGTTAGTTGACCACACCCTTATTCATTGCTGTGGGTCAAGACTTCTTAGGATTGATGTGTTGGAACTTTTGGGCATTTATTTGGTCGAGGTTTCTATGGTTTATGAAGAACTCTGAGCTAGGAAAGTACTTGTTTTGAACATAAAAGAAGAGAAGAGACAGTTACTTTCTACTATTCCTTTTGCGACTTAGTTGGAGGGGGAGAGTTGAAGGTGCTTGAGAGAGTCTAAGTTTCTTGATGTATAGAATAGATTGCAGGTTTTGAACTTTTGGTTACTGAATTACCACTATTCAGATTAGAAAGTTTATTAGAAGTGGTAGATTCTTGTTCTTTGTAAATTTGTTTAGCTCTTGGCATTGTTCTTACAAAATTTCTTATTCAGCTTTCCAATAAAATAAAATAAAATAAAATGGCACGTGTACACATTGAACATGATTAAAGATGATTATTCAGTCCGCTAGATCCTCTCACTTTCTGGCTTGAAGGATATCTGAAATGGATGTGAGTCCCATGACTTAATAAAATGTGGTGACAATTTGTCCTTAACCTGATGGATTGTTTCTTTATCTTGACTGAAGCAATTTCCAGACTTCATACTTGTTTTAAGTGTAAAAGGAATTTGGTTTAATATTCGCCATGATAAGATAAGAGTGGTGGACGACTTACAGTGTTTTCTGTTGATGCATGATAAATTTTCTTGCTGAAGTTGTTATCGCTACAGAACTTATAGCAATTGCTGAAAGGAGCTAAATCCTATTCCAATCTTGGTTACCTTCTTAATTTCTGCAGGTCTTTATTGGAGTATTTTAAATTTGCTCCACCACCTTTTCAGCGTATTTTGGAAGGAGGGATAACTTTGGATTATCCTCACGAGGTATTTATATATATATATATATTATATGATTTTTCTGAGTTAATCATATAATCTTTGGTGCTTGTCTGGTTTTGGAGTATGGTGGCAAGGGAAGTTGAAGTTGGTGGGTTTATCTTGGTTGTTTTGGAGTATTTACTTCGGATGTTTTGTTAGACTTTTCAAACGTTTCTTTCTTAATAATTTTGCATAGGGGTGATATCTCCATGGTACCTTTTATTTTCCTTAGAGCCATTTTTTCCTCCAACCATATCTCTGATTGGTGGGTGATGTAACCCACCAATCAGAGATATGGTTTGATGAAAATATAGACCTTATATTGCTTTCAAATGAATATAACGTTGGTGAGCCAGATGCAAGTATGAGGATGTTCAGGGACATACAAAGCTGTGAGTCCTAGTTTGTGGGGTATGAAGATCCTTTTAAGTAATAGTCTGCTTTTTAGTGACTAATCTGGTTAGGGTGGAAGATGATTTATGATTAGTTGGGGTTGGGCTTTGTTTGGTCTGCTCAAATTCAAGGGTCTTGGCATTGGAAGCTAAATGTCCTTGTTGGTCTGCTTGGATTTGACCGATTTGTTTGAGGTAACGCTTCTAGACCGGGACTAAATACAAAGAGATCTCATAAAAATTTTGATATAAAAAATCTACTAATCTAGCTCACCATTTAAAACATCTTGTGATTACCACATAATAAGCTTTTTTACCCCTAGATTTGAACTGTGGATTGCCATTAAAGAACTTGATGTTAGGATATTCATGTAATAAAATGTCAATATCGTGCACATAAATATCCTAGCATCAAGTTTTTGAGTTTTTGCTTTGTGACCTACTGGGTTTCTAGTGTTGTACATGATTCTCTTTTTAATCAACTAGGATTATGGAGACATATGCATTTCATCTTGCTTAATGTCCAGATATGTTGCTGTTTTAGTATTTAGTAATCAGAACCTATTCTTTAAAACATCCTTTCATTTCAGTTGAAATTCATGCTCTTTTAGCTATGGCTAAGCCATGCATTTGGCATTTTGTGAGCATGGAACAATCTCATTTGTTTTAATTATATTGGAACATTTTGAACTCTACTGTTCATTGGGGAAATTGTCCCATGCTGCCGGAATGTATTTCATGCAATGTCAAACTGAGGCAAAAGCTCTCAATAGTACATGCCTCAATTCATGTCATCCATCTTGCTTATAGTTTCATCTGGTATGGCCTAAGCTGTTGTCATGGCAGCTTTGATAAAGCCTCATAAATTTGCACATTTTTATTAAGCTGAAGACTTGTTATATTTCCAATTTTTTATTACATCGTTTGCTTTCTTTTGATTTTTGTAGTAGTAGTAAATAGAACTAGTTCAATGTGCAGTCCTAAGTTTCTCCTCTGATGTTTGGTTCTTTATTCCCTCTTCTAGGCTAAAGGTCGTCTGTCACATGTCGTGCGAATATCTTACCAGATATTGCTGACATCACCTGAGGTGTTCTCTAAGCTTTGGGATTGGTCTTGTTTCATGGATCTTGCACAGCAGTCGTTAAGCTTATTGGGCAGCAGTAAATCGGAGAAGGAGGATATAGCATATTTAAGATGGTGTATATCACAAATACTAACGGTTATTCTTAAATTGGGGGATGCCGGAACCTTGAATCTTGATATTGGACCTAAAGAAGGATTTGAGTGCCTGCTACGGTTGGTTGACGTTCTTAACGAAATCATCACCACATATATTGACTCTTAAGTAAATACAGTAACTTATTTTCGGGGAAGATTTTCCATTTTGACATTCTTACTTTGCTTTGTTAATCATCAGCTGGGAAGAATTTTGTCGGGATATTTCGTTGGAGAAAGCAGGCGCTTATATTGAGCCATCTGGGAAAATAGAATCTGATAAGATGGTTGATGTCCATCAAGAGTGTTGTCTAGAATCCCGTGGTTTAATTTCCCTGGGCTTGTCACCGTTCAGCTATAGTGAGGCATGGCCTCGTCAGCAAAGGCTTGCAACAGGGTAATGTACTGAAGATTTGAAATTTTTCTCGGTATTGTTAATTTTTTGCTAAATTTGTGAAGTGCGCTGCGAAATTCACTCAGATTTTTAATTTGTCTCATTCCTAGGTAGGTTTGGCCTCACTTATGGAATTTATTTGTCCATCAACTTAACAAATTATTTATGTGATGTGCCTTAAAATGCTTGATAGAGATGTTGCTTCCTTGAATGGGTTTCATTTTGACGTGTTAATATTCAGGGATGATGAAGCAGTTAATGCACCATTTGTGTTGACGTCTACAACAAAGAGAAGTTTTCAGATGGTCCTATTAGCAGTCTCCCAGAGATGGCCTGTTCTTCTGTTTGGTCCCACAGGTGTAGGCAAATCTGCACTTGTTAGCAAGTTGGCTCGTGACAGTGGAAACCACGGTAATCTTCACTGATTGATTTTGCAATTTGCAATCTCTGGATTTAACTAAATTTGTCACCATGAAGTACAAGTGGTAAATGAATTGAAGAACCTGTATTATTTAAAGTGTTACTTATATGTTAATTCTCGTGAGTAAAAAAGCTGCATTTCTCCATCGTCGCCCATACATAAAATTTATTATTGTGTGATAACGTTGACTGTTTTTGTCTGTAATGGTGGTGTGTCTATGTCGGGGTTAAAAATGCAGAAAGCTCTGCAGCTTTTTGTGACTAGGATGGATGAGTTTGAATTTTTTTGTTAGATTTTGATAGGAAACTTTCGTCCTTGTTGCAAAGCAACAAAATAGTGGCAACCCCTTCTCTCTCTCCCCCTAGCCAACCACACACCCCCCCCCTCCCCGGGCAAACATTTGACACCACGAGTCTCGTCTTAAAACTGTCTTCTCCCTCTGAATTTCACAGCCTGCAATGTCTGTTTGGATTTGCTTCCTGGCTGCTTCTTTCTTGACACACACTCTCCCTCTCTCGTCTATTGCACATGCATTAGCATTAGAGTACACACCACGAACCAACATTCGGCTTTAAGTTTAAAATGCAAATTAGTGAATGCTATATCTAAATACTAACTCTAATTTATACTAGTTGTTAATTTTTTTTGTATCTACTGGATAATATTCCTGAAACATGTAAAAAAACAGTTCTATATTGTCACACTTCCAAATTTCATCTTTTATAGGCATCCTCAACCATACGTTCTCAAATGAGTTGTTAAAAGTAGATTGGCTTTAAATCATAAATCATCACTGTCTCTGCTATCCTATCTTACTCTTTGAGTTCCATTCATTTGCTTAGCTCTTTTCAGAGCTCCATCGTGTCGGTCAAGGTCTTGAAGGCTTGTTGTCACTATAATTAATACTGTTGGCGCATATTATGCTTCTTTACGTTTCTCGTGACTTTGACTCTTCTTTTGTGTGATTTTTTTTGTGAACATGAAATTTCCCAATAGTGGTGTTCATGCTGCTTTCTCTTATCCCAAGACTGGCTATCAATGAACAAAAAGTCTAGTTTGTTATAACCATCTTAGGCTACAGTAGGTTCCAAATTCTAGCGCCAAAATTCGCAAGAATTGGATTTCTTTTTTGATTTCTTTGAATTGAAAATGACAAGTGGGTTCGTAAATTTTATTATTGAATTAACAGTAGTCAGAGTAAATAGTAGTGGATGATTGACACTGCACTGTTTATAGTTAACTCATTTGCACAAAAGATGATACTACTGCCGTTTTCCCCTTTCCTTTAGAAGAAAAAGCATACGAAGTTCTGTTATTGGAGGTAGCTCGATAATTCTGGTGACTTTCCTCCAATATAAAAAAAGTTTCTGTAGATTGTTAGGGTAAGTTCTTGAGGATTAGCTTTTACTTTTGGTAATACTTGCGCAGGGAACTTGCTTGTGGTATAATTACTGGTTGTCCCTAAAAATTGGAGATTGGGAAATTTGTTATAGATTTATTACTTGCCTACAACTTGTTGCAACTTTAATGGTGCCTCCTGTTCTGGCATGATAAACACCAAATAGCAACATTTTCAGTTGTGGTGGAATATAAGGTGCTGACTGTATCTCCTTTCCTCTTTCTGTCAATTCTTCCTTTTAGTTTTGTTTGGGTGGAGTTAATAGATCTATTTTTTTTTTTTTTTGAAGGGAGGAACAGGAAGTATCCTGTTTTCCTCCAAGATGAATGGTTTCACTCGATATTAGAAGAAGCAGCAATTTGAATTGATACTTTTTCCAATATGTTTTTTTCTCACACTCTTCTTGTCAGTTTTATACATTCAAATGGATGATCAGATTGACAGCAAAACGTTGATAGGAAGTTATGTATGTACGGAGAAACCGGGTGAATTTAGATGGCAACCTGGATCACTTACTCAGGTTTGTTTCACTCAAGAACATAACATCTCCTTTCTGCGAGTATGCACTTCCTAACTTTAGTACTGATTGGTGGATGTGTGTACTTCTGTTCCTAGGCCATTCAAAACGGACTTTGGGTCGTCTTTGAGGACATTGACAAAGCACCATCTGATGTGCGCTCCATCTTGTTACCTTTGCTGGAAGACGCAAGATCTTTTGTAACCGGTCACAGTGAGGTAATTGATAGAAGTAATATCCCATATTAAGATAGAAAGAGATACTTTGTTTCAGTTTTATGGAGGATTTCTTACTACGTTTTTGGTTTTCTTTGTTTGCTGCATTCAATTTGAAAGAAGTTGTCTGGAATAATATTTGAGGATCTATTCTAATTGGAACATTTTTAATTGATTCACAATCATGCAGGAAATAACCGTTGCGGAAAATTTTCGACTTTTCTCCACTATTTCAACACCCAGATTTCATGCATCTTCTAGTACAGGAGGTTTGTGTTATGACGGGTTTGATCAGCTTCCTTTCGAATTCTGCAGAACCATTGAAAAGCAACAAATCCTTTTTTCTCGTTTGACTTACTTGACTTAGTCTGAATGACTTATTTTCTAGTGTTATTATTTGCTTTCTCTTTATGTATTCGTTGGAGATTAAGCAGTCAGATGCGTACACGTGCACAATGGATATCTCAGCTGGATTATAAGTTAATTAGCTTCCTCGTGTAGGCTTTAATGTCCCTGGGACTCTGTGGAGGAGGGTTGTGGTCAGGCAACCAACTCATGAAGACTTACAATGTATAGTGAAGGCATGGTATCCAAGATTGGATCCTCTTGCTGAAAGGCTAGTTGGTAAGCTAAGTAGCTATATGAAATAATATGACACTTCCTCCTCTCAAGCAGTTTCATACTGAATATTCTAGTTGGATGATATCCGTGCAGAAACGTTTCAAAATATAAATGCTGCGATCATGTGCAAAATAGGGGACTCTGTTTCCGTTGGCAGGTTTTCAACAAGGTAAAGAACTTATCTTGAAGTTGTAGATCAAAGTTATTCCAATAATTTAACGGGAATTTTTTTGGTGGCAGGGATCTCCTTAAATGGTGCAAGCGAATAGAAGGATTAGGTTTTAGCTTAATGGATGACCGGTTATCATCTTACCAGTGTCATTGTATTTATCAAGAGGTCTGATTTGAACATTGTTTTGTGGTGGTCCCTACTTTATGAGCTAGATAACCTGTGTAGTGGGACACAAAATTTCATCCTTTCTTTTCTCCTCTCCAGGCTATAGATGTTTTTGCAGCGTTTTCAACGTCAGCTGAAAACCGGTTGAAAATAAAGAAAGACATTGCACGACTGTGGGGAGTTCCAGTTTCGGAAGCTGAGAGATTACACCCTGATATGAAACCTGTAATTCAGGTTAGATTGAGACAACTGATTGTATGTGGTTTTCTGGTTGTTTCTATTGGCAATTTTTCATATCGGCTGTTACTACAGGATATGCTCTCTGAGCTAAGACTTGGACGCGTCACTCTCCAACGAGCTCAAAAATCTGTAAGTTGAATATTCTTACATGCCTTGCTTAGGTGATTTCTTTACTGAGGGTCAATAATGCCATGTCCTTATTTCAGCTACACTATGGGAGAAAACCATTCGTTGAAATTCGTAGATCTCTGCACGCGATTGAGAGAATAGGATGCTCTGTTAAGTACAATGAGCCTGTGCTCTTGGTTGGTGAAACTGGTACAGGGAAAACCACACTTGTACAGAATCTTGCGTCACGATTGGGCCAGAAACTCACAGTTTTGGTATGTGGGAATAAACTCTCTCTCTCTCTCTCTCTCTGTCTGCGTGTGTGTGGGCGCGCGCATGCTTATACTTTAATGCGCGGTGACATGGGTAGGCTTATTTACTCATGAAATCTGTTTTCATCTTGAATCACATATTTTCTCCCTCGGTTGTGCTTATTCGCATATTTCCTTTGCTTCAGAACTTGAGTCAGCAAAGTGATATTGCTGATTTGTTGGGGGGATTTAAGCCTTTGAGTGCACACTATGTATGCATCCCTCTATACAAGGAGTTTGAGGAGCTGTTCTCAAAGACCTTTTCGGCTAAGGTATTTTTATTAAGGTTTGCATGTGTTGCTTCTTTCCTTATTTACTGCTAAAGCAGATGGATGATGCTGTTGTATGCTGATAATTAGGTTAATCTGACTTTTCTGGATAGCTTGCGAAAACATCTGAGTGATAAAAACTGGAAAGTTTTGTTGAATGGTATGCACAAGGGCGTAGATGCTTTCAAGCAGTCAAAAGTGGAAGATTCTAGACATGGGAAAAAGCGGAAGAAACCATTGGATGAGGAAGTGGTCAATGCATGGAATAATTTTTCTATGAAGCTTGAAGCTGCCCGTGCGCAAATTGGTGCATCATCTGCTATGATCTTCTCATTTGTTGAAGGAGCTTTTGTACATGCTCTTAGGAATGGTCGGTGGATATTGCTTGATGAGGTCAACCTGGCTCCTCCAGAGATTTTGCAGAGAATTACCGGAGTACTTGAAGGAGAGAATGGGTCTCTCTGTTTGGCTGAGAGAGGTGATATTAGCTACATAAAGAGGCATCCCAACTTTCGCATATTTGCGTGTATGAATCCAGCAACTGATGCTGGGAAACGGGAATTACCATATTCTCTGCGCACTAGATTTACTGAATACTTCATTGATGACGACTTGGATGAGGAGGATCTGACTCTATTTGTAAATCAATTTTTGGAAGGTGGACCTTTGAAGAGAGAACTGGTAGATAAAATCGTGCGTTTTTACAAAGCTGCTAAAAAAGAGTCGGAGGAGAGGCTTCAGGATGGGGCTAATCAGAAGCCACAATTTAGTTTAAGGTCCCTCTTCCGTGCTCTAGAATACACAAGGAAGGCAGAAAAGAAGTTTACCTTTGAAAAGGCCTTATGTGATGGATTCTGTATGTTTTTCCTCACTTTGTTGGACAGACCTAGTGGCAAGATAATGAACCAAATGATTTTGTCATACTTATTGGGAGGGAAAATGCCCGGACAAAAACCATTTGACTGTTATGTGACAACCACGGAAAAGGCCGTTCCCAATGATTATGTCTTGACAAAGAGTGTCAGAGAACAACTTGGAAACTTGGCGCGTGCTGTTTTCATCAAAAGATATCCTGTCCTTTTACAGGGTCCCACTTCCAGTGGGAAGACTAGTCTTGTGCGATATCTTGCTGCAGTAACTGGCAATGAATTTGTGCGCATCAATAATCACGAACACACAGATCTGCAGGAGTATTTAGGTTCTTATGTCACTGACACTAGTGGGAAGCTTGTTTTCCATGAAGGTGTTTTAGTTAGGGCTGTCCGCAATGGTTATTGGATTGTTCTGGATGAACTTAACCTAGCCCCATCTGATGTGCTGGAAGCATTGAACCGATTGCTAGATGACAACAGAGAGCTTTTTGTGCCTGAATTGCAAGAGACAATCAAAGCACATCCGAATTTTATGCTGTTTGCAACTCAAAATCCACCAACAGTATATGGGGGACGTAAAATGCTTTCTCGAGCATTTCGCAACCGTTTTGTGGAGATTCATGTTGAGGAAATTCCTGAAGAAGAGATAAGCATAATCTTGGAGGATAGGTGCAAGATTAGCAGAAGCTATGCCAAGAAGATGGTTGAGGTCATGAAAGATTTGCAGCTGCACCGGCAGGGTAGCAATGTATTCGCGGGAAAACATGGATTTATAACCCCTCGTGACTTGTTTCGTTGGGCTAATCGGGTTAGGTTTCAAGCAAACACTTGTGGAGATTGCTTGTCTTCAAAACATCGCTATGAGGATCTAGCTAGAGAAGGTTATTATCTTTTGGCTGAAAGATTGCGGGATGATGATGAGAAATCTGTTGTTAAAGATGCGCTCAAAAAACATTTTCACGTTGCGCTTGATGATCATAACTTGTACAAGCAGGTACTATTCTTCTTCTCGGGCAAAATAACGTGTTACCATTGAATGATTGTACTTATATGACGCATTGATGTAGGTGCATGTGTATGGAATTCCTGTATTATTTATATTATGTTTCCTCTGCATTGGCATTTCTATTCTTGGTCTCTGTTGTCATTAGTTTGGTAAATGAGTTCAGTTGGGGCTCTTTTGAGTTTTAATGTTGAAGTCATCCTGCATAACTTTTCATTACCATGTTTCTGAGCCCTGTTTCTGCTGTCTCTGGAGGTTTGTTTACTTTTTTTTGCTAGGCAGTGCATTTACAGTCCGCGTAAGGACAATTTGATTCCTTTTGTATTTCTTTTCCAAATGTTGTTACTTGAATGTCAAATTTGAGTGGGCAGTCTCAGAACTTTCATTCTAATGGAACCCAAGACTGGCTGTAACTCAATGCTTTTAGAAGTAGAATGACCTAACACAAAGTATGATCTTAAAGAAATTAAATCAGAACTATGACGAATTGAAGGTTCGCCTAGTCTAGAGTTATCTTTGAATATGGCTTTAGCTTTACATCTTTTAAAGGGCTCACATATGTATAATCGAACTAGTCTTTTGTGTTGGATAAGTGCTATCTTTTTCCTTCATGTTATGTGTTTGTGTCAGTAACAAAACAAGAAAGGAGATGTATGTTTTTGAATGCCTGAGACTCATTGAAGCATTAATAAAATTTCGATGCAGCTCTTCACCTATTATCTTTTTGCTCATCTGTATTTGTTTTATAGCTTTGTCAGGTTGTAATTCTTGGTATCTTTGATGTTGCTCTCTTGCAATTCATGGATCTTTGTGACTTCGTTTATCTTGAAAGTCCCATGGTTTATATAACTCACCGTGTTTCAGGAGTTGTCTGAAGGACCTGCTGTCAACTTGGACAATATTTCCAACATTTCAGAGAACTTTGGAAAGTATGACTTCCACCAAGAACCGCGTGCTTGTGTTTGTACTGTTAACTCATTGTGGTGATGTTCTTTTTTATTGTTGACCTGGTCTCTGCAGTGTCACCTGGACGAGGAGCATGCGGAGGTTGTATTTTCTTATTAGACGTTGCTATGAGTTGCGTGAGCCCATTCTTCTTGTAGGAGAAACCGGTGGTGGGAAAACTACTGTCTGCCAGTTGCTAAGCACTGTTTTGAAGTCAAAACTGCATATTCTGAACTGTCACCAGTACACCGAAACTTCTGATTTTGTGGGGGTGCGGTACTTGCTGATTCTGCATTATTTTAGTTGTTTAAACTTCATTATCCTGTCGTGCAATGTAGCAGCTAACAAATGGTCAACAGGGTTTCTATCCTGTTCGAGAGAGGTCGAGGTTGATTTCCGAGTTTAAGCGTCTAGTTGAACAAGTGATGCTATCAAATACTTTTGTCTTCTATCCCAGCACTTTGGTATGTATGCTGTTGATTGGTAGACAACATTTTCTTTTCACAATATGTGCTTCTTTGTCTGGCTTCTTCATCCATTCCATGTTTACAGACAATTTCAGCTGATATTGGTCAAGCTTCTTCAACTCTCAACCAGCTGGCTATGATCATAAACAGTTATCGACAGGGTCTCGTCACATCTCCTAGAGTCACTTCGCAAGATGTGGACTATTTCGAGCAAACAAAAGTGGAACTCGAGCAGTTGTACCAGAAATGGCAGACTATTTTTATGTGGCAAGATGGCCCTCTTGTGCAAGCAATGAGGGCTGGTCATCTCTTTCTTGTGGATGAAATATCTCTGGCTAATGATAGTGTACTTGAAAGATTGAATAGTGTCTTGGAGCCAGAAATAACTCTGGTTGGTAGACTCTGGTCATTTGAGACTTGTGTTTTTGCATATACACGTTCTATTAGCATCATCTCTTCCTTTGGTACTGATGATGGTTTGCTCATCCTCATGTTCGCACTGAAATTTCTCCAATTTGAATGGTTCTCTTTCTTGTTATAGTAACTTTTTTCGGTACCCTCCTATTTCTATCCTTCGGTGTTCTTTTCTTAGATATTTTTCAAGTGTGTGTTTTCTTATTGTCTTGCTTTTCTGCATTCGATTGTTTATTTTTTCATCAGATTTTCCTCTGACCATTCACAATTGCCACCCATGTAGTCTTTGCCAGAGAAAGGGGGGTCTATACTGGAGAAAGTTACTGCTCACAAAGACTTCATCCTTCTTGCTACCATGAACCCTGGTGGTGATTATGGTAAAAAGGAGCTATCGCCTGCTCTTCGTAATAGATTTACAGAAATCTGGGTACCTTCTGTTGGTGATCCCTGTGAACTTAGAAGTATTGCTCAGCAAAGGTATCCTTGTATGATTATGTATTTGTTGAGGCATATCTTTAAAAAATTTCTTGCTTGACGGCCCTTCCAACATTTGTTATATGCAGCATGTCCAAGCCAGAGCTTCTGTTTGTCGTGGATCCCATGATAAACTTTTGGGAGGTAACTCCGGTGTAGTTACTTGTTGCATTGTTATTGTTATCTACTATGCTATGTATGCGTTGTGGTCCTATTTCCTAATAGTTTAAGCTTTTAAATTAATTGTTTGTTATCTCACAAACTTTTAACGGGGATTTGTATGCACTTCACCTCTGTCCCTCGATTGTGTGAGCTTGTCTCACCGATTCTCATGGTTTATTCCCAGTTTATCACTCATAGAAAAAATCAGTGCTTGGTTCTTGGGGCTTATCTCTAATACATTTCTCCTCTGTTTTTATTTGTTTCTGTCCTCCCTTCTTCCTTTAAGGAAAATGACAGAAGGAAACTTTTCGGGACACTCATAATCCATAGCTACCTCTCCTTACGAACCGGGGTATGCAGTGTGCCAAAGTTGCATAACTGGTTGGAAGATGGCTGCATTAGGGCGAGCTATTTCAATGAGTATGACTCTAACAAGAGTTGATTGGTTGGTTTTCATGATGGGTTTTAAGTTGATTTTCATTAGTGAGAACAAAAGGATTGACCCCACTTTCATAAGGCAATACTCATCTGTGCCAGGATCTCTTCTATAACCGATCAGTTGCCAGTTAGTTACTCGTAGCGCAATTGATTTCTCACCTGTTAATGTCCATGTGTATCAGCTGGCCTTTTGTAGGAAGCACCTTTTTACTGTTACTATACCTCCCTCTGACAGATTGATTATAGCTCAAGGATCTTCTAATGCACTTTTCTAATTCATCACTCTGCCCTTGCTGGTGACTGGTGTCCTATCAAACTTAGCTCTCTTGTTGCTTCCTTAACGACGGTGCTTTAATTGAATGCCTACCAACAAGAAAAGAAGGACTGCCTCAATTTCTCTCTGTTTTTATGTTGATTTTCGAAGGACCAAAACAAGAGAGTATTTGATGGAGTGTAATCTTTAATTTCTTTTTTATTGAAAATTGGCTAAAAGTTAACACTTTTGGCATAGTGCAAACTTGGAAATGGATATATATGCCTTGGTTGATACAGTCGATGCTTTGTCCTGTAATTGAGCTCCCTTTTTGGTTTTGTGAGCTCTTTTTGTATATGAGTTTGCACCCCCTTGGTGCCCTATAGTTGGTCTTTTTAGCTAACAAAGATAAAAAAATTGGAATGACAAAGGGGAGAAACTGCTGATAGTGCTGCTGGTTGCTGGTCTTTACGTGTACTGTGTGTTTTTTGCCGCTTGATTTATGTTGTACCCCAATGCAGAATGTTGTGCTATTTAATTACTAAGAGCATTTTGGATGTGGAGATGTGGGTCCTCATTTAGAAATGAATCAGTAAGTCTTGAGTTGTTTCCAGATGCTTATCACACACTATTACAGATCTGTAATTTTTTAAGGCGCATTTACCTGGATTTGTAAAGTATAATCTTGCCAAAGTGATTTATGGAATTACCTTTTCTCATTCGGGAACAAGTTGAACATTTGAAAAGGAATCATTTGCTTGTATTAGCTTTCACTTCATCTTCTTTTTAACTGCTTCAGTTTTATTTGCGTAAGTGTCTGGTGTTATATCTTGAGTAGTCTGAATAACCTATTTATGTGTTGTATCTGGTGCAGTGGTTTAACAGATTACAGACTGGGAGAACACTGACTGTGAGAGATCTCCTCTCTTGGGTTTCTTTTATTAATGAGACTGAGAGAAATTTGGGTGCCAAGTCTGCCTTGCTTCATGGGTCTTTCCTTGTTCTCCTTGATGGACTCACTTTAGGTACTCTCTGTTTTCCATGACCACTGGTTAGATACGCGCAATAAGGTAGTCTTGCTGTGAAGTAGTGTGGCGCATGGGAAAAGGCAATTGGCACAAGGAATGGAGAACTGCCCGTACTATGGTTGTGGGTTACCAAATCTTAGAGACCACCAATGGGCATAATAGTCAGAAAGAAGAGCCTTCTTTTAGTATTTGTTCAAATTTTTACCTCTTGTGACTCAACTTAAATGGTCAAATAATTTAAATTGCTTGTGTGCTTTTAATGCTTGCAATTTCATGGCCCAAGTCAGATGCAGCACTTAATAAAATGAAACAGTCAAGGAGCTTTTGAGCATGCACGATTGGCTTTCTCTTATTTTTCCAAGTTCTCTATAAGCACTATTCTCAAGTTCATATTCTCCAGGAATTTTAGTGCAACTTGTTTGTTACGTCACAATACAGAAGTGAAATCATGAGGAGCTTCATACATTGCTGATCTGTTGTTGGAACCATACACTACTGCAATATCAGTTGATGGGGTTCCTGTTCTGATATTTTCTCTGTAGTTCACTTGATTTATCATAGGAGAAGAGACTGATTGTACAATCAACATGTTCACAGTTGCAATACCATTTTCTTTACTGATACAAGTGTATTGAGTGTTTTATCTATTTCGTCGAGTTCTACCTATTTTCTGTTTTCGTCCCTCTCTTTGGGAACAAGCTTCCTCCACTGTTCCCAAATGGAAGTCGGTAGATTTTCATGCTAGGGAGAGGAGAATCTGAAAGTATTTAACCTCTTTCAGTATCTTGTAGTGGATGCTCACTTGATACTGAAGTTTATAGTTTATCTCCACTCTGCATTTTACTGAAGCTGGATTTATTCTGGCCTTTTGCCTATTTTACTCAGGGACTGGAATCTCTAAGTGCGACGCAGAAGAGCTGAAAGACAAATGCCTGCATTTTCTTTTGGGACAATTACAGGTGCTTTTTCTTTGCTTGTTAGGTCAGCAGCAAATCTGCTATTAAAAAGGGATGTTGTACAATCCAGCTATAATGTTCCGTAAATTGAAGATTTATGGCTCATTAATTGTTATCTGCCGTGAAACTATTCTTTATCTCCTTTTTGCATTAGCAAGGCTTATTGCCTTCTTGCCGCCGAGTTCTATAAATAGTCATGAGATTACGACTAGTTATACGAACAAAGTTCTTTTATATGTTTGTTTAGTTATCATTCTTCACATTGTATTCCTTCGCAAGTTCACATCTTTTGAGACTTGATACTTAAGTCTTTTGTTGGACATTGTGCAGTTCCTTAAATTAGTTGAAGAATTATGAACCATTGATGAATAAAGAATGTTCTTAGAGGATAAGACCCTCTCTTTGTTAAATACAAGAAGAAAAGATTCTAGCATTATTTTTCATGTGGTCAACTTGTTTCCTAGTAAAGACTCCTTAGTCATTTGGTTTAGATATCTAACCTCATGTGATAAATTCCCTCGCTATTATGTTCAATTATAGTAATTTATATTTCAGAAAATTGTTGCTCGTATTATTTTCGTGCGGGGGGTCACTGCATGCATTATTGACTTTGAATGTCTTACTATTTTTCTTTGCAATTACTCACTTTTTCCTTGTCTTACTTTTGCAGGTAGATCAAGATAGTGCTGACTTCCGAAAGCTTTCGAGGATAGAAAATTATTGTTGGGGTGAAACTGTAATGGCAAAAAATTTGTCTGGCAATCATAATGTGCAATGTGATAATATATTCGGTATCGATCCATTCTACATTGAGAAAGGTAATGTTTGACGTGGTGTACTTCAATTTCTCACAGCACTGGATATTTTTTGGCCTTGGCTTTGTTGCTGCACAGTTTAACTTATGCTTGTCCTAAGCATTTGTAATTGAGTGTGGTCAACATGATCATTCTTGGCTCTTCGTTAAGTTTTGTGTATTTTATAGGGAATATCAATAAGAAAGTATGAGCTAGGTATTTTTAGTCACAGTATTGGAGTCATAAATAGTCATAATGAGGCATTACCACGCCAAACAACAACCAGGGGACAAACAAGAGCAATTGTCGTAATATATCTAAAGGAAGTGCCAAGATTCAACCCCTTGAGCTGAAGCTCTATAAACACTTGTTCTTTATAGCTTAAATATTTGGATTGGATATTCAAAATACATTGAAGAATGACAAAGATAGCAGCTAGAAGAAAGATACTTCAACAAATAACATGAACAATTCTTCCACAATTTCCTCGCCTTATCCCTTTGGGGCCCTTTTTTGGGTTTTTCTTTTTATTTCCCTTTTTTTTTTTTGGGTGAGGGTGGGGAAGGGATTACATCTTCACATCATATCGATGTACTTACATTTGTGTCAAGTCTATGTGCATAGCAATGGAAACCATGTTTCTTGTAGCTAATGCTTTCAGATAGGTTGGCGGGATAGTTTTCCTTGATGATTCTGCATGGCATTACTTCTTCTCTGAACTTCTAGACCCCTCAGTTTCCTCCCTACTATAATGAGGTCAGGTCCGTCTTCATGGGGAAGGGGTATTGAGTAGATCGTGTTAACTGCACCTCCACCTATGGGCTTAAGCTTTTAATTGGGCCTTGGATAATTTGATGAATGTACATTCCTATGGTGGACTGTCTCAATGTTGAGTTTCGCCGTTGTTCTTTATTAGCTTCCTTCAACTGTTTCTTGCGGGTAGGTGGTGTTGGGGTTTTTTTTTTTTTTTGGGGGGGGGGGGGGGGGGGTGTGGGGGCTATAGAGAGATTTGGTCTACCTCTCTTACCACACTTTTAGGTCCTCCTTTTACGTGCATGACTTATGAACTTAGAACCATTGAAGACCTAACTTATAATAGTCCCTATTGATTTACACGTGTTTGGCAGGACATGAAAACTGTGAGGTTGGGGGGTTTGAATTTTTAGCACCAACAACACGAAGAAATGCCTTGCGGGTACTGCGGGCGATGCAGCTTAGAAAGCCTGGTATGTTTTCACTAGTTCGGAATCTCCCCATCCTTGGTTTGCCTCTTTCCTCTCTCTTCTGCAGATTGCTCAAATCACAGCTCCTTCTTTCAGTTCTACTTGAAGGCAGTCCTGGTGTTGGGAAGACTAGTTTAGTTGTCGCTTTGGGCAAGTTCTCTGGGCATAGAGTTGTAAGAATTAACCTATCAGAGCAGGTTTGTTTCTGTTTATTATCTCTTCAGATTGTTTGTTCTAGCAATCCATTTTATTGTACAGTTTGCCTTGTTTTTCTACAAGGTTCTAAATTTTTCTATGTTGCAGACTGATATGATGGATTTGCTGGGCTCAGATTTACCTGTTGACAGTGATGAAGGAATGAAGTTTGCTTGGTCTGATGGTATACTCTTACAGGTAGCGATTTCTTCTAATTTCTTGCTCTTTCTCTGCCTATAGTTGGTCGCAGATAATATTGTCTTGTTTCTTTAGGCACTTAAGGAGGGTTGTTGGGTGCTGCTTGATGAGTTGAATCTTGCTCCACAATCCGTCTTAGAGGTACTATGGAATTTGTTGTTTCACAAATGTCTTTATGTTTTTGATGCAAATAATGACAACTCTTCTCGCTTAAGCAAAAAAATGTAATCAACCAGACCTTTTCTTATATTCATCCTCAATTGAATTTTATGTCAAATTTCTCCCCTCAGATGTGCTTACTTATTTGAAAATGAAACCTTTTTTCAGGGTTTGAATGCTATTCTAGATCATCGAGCTGAGATTTTTATCCCAGAGCTGGATCTTACCTTCAAATGCCCACCATCTTTCAGAATATTTGCATGTCAAAATCCTTCAAGTCAAGGCGGAGGCCGAAAAGGCCTTCCAAAGTCCTTCCTGAACCGTTTCACGAAGGTTCATTTTTCCCTTGTTTTCTCTACATTTTTACTTTTGCCCTTCGTTTTCCTAGGTTCGTTTTGAAATTGGTACATTATAACTTATGATTTTATTTGGTGCTTCCAGGTTTATGTGGATGAATTAGTTGAAGATGACTACCTCTCCATCTGCAGTTCATTATATCCATCAATTCCAAGATCTCTTCTTTCCAAGTTAATTTTGTTCAACAAAAGATTATATGAGGAAACAATGATTTTCCGCAAGTTCGCACAGGATGGCTCACCTTGGGAATTTAATCTCCGTGATGTGATTAGGTCATGTCAAATTATTCAAGGTATTCAAATTTCACAGGTCCTCCTTTCATTTTTTTTTTTCTTACCAGCTCCTTTTTAATAAAATGTTGCTGCTTCTGCAGATGCACCAGTCAAGTCAAAAGACGACTGTTTCCTTAATCTTGTGTATGTCCAAAGAATGCGTACAGCAACTGATCGTAAAGAAGTTCTACGCCTCTATGAACAGGTTTTTGAGGTGAAGCCGTCTGTAAATCCTTTCCCGCGAGTGCAACTAACTTCTCATTACTTGATGGTGGGGAATTCTGCCATTAAAAGGAACAACGAGCTGTTACCTATAGTTTCAAATAAGCTGAAAATTGTTCCTGGAATTCGTCAGAACCTGGAAGCTGCTGCTGATTGTGTAAAGTATCAATGGCTGTGCATCTTGATTGGTCCTTCTTCCTCTGGAAAGACTTCACTTATAAGAATCCTTGCTCAGCTCACCGGCAACGCTCTGAATGAATTAAATCTTTCATCAGCAACAGACATATCTGAACTACTTGGTTGCTTTGAGCAATATAGTATTTTTCGCAATCTGCGCTGTGTTGCTTCTCAGATTGAACATTACATGAATGAGCTTTGCAGATTACGAGTAAAATACTCTATGGAAGCATTTATAAGTGGAAAGAAAGATTTGATTTCTGAATGGCGTGCATTCCTTTCTCACATTGACTCTGGTAATGTATCCAGATCTGATTTAGGGAATTTGGAGGAAAGAGTTTCCAGTTCATTTAGTGTGTTAATCAAAATTGTCGATCAACTTAAGTTGTATAGAGAGGCGAGCTCCTTACCCTTGTCTTGGTCAATGGAGGAACTAGATAATATCCGAAATAGAATTGTGAAATTGAAAGAACTTCACCAAAGGATGACCTTTTCAGCAAAATTTGAATGGGTTACTGGAGTATTGGTAAGAGCCATTGAAAAAGGAGAATGGATTGTTCTGGAGGATGCGAATCTTTGCAATCCCACGGTAAGATATGAGTTCTTGATTTGGTAGTCTTAAACCTTTTTTTTCCATTTTTAGTGAACTAGGTACATATTTATGCTCACTTTCTTTACCCTTGTCTCCCATCTGTAATAGGTACTTGATAGAATTAACTCTTTGGTGGAGCCTTGTGGGTCAATTACCATTAATGAATGTGGGACAGTTGATGGGAAGCCTGTTGTTCTTCACCCACACCCTAATTTTCGAATGTTCCTCACAGTCAATCCACACCTTGGTGATGTTTCACGAGCTATGAGGAACAGAGGAGTTGAAATATTTATGATGCCTCCTTTTTGGCTACTTGATGGGAAAAGTGGATGTTACGTTGATGAGATGGAACTGAAAGACGTCAAAAGATTCCTTGTTGAATCAGGCATTCCGTTTGACGCTTTGGTGGATGCAATGGCTAAAGCACATATTTACGCTAGGGATGAAGGTTTACGTGTACATGTTCAAGTCACGTACTTTGAGCTTGCACGATGGATACAGTTATTCCAGCGGCTTCTTGCAGAGGGCAACCGGCCTTTGTGGAGCCTTCAAATAAGTTGGGAGCATACTTATTTATCTTCTTTTGGGGAGTCTGAAGGGGAAACTATTTTCAGCCGTGCAAAGCGTGAATTTCTATCAGGATCTGCCTTCCATATGGCCTATCCTGGAAATCCCCTATTTTTGCCTGGAGGGTGGCCATTTCCCTTGAACTTGGGGAACTTTGTCCACTATCCAAAAGAAACTTCAATTAAACAGAACTGCATGTATGTTGAGTTCCTTGGGGCAAGGTGTGCATATTTTGAATATAAAACCACTAATAGTGTGAATGGCTCTGCGATGCCTTACTTAATGGATATTGAGACATTGCTTCGTATGTTTCCTAAGGATACAAATCAAAGGCTTTTGTGTCATGGTAAAGAAACGTCTGGTTTGGCTCGTGTCAGTGAGATGCTACTTTTCGCTGCTAACTGGGCAATTGAGCAGGCAACGGACAGTGATCTAAAGCTGTATCTCCATTGGTTTGATACTCAATTACATCCTTTCTGTCAGACTTTTAGTTCCTTCTTGACTTCATTTAGAAAGGAGTTGAGACATCCTATATGGAGATATATAAAATGGTGTAGTCACGAGCTTAGATCGCTTGATGACATTAATAGAGAGTATCCAGTACCTTTGCTTTCATCTGAATTAGTTGATTTAGTTGCCATGAGTGATGCCTCGGCTTTGTCCAGTACCTTTCTCTGGAATGCTATTCAGTCTGTGGTCCTGCTAAGGCACAGTTATCAACAGTGGAATTCTGAGAAAAGGCACGACTTGACTGGTGAATTTAAGAATCTAGGTCCATTGTTAAAATCGTTGCGTGTGCTGGAGAAGCAGATTTTGAATATACTTATTAAGTCTCCATCCTTCGATGTTCTGTTCAAGTTATACAGTCGCCTTCTTGAAGATCACATGCAATTTTGGGAAAGTGTTGTATCGTCCCAGTTTGAGACTTTGCTGGTTTTTTGGCGTTCCTTGTTGAAGGTTGCTGAGAAATTGCTGGTTTTTCATCCACAGGCTGCTTCAACCATAGCTGCTCTGGTAAGATTATACTGTATGCACGATATCCTTTGCTGTTCTACTCCTTTTCAGCTCTGTAAGCCTAATTAAAATTCTTTCTTGTGCATAGGAGGAGAGTAGGGATCTGGTTGGAGCCTCTACCTGGAGCTTACGTCCCAACAAGTCCTTGCTATGGGTAAATTGTGGGCATCCTCTATCGCCACATTCTGCCGATGTGTATCCTAAACAGCTCAAAATATTCAAGCTTTGTGAATCAATTTGGAAGCATTGTAAGACATTCTACTTAGATTATGCTTTGTAGCCTCACCAATTAACAATTCCTAAACTCTCAAACTTATTGTGCCAATTAATTATTGCAGCTGGTGACCGCATTGACCTCATTGCATCTTCCTGTCTTGATCTCCGCATCTTGGCAATGCAAGGTATAAGCTCCAAAAACATTTTGGTAGTCATATTGTGATTTATTTTGTTGCCCTCCCCTATGCTTTTGGACTAGTAGGTACCATGTTATGTCAATTTGAATTTGTTTGATCTGTTCAGTTGTGACCTTATAATGCAATCACATTCTTTGCTCCAAGACCGGGAGCCAGCAACCACTTGGCCATCTCTCAGAAAGTCAATTTCTATTGTACATTTATTTCACCCCTACAAATTTATACCATTACTAGCAACGGAGGTTTCTTATTCACTAATCAGCAATATCACTCACTCAATTTACGACTATGAGTATTATAAGTCTTATAATGGGGTTTTTATTGTGATTTGTGTGTTAAAAGGTACCTCCATCTAACAGCTTATGAACTAGATAAGTCTGTGCTGCATCACTTTTGCAAAATCTATAACTGAGAAGTTATTTTCGGATGCATTTCTCTTTTGCAATCTATAGCTTCATCTTATCCCATATATTCGGCGGTCTACCCAAAAACTTACTGAAATATTCATGTAGGTGTTTGCCTTGCATCACAACTATCAAATAATCGCACTGAAGATCAAAACGTGATTGTCCAGCAATTAGATGAGATCCATGAGGTTTGCTCTACTGATGTCCTAATTTGACTAGTATACTTTTTTTTCTCCAACCCACACTTGGTTTTGTCGATTTCAGAAGCTCTTGGAAAGGTTTGAATTTGAGAAGCACAAAGTGGAGACTAGTATGAGATCTGACGAAGATGCCTGTATTGAAGCAGACTCAGCTGCTTGTTGTGCTCTCGTTCCTCAGATATTGTGTTCTGACTTGGGATTTTCTTGTTGGATGGAGACCAGTCCGATGAATGATTGCACTAGTTTTTTCCTTGACACTCAGTTGCTTCAAAATTTATCATCCATTGTGTTGATTGATCCTGCAGAGTCCCACCAAGTAAGATTTTTTTAATTTTCGGATTTTTCTACATCCACTATTATTTGATGCTCTTTCCAACTATTCCAGCTTCTTGGTTGAGTTACTTGTCACATATAACTGGGGTGAGCTGGATTTTGGTGAGAGTTTTAGATGCATTTTTGCATTGTCTATGGCCCCGTCTATTTTCACCTTTGGTCCTGGCACTTTCCAGCCTTCTTTCGAATTAAAAGTGGGAGACATTGTCCCATGAAGTTATGGATGACAATGTGTCCCTTTCTTAAGCGATATGTCATGAAGATTAATCCCTCCCTCCCTTGTTTTGGTCCATAACAACAGTTTAGTTGAACAAGTAACCAAGCATTGAATATACAACGGCACATCAACTTTATGCACTCTTCTGATACTGAACATCATGCTGAAACATGATATACATTTAATTCCGAAGCCATTTAAGAAATTATAGTTGGATATGATTTGGGGGAGCATTTAATAGTTATGTAGAATAACTTAAGGGCACTAAATGCAAAAAGTTAACGGGCAATGCTCTCTTGTAGTTGCATCACTGGCACAAACACATGACTGCATTACCCTCCTTTAGATACATTTTCTATTAAATCATACTATTAGATATCTCATTTATTTTGGCAGATGGAATCATAGGAATATCATGGACTTTACCAGAGGCAAAAAAGAGAAGATATACCATTAATTTGATTGCTTCAAGTTGGTCACTTAGGTGAACCTGACTGAGTTGTTTCTAGGGTGCATTATAATATCTAGCAGAGAACGTCTGTCTAATAACTAGTACTCAACTCCCAAAAGGCAGAAACTGAAATTAGCAATTCAATTGTTTGTTACAAATGATGTGTTGTTACTTTCACTATTTCTCAATCTCTGTTTTTTAGCAAAATTTGGTTTATGCAATCTTGCAATTGGATGGGGATGACCTCTAACAACATTAATTAATCCAAAGAAAGAGGATATATTAATAAAATAAAAATCAAAGAAAGATCCAACCTCTCCTTAGAGAGAGGGGATGAGTAATTTTTTAATCTATTTAAGGGTACTGTCGATAAAAGAACAAACTCTAAAATATTGTGATGCAATATTCAACTTTTTTATACCTTAAGGCTCGGTTTCTTTTTATCATACTTGTTTCTTTTTGGTTTCCACAAAAATTAAATCATTAGAAAAACAGTACTTAACTCCTCCTTTTCCATTTTACTTCTATTGTCTGTTTGGGTTTGTAACCAATGCAAACGTAAGAGCGGTCAACTGAACCCAAATTTTTTATGGTAGTTAGTGCTTTATTTCTTATTCAGTGGCACCTTAAAATCTTGCCATGTTTTAGAATTTGTGAAGCTTTTTATTGTCAGATATGAACCCATTTTTCATTTTCATGGTAACTGATCCCTTAGTACTTTCTTCTAGTGAACGCCTAATAGATGCCTATAGTTTTTGCTTATTTAGGGCAATCGAGTATTTGATTCTGTTTTTTGATAGATCATTCATCTGGAGGAAGCATTTTCGCTGTTCTCGTACTTTCTAGCATAGTGGTTATTCTTTTTGCTTATTTTGGTTTGGATTGGGTTATTTTTTCATTGTGGTCATAATATTCCTTTGTTCATTTATTTGTGTATCTCTTGCATCCAGGCTCTAAGCAGTGTTTCTCAACTTCTGGAGTCTTCTCTGAACTTTTCTTTAACCTTCTCATCAAGACCTCCACAGATGTTTTCTCCACACCAAAAAGCTCTGTGGACATTGGATTCATGGATGTTTATTGACGCAGGTTTGTTCAATCATTTTTGTAACTTTATGCTATAATATCTCTCATTTATACAAATATATTCTTTTTCCGGTTTACTGTGTCAGTGGATGTGAGAATCGCGGGTATTGTTCTCGAAATGTGGGGTATGTGGCATGCATCTCTGTGGAGTCTTTGCTTTCCATCCTTCACGGTAAATGTATTTCTCTCTTTTTGGTTCATGAGTTTACTTATTGGCTCTGTGCCATAAATCTTCAATTATCTAACTAGTTATTTTTGGGCAGCAGAAATCCTTGAGACATGATGGTTACGATATTCCATTACCTGATGTGATCATGCGGCCTTTGAGAACAGCAATGACATTGCAGATGCAGTAAGTCAACTGTCTTTGTTTCTTCTCATTTTGATTGTCTGCAATCTAAAAAGGTTTTGACTAAGGCTTGATTTGTTTCAATGGCTCAAAAAATGTATTCATATGTGAAAATAGTTTACTAGGTAACATTTTTCTGCATTTGGCCGTGTGTAAGAAGACAATCTTAGTTGAAAACTTTTGGAAGTGATAAGCCGTCACTTTCAACAGACCCCCCCTGGTGATCGGCAGCTGAGGCAGCCTGCTGATCACCACGGTGATGGAGATAGAATTGTCACTTTAGCACATTAGCCATTAAAACATTTTCCATAGGCTAGTTTTTAGCAACACAATTACTTTCCAACAGAAGGTAATTTTTTAACAAAAGAAACCGAGAGTTACCCTTTCGCTATGTTTAATGGGCCGGATATAACTCCAGATAGGATAACTTTTAGTCTATCCGGCGTTTGGGGCAATGTAAAATCCGGAGCTGTCTAGATATTTTCCAGATATAATCTGGATAAAAAAATCCCACCTAGGGGTGGGGATATAATCTGGGTATGTCAAAATATTGCACGACCAAGATCAACGCCGCCTTGCCACCTGTCGACACCTCCAATGATTGCATCACCAGCCACCCCGCGAGGACAATCACCACAACAATTGATCGTCTCCTCCCTCAACCATCCCTGTGTCCTCTGCATTTTACCACCAGTCTCCACTGATGTCTCTGATCTTGGCTGGCAGCTCGTCACTGATTTCTACTTGGCAGGCCGTGGTTGTCCTCGTTGTTGAGCCTTAGCTCGGTTGGCATGGTCGAGCTTTAGGTTTCGAATCTGAGGTCAACCATGCCCTGGATCCGAGATCTAGGGCTTGGGTCAAGTGCCAACGAGCCTGAGATTTCATGCTCGTGCTTGATCTCCTCAGGCTTGTGTGCCGGTGTATCTCCTTCCCCTCAACAACAGCAGTGACAGCAGAGGGAGAGATTGAAGGGCCATGTGCACAGCTGAGGTCAAGCACCAGGGGGGTGGTTGTGGCTGTTCACGGAGAGAGGGTACTGTGGCGCTGGCGCCAGGATTGTATCTGGATGCAGTGGCTGCAAGGTTTGAGCGACAGCAGCAACGCGTGGGTAGAGGCTGTGAGGTTCGAGCGATGGCGGCAACGCGGGGTTAGATGTGGCGGCTCAACTTGATCTGGGCAGAGGCATTGGGGAGAGGGAAATGTGTGTCGTGAGCATGTCTATATACAAGTTATTTTCGGACATTTACCGAATGAAGCATAGGATATAAATAATCCATACTCTATTTTATCCTTATCCTATCTAGTGAAAATGTCTAGACGAGCAAATGCAGCCTAGGTTCTAGAAACGAAGATTTTTTTTAAATTTGTTGGGGTGGTGTTTGGGGAATGGAGGGGGGGCGGGGGGGGGGGGGGGGGGGGATTCGAACTAGCATATCAGTAATCAATCCGTCTTTTCGTGGTCTTCCCTTATGATAGTCCTAAAATATCCTGTTCTCTTTATTTTTAAGTTTTGGTATCAATTAGACTTGGTTCTTGTTGTTGTTGTTGCTGGGATCACCGACTTACATCTGCTTTCGTCTTGTGGTAATGGATCACTGGTTTTATGTCTCATTTGTTTAGTATTAGTATCCTGAAAAGTGTCCTTATTAAATGTTTTAAGGCACCAATCAATAATTTTCTCATGCAACTTTTGGTTTCAATGGTTGATGGTTGTTCTAACATATCTGCTCTGCTCCACCTGCCTCCCCCCCCCCCCCCCCCCCCCCCAAAAAAAAAAAATAAATAAAAAATCAGGCAACGTTCCTTTACTATCAAGGATTATTCTGCACACTGTCTGAAGGTTCGAGTTGCTTCATCCAATATCTGGAGAAGTACTCCGCCAGAGCCTGATATACCTGCTTTTCTCCTATCTTCTGCTCGAATACTTCTATCACAGGTAGGTCTTTATTTTTCTTCGTTTGATGCTTTTGTCATGGTTTGCATGACTCTGATGATTTTGTCCTTCCAGATTATATTTGCCCACCAGAAGTCTTTTCAGACAGAAAACTTTGCTGCGATCAAGTCTATCATTTCTTCATTACATGGAAGTGGAGTGAAGGTAAACTCGACAACCTCATAATGTAACTTGCAATTTCTAATGAAATTTACATCGGAACCATTTCCTTACAATTTGATATATGTAACTATAAGATATGATGCATATAAGGTTTATTTCTATCTTGGTGCTTTTAATTGTAATGATTTAGTTACAACTGCATTTGGGTTAACAGGAAAATGGCATTCAGCTGCTGAGCACACTTATTTTGTCGTCAAGCCATGAAGGACTGAGAAATTTGGTGCAAACTTCCATTGAGCCAGCCTTTAGAAAACTTTATGTTTACTGCTCACGTTCTGGTGATTGTATGTTATTTCAGTTCTTCAGTTTGGAACTATCAGAAATGCTACATACATAATAATTTCACTGAACTTTTGTTATTGATTTCATCTCATCATTTTATAATGTGATAGATGTTCAATACCTTGGACATGCATGGTTACATATCGGTGGCATGCGGTATCATCTCTTGGTTAACTCTGATGATTTGGATCCTGCGCTGAAGTACTCTTGTAAGCAGTCATCCATAGCAAAGAAGATTTCTTTGCTTGAACTTGAAATAGAGGTAGCTGTCTAGAGAATCTGCTTAATAACTTTGTCTGTTCTTTGTTTTAATAATTGCATGAAGCTGGTCTTCTTATACTTGTGCTAGGAAACTTAAGATTCTATTCTCCAATGACTTGTAGGTTCGAGAAGAGTGCAACTATTTAGCTGGGAGTTTCTCCGCAAGACGGGATGATAACCAGAGATTGCAAGTTTTAGAGCATCTAGAGAGAGAACGTGACAGAATTCAAAGAAAGGTATTGTTCGGGGGTGTGTTTTTCTTCTTTCTTTTTGTCAACATTATCTGTTAACAAGTGGATAACTTGCTGATTCTACGGTCTCTTTTTAACTTGTTTATGATAAGAGCATCTTTCATAATTATTTGTGCTACCTTGCTATTGCAATTTATGCATGAGAGTCATTTGTATAGGTTGTTCTGCAAGATGGCTTGTCAGTTCTTTATTCTAAATCTTGCATTAATGTTTCCGTTGTTATATATCGAATCGGCTAGTCTGCTTTTATTTTTCTTTTCAATTTTGTTGACTGCTATTCTTTTGGCTCAGGTTGTGTTTCGCTCAGATCCTAGGAAATTCAAAAAGTTAAGAGGCGAATTAAATGATTTTTCTTTTCTAGTCAAATCATTGATGCTCTTGGTGAGCAATATTGAAGGGACAGATTCAGTTCAGCTTATCCACCAAGTCTGCGACTGGCAGGTTTGACTTGAGTGCATTTTCAATTGGTTTACTGTCTACTTTTGCTTTCTAAAGGTTGCATACTGTTTCTCTATTTTTCAGAAAACTTCTACCTCCTTCATTGATCGATTGTCACGTGAGTACATTGATTATCTTGATATAGTTCAGCCAGTTCAAGTTGCAGTCTACGAGATGAAACTAGGCTTATCTTTGGTTTTATCGAGTGGCTTAAAGGAGAATTTTCTGAAGAAACTCCTGGAGGATAAAATGGAGCGAGAGCGAGAGCGAGTTTTGGTATGTAAAGATTTACGTACGGTCTTGATGGTGATATTGTATGAACACATGCTAGAACTCATCTAATGGTTCTTCGCAGGAAACTCTTCACTTGTTTATGAGATTCCCTAGATGTGGATTATGCGAATTTGATGTTAAACTCATCAGTGGGCAGGATTACGTCTCATCATATGAACTAGATTTTCCATCAATTTTGTCATCAGCAGATGTGACACTGCTTGAGAAGTTGGTTTCTGTTGCATGTGTCATTGATGCTGATGAAATGGTATGTGAAGCATTTGAATTGTTTTCAGTGCTAAATTTTCTAAGCTCCCGACTCATATGAATTTACCTTGTAGGATGTATGCACCCAGCAACTTAAAGCCTCTGTTCAACACAACATTCTTGTTCGGATTGCTCATTATGTGGCTAATTCACGACTTATGAGTGACTCATCATTCATGGTATATGTTCGCTGATCGATTGTCTGGGAGGAGCATCTCAAGTTTTATTTAGTTGTCTTTATACTTGTGCTTGATGGTTAGTCTTCATCCAATGTTTTTTCTGATTCAGATGATGGAGGAAATCTTTGCCACATTTGCCAACCTTTGGATGGCCATGAAAGTTCAAGCCAAATTAAAAGAAGAATCTTCTTCTCAGCAATTCAAATTTAAACCTCGAGCATTTGACATTGACACTGTTGTTGAAGTAAACATATCTAGTCTTAGACAGTCATTTGCAACCGAAAGCTTTCTAGAATGGCAGCAGTTGGCGGCGGAAGAAGAAAGCACTGAAAGGGTAATGCTTCCATGTTTGTTTGCCATTCTTGTTTTATCGGAGCACTTATACTAGTATATGTTGTTTTTATGTACAGGCTAACGAGGTTGACAGTGTGGATGATGCATGGAGTTCCATTCAAGAACCTGTTTTGAGTGACGTGGTTCAAATCCACAATCAGTTATTTGGATCGATCGATCTTGTTGTTGCGGTGAGTTAATTGTCCTTTGACATTACAGGTTGATAGTATTTGAGGCTATATAAATATCCCTCTACTCTGGAATGATTTTGCTTGTTTATTAGCCCTTCGGTAGCCTTATTGCCTTGCTATTAAATAGTCAATATTCTGAAATTTAATGAAAGATCATGTTGTGGTGGAAGCAGTCTTTCTTTACACTTCGCAGTACTTGTTCTTGGCAGAACAGAAGGCATTTATCTGCTGTGATGAAATTAGATTGTTTGGGGCAAGTTAATGGAGTAATTATCACTAGAGAATAATGTGAATACAGTGAGTTCCAGGAATAAGAAGAATCTTCAAAAAATTCTTGTTTCTGTGTTGCTATCAATAGAGAATTAGATTTGGCAAAACTGTAAGAAACTTTGGCCCCTGCATCCAGAAAATTTCCTTTTTAGTTTCTCCACGCAGAAATATTTTCTTCTGTCGTATGAATGTAGCACAAGGTTCGGGAGATAAACCACTTTTTTGACGTCTTGGTATTCATGTAGTCACGTGTCAGCGTGCTTGGGTTTAGAGTTTATTTGATTTAACCATTAGATTTTTAATTTAAGGAACTCTATGTAATTGTATGAACATAAGTTTCCTAATGCAAATTTGCCTTTTTTCATGTGCTTGCTCTGAACTTAAATTTTGGTCTTAAATTTGGGAGGATCGATTTCTTTAATGATTGGACATTCTTTCACACCATATATGCATTGTTATTTCTTTTTCTCAGCCTGGAAGTTTCACAATGTCTGATGAAAACATTTTGAGAAACTTCATGGAGTCTTACAGATTGGGAGCAGGAATGATGACAGGTAGCAATATTTTCGTTTGGTACCGATAATTGGTTTCTTTTTCACCCTGGAAACTCAACTTTACTTTACCTGTTCTTGTTTCAGATTTAGGAAGTCCCAATCTTGCTAGTTTGGACACAAGGCTTATGCCGGAGCACTTGCTTAATCTTTCTTTGAGCCATGTTTCAACCACTCTCTCTGGCCATGGATATAATTTTTATAAGGTTTTGCTATTGTTGCTGCCTCTCTGGAATGTGGACTATGGTTGAAAAGCATGACTATATGGAGTACTACTTACATGTTATTTGCATCCTATAGGATTCAAATGCGCACGATATGGATAAAATGGTCAAGCTCCTGCTCCCGTTGGAAAAAGTCATTCTTGCTCTTATGAGCGAGTGGGAAGATCATCCTGGACTTCGGAAAATGTTAGATGTGATTAGAATGCTGTTGGCACTTCCTGTGGATACTCCCCTGGCTAAGGTAATGATAAAACAGAGTTCTTTCTGTATAGGTAGGTCAAATGATGCAGAAAACAAGATTGCAAGGACTAAACTTTTGGTTGGTCTGCTAGTAGATCAATAATATTGTTCTGTGCATTCACTAGATAAGGTTATTCCAGTTAAACCAACTGAAGGTACATAACCATGTCAAGACATAGCACTGAGGTTGGATCTTTTCTTTGTATTTTTCCCTCTGGATAAGACTTAAATAATATTATTTCCTCCCTCTGAAGGCTCTTTCAGGATTGCAGTTCTTGCTCAACAGGGCTCATGTGTTACACGATAGTATGCCCAGATTGTCTTTATCTGGTATGTCCTTTGGTAATAAATATTCTCATACTCTTCTGGCTTTTAAAAAGGCTGATATTCTGCGCATATATAATTTTCTGGTTCCTCTTCTTAAATGTTTTCTTAGATCAACTGGAGCCTATTGTTGGTTTGGTGTCCTCATGGCAAAAGAAGGAATTTGAGTGTTGGCCAGTATTGCTAGATGAGGTGCAGGATCAGTATGAGATGAATGCTGCCAAGGTAAGCTAAGCTTTTGGTGAGAAAGATATTCCAAGACAACAATTCTGTGGGGCTTTCAAAATTAAAATGATTTTTGATAACTAAAGATTACGGTTTTTTTATCTAATCTACAAGGGTAAGTAGCTAGACATTGTGCTTCTGCAGTTTTCTGCGCATTTAAGTTTCTTCTTTATCGAATTATGGACCCTTTCTCTATTATTTTGTAAAATGCAGATCCTATTTATCTTGGGTTATCTTGCATCTTTAAACTAGTAAAATGACTTAGCTGTGGCCTCAGTATAGTTGTGTTGTTTCTCTTGGTAAAGTAATGTACTGCAAAAAGAAATTAAACTGTTGATTTTTTTGCTGCTAGATGAAATTTTTGGCAACTTGCTTACAAAATACTAATGAGGTGATTCATATTTTCCTACTAAATTAGGAAAAGCTATAGAAAATATGCAGGGTTGAATACATCCACCTCGCAGCTATTTCCCAATGGAATCAATCTTTTGGTCTCCTACTATTTTAAACCATCTTTTTTCTCTCTCAAGGGTTTTTTTCCTTATTGTTTGTCCATCTGTTTTTGCAGCTTTGGTTCCCATTATATACGGTTATCTGTAGTCATTCTGCTGATGTCTCTGGATACAATGAGTCTACGATACAAAGGTACTAAAAAAATAGTTACTGGATATATATTAGAGAAATTTAGTGTGTTTTGAGTGGTTGCATCTAACAAAAATATTAAATGCAGTTTGGAGGACTTCATTCAGACATCAAATGTAGGTGAATTTAGAAGACGCGTCCAGTTGATTCTTGATTTTTATGGTCAAATCAACACAGGTGTACGGCTTGGAAAATATGCAAGGTATATCATGTGCAATGCATGGTATAGTGCTGAGTCTACCTCTCTCTTGACTGTTTGTTTTTTACATGGAATAAATTCTCTATTTGTATCATCTACTTCTCTACATCTTACCACGTATCCCTAGTCCAAAGAGTATCTTTAATCTTGTTGGCATATGCAATTATGCTGGTGTTGTTGATCGCTTATTGCTTCTGGTGCATCATGTAGTTTCTTTTCTATTGATTTGCAGTTCTCGTCACAAGGAAAATCTAAAAGTTCTGTACAATTTATTTGGACTTAACATGCAATTTCTGCCAATGTGAGTTCTCCGATACTTTTTTCTTGCATTGCATTGCATAATCCATATTTTTGGAGATTTGCTGGTTTGCTTATGCTGAGATGATTTGCAGAATACTGGAGTATATGGAGGCTAGTAGAAGTAGTATTGAGAAGGAAATTAAAGAACTTATGAAACTGTATAAGTGGGAAGAACGTGTTGAGAGCTGCTTGTCCATTGAGACTTCAAAAAGGATGAGGCACAGGTTCAGGAAGCTTATGCAAAAGTACAGCGTATGTGGATGGTGTTTCCCAGTGTTTCTCTGGCAGTTCTTCAAATGGATTTCATTTAATGATTAATTGTTTTGTGGGAGTATCTCAAACATCCGGATTTGAGTATTCTGATAGTTTTTCTTTTTATATCGCGTTACCTAGATTTAGTCTGTCATTGTGGGGAAAACATGATAAGAGTAAAATTTTATCTGTCAATTTGTTGGATGCGAGGAAGGTCTTTCCAAAAACTGTTGTGATTAAATCACTAACATCTGGATTTCCATTTTATGTATGGTCCTGGATGACTTTCCAAAACCATCATGATTAAATCGCTAACATCTGGATTTCCATTTTCTGCATGTTCCAGGATGTACTGCAGCAACCTGTGAAATCCATTCTGAACCAAAAAACTGCACAAAGTGGAATAGATGCTCAGTCTCTGCGTTCTCTGAACTTTTTACATGTTTTTCCGGATGACAACACGGGGATGCTGAATGCTGCTTTTGATCTGACAGCTGTTAACAACAAAGACCGGTTAGACTATTTTTCTCCACTTTGACCCGAAAAATAAAAAATTTATCTACAAGAGCGAGTGCCATATAGTATTCTATATTTTGCAGAGAGTGTTTGCGTTGCATGAGCATGCTTATCATTCACCATGTTGGCTAAACTTGCTGTATTAGCTTTCTCTTCTCGGGTGGGTTGCTTCTGCAATCCCAAGTGCTTCATAAGCTCAACACTCTTTTATGAATACTGATTCGTAATTTCTTGTGTAGATTTGTCTGGTACACAAATTGGAGGATGAAAGTATATGATGTTTCAGAGAATCTGCACACTGGGATGACTCCTGAATCTGTCAAGATGTTGCCACGCTTTAAGCATTCTGAAGGTTTCTCTTTATTCATAATGTAGGATTTTCTTAAATTCTGTCGTTGTGAGATATTAGGGATTTGAGGCTTCATAACTTGTGCAGAGGCCAACATTCTCAGGAAGTGTTCAGCTACTTGGATGGTTGTATATGAGGAAGAATGGAAGGATCTTTGGTCAACTCTTGAAGAGGTGTATGGGCATGTATTGGATTGCGGCAATATATGGAAAGATGCGACTAAAAATATGCAAAAGAGAACTGCTATGACTGGTCTCCTAAAGTGTTTAGAAAGCAAGGGCTTATCGAAGCACATGTCAATGTTGATCGAGGTTCTAATGACAGAAAGTTCATGTTCTCTTTTTTTCCCTCTTTCCTATTCTTTTAGTCTCGATTGTTGATAGATCGTCATATGATAAATAGGATCAACTTGACTCTAGCTGGTTGCATCAGTCGTCGCATGCAATGGGGCATCTGCTGTCAACATGTTGTAGACTGTCATCAAGAGCTGTGGACATTTCTTCTCCTTTTGATTCTCAAGGCGTTCCAATCGACACGTTGGAAAGTGAATGGAAGATAGCCAACGAATACTACTTCAAGAGCATTGCATCAATGCAGCTTCTACAGCATATTCGTTTGAACTTCCACAAAGATTTCACTCTTGATCAGGTTGGTAAAGACAGGAAATGGAAGACTGCACCTCACCTGTGCCAGGCACCACCTTTGTTATAAACAACTACAAGATAGCCCAGTTAAAACATGCTGTGATCAGTTTTGTTACCACCTGATGAAATTTCTTTTGCTCATCTTCACAAATATTATATTCATTTACAACGCTATAAGAAAGATAAAAAAGTAAACTGATCATCTCATAACAACAGCTACCCTCAGGTGCAACTGTTAACTATTTGGCAAACCTTGATAGTTGCTTAGCTTGTCCTTGCTATCAATTTGGTCCTGTTCATTGTTGAGGCATCTTCTACAAGTCAAACTGCTTGTCATATAATAAATCTGTTCTCCTTTTGTAGGTCACAAGATCATTCTCTTTTGTGTGCCATCTAATAGTTATTCAGGAAGAGCAGCGAGATTCCATGTATGATTTAGCTCATCAATTGAAGTGCTTGCGTAAATGTGTATCTACTCTCGAACATGTATATTCCGATTCATCTCTGGAGTGCACCATTGCTAGGAAACAGCATACCACATTGGAATGCTTGTGGCAACAAAAGGTTGGCTGTGTCTTTCAATCTATATCATTGCTCGATGCTGACATATTACAAATGTGGTCTAATGCATCTCTTTTGTATGTGCAGCAACTATTTGACAGCTTGTGGGCCATGTTGCATGATGGCTTGCTGTTGCTAAAAGTGGTGCAGAACACTCATCTGAATAATAACTGTAGTGTTCGTGCCGCTGCAAATGAAATTGGAACCTTCTTTGAGAGGTTTATTCCAGCCATCCATAAATCTAAGGTGCTCTTTTTTCTTTCATTGTGCTCAATACTTTACGTTGAAATTGTTCGTTTGGAAATTTCCTGTAAAGAACTATAGCTATTCTAGTCTGGAGATTCACGTGAACTTAATTACAGGAAGCTTTGGATCATAGTCTTCTCGGTCGTGATGGAGCCATAAACATACTCAGATCCTTGGATGCTATTGTAATTTCGACAGCTGAGGAAAGGCTGGTATTCCAGAATTTTGAGGTGCTAAAGGAGTTTGAGGAGCATCTCATTTCATTTCGCAATCAATGTCGTGATGGAAGCTCTGTGAGGTCCATACTGCTTGGTTGTTTGGATTACATACTCAAGCGGGTATGCTTTTCTAGACTTCTTAATAGTATATGAGTTTTTATTTCTTCCCTTGTTTTAACATGTTTACTCTATAGCAATATTTAGCTTATCCTATGCCTGCCTTTGTTAAATATAAGTATAAATGTAACTTTGGAGAAGGAAATGCCACTTATATCAGAGCTTTGGTTTTGTCGTCCTCTCGACCTGTCAAAAGAGCAGGACAGCATCCTGACTGTAGTGAGTTAAAGTGTTTTATTGTCTGAGAGGCAGCTATAATAAAGTGTTGGCAATTGAGCCCATTGGCTTGATTGTAATATATGGATGGCGTATGATTGGAGTTGACTTGTGATGTGTAATGTGGATTTAAGTACTGAATTTAGAAGTGGGACAACAACTTCAACACCCCTCTTACGTGCAAGCCGGATTACGAGCTACACGTGGAATTTGACTAATGGGGGTGGGTGGGCCCATGTACGCGGACAACACTGGCTTTGATACCATGTTAGAAAGTCCAACCCAAAAGCTTAAGCTTAAAGGTGGAAGGAGACCACATGAATATAAAGAGCATATAAGACTCGTTATCACGCGATATGGGACAACAACTTCAACAGAAGTAAAGTACTGAGATGAATTTAAAGTAATAACTCCATTGACAAATGGGATAATTCGTGGCGCACTCTGATGAAAATTTGGATAGAGGATACTATTGTTGTCTTCATGGTACGATGACAGTCTGTACCAGATCGATTATTCAATGGAATATCTGAGGTGATTAACTATTTATCTACAGCATAAAAGTTGGGGTAAATTGTGATATGGTAATGATTTCAAGATACATTAGACTGATATTTCAGATAAGCTTGAACTGTGTAGAACTTGTTTCTAAGAGTCCTTCGGATGGATCGGCTTGTTTTCTTCTGGGGAGCTTTGAGATAAGCTAATGTTAGTCTCTCTTGTCTTCTTTGGATTCTAAAGAAAAGGGTGGATATGCCATGGTGCTTTTTTTTTCCTTTCCTTTGAGTTTGACCTCTTCTGTCACTAATTATAGATTGTGATGGATACTGTCCTCTGTGGATTTGGTAATAAATTTGAACTATTTCTAATAGGACCGCAGTATGTTTTCAATGGCAATGTACTTTTCATTTTTATTCAGGGGAAACGGATGCAGGAACAGTTCAGATTCGACTTAGCAGCGAGAATGGAGTCGACATCTTCACTCTACTCTGAACGCGAAGCGGAATTTCGTGGGGCCTTAACAGTGGCATACGAACATGTTATGCACGTGTTGCAGAAACTTACCTCAGTCTGTGATGGTTGTGGTCTTTCTAAGGAACCGCTACAGAATATCACCTCATGGAAAACTCTGTTCAAAGCTTATGCAACAGATTTGGACATAGGCCCATTATGTGACAATACTTTCAGAGCAATTTGTTTGGCGGTATGTGAACACTGTATTTCCTCTTTGTAAAAAATTACTTGAGGAGATCATAACTTGTTCTTCTCTTCTGAATTTACAGGAAAAATTAATTGATGTCCCTGGTCAAGAAAATGCGGGGCTGTCATTGCAACTTGGGTTGTATTTTAACAAATTGCGCGCTATGTTGAGCGTACTCTTGGATTTCGGGAATGCTCTTCTGAGAGATCTTTTGATTGTGAACAGAAGAGTAAGTCTTGTTTTAGTGTCGGATGTATGATTCCACTTGATGATAATGGCTACTATATAGAGTAGTGTTTCCCTCTATATCGAAGGTAACCCATCTGACTTGCTTACAGATCTCTTTAATGACTCATACACTTGCTAAAGATCTAGCTCTGCTATACTCAAGAGGGTTTGGCACATCTCTTGAAGATCAGGTGGATGAGAGTGGCCATGCCACATCTCAGAATGCTAGAGGAACGGGTATGGGTGAGGGGGACGGAATCAATGATGTGAGTGATCAAATAATTGATGAGGATCAGCTTCTTGGGGATTCTGCAAAGGTAAAGATACAGCTCTTGACCACCCCCCTTTCACGCCTTGTACCGATTTGTATTTTGAGTACCTTTTTGTTTGATTCTCACAGCCAGGTGAAGAACAAAATGCCTCCACAGAAGTCCCAAACAAGAATGAGAAAGGGATTGAAATGGAGCAGGATTTTGCAGCTGATACGTTTAGCGTGAGTCAGGATTCCACGGAGGACGACGATGACAACGGCGATGGTGGGGAACTTGAATCTGCAATGGGAAAAAATGGGGATGACAGTGAGGTTGTTGATGAGAGACTTTGGAACAAGGATGATGATAACATCCCAGAAAAGGAAAATGAGAAGTATGAATCTGGACTTTCGGTCAGAGATAGAGATGAGAACCAAAGGGAACTTAGAGCAAAGGAAGAAGATGCAACGGCACCGGATGAAGCTCCCAGTAATAATGCCGATGAAACAAATGATGCTGCTGCAGATAAGGATAATCTCGTTGATGTGGAGGATATGGACACAAATATGGATGACGACATAGCAGATATGGATTCGTCTGGATTAGAGGTAAATGAGTTGAATCAAACCTCTGAAGAGGGCATGCAGATTGATGACGAAGTAAAGGATATTGATGCTATGGAAGAAGTAGGTCAAGAAGAGCAAGATGAACCCGTAGAAAGCGAATCTCAGCAAGAGAAAACAGATGCTATGGATGAAAGTTTAGAGGAGGCAGAAATTGAGCAACCAACTGAAACTTCTCGAAAGGATGATGGAGATGCTGTCTCTGATGATAGTCAAGCAATGGATTTAACAGCAGAGAGAGACTTTCCAAGTAAAGAAAGTTCCAGGAATGATGATGATTATGTCCCTACGGCAGATTCAGGAGTACAACTGAGGTGTGACTTAGGAGCATCGGATTCAGTGAATGAAAGGCCAGAAATGAACTGGTCGAATAGCAGCAATACTCGAAATGAAGTAGCTCCTGGCAGAAACTCACCTTCTGGTACTGAACCTGAAATTATGGATGCCGATTCATCACATGGTGGTAGATTAAGTGATGATCAACCGAAACATCAGCTACCTATGGATGAGCTGTCACCTCTTCCAAGACCACAGCCAAATCCCTATCGCAGCATAGGGGATGCACTTGCAGGTTGGAAAGAGAGAGCAAAAATTCCTGTTGATATTCAAGAAGACAAACAGGAGGCACAGGATGAGATGGAGGATGGAAATGCAGATGAGTATGCTTTTGTTTCTGAGGGTGAGAAGGGGACAGCACAAGCTTTGGGACCTGCAACCGCCGAACAGATTGAGCACCAAATTGATGGCGACATGGTCAATGAAAAGAATTCAGCAGTAGACCGTACTGATGAAGTTGCTGAGATGGAAACTGAGATGCAGAGTTCAGAAGAGCCTAGACACGATTTTACTTCAATCACGAGTAAGAAATCTGAGGAGACCTCATTGCTCTCTGATTTGGACAAGTTGCCTAATGAAGGATCTCCTCATGGCCAGGATCCTCATGAAAGTAATCCTGGAAATTTGTCTGAGAGCTTGGTTCGTATCAACAAAGTACCTACGAGCGATGCAAGAGATAATGCCGCCTCTCTTTGGAGGAGATATGAACTGCGTACTGCGAGACTGTCTCAGGAGTTGGCTGAACACCTGCGTCTAGTGATGGAACCTACTTTAGCTAGTAAGCTCCAAGGAGACTATAAAACTGGCAAAAGGATAAACATGAAGAAGGTAAAATCTATTTGTGAGTAAATTAGTTGCAAACTGAATTAATGAGGTTTGTGATATTTTCCTCTTATTCCTTTTGCATGATTGTATATCAGATAATTCCATACATAGCGAGTCATTACCGAAGGGACAAAATATGGCTGAGGAGGACTCGACCGGACAAACGTGATTACCAAGTTGTGATAGCTATTGATGATTCTCGTAGCATGTCAGAGAGTGGTTGTGGAGATGTAGCAGTGGAAGCTTTGGTTACAGTGTGCCGCGCTCTATCCCAACTCGAAATGGGTAACCTGGCTGTTGCAAGTTTTGGAAAAAAGGGAAACATGAGATTGCTGCATGATTTTGATCGGCCTTTCACGAGGGAGGCTGGAATGAAGGTTGGTTTTGCGGTTCTGTGATTTCTTTGCTTATCATATTCTCTGAATGAGAAAGAAAGCTTTAACATTTCCATAACCCTGTGCTGCACAAGCTTGGATTCTCACTCTTATTTCGTATTTGCATATAATGGGGAAAATTTGACTGGGGTATGCCATTCTTTTTACCTTTGAGCAGATGATCTCCAGTTTGACGTTCAAGCAAGAGAATACAATTGTTGACGAACCGGTTGTTGACCTGTTGAAGCATCTGAACAAAATGCTAGACGTTGCTGTCGCCAGAGCCCGTCTTCCTTCTGGACAGAACCCCTTACAGCAGCTAGTGCTGATCATCGCCGATGGGCGCTTCCATGAGAAGGTAACTTCCATGTCAATGAACGGAAATCAAAGGTCAATGCCTCAGACCTTCTCCAACGCGTTGCTTAATAAGCTTCTGAGTTTTTCTTGCAGGAGAGCTTAAAGCGCCAAGTTCGGGACTTTCTGAATAGCAAGCGTTTGGTGGCTTTTCTCCTTTTGGATAGCCCGGAGGAGTCGATCATGGATCTCATGGTAAATCTCGAGATTTTCGCTTAGCCATGTCTCTCAAGAACTAACCACTCTAATCCAGCCTCGTTTCTGTACTTTCTTCTCCTTACAGGAAGCAACCTTCCAGGGTGGGAATATCAAATTTTCTAAGTACCTAGACTCTTTCCCTTTCCCATTCTATATTCTGCTGCGGAACATCGAAGCACTACCCAGAACTCTCGCTGATCTATTGAGACAGGTAATTTCCAATCGAACCCCAGGATTTCAATCAATGTTTGTCATCTGGGATGCTGACTTTCAACGTTTCGTGGTTATGCAGTGGTTTGAGCTCATGCAGTCTTCACGAGACTAGACCATCGCATATGAGCCGATGCCTCACTCGAGCAAATGGGCCATATCTTTGGGGCGACCGGTTTGATCGTCATTTATCGCTCTCGGAAGGAATACAAGATCGATGTGATACCCACTCCTCTTAATCCTGCAAAAAGATGGTCCTTGAGAAGATTTGCAAAAGCCATGTATGTGCAAATGTACATAAATTGTCACATGTACACGTAAGAGTTTCACACAATATTCTTGTAACACCAATTTCGAATGTAACTTGAAATACTGCACGGCACCTTTGTACAAGTTACATTAGTTCTTTGAATCTCGAACACGCTCTACTAGTTTTCGCCCCTCGATAAGTGATCAAATCTCATCGATGGAGGTCTTCTTGACGGTCTTCTCGGCGAATGGATAAAAAAAACCCATCGGTTCTGGTTGTGCTCGCAACAATTGTCACTGTGAAGATGACGCTACAGAAAATGCTTCGTGAAGTTTCATAAATTTTCATATTTGGTCCGATCGATCATATTGGGTGGAATGCCTATCAGAAATTTCTAGACTGGTCATCGTTTGATGATGGACTATATCGAAACTTATGAAATGGAACAAAGCAATTATGGTGGGGAACCCCAAGAGGAGAGGATCAAGGATTTGTGGGTTAATACTCCCGGTTGAAAAGACGTCGTTTTTGAGGCCCTAATCCATAGGGACCTAAGCGTGTGTATGCTCGCACCGGATCACCTCCCATCCCGTCCCAATTCAATGGATATGGATAACACGTCACTCTCTGGCACCTCTCCCCCCAAAAGACAAAAAAAAGAAAAAAAAAATGCCTGACAAAAAGGTTCCCCTCTCGTAACCCTAACGAACCCGTCCCCCTAACCTGCAACCGACACGTGTCCGTACCTCTCTGCCTTGCGCCTATCCAAGGAGTGACCTCCGCAGCCGGTCACCCACCTCTCCCCCTCCGAGCTTCATCTGCAACTATTAACAGAAACTGAGAAACGAGAGCAACACTCTCGATCCGCGCTCTGCACTTCTAACATCGATTTGCTCTCCTTTTGTGTGTATTTTGATGTGTATATCGTGAGAGTTTGTGCTTCAATCGAGCTCCGAGGTTGGTTCCTCTGGATCCCCAGGTTTCCGGAGAACTTTCTCGCGTCGCCAACAGGCGGTGGTGCTGGCGATGATGGTGGTTCTCCGGTCAGATTCGTTCGGCTCCTTCTCTCGGTTTCCTTCCGACTGTTGAAGCTGGAGATGTTCGATCCTTTTGTTCTGATCCGAGTCCGATCCAAGACCTGGTTCCACAAGCGGAAAAAAAACCCCAATCCTTGGATTTGAGGCCGCGGATAAGTGGTTTCGTGATTGAGCTTGTGTTTGGGTGGCGATGGTTTTGTAGCTGGAAGTGTTTGGTTGGTGTTGTGTTTTCTTCTCATTTTTGGGGTTTTTTCAGCTCTCGAGGGTTGTACAGTTTAGTGTTGTTAACTGACAGTGACATAGAAGGGTAGGTAGGTAGGTCAGAGGTGGTTAGCGTTTTCCTTGATATTTGAGTGATTTTGGAGAGCTTTTGAAAGTGGATAAGATGAATTTGAGCGCGGCCGAGGAAGAGGCCGAGCAAGAGATTCACATTCCAGCTGATATCGATTGGCAGATGCTCGATAAATCCAAGTTTTTCGTCCTCGGTGCTGCACTTTTTTCGGGTGTTTCGGCAACGCTATACCCTATCGTATTGCTGAAAACTCGGCAACAGGTAGCTCAATCTCAAGTCCCTTGCATAAAGACAGCGTTCACAATTGTCGGGGATGAGGGTTTTAGGGCTTTGTATAGGGGGTTTGGGACTTCCCTGATGGGTACAATTCCTGCCCGGGCTTTATACATGGGAGCTCTAGAGATCACCAAGAGTAACGTCGGATCGGCAACTCTACAGCTAGGGTTCTCAGAGCCCACCGCAGCTACTATTGCTAATGCAATGGCGGGTTTAAGCGCTGCGATGGCCGCGCAGCTTGTTTGGACTCCGGTTGATGTTGTGAGCCAGAGGCTCATGGTGCAAGGTGGCCCTTCTAATTCGGGTGTTTCCAATGCATCGGCATGTAAATATCTCAATGGGATCGATGCTTTCAGGAAGATACTCAAAACCGATGGTTTAAGGGGCTTGTATAGAGGTTTTGGAATATCAATCTTGACATATGCACCATCAAATGCACTGTGGTGGGCATCATACTCTGTTTCGCAGCGCCTTGTATGGGGCGGAATTGGCTGCTATTGTTATAAGAAGGACAGTGGGAGCAATGAGAACGGCGGCAATGTAATTAAGCCGGATTCGAAAACGGTAATGGCGGTTCAGGGAGTCAGTGCGGCCATGGCAGGTGGTGTGTCGGCTCTAATCACAACGCCCCTGGATACAATCAAGACGAGACTGCAAGTATTAGACGGGGAGGAAAATGGAAGGCGAGGACCAACCATCGGACAGACCATTAGGAACTTGGTTAAGGAAGGTGGTTGGACGGCTTGTTACAGAGGTCTGGGACCAAGATGGGCGTCCATGACGATGTCGGCAACCACGATGATCACTACCTACGAGTTTGTGAAACGGCTCTCAGCGAAGAATCAAGACGGTTTGAGTTGACAAACAATAAAGGGGAACGTGAAAGGGATTTTCCTCTGTTCCTTTGTTAAAGCTCTGTTAATTTCTCTTGCTGTTTCTTTTCTTCTTTTTCCACTTTCTTGCCTTCTTTTCCTCTTTGCCTGCCTGCCTGCCCTGAGGGCCGATCAATGTACAAGTTATATAGCAGGTTCATCTATGAAATATGTTATATTCACTTAACTTGCTCAACAGCTTGTCATTTTTCCATATTTGGTTTGCCAGTTGTGTTACTTTATTCTTGGCATTTTAGGGTTATCTTTGGTTCCACAAACTTTTGAGTTTGGTTCCGTTTGTGTCAATGAGCCATAGAGACTTTTCAAGATTCTCCCAAAATTGGAATAGCATCTGGTACCTTGGAATTGGATGGCCTTACGAATCTCTCATGCTACTAAGGCCTCGCCATAAAGTCTCTTTAATGCTTAGCCGTAAGACTAGTTTTTTCAACTTCTGATGAAAATGAAATGATTGACAGCACCTGTGAGGAGAGAGAAAGAGTCCGTTTGTTCCGTGCAAATAGAACGATTTGAAAAATATTATGCTATAAATTATCGCTTATCACTAATAAAAAATAATAAACGAAACATTTTTTTGTCCGTTGTTGAAAATGTTCGTAATAATTTTTTGTGACAATGAAAATATCTTTAATTGGTTAATTACTTCAAGTTAAAAACAAGCAATCATTTTTAGAAAAATATTTTTTAAATTATTTTGATTTTTCACGAAACAAGTGGAGCCATAGTCTTTTATACTAGTTCTTTACTGTATTTTACAATTTCTTTACTCGTGGATGGCTTTGCCTGGAGGGAATGGATTTGGCACATAGAACAATCCTTTCACATGTCCCTACATAATCTACTTTTCATTGCCTTGGCATTCACTCTACTTGGAGAGCTTGACTAACTCGAGTAAGATCTTATCGTGATGATGATTACAGGTGTCTAAAGAACCTTCAGTGAGAGTTTAGTAGAGATGGCATGGGTCTATGTCACAAACCCCAAAATTAAAGAATCTCGGGGGTGTATCAACATGTATGATTCTAGTTCTCTTCCAAATGGCAAATGGGGCAAATTCACCTGGACAATGGCTGTTTACTGCAAGGAAAAACTAACTACGAGTAATTGACACACAATCCCAACGTCGGCTAAGCAATGAACTACCAGCAAGCAAATGGGAAAAGGAGTGCAAACATCTTGTGTAACGTCTTGCCTCACAGCATCTACATGTGTAACCAAAAGTCGAAATGGAATGTCACATGTCAATCAAATAAAATAGCTCCCAACATCTAATTTCAATATCCTAAAAGGTTATATGTGGTGCTAGTAAAAGACAAACAAGAAACCAGCAGTGAGCTCTGTGCCTCGCGAGAGATTGCAGAGCAAGGGAAGCACGCTGCATTGCCTGGACCACTGGACTAATTTCAAGCCCGAACTCTCTTGTTGTTGCATGATGGGCACTTGTATTGTTTAATATGCTCGGCCCTAGCTGGGGTTATCTTCACACACGCGCCATGGAACCACCTCTGGCATAGGTCACAGCAGATCCAGAAGTCATCCGAGGCAGTGTTCTCCCCACATGCTCCGCACAAGGTTTCCCCATTCTCCTCCTCGTCTTCCTCATCCAACTCCTCATCTTCTTCCTTCTCCTGTGATTCTCTCGTAAATTTTCCCCGAGATTCAGATGCTCGCTGGGGGACGATGGCAAGAAAAATCTCAATCAAAATCGTGGGCAAAAGGGAGAAGACCATCAAAGAATTCTTTAAAAAAACACATTAAGTATTGATAGTTACACGTATCATGCATGAGTAACTCCATCAGCCAATCCCATGTGCATATGAGCGCAAATCGTGTGTCATACATATAACACATGCATTGCAAACTAAACCTCAAAGGGGTTATGCAGTATCATAATGAATCACAGTACTAGATAGAACAGAACCAGGCTAACTCGAATTTGATAGGTAGCCAGCCAGACAATTCACATGCAAAACGCACGTATGTCCATGCGGTCAAACCAAGTTGACAGCTTATTATAGCTGATGAAAATGGATGAACAGATTAATTACAATTAGCCAGCCAGTTCAGTCATTGACGTCATATATTATGAGTTACATGGAGGAATCCAGGGAAACAGTATTGCTATGATATGTATAATCTAGCAACTACAATTACTGGTTGGCCAACTACAACTGAAAAATATGTACAACCTGGCAATCAAAATGACCGGTTGGCCAATTACAGCTAAAACAATATGGAGCATCTGCATAGATGAAATGTTTGAGGAGGATCGCTTATGGGTAGCTTTATTCTGGCTAATACTGCGAAAGTCACAGTCAAGTCTAAACCTAGATTTCAGCATGAATTCTCCAGAATGCCTAAGATCATCAGAAATCCTCTGATTGCAATTGCTTATTAGATGTTAATAAAGTTCGAGCATTTGAAGAGATAACAATGGTCAACTATTCTGAAAATCATCAAACCATGTAAATATAGCTGCATACATCTACCAACTCCTTAGATACTCAAGTAAAGTTCTTTGTACCACTTTGGTAGTAGACTTGGATTTGCTGCTGCTGTGGTTGGCTACAGACGACTTTGCCTTCTCTTGCTTCTTTGCAGTACCAGTCACCACTTCAAAGATTGTTGGAAGGTCATGTATCATATTGGAGAGCCGCTTCCTGCACCATAAAAGTAAACCATAGGGTGTTGTTTAAAGCCACGTGAACTATTAAAAAGTTACAGCAGAAGAGTAATAGATTGCTAGCAGAGCAGAGACATTTATGCTGATTAATGTTATTCACAGTATAATTTAGTTTGATGAGGAAGTCCATTCCAACAGTTTGGAAACAGCAAGAATTTCCTTCATGGAGAACAGTAAATCTATCAAACTAGAGCTACAATCACCCTTATATCTGGTCTGCTGCAGTGTGAATACTATAAACATCTTCTTCAAAAATTGCCTCACTTCGCAAAAATCAAGCATAACCAGGTTGACCTTGTAAAAGAAGAATGGAATGTAAAAGTAAGATCTTACCTATCAGCCTTATCAAATCCAAATCTAGCACCGAAATAAAAGGCAACCGCAAGCAGCCAGGAATCACTGTGTACAGCCACTAAAGAAATCCAGTCCTTTTCGTGCATGCCATCCCTTGCAAAGTTGATACCTAGAACCGGCTCTGGGAGCTCTGGAGGCACTTCTTCAGCAGGTAAGTTCACTTCCCATTGTTCACTTGGAAAGCCATACAAGCAGAGGTTCTCTTTTCCTTTGGAATAATAGTAGAAAGTCTATGATAGTCAGTTGTAGAGACAGCAAAAAGATTGAGAGTGGAAATAAATGTCAAATAAAACTGAAAGAACCACTGAGAAAACCAAAACCATCTCCTAATTTGACCAATTCGAACATGGTCAATGAATTCAATTGATACACTTAATAATCAGGACAATCATCACCAGATCGGCTCCCAGTATTTCTTGACACCTATCTGCTACGTACTAATACTACGAGCTAGAAAGCAACAGATTAACACGGCCAAGAGATGAAATGAAAAATTTGCTCCATTTATGTAAGTAAACAATTGAGCCATCAATAAAGAAACCAAAGTTTACAAGGATAAGCAACACACACATCATCCGAGAAACAATTCAGATTATGGAAGTTTTGATATGAATGGAAGAAACTGAATCCATCTTACATATATGCAATAGTGCGAAACAAAGGCCAGCTCCAAAGAGTGCTCAATGGTTGTGCACCCCGGAATAAACAAAGATGATCAGGCAGTCCAAAACTTGCAGAAACTACAATCAACAATATACAGCAATGCTAGGGCAAGGCTGAAGTAAAACTAACCTGGATCACATTGCTGATAAAATTCTTCGACATCTGCAACAGTAGAGCAAGCAGCCTTTTAGGGAAAAAGCAGAAGCGAACAGTCCCGAATATCTGTACGGTACTCGGCCAGCAAAAACTATCCATGAAAAAGTGAACACAAGCACTTGACTCTCAAGATATCTTTCTCGGAAAAAGCACAACTACGTGCTCCTTATAGCTTGCCCTAAATTCACCAAGGCATCAAACCTTCAACCATTTACTTTTTTCGTCTACTCTTCAACTGGATAATCATCTAGCTAACGAACTCGACGCTTCCATCTTTGCAAAAAATAACCAGGACAAAGATCACATTGCCGCTAATTGACATCTCTTTCTCTCACTTCCCTCCTCCAATAGGGCTAGATAACCCTGTTGACCTCACATAGAATCCATCTCCTTCTCCTCACCAGAAATAAAACAGAGAATTCAAAGTCCCCGACTCCCCGAAGGTTCCCAAGAGTACCCATCAATCTATTCGTGCCAAATCCGCAAAATCAAATAACTCGTAGTCCAGCAACCGACCATATAAGACATAACATGGGGAAAAAACAAACAAAACACCCACCCCCCTCCCAACACACACAAGAACACACGAGAACGTTATTCACGACTACAATTTCCCGCAAAGAAAACCATACAACATAAACAGTCGAAAAGAAGCAATGCTTGAAGTGTAGAAGTAGAGCCAAACAACAACCGACAAGAATCGTCCGAATCGAAAAGCAGTTCTCGCCTCCGCTACTCAGTTTCGCGCACGAAACCGCGAAAAAAATATAGCGTTCGTGGAAAATTCAGCATACAAATTACCCACAAAAACGAACAAGAAAAGAGGCGGCGAGAGGGGGGACGGACCGGTGGTAAGAGCCTTGATCAAGGCGGTCCGGCGGCCTTTGAAGTCCTTGAAGACTTCCTCGACAGTGCGCGGATTATACTGCGCTCCCTCCATCGTCTCTCTCTCTCTCTCTCTCCTCTTCTGCGTCGTAGAAAGCAAAAAGAATACAGAATTGTGGAAGTCAAACGCATATTTAAGGCACAATTTTCGATTTTTCCTAATATCAATTTTCCTTTTTATGAGAGAGTTTTATCCAAAATTATTATTAGGATGGAGATGATTGCCTTAAAAAGACAAGGACCTTAGGATGGAGACATCAATTATTTACTTATTTCAGTATCATTTGCCCGAAATCCGAGATTCATAACCGCTTTTGGTCTACTTTCGCAATATGAGCAAGTAAGTAAATATTAGGTTATGGGCGAAAACCTTTGCACGTGCTAAATCCCTGAGGAAATAATGGGTGATGAAAGTATTCCTATTTTTTATTTTATTTTTAATAAAAAGGGCTAACTGTCGATGTGAGTTTGAATTAGGAAAACGACAGCATCAAAATCTTCCCATGTAGGAATGCTGTCGAGGATATTAATAATAAAGGAAACATTGAATTTGAGCAGCTGACCAAGCAACTTGTGATGAATGTCTTGGCCATGTACAAATTTTTAAATAAATGGCCATTCTGAGAAACTACTACTTATTGATGAATAGATCCCGGTTAAAGCGCTTCGAAAGTTCCTAGGACAATGCTACAAGGCGTCACGAAAGGAAAGGAGCAGGACCGTAAGAATTCATGGCTCTGCCGTGTTTGTCAAGTCGCACGACCTTGAATCAAGTATCGATCTGCTTGATTCGAAATAGTTTACGATACTCCACAAAGAGGGAGACGGTCGCTCATCGGGATATGCATGCCGAACGGCATCTGTATAAAGACTGCGGTCACAGCATTCGGGAAGTCTTCGTTTCTCAAGATGGCAAAAGAGAAGCTTCAAATGATGCTTCTGCAGATAAAATCTGCTCGGCTCAGCACCGATTGATGAAGCGGCTGCAACAAAAGCAAGGAAGTGACCAAAACATGAGAGGGAATGAAAACTGACATTTGACAAAACCTTCTCAATAACCTCAACAACAAGAAAGGGGAAAAGAACAGATTATTGGATCTTCATCCATATGAAAGTCCTAGAAGCTAAGTGAAAAACGTTGATCAAATGGGAGGAAAAAGCGATCACGGTTTCAGACACTCCAATAGCTTTTTATACCCTAGCAAGCTTTTCTCATGTGATTCTTGGACCAACCAACAAGCAAGGATTTCCTCTCTTTCCTCCAAAGGATGTTGTCACTGGTTCAGAAATGACGCAATGTAGCGTAGGAACAATTGTCATGTCTCCAAATGTACTTCACAGAAAGTTTCTGACTCAGAATGGAGTTTTAACCTTTTATCTTGTCCATTAAACATCTGTCATATTAACATGGATGTTTTCCTGCAGATAACTAAGTACATGTACCTTTCTCCAAGCAGACGTTCTCCAGCAACCTACCTTAGCATACAACAGTTGATAAGTAAATCACTTTACTCTTTTGGTGGCTTTTACAGGGATGATTCACACCCTGTAAGTCTAGGTTCCACTAGTAATGAAGAGAAGGTTCGTCACAAACGAACTTCATGGACAAGGTACAACTTGGTAGACCAAGGATGCAGACATTGTCAAAGAATGTCAAGTGCTAGAAATTTACAACTTGCAAATAAAAATAAAAACAAAAACATACATACCATGTAAAATTACAATGCTAAATTGATCTTCTCGGACCACTTAAAAACGTCAGAGTAGACTTGATCACCTCCCAAGTCTTCTCCAGTAGCTCCAGCGGCCACCCTTATAATGTCCTCTATTAATGCAAAATTTCCCATTACATCTACATGCGAGCCACTTTGAGTTCCTCGACCCTCTAAAAAATTTGCTGGAGGAGCATGATCATACTCCCTATTGTATGTGCGAATTCCTGAGGGATTGAATCTGGTCTTACCGCGCCAACCTTTAGCACACATGAACCCTGCACTTAACACTGGCACAGTTTCATCCCCATCAACAGTGTACACGCCATCCTTCAGACAGCTATCTTCATCTTCACCTTCGAATGAAGTATCAATCTGAAAGGGAATGTAACATTCGGCAGAGGGAGACAGTTTGTAAATGTAAGCTCTTTCAGTCGGTATGCCAACTCCGTACATGGAGAAGATTTCAATGTCCGAGGCATTTGGTAATCTGTAAAGAAAGAGAGATTTTAAGTACATGAAAGGTGAAATATCAATAGCAAATCAGGTGCTGCAAAAGCAAATATTTCCAAACATCAGTTGAAAGAAGAATGTAACATCTCACTTAAACTATTGCCGTAGTCCAAAGTGCTAAAGATTCTCACTTTGTTTCCAAAGGGTTTGACCAATATTTGTAGTGCTTGTACTTTGGGTCATCCAAATCATCAGCAATTCCATATGAAAAATGAGCACTACCACGTGCCATCATCTTTGGAGCAACAAAATGGAGCAGATCTAAAACTGTTTCGGCAGTGTAAACTTTATGTTCAGCTACAGCTCTGACCCCCTCAATTCCCATATCATGGTACTCAGTCCACACATCACGGCAGGTTGTATTGGCAAGATTCTGGCCTTTAACAGCATCCTGAATTGTAATAGTAACCAGCAACATTAGTAAACTTACTTCAACTTACATGTTACAATATGCACAAATCAGTAGGAACTAAGGCACCAAAACTTACTCATTATTACAGAGAAAAAAAAGTTCGGATAGTGATATTGCTTGACCCGAACAAGATTATCAATTTGCTATAGTAGGGCAAAACATTGCATATAATTTGGCATTGGCTACCAAGACATTGTCAATGAACGATGCCAAAGTCTTGGTATGGCTTCCATGAAAATGTACGTGCGCTAAACACATACACATGGGTTCCCACCTCCGTAAGTAATTTACATTCAGGAATGTAGAAGTTCAAAATCATCAGCTTTGCAAGCTAAAATTATGAAAGGGAAACAAGAAACCCACAGAGGAATGACACAATTTACCGAACTGAAATAGCTAGTCATCTACTCAACATAGCCTAATTTTATTTTCTACGTTTAGTCTCATGCAGCATATGAAAAGATTGAAGCATTTTAGTACCAGGAAAGCATGAGCAAGAGGCCAAAAACTGATTGGCTAGAATACGGAAGATATGCTTAAACTTAAAATTATAAAAGAGAACCAATGACCAACAGGAAACTTTTAGTTCTCTTTCACTTAGTTACCTTATCTGACAATCAAGATTGCAAAACCTAGAACCTGTTGTCGCCAGGGATAGATACAAAAGAGTGTTAACCTGGTGATTGCTAACTAGCCTCTGACTTTAGAGTCATTTTATAAATTTTCTATCTTCCAGTTTCAAAATCAAGCATCATGAGAATGATATATGCAAACAAATAGGAAATAATGTGACTAGACAATAAAAGCATAATCAGGGCATCAGAAAAGCACGCTGAGAAGGCAAATTCACCCTAAAGTCGATCATCTCGATCTCAGAACTCGGAGACTCTGCCACATCTTTACCAAATGATATGATCCTTCCATAATTAACTTTTGGTTGAGAACCGGAACTGTCGGTGCCACTTTCACTTGAAACCTGTGAGTCATTTATTCTTTGCCTTCTCTTGCTAGGAAGATATCCTTCCTCAGGTGACCAATCAAGACCACCCCAAATTGTGTCCCCACCCTTTGGGATCATTGACATGGTGGAGTCCCACGTGTGGCTCATCTTCATTACACGCTGCAGAGTTTGGACCCGAAATATATCATTGCTCAGGAAACCTGGTGCAATTGTCCTGCATTCAAAGGTAAACAATGAGACAATCAGCTCAGTTGCATGGGAAAGGTTCCATCTTAAACCAGGAGAGTAACAAGGATCGCATTATATTTGTGGAAGTGAAATGTATTCTGTCTTTGTCAGGCTTGGATCACATTTTCAAGAAAGAAATCCAAAATTATAGCACTTACAAATGTATTTAAATTATGTAAGTCAAGAAAACATTCTGCCCAGCATAGAGAATTGTTGACACGAATGAACTTCGTAGGTAAGACATCATGTATTTTCTAATTGGTTTGTTCATTAAAGTAATCGAGGATGATGCAGACAAGAATATGCGTCACCATTTAACACTTTGCCTTCAGTAAAAGTATGCAAAGTTTTCTCTTCCAAATCCATGTCAAATTTTAGCAGCAGATACTGGCTCTTCATTCAATAAACAAACTAAAATTAACCTGGCAACTGCAATATCCTTTGCTTCAGCAGAGAAAAGCCCAGCAACAGCCTTTGGAACTCCCAGAAATGGTCCACCAATATTCATGATTGCTTTTATATGCTTAGAACACCAATCAGGTCCACCGCCTCCACCCATTGGAGCTGGCTCCTCGACCCATTTCATGAAGTGCAGAAAGTACAAAACACCCATTGAATGAGGGATTACAACAGCTTTTTTACCTCCACTAGTAGCCACCATCATTTCTATGTGACTTTTTGTCCGGCTCAGTGTTTGATCCCTCACCTGATCAATCAAATGGTAGCAAGGAGGTTGAATGAATTTCTATTGAGAATGACGGGCTTATAAGAATTGAATATTCAACACACAAGTTGCAAATAGTGCTGTTTAATAAACAGTAGATTGAAGCGCGTACCTCAGTGTTTTGGAATGAGAGTCTCCAATCATAAGCAGCCATATACATATTCTTCTCTTCATATCCTATCCGAGCTAAGTTAGCAATCAGAACTGCCCAGACAAAATAGCCAGGCATGAAGTAGTCAGCAGCGACAAGTCCAGTCACTGGACGGACTCTTATACCAGGAGGATCCAATCCAGTTTCGTTGTCCAATGACATGTGCTCTACCCAGCATAGAGGCCTAGAGGTAATATTCACCAAATGATGAGGGCGATCATTTCAGCACCCTAGAACCTAAAATAGATCATAAATAGCAGTGCAAGATTGAATGAAGAAAAATCCGGCTTGGCATCATTGTAAAAATAGAGATGTTGGAGGCTTCACATCAAGACCTGCATAAGTCCTTCACGGTCGTCTTTATATATGTGCTTCATTGTGGCATAAGATGTTTCGGTCTTTTTAATCAGTTAAACTTGAGCTATTGGACACATTCGCATAATCTAGCAAGAAAAGAGGAAATCATTCTTTCATAAAGAATTTGTACATCATCTAAGCAGCAATGCATTTGTACATATGTTCAAATGTGAAAGGTTAAATGGTCGCCCCAACTATATGAACACAACCATAACAGAAGCAGGACCCTTAGTACCCATTGTTGCAGATGCAGGTTCAATGGGAACTCTAAATTTACAGCATTAAGCTCAAAAACAGGGGAAAACAGGCCTTGCTCTGGTCCACAGAGCTCGCATTCAGCAAAGAGCTTAAGCTTAAAAGGGTGTGTACAGAGCCACCATTATGATCTGCCTACGTTTGCCCAAAAGGAAAAGAGTGGCTTAAAGTTGCATGAGGGGAATGTAAATGATCATGATCAGGAGACAAGCGATGTCACAGTATTTTGACATTATCTTCAATGTACCAGACACCTCTCTCCCAGCTCAATTAAATAAAGGAAGAGTTTAGTTAGATAATATCCTAAAGCTCACAAACTAGTACTCATTAAGCATTTACTAAAAGGTTGGGGCTTTGACATTTAATTAATAATGGACAGAAAGATAATTTATGAGATCATCAACCTGATGATCCAGTCAATAAATTAATCAAGTACTTGCCAAATCTATACTCCACTTCCTATATAATAAGAAAGAAAAACAGTGAACAACTTCACCAGTAAACACCCAACTGATCACCCACAGAGTCCCCAGCGACAACATCCAAACTTTGTCATTAGACAACATACCCGTGAAACGATGGTCAATCCTCAGAATCAACCAAACATAGCAACTTATCCACTTTCATACAAGATCAAAACACAGCTAATCAGATCACAACATAAAACAGCTCAAACACAATGAGAATTCTCAATCAAAGAGCCATACCTTTTGTACACTTCTCCAAACGTGCCGCCCCACAAACGCTTCCTAAATAGCCCCTCCGAGCACTCATGTCCTTCCCATAGCTCAAGCCCGCCCGTCACGATCCCCGGCACGAACACCACAGGGTGCTTCGCCATCAGCCCTTCCTTCTTCAACTTCACGCCCGGCGGGTCCGGTAGCGGCCCCGTGATCGCCTCAGTCACGTATTGTGGGAACGAGGAGGGCATCGCATTGTACAGGAACAGCAGCAGCCACCAAACTGTGCAAACGCAACCCACGAACCAGCAGCAACTGTCCAAGCACGACCACTTGTTCTTCTCGCCGGCTTTCTTCTTCTTATTTGACGGTGATTCCTTCTTCTTCCTATCCTCGTCTTCGCTGACGTTCTGGGCGATTTTCTCATCGGAGCTGGTGGCTCTATCAGCCTCTGCAGCTTTCCTTCGCTGAATCAAAGGCATTTTCCTCCCTCACTACTCCACTCTGCTTCTTTCTAGGAAAGTCTTTCTGACCCAATTCGCCAGAGAACTTTATCTTTCTCTAGACAAAACACGCACCTGCAAATCAAAAGGCAACACACCAAATACCTTGCCTCCCCAATCTTTTTTCCATTTTCCTCTTCTCGCCTTCAACAACTAATCATTACGCAACTGAAGCAGCCAAAAGTAACTGAGGGAAAGAGAAAAGCTCGACCCCAAGCTTCGCCATCAATTTTCTTTTACGTTTAAACAGGAACGGAAACCGTAGGAATGTAGAAGAGGATCGAACTCGAAAGCGAGGTCTGTGCAAGGCCGAAAGGAGGCGACGAGATCGTCATGTTCGCTCCTCCTTTTATCTTCCCAGTGCTGAGAATTTCCTCTTTCCCGAGAAAAAGGAGGGGGAATATTTTCCTGGCCGAGAAAATAGTGGAAGCTTCAGAAATGTAAGAGACGACCGGTCGTTCAATGAAGTGAAGTGAGTGACGATGTGATTATGAGTGGTTGAGGAGAGGCATGGCGGCTCTGCATGGGACAAAATATTATTTTTAATGAAAGGTCAAGATTTAGTTTTTTTTTTTTTTTCTATTTTTTGCCAGAGAAGTTTATTCATTCGACACGTGTCCGATTCTTCCCGATAAAAGAAGAAAGAAACACTTAATCAATTCCAATCGATTATTAATTGATAATATTTGTTATTAATTAATAATCGTTCTTTTGAATATATTGTTTAATTGATTAGTTATCTTGAACAATCATTTTTAAAGAAACATCTTTCAAAATATTTATTTCCCACGAAACAAACGAGTTCTTGATGTAAACCCCAATGCCTCTCTCAAAGCTGTGGGTTCGGGCTCCAGCAGTCCTAGGAATTGGGCTGAGGTGTGTTGTCGTGCACGTTCCAGGTGCCGTCCTCGAAAACTAGTGGCTTTGTGAACTATATATATTATCAAGAAAGGTTCGAAGTACTTAAATCATATTCAATGCCAAAAGAAAAAATACATATCGAATAAAGTTAATACAATATTTTCGAGCGAGGGGGAGAAATTTCACATTTGCATCTTTTTCAAAAAGTACATGATATGTTCGAATTGCTACACTAAATGTTTAGTGATGTTATTCATATCTTTTACTCGCGATATCTCAAATTACTTATAACGTAAAGACGTTAAGAAAAGGCTAAATTCGAATGTGATCATCAATGATGGGGTAGAAAATTTATGTTGGGTGGCGGCTGGCGATTAGTTTGGCACTTTTTTTTATATGTTTTCTCAAGAAAAAAGAGTAGTTGGTTAGGGCGCACTTGGGATTGTGTGGTTAGGCGCACTGGTCCCAGGTTCGATTCTCCAGCTGAGTACCTGTGATTTAAGTGGGGGGCCATGGCGGTAGGTTGCTGTGCTAGTCTCTCCCGAGGAATAGTCGAGGTGCACGCAAGTTGGCCCGGACACCTCGGTTATAAAAAATAAAAAAAAGAGTAGTTCGACCAAAACAAATTGTATTAGGAAACAAAAAAAAGAAGAATGGTTCTTCTTTTTCAGTATACAAGATAAAATAAAATGACAATAGAAACATGCTCATCCTTGCATGCGACTTTGAAACTTCCCAAAAAGGCCCAACAAGAGAACTGAATTCGGACTGGACTTAGCCCATTCTGCTCGAGGTTCTAGACCTTAGGCTCAAAATGGATTAAGCTAATCAATTCAACACGTTATAATTTGGTATAACAGCATAGATAGTTATAGCTTTGGTCCATTGTGCAACGTCATCCTCGAACTTGTAATTTATGCAATTCAATATGGCCTGTGAATTATCTGTAATCATTCCATGCAATCCGTAAACTATATGAAACTGTTTGAAAACCAGAGATCGCATTGCACATGGGACGTGAAAAGTGTTAAAAAAGTCATAAACCTATTGTATTTGTGCCAATTTGGTCCTAAACCTTTTATTGGTGCCAATATAGTCCTAAACCTTTTATTGGTATCAATTCAGTCCTAAACATTTTGCATTGGTGTCAATTCAGTCCTATACCTTTTGCATTTCTGTTAATTAGGTCAATCCGGCCAATTTTGACCCGAAATTTGCTGACGTGGATGTCGGTTGTCATACGTGGCATACCTGGCGCTGACGTGGATTATTTTTGATATTTTTAAATATTTTAAATAAATTTTTAATAAATATTTTGGTTTTTTCTTCTTTTTCTTTTCTCAATCATTAAAAAAATAATTAAAAATATTAAAAATATCCACGTTAGCTTTAGTCGTGCCATGTAGAACAATAGACATCCACGTCAGCGAATTTCCTGCCAAAATTGGCCGGATTGACCCAATTAACAAAAATGCAAAAAGTTTAGGACTGAATTGGCACCAATGCAATAGGTTTAGGACTTTTTTTACACTTTTCCCCACATGGGACTAAAGTTCATGGAATTATATGTTCATGGACGACATTGCATATTTGGCTAAAATTCACAAATCATTTAACTGTGTCATTCTCCCTGCAACTTTCATAACTCTTCACGATGGGCCAATTAATTTTGAATCTTTGTAACATAGACCTGGTTATTAGTCTGGCGGCTGGCTAAGCCCGTCATGGGCGCTAAGCACATTTAGGAAGACGTAAATTGGGTCATTTGAGGAAGAATATTAACGCTTCGTAATCATGATTTGGGTCCGAACGAGATTTTTGTGTCGGCCCAAATCCGACCCGCCCGTTGATCAAGTCCAAGGTAAAAGAACACGCGGGGGCAATCGATACTCATCTCACAAAAAGAGGAGGACTTCCTATTCTTCAGCGATCCTAATCACTCCGACTTTGCCAATTTAACTCCTAAATACATCATCCCAAATAAATTATGCATAAGGATGACTTTAATAACTTAGTAAACGCTGAAAAATCACTACATTCTATAGACCTCACCCTCTCTGCTTCCATTAAGTATAAAAAAAGTCCAAAGCTCCGTTTATTTCGAGAAAAATGAATTATTTAAAAAATATTTTCGTAAAAATGATCGCTCGTATCGCTTCCAAGAATGGATGAACAAAAAATATTTTCATCGTCCACAATAATGGGTAGACATAAATTATTGTTAATCATGAAAATATTTTCTATTAATTAATAATTTCAAGAGATACAATAGATCATTTTCAGGAAAATATTTTCTAAATCATTCACGAAAAACCAATGATTTAAAAAATATTTTCTTGAAAATGATCGCTTGTATTATTTGAAGTAATTAACCAAACAATTTTTTTTTATCGGCAACAATTTATGTCTAAATATTTTCGTGGACGATAAGCACTTTTACCTTTTATTCATTTTTTGCAAACAATACAAGTAATAATTTCTAGGAAAATGATTTTCAACTCATTTGTTTTTCATGAAACAAACGGAGCTTTAGTCCAACTACATAACTTCATAAATTATCGACAAGATAGGATTTTAAAAACCCTCCTCTAATCAACGGCTATCACGGCACTCTTTTTGTAGTAAAACCTAAGTTTCGCAGAATATATACTCAACTTAGCAGTTAAGTACCTCAGGTCCTCAAAAGCCAAAAAAAAAAAAAAAGTGAAACTTCCATTGTTCTTCGTGGTGGTTCGCACCAACTTTTTCTTACATCTGGCTCCATTTAAAATCTCTCCCCGCAAGCAATGCATCATCGCCCTAACTAAGTTTCCTCACCTAGCAAGCGACTCCCTTTATGCAAAGCCCACTTTAGTTGCAGAACCCTATAATGCTTGTTAAGAAAACCCTAACTCTATAAAAGCTTAGCTTATGGGAGACAGAAAGTTGCCGTAAAGTGCTTCTAAATATAGGCTTCGTCCGATGGCAACTTTGGTGTCTATCAACTAGGGGTAATAGGTCAAAAAGTCGGTTGATAGACACTATGCAAAGCATAGATTGACATAGCAGGAAGCCGAAGTTTCCCTTCTATGACTCTAGGCGCGGAAGTCTACTATACCAGCAAGCGACCCTCTTGATGCAAAATTCACTTTAGTTGCGGAACCCTATAATGCTTGTTAAGAAAACCCTAACTCTATAAAAGCTTAGCTTATGGGAGACAGAAAGTTGCCGTAAAGTGCTTCTAAATATAGGCACCGTAGATGTCGGAATAATACATTTTAATTGAGTGTACCATGTCGATCCGGCGGTACCCTCAGGCTCCATTTGAAGTGTGTCGAGGTACACCGAAGCCATAGCATTGGCGGACCTAGCGGGAAATGAAAATTATATAGGATCTGTTAATTGAAAATTTTATCTTGCTTCCCTAGCGTTGAATTCTCGGTCCGCCATTGGTCGAAAGAGATTAATGTACTATAATTGCCAACCTTATATGATTATCCAATTACATAGAGAATCTCAAATATAACATTGATGTTCTCAAGCTTGTAGCAAAGTTTTTGAATTGGTTAACTCATTGAACAATCGAATAGGAAGCTCCGTCACTAGATGAGACTCTTTAAGTTTTTATCTTGTCGTGAGAGCTTTCCATTTGTTTTAGTTTCTTTTATTTTTTGCAATGTGGATCGATCATCAAACTTTGATCTTTAAGGCTTTTCACTTTATGTACCAAAAAATCGAAGCCTAACAAAAAAAAAGGACTAACGCAATGTCGTGATCACTCCAAAGAAACAGCAGACCTAAAGAGAAAAGTGGGTCAAAAACATAAAAAAACAAAAAGATGAGGGGGGAGAAGAGCAACAAAAGGCCAAAGAGAGAAAACAAAGCAAAAGGAGACAAAATCAAACGATCCTCCCTCCCAAACAAAAGAGAAGTCTTTTTCATGGATAGGACGACTAAAGTACGTGAATTCGATTTCTTCCCCCATGCGAAAGATTTCTTCCCCCATGCGAAGGTGACGTAAGATTTGCTGTCGAAGCCTCGTGTTATGGCTATTAGAATGGTGACGTGGCCGATTCATCTAATTTCGAAATCAATTGAGTCTTACATGACTTATCTACAAAATTCACGAGCTCTTTATATACATGTGATCTCCCTTGATCTACGAGTTTAAGGTTCTCGAATCAGAATTTGCCCAGTTAATTTCGCATGTGCGGTCCCCCGATTCTTCTAATTCCACGAGTCATCAACATAAGTAAAATTGAAAAGAAAAATAAAAAAAAATAATCCTTAAATAGTATTGGCTAATTAATGTCATCCACCTCCTCATCTTACAATGAATGCACGATAATATTTTTTTTCATAATTAACTAGGCTTTGGTGAAAGTTCTTGCCATTTAAATAATATGACCAAAAGTTGAGGGGGTTAAGTGCAACTCCTCCTTTTGGGACCCCCATCCTTTTGATGCACAAAACTTGAAATCCCCAACTTCAATGCAAATTTCTTGCTTTTTATTTTGAACTCCCTCGCTTTATCAATTCTTTTGCTTTTGATGTCTTTTCTCGCTTGAAGTTGTCAATTAAGCCCTCGTCCACCGTACATGCCACCTAATGCTATTGCTAGCTATCTATGGAGCACATTCTTTGATCATCAATTAGCCCACGTGGGCAGCACCTGGATCGAACTAGTACACTATTAAAATTATGCTTTTTTGACGCTCATAATGCATGGTAGCTCTAGCTTTTAGGTGTAGCACAAAATAAAGGACGGTTCGAATTAAATACGATTTAATCACTCTCTAGTCTCTCCTAAGTTTTGGTTATACATAGTAACAATTTATTGAGACTAACTTAGGTCTAGGCCTTAATTCATGGTCTGGATGCTTATCATTTTAAATGCTTCCGCTCTACCTTGCTTTCTCATTCCATTTTATGGTTTTGCTTTTGTTTTCTCTTAACTCTTCACATTTTGCCCGTGATCTTAGATATGGTTAATCTTTCGTCGAGCAATTGTTGTGCGTAAATATTGTCCATCCTCGCTCGATGGTCGTCGATAAACACGTGCCTAGCACGTGAATGAGAACAAACGCATGAATAGCATATGGATATAGACAACCACATGCGTGGCACATGGGTGTCACTGCACATATGCCGGTTTATCGACAAAAATAGAGATTAACACGTGTTAATCGACATTGTTATTCACCAATACCACATATCCAGTTGTCGAAATATGACGATGGATGGTTGGTAGCCGCTAATATGAACATCGGCGACGGATATTTATTGGAGGGGCATTGAAATGTCATTTTGAAACTTAAAATCGACAATACAAGTGAGATCAGGACTCAAGGACACATATTTTTGGAGGGACCAGTTACCACTTGAAAGTAAGATAGTTGGACAACCATTGTTACAAGAAAGAAGATCATGGAGTAGTTCATGTACGTCGAGGGCAACCGTTTGAAACATGGGTACGAAATTTATGGAAGTATTGGAACAAGGAGGCAATCGACGGAAGTTACTCGAGAAAATACAACCGTTGAAAACCGTCCGTAGGCATCCGCCATAAAACTATTATAAATACCGCCAATCGTCCATCAGGGAACCCTCGTACAAATCAATCAAATTTACTTTATCTTTACTTTCCTATGTCACACTTTATCTTTTGGAACTGTAGTTTTCAGATTCGCGCTGTCAATTAACTTCTGGCTTGTGTCTCTATCTAGTGTATTGTGTCGTCAATTAAATTTCGGTATAGTACTTTCGAGTTGTGTCGTCGGTTAAATTCCAGCAAAATTTGTTAATATCTGCTTACTTTATCGAATCTTTATTATCAAGTATTGCCGTCGATTAGATTCCGGCACGATTTGTATCTGTATATTCCTATTCGACTTGAATTGGTTGTTGTTCATTTGCCTTTGATATTTCTTGTTCGGAGTTGGCATGGGGACCCTAGCCTCTCCAATTAAGAGCCGAAGAACGGTTTTTGGTGAAACATATTTCGTTGCGAGAGAAATTCCAGTGAGACAAGAATTTAATTGTAATCTATTCGATTCGTTGATTCATCAATTATATGAAAACGTCGCATTATAGTAGACCTCAGCTCTAATTGGGTGAGCAAAAACAATGTCTTCTCAATTAACTTGTGATTTGGGGTCAAATCATGAAAAGATAAAATTGCGAAAAAAAGGTGCTCGCACAAATCTCATCTGCTACTTGACAAACCTTAGTCTTCCCGGTTTTCAGGAAAGAAGTAGCGACTAACTAGCGAGTGAGTTTTCTTGCTTTTATTTATTTATTTATTTTTCGAGTGACTCTTTGCTACGAGGCAAAAGTGGGGCCCACTTCCACTCGATCATTTAAACGAAATTGATCTGGGCCACGGAAGAAACAATATAAGTGGGATCAGACGGGCATGCATCGGTGTCCGTGGGTCCCACTGGATCATCACCCCTCCCCGCCCCCACAGATTTGCATCCTCGGGTCACGCGGGTGAATCCTGGACCGTCCGATCTCCGGAACCTTGGCCGATTGATGGTGTTTTTTCTCTTGTAATTTTACGAGCCCCCATCATTCGTGGATTTATCTTTGCCCGAATCATTGCTTGACCACATGATTATCTCTTGTCGTGAATACTAATGTTGATAGACCCCCAACAATTTTTTTTTCCCAAAGTCTATTTCACAAATTCGATTTACTAAAGCCACGTGAGAAATTCATATCGATTGTTGACAAGCCAATTGATTTGCACGCTCAATTAAAATTCGTGGTATAAGTCTAGTCCTAAACATTTTAATTATATTAATTTAATTCTAATTTTTTTGATGATTTAATTTAATTTTAAACATATTATTTGAGTAATTAACTAAATTTTCAAAAGGCTTATGACCAGATTGGCAAATTCACAAAAGGTTTAGGACTAAATCGGCATAATTAAAAAGTTTAGAACTGAATTGACCGTCGTACAATAAATTTAAGTTTTTTTGGACAATTTTTATAATTATAGGTAGGCATGGCTCACCCTCCGAGGCTCCATTACCATCGAGCTTTATGGAGAACTCTGAGGTACCGAGCGAGATTCACGGGGCCGCTTTGCCCGCCATGTACGAGGACGTTTCTCCTCTTGCTCGTTCCGAGCAATCCTCTTTTCTTATCGTTGTTCATGCGCCATACAAGCCGCACCCGTCCCCTGTCCTGTACGCGTCGGACGGGCAACAAGATGATGCACGGACAAGTTTCTCGAACCGGATCGGATCAGACCGGATCGGACGGCTTTTTCGCGAAACAAAGGTAGATGGATGGTAAGGCGCTATGTTTTTATTTAATTGGATTCCTCCTCCATTCATATGTCGCCATTTGAACAGTGGAAATGAAGTCACTTGGAGAGAGCACAGGCTGTATTTAACTTGCAGTTTCTCCCCCGCTTATTCTATGCATGAACTCTCTCTCTCTCTCTCTCTGCTCAAATCTCGAAGCGCTCTCTCTCTCCGTGCGTGCGTGCGCGAGTCTGTCCATCCATGGCGCTTCTGACCCACCGCTGGTTTTAGAGAGAGAGAGTCTCTCTCTGTAAGTGTGAAGGAGACGGTGTGCTGTGGAGATCGCGGCATTTAATGATGAGCAGGTCCTCGTGAATCCCCCTCTCCTCCGCCCTCAACGGTAACTTCTCTCGCTCTCTCTTACCGCATATACAGTAGTATTCAATACAATACTCAACTCGTACACATGACACCTCTCTCTCTCTCTCTCTGCGTCTATCTCCGTGCCTGCGCGTTGAGAAGGAAAGGGACCGATCCGTACGATTCTGGCGTTCGTTTAACCTGTGCATGTAAGCGCTGAAAGTGATATCCCCTCTCTTCGAAACTGCTTTCCGATTTTGCGCTCTTTCTTCTGCTGCTTCTTCTGCTTTTTTTGTTGGTTTGTTCCTTGTCGTTGCGTCTCTGGTGGTACTACTACTGATCTGGTGCTCCCTTTTTGTCGGTTGTAGTCGGCGACGAATCGAAGGATGTTGACTTGCGTAGCCTGTTCGAAGCAGCGGCTCAACAGCAGCGGATCTCATTCGCTCCGCCCGGAAGAGGACGACGGCGATGCCGTGGGGACGCCGAGCACCAAGCAGGCCATTAGGGCTCTCACGTCTCAGGTAATCACGTCCCTGCCTTTTCGTCTGTTTGATTGCTGAGGAAATGCCGGGATTCGAGTATGCGGAGGTGCGTGGGAGGTTTTTGAAATGCGAAGTTTTGTAGACTCCTGAATGAGAAAATTCAGGAGTTGGGGGTCTTTATGTCAGGGAGATTGGAAAAACCAGCTCTCGAAAAGAATGTTATTGAAGTGGCGAAGGAAAATTTAATCTACTGTTGTATCGCTTGGACAGTCGAACTGAGAACGAATTATGCCTAAATTAAAGAGATCTGGAGCATTGCTTTTCTTTTATGTGGTTGAAGTAGAGGATAGATCCAGTGAACAGAGTCAAATTTTGTCTTTCAGATTAAGGACATGGCTTTGAAGGCTTCAGGAGCATACAAGAATTGCAAGCCATGTTCGGGATCGAATCGCAACCAAAATCAGAACTATGCTGACTCTGAAACTGCCTCTGATTCAGCTAAATTGCACTGTTACTATCGCAGAGCGGGTAGCTTGAACTCGACCCCTAGGTTGTGGGGTAAAGAAATGGAGTCAAGGCTCAAGGGGCTTTCGAGTGGCGAGACTACACCAGCGTCTGTGAGTGGCCGTACTGAGTCAGTTGTGTTTATGGAGGAAGATGAGCCTAAGGAGTGGGTCGCGCAAGTGGAGCCTGGCGTCCTCATCGCGTTCGTTTCATTACCTCAGGGAGGGAATGAACTCAAGCGGATTCGATTCAGGTACTTCACTATTGTTTGTTGTTGAAGTTTGGTAGATGTGAGCTCGTTATCTTTCTGTTGGACATGTTTGGGGATGCATAATCTTTGTAGGGGCCTCCTTTAGTTGGATATTCTTTGCTTTTGATTTGACAGAAGCTTCATGTTGTTTGGATGTGTTTCCAATGTCTATTTGTCAGTTGCACCTGGGATTTATGGAGATATGGAAACCCCTCCAGTGGAGCTGTTCTGTTTTCCTTTTCAAAATTGAAGGTCTTTCTATGTTTTACTTGACCTACTTGCTTCCAAGAGTTTTGTCGAATCGGGTAGTCTTATGAGCTACTTCCCTGGTCTTTTTTAGAGTGGGAGCTGCTCGTGAGTTGCTACCTGATCATTTGGATACGATCCAGTTACCCTAATTATAAGTGTATATCATAGCTGCAATCCATACATGAGATCTTTAGGCATACAGTAGGATGTCAAGTAGAAATTTCACTGTCAACGCATGGATCAGGTGCCACCGTGTTGGTAGTCTTCCTCTGACATTCTAATATCCCAACTCACCTTATTGATTATGTTTGATAGTACCTATAAAGAAGATGGAAAACTGCATGGGCAAAGATATCGATGTTACGAGCAATGCATATGTTTCGTGATTCACCATAGTATCTCCCCCACAAAGTTTAATGAGTCACGTCCTTTCCTCTTTTAGGAGGTGGGATTGGTGATGGGGGCAGGAATGGGGGGATGGGGATCACTTCTCAATGATGTTGAGAGCACATGTTCTTTTTTATTTTGGGTGGGTGGGCGCCAAATTGTCATTCACTGATAATCCTCTTTAAAACAGAGTTCTTGCTGGTTTCATGTGGGTTCGAGATAATTTAGTCGATACCATTCTGTCAACACTGTCTTATGTCAATAGTGTCTCACTTACTGGATGGACACTGGTTTCATGCTTTGCAACTGGTGACCAACTGCTACATTGAGCTTGCTCGCTAAATGCTAATTACACAAGTTCACATATTATCTGGAGCTGTTTGTCCTCTATAAAGTTTCTGACTTAGAAACTGGGTAATGACAATTTCCCCTTTTCATCCTAGTTTCCCGGAATCCATACGGTACATGTGTAATCTGGACAGATTCATCATGGGGGCAATGGGGGCCACTTGCCCCCACTAAGTATTCTATAAATTAATATGGACAATGCAATCTTTTGTAATCATTTGTTGAATTTGCCCCCGCATAAGTACAAGTGTGTACTTATGAGGCTTGATTCAACGTAGGAAGAAATGATGACTATATTTTGTGTTTTGCTTTGCATTATGACTTGATAGAGATTGTGAAGGATAACATTAGCTCTAAAAAATTAGGAGATAACTATTACCTTAATTATTACACATATTATTGCTTTTAAGGTATCTAAGTATACAGATCATATTCTGTAGTGTCTATGTCCAATTCCTAAACTTTAAAAGATGCACATTATTTTGCTATTGAACTATTTACAGACGTGTAAATATACACTCTACTTTGGCCACTTAAGAGTTCTTTAATTTACCTAATTTCAAATATGATCTTCAACCATATGCATTTTGCTTCTGTATACCAGAAAAATGTAAGGCGTTTCATAAATATACTCCTTAGTTAATATCATTTAATATATACTACTGAGATTACTGAGAGAAAATAACAAAGTCATATTACTATGTATTTTTTTTTTTTGGTAGGCTTATCTATTTTTCACGATTATGATTCAGTTTGCATTTTTTTTTTCAATTTAAACATATCTATGGTAGACACTTTTTGAAAACACGTGTCGATCTATTGCCATGTTTCTAAAACTGACCGCATATCGTATACATATTTGTTTGTCAGTATATAATTCCCATGTCCATTAACTGATCTGGGTATCATATATTCAAACCAACCCACCCCTCCCCACCAACACACGCGCGCACACACACAGATCCATCCCATCCATGTCTAAATCCTGCGTTCTGCTGCCTATTCCTGTCAAGGTTTGACATGGTTTCTCTCAGTGAAGTAATCTCCCATATCATGAGCCTTGAGCACTTAAGATGGATTGATCCATATCTAGATTATGCACACAATAGTATGGTTGATATCAACTCTGTCACTACCTTTAGTACTCTCTGTAATGTTTGTGGTGGGAGCTGCACGCATTTTGCTGTATCTATTTTTTGCTTGCTCAAAAAGATATTTTGCTGTATCTAATGCCTAGAAGGAAGTGATAATATCATTAGCATCATAAACTGCACCATTGCACAATCTGGGATTCGAATTAGTCAATTTTGGAACTCTATTTTGAATGGAAGAGTAAATGCTGGCTTTTTCCCTCCCTTTATCTGAGAAGAAGTACAAATTTCCGTGAGAACAAGGGAAATTGTCTAATGTATTGAAAAGTAATATGGTGAGCCTAGATGCCGCAGTTGGTTGTCCTACAATATTTACTCATGATTTGCTCTTTATGCTGCGATTTCTCCTGGGATGTAGCTGGCTATTTCAGGATACGTTTGATGCCTGCAGAATTCTTTCATTCCTATATTTCTGCAGCTGCTAATTACCATTGTTTGAATTGATCAGCCGGGAAATGTTTAACAAATTGCAAGCTCAGAGATGGTGGGCTGAGAACTGCGACAAAGTCATGGAACTATATAATGTTCAACACTTCAACCGCGAAACGATGCCACTTCCAACACCTCCAAGGTCCGAAGATGAGGTGAGTTTTGCATGCAGTAGGATACAAAATCGGTCGTCTCTCACATCCTAAATTGAATAGTTTTCCTATAAACATCCCCCCTCTCTTCCATTCTCAAAAAAGAAAGAAAAAAATAAAGCAACTACACCCCTGATCAATGAGAAAAGAAGAAATGGAATTTGACTCTATTTACCTTTTCCAGGGCTCCAAGAACGAATCTGCAAAGGAGAGCCCCGTGACTCCACCACTGAGTAAAGAATGCCTACCTCGTAATTACCACCGGTCAATCGGGATGGGCTACTCATCGTCGGATTCACTTGATCATCGCCCGATGCAATCTCGTCATTGCTACGACTCGGCCGCTCTTGCTTCAACCCCTAAGCTCTCCAGCATTAGTGGGGCAAAAGCAGAGACATCGTCTGTGGACGGTTCTATTTCTTCTAGAGAGGCAGATCACTCTGGAGAGCTTTCTGTCAGCAATGCCAGTGATATGGAGAGTGAATGGGTGGAACAGGATGAACCGGGAGTTTATATTACTATCAGAGCTTTGCCTGGTGGCACCAGAGAGCTTAGACGAGTTCGTTTCAGGTAATTTATTTGTTTATGAAAGAAAGGGTACCGATCATCAGATGATACTCTGTCGCTTAGTTTCCTTCGTTCACTTTGTTGTGCTATAGGTTCGGGTGCGGTTTGCTGGATAGTCAATCCGCTGCACTTACTTTACATTAATTACCAATGTCTCTTTACATGACATGGTGCTTCTTTTCAAATAGACTGGGCAGTATTTGTGGATCCAGTGCAAGTCATATTAGATGAATGTTACTGCAACTGCATTGGTGAAATTGATTGAGCAGATCTCAACTCATTTCTCTATTTCTGATGCAGTCGGGAGAAATTCGGAGAAATGCATGCTAGATTGTGGTGGGAACAGAACCGAGCGAGGATACAAGAACAGTACTTGTGACTTTACAGAAGTACGAGATGCGTGCCACTGAGAAATTGATTTGCCTTCTAGAGTCTGTTTATAAGTGTAGCTTCCCGGCATATCCTCATCGGTATAGCTTTCACCTTATTTAACTTTTTCCTCCTATCTAGTTTGTTGTTAAAATATGTCTGTTTGATCTGGATATGTGCGTCTTTTTCTTGCTTACGATGTTTTCAAGTATAGACGTTCTAAGGTTCAACATCCGGGAGATTGGCTAGAGGTTCTGGGGGTTGAAGAAGATTATTGGGAATGTTGATTTACTTATGCTGATGTCAATTAGTTAAATAAACTTCAGTCACGATGATGATTTTACTGCTGACTTCATTCTTGAACTGTAAATGACATACTACGATCGTTGAAAGTTACATAACATGCCATATTCACTTATCTAATTCTTTTTCTGTCGCCCATGCTTGAAGTAATCTGAACCTTCTGTACCTTTGATTTCCAACCCAGGGACGCATGAATAGTTCATATCACGTACACAACTTCGCACACATCGTACACGTATTTGCGGGCATAGCCTCGCTCGTGCGCTCTTTATCGACGTATTTTTCATAAGCAACGTTAGGCCAGAGGTTTTTTCTCTTTATGTGAACACACTCGCCTTCTGTATGCAGAGCCAATCCGACTGAGACTCTGCTGCAAAACCAGTACGGATAGTACATGCTGCAACGATATGGCTGGTTTTCAGAGAATCGTATCGATAACGACTTGGATAATGCGTGCTTCAGAATACGACCCTGATAAAAAAAGAACATATGTACCGGAAAGAAACATCCATACCCTCTGATTATTTCGCGAGTTGCGTCGACGGATTTCCGCAAGAGTTGCTCGTTAGACATCCACCGAGAACTCGCGGAACCCGATCGCACCGCGTGCGAGAATTCTGATCGCGGATAGGTCTACATCGAAGGCGGCTCGAGCTTTGGGGCTCAGTCCAACTCCAAGATTAAATGATTAGGAGATAGCTCACAGATTCCTGTTCATGGTGCTTCCGCTTGTCTATCTCCCCTCTTAATGTATCTGTAATTGGTTTCATAACCCATCATTACATAGGGAAAATTATCTAAAAAATCTATGGCGATCAATTCAATTTAAATCTTTCAATTGTGTCAATTTAGTTTTAAATCTTTTGACAATTTGTCAATTTTGGCATAAAATCGCTGAGTTGTGGTCTAGTAAGTGTCGGCCGTCTTACGTGGCCTTGTTGATACCGACGTGTACAATTTTTGCAATTATGTAATTTGTTTAGTTTTTCCTTTTCTTTTCCACTTCTGGGCCAGCGAGGTCGCAAGTGGACTCTAGCCAGCGACCCTCACCTGAAAATGTTTAAAATTAAATTGATCATCGTATAATAGATTTATGGCTTTTGGATAGTTATCCCTTGCACGGATCATATATGCTCTAATAGACTTGAAAAGTCTTTCAATTAAGTTTACTCGTTTTGCTATCGAAAGGTCCTGGCTCCGACATATCCTCGCCGATCCTCGAGGTTCCAGCGTAGATCGCCCGTCCTCGACCCAACCAGACACGAGACGAGAATTAATTTGTTACGCGGAAATTAGTCCATAAGTAACTCAAAACGAAAAACAAAAAAAGAAGATTGAGGCCCAAAAAATAAAATAACATGAAAAAAAACTGTGCACGTGATGGACGATAGAAGCTGGTGATCTATCACGTGCTGAGGGTGGTCCTCTCTATTGGCTTTCGCGTTGAGAGGAGTGGAGCAGTTCATCATGGCCACTCGTGGTGGTCCGGCTCCACATAGAGGAAAACCATGGAATCCTCACACTTCATGGCCCTTTTTAGCAATTTACTTTTCTTCTTCTTCTTCTTTTTACTTTTTCTAAGTAGACGTAGTGAATCTCCTACCATTTATTTCAGCAATGCTACTAATTATGAAGGTCAATTTCCACACAAAATTTGCAAAAAAAATAAAAATAAAAAATTCAATACCTAGAGAGGCCTTCAAAATAAAGTTTTAAAAAAATTGATGTAGCAAAGCAAGTAGCACGCGCAATTTAGGAATCGGTGTAAGAAAATCCCAATTTAGTCATATATCTAATTCGGCGATCTAATGCTAAAACAAAAAGATTAGCGTGGACTGGACTTTGGCCTAATACTGAGCGTGAAAATGGATGATGGAAAAGACAAATAAGAGGTCTACAAAAATTAAAAGTCTCGAAAATTTACTCTGATATCATGTAAGATTTTGTAAAATCACTATCAGTTGCTCTAAAACCTTAAACTGTTAGAGAAATTCGTGATTTAATATTTGGGTTAATGCCACGAAAAATCCAAAGCCAGTACATCTATGACACATTTACCGCAAGCTAATTTTTTTTATCACAAAAAACCCCAAGTTGGTATAGCTGTGACAAATTTACCCCAAACAAAATTTTTGACCACCAAAAATCTCAAGCTGGTACACATGTAATAAATTTACCCCCAAATTAATTTTTTGACTACAAAAACTCTAAATTTGGTACACTTGTGACAAATTTACCCAAAACTAATTTTTTTGACAACAAATACCCTAAACTGGTACACCTATAATAAATTTACCATCCGTTAATTTCAGTTAAATCGGGTTAATACCATGAAAAATCCCAAACTGATATACCTGTGACAAACAAATGATAAAAATCTCAAATTGGTACACCCGTCATCTAACTCAACAATTTGAAGGTAAAATTTAAGGGAAACTAACGGAGGAGGGTAAATTTGTCACGGGTGTACCAGTTTGGAGTTTTTGGTGTTAAAAAAAAATCAGTTTTGGGTGAATTTGTTACAAGTGCATTAGTTTGAAATTTTTGCAGTAAAAAATTTAGTTTTGGGTTAATTTATCATATGATTAACAGTTTGGGATTTTTGTGGTAAAAAATTAGTCTGGTGTCAGTTTGTTACAAATATACCAGTTTAGAATTTTTCGTGGTATTAACTCTTAACATTTCAATATTTTAGCATTTGATGGGATAACGCCAAAAACAGAAAAGACTAGCTTCTACTTCACTTCACCAACAAGCATTTATCATGACCTGGTTGATTTGATGTTCCTCGAGTGACTATGCAATGAACATATGAAATCATAGAAAAAGAAAGAAAATTGCAACCCAAAAAGAATAAGACCAAGCATGCATGACCAACAAAATGATGGTATGGCTTTCCAACTTGGGATGTCCAAGACCCATTTTTCTAAAAGTACCAATTTTCATTCCATCAGCAGCAATTATAGCTCATTTAAATATGGCAGATTTCAATTTTTCCTTTTCCTTCTAAAACTACTTTTATTTTATTTTTTCCTCCAAAAGTCAAAGGGATAGGAATGATGAACACAAAGCCCGGAGGGCCAATTGATGATGATCAACGTATAGGGCAATGGAAAATCTAGAGATCATTAATGGTTGGTAGCGGTCCATTGGTAAGTCTCCACCCTACCAATGAATGATGGAAAATTACTTGAATATCAATCATGAATTGGGCCATAGAGATCTAAGGCTTGAGTCCAAGATTGTTTCCTTTCCATAATCAAGATGCATGCGAAATATAATTTACCGAGCATTCTTCAACGTATCTCGACCGTCGATCGATGCATACCTCGCTTACGTGTACCGGTAATTGAGAATCGTTCGAGATACTAATGAGAGCGTCTTATGGAGTGAAGAAAAGAATCTTCATTCGAATAACCACTTACTAATCAATATGAGTCATCCGTGGTGTGGTAAATAGACGATCACGAACATGGAGAAAATCGACGCAGTCGAGCGAACTGTAAGCCACGATTCAAGTCAGATCATTCTGTATTGACTCACGACATGATATACGATAGTCAACCATATACCATCTCAAGAGATAAAGAGAATGTTTATAGACGGTAAAAATTAACCTCTTTTTTTTTTTTCCCCCAAATCTTCTGCATGCATTTTCATTTGAGAATGAAAAGAAAAATGCAGAAAATGCGGTTGACAGCATCTTGAAAAAGGATTTCCAATTTGAACAAGAGACTATTTTCAAAACTAAAAGTGACAATCCAAATAACTTTTGGGTATATTTTCATCTTTCTCATCCCAAATGACAATATGGAACAATTAAAAATCTTTCTTACAACTTATAAGTTTGAAAAGAGAACATTCTATTGTTGAGGTTGATGTCTTGTATTCTGTTATCCAAGAGATTATGAGGCGGTTTCGAAAGGTCCCCCTGACGACTGGACAGCACGGGGGTCCCGCTGAACCACGTAAGGTCTCTAAAGAAGAGAGAGAGGGTGAGAAGAGCGGCTGTACACTTTTCTACGTTATTAGTGAAACAGATCTCATCTTCCCGTGGATGTAGGTAGGCGGAACATCTCCCCTGCTGAACCACGTAAATTCTTGTGTTGTGCGAATTTCCATTACTTTCTTGCATCGTTGATAGGATCGAATTTAGATATTCAACATCTATTTCATGTATTAAAGTTGTATATAAGAAAATAGAGGAAACTCCTTCTTCTTTTTTCCCATGAAAACGAAGTACGAAAATGCTAATGATGTCCATTTGTCCTTGGTCTACCCCTATGCACGTGGATGGACATATAATGGGGGGGGGTAAGCTTAGACAGAAAAATTCAAATGCTTTTCAAGCATGGCTTTGAATATGATCCATTGAAGCTCAATTGATGCAAAAGGACACCATATCATTCATATCCTAAGGGCCAAAAATAATAACACCCCTTCCTCATCTTTACACGTCACTCTCACTCTCTCTCTCTCTTTATTTTCTAAAACGATCGATTATTAAATTCCCCAGCAGACGTAAATTGACCATAACCATCACACAAGAAAAAGAGGAATAGAATCGACCAATAACATTTCTCGGGAAAATTGTCCAATAAAACCTATTGTACGGATGCCAATTCGATCCTAAGCTTTTCATTTTCGCCAGTTCGGTCCTGAGCCTTCGCGCGAGATTCCAGTGCAGCCCCTCCGACCATTTTGTGATAGGAAATTGCTGAGGCGGCGGTCCTTCGTCGCCGGCCGTCCTACGTGGCACGCCGCCGTCGAAACTTGTGATGGGCCATCATGGTCTACGGCGTGGGAATATTCGCGTAGATGGAAAGATGTAAGGGATGTGATTGCGATGGTGCAATGTCTACCAATATGAATGTGTGTCCAATGTTAAAAGCTATGATGGGGTGTTGGAGAGATTGCATTCTCACTAGTGTGTGGGGTGAGACATTAAGACATTGTTCATTGGTGGGATTGATGTTGATGATCAATGGAGATGGGAAGAGAGAGAGAGAGAGAGAGTTTTTACTTTCTTTGGGGAGGAAGATGGTTGAATCCTTGTCACTTAATGCTCATCTACTATGATTCTGGGTCCCTAGATTGGTCATTTCTTGATCGGAATGGAATCCCCAAACGTCACATACTTGATCCCCATCAAACTCATTCATATATGGAGAGAGAAAGAGAGGAGAATCTTGCACAAGAATATCATAAGAAACGCCATAAATAGTCCAATTTATACGAATCGATAAGGTACGAAATTCGAAAGATTAGACCCCCTCATACGCACGCCCCGAAAGCAAAAGCATGAAATTAGAGCCTAAACGAAAGCCGAAACCGCTTCACGTTTCGAATCTCGGCTACCTTCCCTACTACCAACAACATCACCGTTTCGGGCACCGATCCGATCGGCACGACTTAAGTAACCATTTTTCGTGCATATCCGCAGCAAAGCGAAGCACGTTTCGTGAGCTTGAAGGGAAGAGACATGAATTAGGAGAGAGATGAGAGAGATAAAAAAAGAGCAATTATAAAACGACCCGCACGTTGCTTTGCTTTTCTTGAGGTTTGTTTGCTAGGCTTTGTTAAGGATTCCCAGTTGATTGATTTGCACTTTATCACCCCCCCTCTTTGCCATACCGACATTCCCTTGTCCTAATCCTTTCTTTCACTAATCAAATCTCGTCTCACGTCACTCGTTTTATTCTTTGGTTCCAATCCATCCCAATCTCTCTCTCTCTCTCTCTCTAAAAAGTTGGGAGCCACGAGTGCAATGATTGCCCTCAAACGATGGTCTCATTCGAATTTGATTTTCCTTCTCGATCGTGTTCGAGATTAAGGAAGGAAAAGGCGAGACAAAGAAGAAGGGAAAAAAACGATTGTTTTGCGTCGAGATAAACCAACACGGAATGAAGAAGTTCGAGAGATTGGGTTGACGCTCGTTTTGAGAGAGATCATTATCTCCCAAGCCCACGAATTTTGTTAGAGTAGTTAGAGCTTGATCAAGAAACAAGAGAAAGCCACGGCGCACGATTGGCGATGACTCGACTGGCATAACGCGCCGTCGGCGCGGTTTGGCCCGGTGGGGGTAAAGAAGTCACCCGTCTTCCTGAGATATCACGAGTTTTCGATTCACGTCGCGAGCAAACCTCTCAGCAGCTCGCGCCGCATCGACCAGCTACACCTTCTTGGAGAGATTTCCGGGCCACTAGCATCTCGGTAGAGTTGTAGCGACGAGCTCGCAAACGTTGAACTTTCCTTCTTCTTTTTCCCATGTACTTCCATGGATCCAAAGACGAACGTAAAGCCACATGCTTTTGGTACATAGGCTATATCGCTTTGGCATCCTAGGCATGTGAATCCAAGAAGGTACGTGCGATCCAATTCAACAAGGTCAAGCAAACCTCTCAACGACCACATGTTGCACAATTAATACTTTTAGCTTTAGGGTAAAATTGACGTAAATATGAAATGTCTAATTTAATAAAAATGTTTGCACTAAAAAATTCTCAGTCTACATCGAAAGAAGCAAAACTCAAACCAGCCGCATCATTTGACCCTCCATCTCTCGACCCAGATTCGAAAAATAAAGAAACTGTTCACACAATTGATCCCAAGTTCGGAGATTTTCATACATGTTTTAGAAATTAACATTAGAAAAGAATTTGTCCCTTCTAATCTAGGGTTAGCTTTAGGGAAAGTGTTTGGCTTTTGAGCAGATGGTCTAGCATTTCCCCTACATTTCAACACTAAGTAAAAGAGACAATAATCTTAATTGGACCAACTTTTGTACTTCAAAAAAATGTCAGAAGCATAGCAAAACTCAGGTAATCTCATTTTCAATAAAGAATATTGCCAAAATAATATATATCCCTACTACTGCCTACGCGTAAATCACGAATCGAAAGTCACCCAGAACATATCCATACATGTTTAGACCGCTTGTGTAAACATCGGGGTTGTCAAGCTCGTTTATTTGGAGATCTTCTCTTTACGATAAAACAAATTTTGATGAGCCGAATTGCATATTCTTTCGCTTTCTTTTGGAGGAACAAGAGATGATTTTGTGTCGAACGCTATTCGGTTGCCACATCGCTAAGTAATGTCTACTCGACCTTAATAGGAGTTATGAAGCAAAATTTTTCATTTGCCAAAGTAAAAGATATATTTTGATTCATCAAAATCACATCTTCTATAGTATAATGCAATTACCTGCATATATTATCCACCTAAGTTAAGAATAGTTTTGTTATAAAGTGCTCATGAAATGCTTGTTAAACAACCAAATATTGTGATGTTGAAAACACCAACAGCTCTCGTGATACACACAATCGATATTTTGCAGGTTGAATATTTTTCTAATAAGAATGTTTAACGAGTGTCCTGAGAACACTCATTAACGGGTCCTTAATAAGATAGTATTGGCCTAGCGAAATAACAAAAGACAAAAAAAGAAGTTATTTACGTATATATATAAGAGGCGCAATAGCATATAGTTGTTGCGAGTACAATAAAATAGTAAGAACGCCACGTCATCGAATGCCAAGCTGGCATCTCTTCCAGCTCGGACATGCTCTTGCTGTCTCGTCCCATTATAAGAACCCGGCGACGAAGAGAGAGACTCAGAAGTCTCTCTCTCTCTCTCTCTCTCTGTCGCCATGGGCGTGGCTTAAGCTCTCATTACTCTCTCTCTCTCTCTCTATCTCTACCTCGAACATACCACAGCGACTGCGTCTCTGAAACTTTTGCTTTGTGTTTCGTACTCGCATTAACATAGCCCTAGAGAGAGAAAATAAAAGTATTCTCAGAGACTCTCTGTACTCTCTCTCTCTCCTCCATGATCGATCACACTTTGCTTTTCCTCTCTCTCTCTCTCTCTCTCTCTCTCTCTCTCTCAAGCAGCCTTTTGACACTCTCGCAGCAGACAATTAAAGATAGCCCAAATCATTGAAACTCTCCCTCAACCCAATTCACTCCACTTCACTTCCCTTCCCCTCCTATATGAGCCATGGATCCCTGTGACGGATCCCACCGTACCCGCCACAGCGAGAGAAGAGACAACCCCTCCTTCTCCTCCACTCTCCTCGACGCAATCTACCGCTCCATCGACGGCGAGTCTCTCCCGGAACACCCCATGGTCTTCTACGCCGACGACGCCACGAGGATCAAGCAAGACGACGCCGCCGGCTTTCGGCGGGACTACCTGATCGAGAAGTGGATGGCGGAGGAGGAGGAGGAGAAGAAGAAGAAGAAGGAAGCGAGCGACGAGAGAGAGGCGGTTCGCCGCAGCTCCTGGAATCTCTCGATGCTCTTGACGAATTCCAGCTCGAGCTCCTCCGATTCCAGCTCCAGATCCGGAGGAGGGTTCTCGTCGTCGGAGTCGGAGTCCAGGTCGCGATCCTCCGCTTCCTGTTACACCGTGAGGAGGCCGAAGCCGAAGCCGAAGCCGAAGCCGAAGCCGAAGCCGGCTCCGATCCGCACCAGCGCCTCCGACCGAACAGCCGCCGCGTTCGATGGCGGCCACCTCGACCCGAGAAAGAGTCACCACGCCCAATCTCAGAGGCCGAGCAATAATAAGCACGAAGGGCTCGGCTTCGTGAAGACGAAGTCCAAGGCGCTGAAGATCTACGCCGACCTCAAGAAGGCCAACAACAAGCTCAAGCAGCCGAACTCCCCGGGCGCTCGCCTCGCGAGCTTCCTCAACTCGATCTTCACCGTGGGGAGCCCCAAGAAGCCGAAGATCGTTACGAGCTCGGTCGAAGGCGACCGATCGGCGTGCTCCTCGGCATCCTCGTTCTCGCGGTCGTGCCTGAGCAACACGCCGTCGTCGCGAAGCAAGCCGAGCGTCGTCAGCAGCGGCCCCAAGCAACGGTCCGTGAGGTTCTATCCCGTGATCAGCGTCATCGTCGACGAGCCTAGCCGACAAAACAAGGACCCGAAGATGACCGCGGAGATCTCGCCGGCGAAGGCGGAATTCGACAAGTCCAGCTTCGTCGACGAGAGCCGGAGGATCGCGGAGGCGGCGAGGGAGATGCTGAGGAGCTATCAGAAGAAGAAGGAGAGCTACGACAACGAAGAAGAAGACGAGGACGAGGACGCGGCGAGCTGTGCGAGTTCGGATTTGTTCGAACTGGACAATCTGTCGTCGATCGGGTGTGATCAGATGAGGTATAGAGAGGAACTGCCGGTGTACGAAACCACTAATCTAGACACTAATCGAGCCATTGCCAGTGGTTTAGTTCTGTAATTCATGCAAAACAAAAACAAAAAATATATATAAATTAATGGTGTGGGGGGTTTACGTGAAGGGCAATAAGATTGTTCTCTTCGGGTCTTTTTACTTTATATTTTAGTGTGATCTTCGATAATATATTATGAATTATTATCTAGTAGATCCACAGTATCGAACGATAGATGTGCTTGCACTCAGTTAATTTACCTTCAATTTTCTTGTATATCAGGCATTATCAATGACGGGTAATTACTTCTGTTTTACCGTGAAATCGATTAGCAATTCACGTTATAATTTGATTTTGATGCTTTAAAGAGAGATGGTTTCAAAGTGAAGAAGGGGAGGATGTTGAGTAGAGTTTGAACAGTATTTTCCATGGAGGGAAGAAAAATGATTGCTTTTCATTTTCTTCATTTTTTTGTTGGGTTAATTCCAAAGGGAAATGTCTTTTTTTTCTTTTAAACTGCTGGCCTGATGGTTTAACAGTTATTTTTTACCATACGATCTCCCAATTAATGAATGCTTTATACCAAATACGCGGTGATGATATGTAGATCTACGATTGACATTATACCTTCATTGATAGTACTGTCAGAGAAGCATTTCCTTCTTCTTTTTTCAGCTCTAGAATAGCGTTCAGAAGCAAAAATGGGGAAAAGGGTAAAGAAATAAAAAAAAAAATTAAAGGGATGAAGTAAAGGTGAAGATGGTAGTAAAGGAGGCAGATCTTCCACTCTCTCATCATTCATGAGAATACAACAAAAGTAAACACCTACCTCTCTCTCTCTCTCTCTCTCTCTCTCTCTCTCTCATCCAATTGCATGAAAATGGAATTTAGATTACTTTGTATGCTAATTCCAAAATTGATCACAAGACAATCTACTATCAATAAAAAAATAATAATAATATGAATTTGCAAGTTGAAGTAGATATCTTATCTTTTTGTTGACTATTGTTTTAGATTGGAAAAACGCGGCTTAAATTGCTTAAACATCAATTGATTCTACCAATAAGTACCGACTCCCTGTTAACAATAATTGCGAAAAAGGATAATCATTAACGATGGATTTTCCTTACATTTCATCGAGCTTTTCATTTCAGTTCCACTTTTTGACAAGCTTAAACTATCATTGGAGAGTGGTCGGGTCTCCTCCAAACACGGTAAAATTTCGAGCCTGGGCAGTCAATATTGTAATCGCAATCGAATAGTGTTAGGGATACATAAGACCTCAAATGTTAATCTATAGAGTCATGTAATACATATTGGGTCGAACAGTTGTTAAAAGCTTAATTACACTTTGTTACGTTACTTTGTAAGTTATATATAGTTCTAAAATCAATTGTTACATCTTTAGTCATTAGAACAACTCTTGAGGTAATCATAAGGGATTAACGGGGGAGAAAAGATGGCAAAGGCATCAAAAGGAACATAATGCACGGTCTCAAAAGCTGCGGACAGAAAATCTAAGGTTAGATATCCTTTTTAAGCTTGGTGTCCTCAATTTGAGCTGGCTTCAATGCTAAAACGACAACATGTTTCGCCAATGTAAATCTCACATAATGAGCCCTTTTGTCCCCCCCATATAATTGCCTTTCTAACTGCCCCCCCAAATTAACACCAAACACGGCCATTAGATTTCATATTTAGAAAGTGATTGCTTGCATGTCATCTTGACCAGCATGCATGCTTGTCATCTTCACACCAAACCAGCGTGCGCCATGCTCAAGCTAAGCTGCAGAGCTAGGGTTTCGTGGTCCATGCATCACTAATGTACAACCTACAATTGCATCCAATGCTAATAGACTATTGGCATGAAATTTTTCGGGGAAACTATCCGATCAGTCCTAAACTCATTGTACGGATACCAATTCATTCCTAAGCTTTTCAATCTTGTCAATTGTGTGCTAAACCTTTTGAGCGAATTCCTAATGCAGTCCTTTCGGTTACTTTCGCGAGAAATCGCTGACGTGGTTGTGTGCTACGCAGGACAGCCGTCGATGGATGTATTGTCGCATCAGCAATTCTCGGCGAAAACTGGCCGAAAGGATTAGGTTGGAATTGCACTCACAGGTTTATGACTAAATTGGTACAATTAAAAAGTTTATAACTAAATCAACATCCATACAATAGGTCTATCACCAATTAAGTAATTTCCCCGAATTTGTTCTTGTGATCAGTATAGTTACATCAACATAGAGCGTGATCTGCAGAAACATCAACATGAATAGAGATGTTCAGAACCATTAACATGCACATAGGTTATCTGTCGATTCGATGAGTATTACCAAGAGAAAAAATGGAACATAGGTTAGCTAAAACATTAGTATATAGATGGATGCTTTTATGGCGTGTAGGCAGGCTTTTAAATGCGATGGCCTCCTTTGGGGCGAACCCTAACTTAGACCCTCGTACTTTATGACATATTATCTCAACATAAACAGTTCCCTCCCAAAAGATTCTCGACGAAAAGAATGGAATTTGAAAAAGTTGATCAATGCGCTAAGCAGACTTTCAGTTTAAATTATCTCTTTGTCTAATCAAAAGATGGAGGGCTACAAAAGTCTAAGGGAGAGGATCGGCTTTGGAAGGACCACGAAATCATAACAGTTGCGATCTGCTAAAAATTAAGTTATATGGCCATTATGACCATTGGCTTAGCTTGAGGATGTAGGGAGAAAAAGGCAAAGGCTAAGCCTACATATCCGATGGTCAAAAGGTGGATCGATAGGCTCGATTGAGCTAGGCAACGGAAAGGAATTTCGCGGTGGGGGCGTCGGCATTAGTTTATGCCTAGGGATGAAGATGCCGAGATATATAGCACGGGCGATCATGCGGCGGTGCAATTCGCCATGATCGGATTGGAAAAAGATTGGTATCTTAAGCGACGGTGACAGGCTCTTATGAATAAGTGTCCCATTTTACAGTTTGCAGCCCGTTTCGCCATTCGATAGATCAATCTTAATGTACATGGCATTACTCCTTTTTATACCAAATCACTATAATTAGAAAAGGGAATTAAGTGAAATTGGAAAGGCAAATCTAGTTTATAGCCCCTACTCGATTTTTTTGTTGTTGTTGTTGCTATTTTATTGTGAAATCCTATTTCGCAAATTGGGGTTAGCATGAATGGGAAAGTTTGCTTAGCCATCGCTAGATTTAATGGGTTGGTAGGCGTAAGATCACCTTTTGTAGGAGCAGAGCAGCCTTTTTCCATAATTACCCAAATGTCTTAGCTAACATCCTTACTTGGCAGTCCCATCAACCTCAAACAACATGACACTGACGTTATATTCCATCAGATTAGTGATAATTCGCATTAACCTTAGAGGGGTCACGTCCCTAGATTCCGTGGATGATGTCTTAATCAACGCACAAGATAAAGCTTTGCATTTAGCCAAATCAAATACCAATTCACACTATGACACGAGAACGACGATGCAATGGACATGGGTCGTCAAACCCTAATGCCATGCCGTGATATTATCAAGCATGACCTTGCTCTATACTTAATAGAATCCTTCCGGGTGCAATTCAGAATGTTTGGTTGAGTAGCCAAGCGTTCGATTTGAACGGGAATTAGAGCTTCCGCCCGAGTAAATTACACCATCTCTCGTTCGGAGTAACCGGGGAAGCTAGGTCCGTTGTTTCTATAAACCGAGTCTCACTCGATACATCACGAAGACATCCGTGGAAAAATTGTTCGGATAGTCGTGAACTTGTGATATGGTGGTCAATTCAGTCCTAAATTTTTTAATTGTGTCAATTTAGTCCTTAACCTTTTGACGATTCGCCAATTCAATCGTGAACCTTTTGACCACTTGTCAATATAGTCCTTTCGAACAATTATCCAGATAATAAGTTTAGGATTAAATTGACAAAACTTCAAAAGGCTTAAAGACTAATTGACGCAATTAAAAGGTCTACGATTGAATTGGCAAACCGTCAGGATTAAATTGACACAATCGAAAGGTTTATAATTGAATGGACATATTAAATTTATGATTCTTTTTTTTTGAATAATTGTCCTGACAGCTGTACACATGAATATTTGGGTACCCGTATCTAGGAGAAAGAAAGGACATTGAATGCACGATTGAACAGTTGCATACTGCCAACTGCGACACACGAGGACGTTCCACTAACTTGAAGTACGTATGAGCGGTTGCTGTCCGACGCGCCATCGCACTCCGGGGGTGGGGGTGGCCAAAAGCTGTGTAGTACCATACCATGCAATACTGTCAGTCACCAACCATGCACGAGTGCCTGGCACGATAGTGCATGAGCACATACATGGAAATCAACTCATCAATGCCATCTTCATATGTGGACGTTTCCTTCACGTGTAGGTCCAACGTTGTCTTGGACCGGGGACCGACTCCGGGGAAAATTATCCAAAAATTTTTAAATATATTGCACTTTTGACGGTCTAGTCTTAAACCTTTTAATTTTGCTAATTGAATCTTAAACCTTTTTACGTTTTGCCAATTGAGTCTATCCGTCCAATTTTGGCAGGAAATCGCTGACGTGGACGATGTACATCCTACGTGGCACTACCGTCACTGAGGTGGTCAATTCTTATTAATACTTTATTATTTTTCCGAATTTCTTATTTTTTTATTAAAGCGTTTCCACTAAATAAGAAAAAACCAGAATATTTTCTTTTCTTTCTTTAATTTTTATTTTTTACAACAGTGGCCGGCTGAGGCGTGGGGCCTTCATCCAGATCCAAGCGACGCCCGAAACCCTCATTTGGTCTGGGCGAGTTGCCCTCTTCAGCCACACGCGAGGGCGTTCGCTTGTGGCCAGTGAGGGTGTTGCGGCCCTCGCCAGGTCACTGGCCACAATTGTAAAAAAAAATAAAAATTCGAAGAAATATTAAAATATTATTAAAAATCGTTCGTGGCAGCGCCGTCTGTGGGCCGACCGGCTGTCTCAATAGACGGCGTTCACGTCAACGATTTCAAACTAAAATTGGCCGGATGAACTCAATTGGCAAAATGTGAAAATATTTAGGATTGAATTGACAAAATTAAAAAAATTAGCGTTGAATTAGCAAAAGCGTAATAAAGTCAAGAGTTTTGGGATAATTTTCCCATCCGATGGGTAGATCCTTGGCTCGACCCCCTTAATGGTGTCCGCCTATTGGGGTGCACGGCGGGTCGTCGGTCGCTTTAGGGAAAATAGATCGTGGCCTCATATTTTGTACTTTGGCTTGGAGATGATATTTGTCGTTAATGTTGCTTTGTTGGCTACTCAATTATCTTCAGGAAGCAACAAGAGGAATGATGGGAGAATGGCTGACGAGATTATTTAATAATATCCTCTTTTTTTATTATCAATTTGGGAGAAAAAAAAAATAGTGAATTTTTCTTGCATATTTCGCTGACGTGAGAAATGCAATAATGTGCAAAGATTTTATTTGACTTGTATTGCTTTTGGACAACAAGGGTACGTAAGATCTAGTTGTTCTCGACAAGATATATGTTCATCCAAAGGTAGTCGCTGTATAACGTACTTCTTCGAATGAAATGGGATTGGCCCATCGAAGGATGAAAGCATTTTGTGCGACGGTCACATTATAAAGAGAGGACATGTGAAAAAATCGATCAACGGGGGATATTTTCGAACTTCAAATTCAAAAACTGTGATCGATAGGTCGATGGTCTAGCTCCTAAAGCATGGCATGTGAGATGAGAAGTGTGAGTGTTGCACATAGAGTGGGGCCGGGGAGGGGTCGAAGAGCCGCATCGAAGCAGGAGAATATCTCGCATGCGTGCACGTGAGCTCGCTCCATCTCGATCATCAAATCACGTAAGTCTCGTACGAGGACCGCAACATTTAGCGGCTAAGATGAAACGGGCTCGCGTGCTCCGATTTGTGCCGGAAGGTGACTATTTTTCCCGCCGCACGTGATGGAGTGGCATGCATGTCGCATGCCTGTCGCGCATGCACACGTGTGATCCTCCATGCATCCCCGTAATATCCGCTCTCATACAACCGACCTTACTTTAAAAAATAGTCATGAAATTAATTATACTCTTCGCACTCTATCCGTGCAGCGTTCACAGCTCCATCCGCTTCACACACGAACTTCTTCCCAAATAATTTATAGAAAATAATTATGTGACTGTCATTAATTTATAAAAAAAAATTCAAATAAGAGCATGAAGTGTCATCGTTTTCTCAAATAAAGATTCGAAGTGGATCTTTTTTCAAAAAAAGGCCTGGAGTGCCCCCATTTTCTCAAATAAGGATCTAAAGTGAAAATAACAGTCTCAAAGAAGGGACTGTCTCAATTGCCGAAGGGCATTTTCGTCTTTTATTTTTTCGAATTTCTTTCCTTGTTTTCTTTCTCTCTCTCTTTTTTTGCCCTTTTTCAGTTCCTTTTATTTTTATTTTCTAACTTTTTTCTTTACGAGGCCCAACGATGGCCGGGGGAGGGAACAAGGAAAAAGAAAAAAAAAAAGAAAAAAACATATTTTTAAAAATATACTTAGAAGTTTTTATTACTAAAATTCCACTTCTCCGACAACCGGAGTAGTCGCATGCCCCCGAGCAAGCCAAAAAGTCCTTATTTTAGACGATTTGGCCACTTCATGCACTTATTTGAAACGATTTGGCCACTTCAGGCCTTTATTTGAAATAATGTCAACTTCAGACCTTTATTTGAAAATTTTCCTTAATTTATTGTGATATTAACATCACGTTCTAAAGCACAAAAAAATAAACAATAAACAATTAAAAATTAATGTGGGGTTTCCCCCTTAATATATTTGCAACCCACTATGTGCTATTACTCAAATAGTCACCCAAAGCACATGCTTTATTGCACTTGTATCTTGCAAACTAGAACCAGCAAAAGAAAAAAAGAAAAAAACAAGGTACGACAACGGGATGAGATCCTCTGCCCTCGTCGGAATTTTCGTCCGGACGTCTCGTGCATCAAAATCATCAATCCATGAAAGTAAAAGATAGCTGTGAAACTTAAAGACTCGGATCAGTCAATACTCCGACGAAGATACGGAGCACGGCAGGCGGTCTTTGTCCGGAAAGGACCTGCGTAAAGAAAGATTTATGATTATAATTCACAGAGGTCGCGCACGTTTAAGAAAACCGAAAAGGTTAGCGGACAAAAAGGGAAATAAATCTTACTATGTGCAAGGCATTTGCGAAAATACGATATGCATATACACGTATTATACTAAAATTTAACCGGGGCTCATGTTATGTATCTCACAAAGGGCGTATTCTATGAATTCGAATGAGTAGTGAATGATCTCATATATCACTTATCACTGGAGGAGATCAGGGATCATTCTCATCTCTACGTTATTCTTTTTTTTTTTTGTTGATGAATTCGCTTATCTTTCTCTTCATTTACTTTCCAATGGAGAACTGATTTATATAACACTACTGCTAAATTAATAGTCTGTATTGGGCCACAAGGAAATAAATAATAATAAATTAAATTTTTATTACGGGGTTCACTTTTTTAAGAATTTGTGACTCATAACATCCGGTTATTCTCACGAGTCACCAAAGTTCCGTTACGCTAGCAAAGCCCAATCATCCGCCGACACCTGTAACATCCTCCACGTGTGTCTCGCTTACTTTCCTCCTCCTACAATCGCTAGAGAGCCCTCGAAGCTCCAATGGCGATCCCTCTTTTGGCATGGGCGATCTCGGAAACAAAGAGGAGCAAAAGGGGTGAAGGAAACAAGGGCAGCTTTAGGTCAAGAAAAGCAAAAGAAGGGAGGGGCCAGTTCTTCGTATTGTTATGCGATGCGATGGCGTGTGTGAAAAAAAGAGAAAGTAGGGGGGGAAGAGAATAATTCGATTCTCATTTTTTTTTGGCGATCCCAAGGGGATCGCATTGAAGCCAAGTTTAAAACTGTGGAAGCTTTTCTTTTTTCATCTTCTACACTTTTTTATACCAAAATTATATTATTTATTTGTACCTTTTTCGATTTTATGTATCTTGGGAATAGGAGGAATTTGGAGGGAGGGAGGGGGGGACAATGACAATTGGTCTGAAACTTCGTATCCCCATGAAAAAGATAAAGGGAGGGGGAGTGGATCGTCTGATGGGGATGTTGGCAACGATCCCTGCCTCACTTTTGTTCTTGTTTAAGGCAGAATTCTAGGCAAACGATGTCAAAAGCATCTCTCTTTATGTTATGGGGCATGCAGTGAGTGACCCTATGTGCTAGGGTTTGGAGAAATTTCGAATCTTCTATGGCGGGCTTCGCTTTGCCAACCCTAATCTACATCAAGCCATAGTCGCTTAGAGTTTCACGATCAAATATCCGAACACGGGCTTCGTTAGATCTTCACATTTCTTGATCGACTTGCGTGATTGGTGCTTGATTTCGTGGAATCGGTGCGGTGCGAACGTTTGGTCGGTCACCGGATCAACGACCATTCGAGCAGAAAGAGAAAATTTCGGACACACGCACACATGCTCCTCGGCCCTTAGATCGAGCTTGTGTGTGAAAGTATGTTTTGTTTTGTGTGCGTCTACAAAGCAAGCAGCACCTCATTTTTCTACGAAGTCGTTGAAACGAATTGAGAAATAGAATCATCTGCACAGTGGATGTCCCGCTGCCCATAATTTTGAAAGTTTGTACCTGCAGAGGACATGCTCGATTCTGCTTTTCCAAAAGGAGGCAACTTGCTTAGGTGGAGATCACTTGCTGTACGAGCTTTGACTAGCTTGAGGATTTGACTTCCCTCGTGAGTCATGACCTAAGCTTGCTACGTTCTGTGAACGGGAATTGGCAAGTTGTTTGGCCGCTTCTTCAACCATTCGGGCTTGGGTTAATCCTCGCTTAAGGTATGAGTTCGAATCCCCAACACCTTACCCTCGATCGAATCTCCGAAGATAGCCCGGCATGCACGAGACGTTTAGAGCACGCTTCGCATTTGTTGGACAAACCATTTTTCGAATTCGGTTTATCAAACTAATGAAATTTCGAAGACCCTTTTTGCGAAAAGAGAGATCTTTGGAGCCAATGGAATAGCTAGGGTTTCATCTTGGAATAGTGGGATTGTTGCGAATTGGCTTTCACTGACCAAATTGAATGGTAGAGAAAGGGACTGCACACGAACGCATAGTGTGGAGCGCCATAATTTTAGGGCATTCTCGTTCGGTGAAAGATTGGTGGAATAGATAGACCTGAATCGCACAGAGAGAGCTGAGTGAAAGAGAGAGATGAAAGTGACTTGTTATTCTTTGGGGACGTCGCTTTCGGCCAACTCGCTCACCTCGCCTACGGCCACAAGAAAGAAAACCATGTCGTTTCCGTCCGCTAAAAGCCTCTTTGAGATTGCCGGTGATCGTCGTCCGAGTTCGAAGTTAATCGCACGAACCTTGACCATGTTAAAGTAAACCCTAGATTGTGGAAGAAGCATGAAAGAATGGAGATAATCATAGCCAATAGATTGCATATTACCCAAGTTATGTATTTCGCATCATGAATGGCTATGATTAGCCCAGTCTATGTAATGGAGGGTGTAGAAGGCAATTCAGTCCTAAACCTGTTGTACGGCAACTAATTCAATCATAAACCTTTCGATTGTGCCAATATAATCCGAAACCTTTTGATAAATTGCCAATTTAACTCTAAACTTTTAATTGCATCAATTTAGTCTTAAACCTATAATGGCAGAAAAAACTACATTGACAAATTATCAAAAGATTTAGGACTAAATCGGCAAATCGTCAAAAGATTTAACACTAAATTGACACAATTGAAAGGTTTACGACTGAATTGGCAAATCGTAAAAAACTTTAGGATTTCATTGACACAACTGAAAGATTTAAGACTGAATTGGCCACCGCAAAATATGTTTACGACTGTTTGGACAATTATTGTGACATCTCGTTGAGGGGGTGTGCACAACTCTTCGTCCCACATCGCTTAAGGGGAGTCATGGGCTAGCTTATATGGTGCTGGGTCCCCCTTAACTTGCAAGACGCGTTTTCTGGGGGTTGTATGGGCTACCCTCGGAGGAACGAAATCGTGAGGACTGAGTGTCCAAAGCAAAAATATCTTGCGAGTGGTGGGCCCAGGTCGTTATAATTGGTATCAGAGCCGATTCCTGACAGCGTGTGGACCGCAGTGGGCGCTCGCTGGTGTACGCGGTGCACAGCGGGGACGCTGTGCTGCTGAGGGGGAGAGTATGTGACATCCCGCTGACCGACAGCGTGTGGACCGCAGTGGGCGCTCGCTGGTGTACGCGGTGCACAGCGGGGACGCTGTGCTACTGAGGGCTCGAATGTTTTCATCATTTCTTCCTTAAATTCTCAAATCATCTTCTCGTTGTTCCCTGTATATATAAGATCATCCACATATAGAGAGACTATGAGAGTGTCAGACTTACCTTGGGTCTCGATGTAGTGCGTTGGCTCGCTCATGCACTAGCGACTGGCGGACAGCAATCAGGAACCGACGAGGAGAAGAGAAGAGATTTTATTTCTGTTTCTATTACAAAAAAAAAAGTAGAAAAATTCTATTACTCACGCTGGTGTACGCGGTGCACAGCGGGGACGCTGTGCTACTGAGGGGTCCCCGCTGTGCTACTGAGGGGGAGAGTATGTGACATCCCGCTGAGGGGGTGTGCACAACTCTTCATCCCACATCACTTAGGGGGTCCCCGCTGTGCTATTGAGGGGGAGAGTATGTGACATCCCGCTGAGGGGGTGTGCACAACTCTTCATCCCACATCACTTAGGGGGGAGCCTTGGGCTAGCTTAAATGGTGCTGGGTCTCCCTTAACTTGCAAGACACGTTTTCTGGAGGTTGTATGGGTGACCCTCGGAAGAACAAAAGCGTGAGGATTATGTGTCTAAAGCGGACAATATCTTGCGAGTGGTGGGCCCAGGTCGTTATAATTATCCCGGCAAAAATACTACCCCTAAGTTCAGTACACAAGAATGCTTTAAATGTTCACATTATTCTAAGTAGGTAGAATTGTTTGATCTCATATAATACGCCTCTTGTCACATTTTTTCAATGACCTGGTGCCCCATCACATTAACGTACGAAGTAAACGAATTCGTTGCTTGTGGGTCATCACATTGAATCGTATTGTTCAGATCGTGATGGAATTTAATGACCACCAAATCAGAACTCAATAGGCTCCAGTGGTCATGTGCATGCTTATGTTGATGAACAATACATTGGCCTAATTGATTGGAAAATGAAAAAGAGACGAGCGTGAAAAAAACTTGGAAAATGAAATCACACGCATCCGTAGTGAATGATGGAAACACAAAGCCATCTTCAAGAAGAACAAAAGCCAATCGGGGGTTTTTCTCAAAAGCCAATTGATCTATCAATGCTTTTCATCCTTACGGGCTTGGTGGAGAGACTATGGCATGGGACATTTGCCAATTAAATATATTGACGCTTAGTACTCAGCAAAAGTCCAGACCATGCATTTGTTTATCATGTCTCAAATATTTTCAGGCAATGAACTCGAGATCTCATGCTCTGATACTATATGAGATTTTGTAGGACTTTTGCCAACTGTCCTAATAGCTTAAGCTTTTGGGTTGGACTTTCTAACAGGAGTGGGGGGAGCGCGGAGAGATCTCCAAGAAAGAGCTCAACTTAAATCTCCATTACAGCCCAACTTTATCAGGCCCGCCTTGTTACACCACAACGTCCACCGCGTTGGTCACCAGATTTCTTCCTTGAAATATTCGGCAAATATCGGAACATGTTGGGGGCCTACCAATCTACCATCGACTCTAATTCCATTAATTGTGAGCGAGCAGCAGAAATTCGATACTTTCGATTGGGGGAAATCGCCAAGAAGGAGCTCAAGTTCGGGCCCATCAACATATTCAGTCAGACTCATATTCGCTTAAAAATTTAAACCAACGAATTATGGAACAACTGAGATATATTAACCGCTCCACACCACACCATTCCTCCGAAGATGTGGGACTTCTCTACACGATTCGCATGTGTATCTCAACAGCGAGTTGCCTTCTTTGTTAGGTGCCGATGAGGAAAGTTTGGAAGTAGCTACATAGCTTGGTTGCGTTGACCTTGACCCTTCGTGATCGAATGCATATGTTTTTGGTATGGAAACATGTTCGACAATCATGTGTAGGACGAATGTAGCTTATTACTAGGATGGAACTAGGAACTGAAATGGACTGTGTTGGGGTCTTGGTGACATAAGGAATTTAGGCACGCGTCCTTGTTGCGGGCTCCTACGTTGGTGGTCTCTCTTGAATCTTATGTTACCTTCTCGCGTGGACTTATGGTCGATGTTTGACCATTGCCTTACATTTACAGGTTCCTTTCCTCTCCTATTTGACACAAAAAATTGACATTTGATGAGAAAAGGTTTTTTTTTTTTTTTTTGTTCCGATTTTCCATGAAAATGACATGCATTTCACTCTATAAAGTCCACCTGGTTTCCTCCAATAATTTCTTTTAGCATAACTGTATAAAGAACCGTGGTTAAACGTCGTCGTCAGAAATGGACACTGTAAGTCTCATTGTTCTCTTAATTGGTCTAATCCGAATTTTTGGCCATGTAAGCTCATCATTTGGGCTTCATAGTAGATATAGTCAAACCTTGTGATGGATCCTGGTATTCAAAAGCTCAAGTCAATCCTCTCGGTCCGAGCCCTTTGTTGTCCTCGAATGTCCGACTCAAATAAGAAAATATTTAGTGGTATCAAAGCGCCATGCGCGCCGCGAATTGAAACATGATAAATGCATTGTGATTGGATAAAGCAATCGGAAAATATGACCCTACGAGCCATAAATGAATAATAGCTTTTTGAAAAAAGATTTCAAATGCTCGCCCAAGGAAACTCCCTCTTCATAGAAAAGTGTTTAGTGGTATTAAAGCGTCACGTTAGCGGCTGACGTGGCGCTCTAGAATAGATCTGACTAGATAAATGCGTGTCACGTCAGCCGCTGATATAATATGGTGCTTTGATACCGCCGAAAATTTTCTCGTCGCAAAATAGCCGTTATTAGGCCCATGATTAGTTCGCCAATTGGTCCCAATTCTAATTTTTATGGGCCTATGGCGAAAGTCCCATTAGGCCCAATAATTTATGTGGGCTTCCTGTAGGCCCATTATCCAATTATTTGGGCCGACGACAGAAGCCTGGCTCGATCTTAGCTTTCTTCCTCAGCGACCCGTTAGTGAGAAAACCAACGCCAAGGCACATTCTTCTGCGGAGAATCGTCACTGCGAGCGATCGACACAGCGAGGATCGAAGCGATCGATCGCAAGGAAAGCTTCATACGTGTGAACCGCGAGGATCTTTGCAATTTTCGGCGAGCACGATGAGTTTCCTCTTCGGCCAAAGGAAAACTCCTGCAGGTGCACAGTTTTTCTTTTCTGCTTCTTTTTTTTGGTCATATTTTATGAAAATTTCACTGCGTGTATAGATTTCGAAAGCTTATTACTGATTGTGAGCTAAGTTCGAGGTGAACGTGAACGATTCTGTGTGGAAGTTACTGCAGGAAGAGGAATTTGTCGAGGATGTGACTTTTTCTTATGTTGAGCTCGGACTGTGTTTTGCAGAAATTATCATTGAATACTGTCCGACTGCAATTTCAGCTTTGGTTGCTTTTTTATCATGTCTACTGTCTCTGTAGTTGGCTTTGGGTACGTGCAAATCCATTCTGGACGACGGATTGATTACATTCATGTTGGGTCGCAAGCGAGTATTAGGTTATTGAGATGCTTGTGTTTTCTTAACGGATGACTCGGATGACGACGAATTCGAAAACTTTGGACCTAGTAGTAGTCAATTTGCCTTTGAGCAATTGCACTATTTGTATAAAGCCTACAGTTCTTGTCGCTGTATAAACCTGGCCATTATGATTTATGTGAACTACCTGCTCTACTCGGATTTCCATCTCTGCAGACGTTGAATCTCATACATCCAATTTACTGGTGCTAAAATCACTATTATTGCTCTTAAAATTTAAGAAAACATGTCTATGTTTTGATGCAGAACTTCTGCGGGAAAATAAGCGGATGCTGGACAAGTCCATTAGAGAAATAGAAAGGGAAAGGCAAGGTCTTCAAACTCAAGAAAAGAAGTTGATCGCTGAGATAAAGAAAAGTGCCAAACAAGGACAGATGGTATGACACAATTTTTCATTGCTTTTATGTAATTTTTAATTCTTCTTTGGTAATGATACCGCAAGTACCTGAGCTTTCATCCTTTTTACAGCTGAATACTCAAGATTTTCTTTTTGGTTCAAATAAGCACCTTAACTTTTCAAATTACGGAGGATAATGCCAAATGGGACACTAACACTGTTAGATTGCCATTAACTATCCACATTAGCGTCTGATTTGGTTTTGAAATGATGCCACGTCAACAGAGATATATTGGACAACCTAGTCGTCCAAGTAAGCAGTCTCTATCTCTCCTCATCACCCAACACTTAAATGGAGATGTTGTAGTTTTTGCTTAGTAAACGAGCCATGTGGCTAGTCGGGGTTAATTTTTGCTAAGTAAGTGAGTCCTGAAAACAAGATCACATAAGAAGGCAATTTATATAACCGAGGCTTGACACTAAGCCAAACTTGAAAAGTTACTTGATTGGGAAAAAAAAGGTTTAGGTACTTGATTGTAAAACGTACAAATATGCTCGCGGTGTCGTTATCCTTTAATTTTTGGTGGCTGGTTTAAATTAACCATAGCGCACATTCCTTGACAATATTTCTGCTGCACTGCAGTTTCACTTGTGTTTACTTCTTTGTGTCTCTGTTTGCTAAGTTATCGATCTTTTTCTTTTCTTTTTTCTTTTTTGGGTGCAAAGGAAGTGGTAAGGTGGTCCTTAGCTGGTAGAGAACTTAGCGAAAAAAGCAGTTGCTATGATTCGATTTGATTGTAAGTGCTTTGGTTTTCCCTTACTTTTCCCCCTTTGGTACCCTTTTTTGGATTTAGAAGATGGTAAACTTAGGCAGACGAAAGAATGATACAAATTCATGAGAAATGTTGAAGGTAACTCTTGGTCTGTGCTAAGGAAGCGACTTCATTTCTCAATCTTCCCCAGGTAGGATCTTCATTATTGACTTATGGTTTTTGATCAAACAAAGAAAAATCAGTGGACTTGAAGGATTGGTGTGACTGCAGATCTATGCGGTAGATCAAAAGTATATTGGGAAATTGTTACACTTTAGTGGAAGTACCTAAACACATTTGCAACTGATACCGTACCTGTATGAAATAGTGTCACTCGAAAGTGACTAGCGAGAATTGTTCATTTTCCATTCTTCTAAGTCATCCTCTCATGAGTACGTAATTGTCCTGTTTAATCTCCCATTCATCACACAGAAGAGGAAGCTTTGCCAGTTCGGAGTTTCTCTAACAATCTATCTTCTTAGTCATTGCTCTTTGGAAGTTGTTTATGTTTAGTGCTTAGAAATGGTTTAATTTTCTGGGACTATGTAAAATGCCCTTTACTGATTCAAAATTAAGAATCGGCCGAACTATTGCTCTCCTTTCAGGGTGCTGTGAGAGTAATGGCTAAGGACCTCATCCGAACTCGACATCAGGTCGAGAAATTTTACAAGCTGAAATCACAACTTCAGGGCGTGGCTTTAAGAATTCAGGTCTCTCTCTCTCTCTCTCTCTCTCTCTCTCTCTCTCTCTCTCTCTCTCTCATGTGTGTGTGTGTGTGCGTGCGTGCGTGCGTGCAGACAAAATGTTGTAATCAGAATTACATAGAGTAAATGTTTTTTACATGCATGGTGACTGGACTGATCCTCAAAGGCAGGCACAGCTGCACAGTATATGATTGTAGAACTTGTTATGCCATACAGCTTATTTATCATTTGAAAGCAGATATAGCCTTATATCAAACTTCTGCAATGGTTTATGTGGGAGAAAAAAATGATGTGGCAATCATATATCTGCATATGGAAAACATCCAAACTTTAGCACAACTGCGAAGAAATGAGAGTAAAAACTAATTATACTGTCAGCAAATTTGCGAACTGCGGAGTTCTCTTCTGCCCTTGTTGGTATGCATACACGTTTATACACCTTCCAGATGTTCTAAAATTTTCAATGTATCCTTTTAGACCCTGAAATCAACTCAAGCAATGGGTGAGGCCATGAAAGGTGTAACCAAGGCAATGGGGCAGATGAACAGACAGATGAACTTGCCATCGTTGCAGAGGATAATGCAGGAATTCGAGAGGCAGAATGAAAAGATGGAGTTGGTGAGCGAGGTCATGGGAGATGCTATAGACGATGCCATGGAAGGCGACGAAGAAGAGGAGGAGACAGAAGAGCTAGTTAATCAGGTGCTCGATGAGATTGGTATTGATATGAACTCAGAGGTAATCCAATGCCTTGTTTCTTTCTCTGCCCGAGCTTATCATGATTAAGAAACTTACTTACCAACGACTGTCATAATCTAACACAGCTCCCCGGGTGTGCTAATTTTTTTCCCCTTAAATTGCAGCTTCTAAATGCACCCTCAGGCGCTGTCGCTCCTCCGGCTGCAACGAACAAGGTTGCACAACCTGAATCTGCAGGGACTGGTGACAGCGGAATTGATGATGACTTACAGGCGAGGTTGGATAATCTACGAAGGATGTAAATAATAGTCGAGAGGTAAAGATAAACTAACATTTGGAAGCATGCTTGAATAACGAGATGAATTTGTTCTTACCCGCGGCGCTTCTTTGTAGATATATGGGTACAAGACGTTGCCAGTTTTAAGATTGTAACATTGGCAGGGAATGTAATTTACCCTTTCAATTATAAGCAGAAATGGGTAATCCTTGTGCTAGTCTGAGGCGTTATCGCGCACATTGGGAGAAAACATCTCCTTATCTAGTAGTCTGTCGGTTATGCACTTTCGATCCTTTTATTTGTGAGGCTCACTTTCGGTCCCTTTATTTGTAAGGCCGCATGTCTATTGGCATGACTCCTAAGGATAAGAAAATTAATTTTGTTCAAATGATTTCAGATGAAAAAATATATAATTTTTTTTAAAAATAATGAATATCTAACTATGATTATTTCCCAAGTAATTTGTTTTGCAATAATCTGCTCTTCTATAGTTTATACCCACTAAAATCTTTTCGTATTTTTTTCGTAATTAATCGAACAAGATGCACTAATCCATAATCAAGAGAAAATTATAAGAAAATCAATATTTACTATGTTCTTTATCACGTGGGAGAAAAAGAGAAATACGACCACCTTGTATGTTTTGTCAGATGTGTTTTCTTCATAATAAAAAATCGAAAAGTCAAAAATTTAAGAGAGATTAGGATAAATAAAATAATTTCTCTGCATTATTAAAAAAATTGTGTTTAAAATTTCCCCGCATTATTAAAAGGGTTAATACCACGAAATACCTCAAACTGGTATATCTGTGATAAATTTATCCAAAATTATTTTTTCGACCATCAAAAATTTCAAATTGGTACATCTGTGATAAATTTATCCTAAACTAATTATTTTGACCACCAAAAACTTCAAACTGGTACATCTATGACAAATTTACCATTCGTTAGTTTCTGTTAAATTGAATTAATATCACGAAAAATCTCAAATTGATAAACCTCTAACAAATAGAGGGTAAAGACCCTAAACTTGTACATTCGGTAACTGTCACGTGTCATCCAACTCAGCAATTTGACGATAAAATTTAATGAAAATTAACAAATGGTAAAATTTGTCAAAAGTGTACCAATTTAGGGTTTTTAGTGATCAAAAAAATAATTTGAGGTAAATTTATCTCAGATGTATCAATTTGAGGTTTTTCGTGGTATTAACCTTGCTATAAAAAAAAACAAGAATTGTGGCTCCAGCATAAGCGAACCGAAAGAAGCCGTCATCTTCTTGACCGACCACCGGTTTGCCATGCATGAGTCGTCATACTCGTCACCAAGACCAACCGGCCATTGCTCTGCTAAAACATTACCTCCAAATTAGCGAGACCGTCGATCAACTGAAACAATCTCACGCCCTCATTCTCAAAACCCTGACTGAACCAGACCCACATCATTGCGAGAACAAACGTCTTCTGCCCTTTTTCCTCATCAAGCTCCTCCGGTTTCCCAGTGAAAACCTTCGTTATGCACGCCACCTGTTCGACCAAATACCCCACCGCAAGACCCAGTTCCTTTGGGCTTCTCTCATCCTTGCGCACGTTGCCCATGGCCACTTCATCTGGTGTATCTCTTTGCACGCTCGAATGCACCGCGCGGGCGTGTCGCCGTCGGCGTTTATCTTCTCGTCGGTGCTCAATGCCTGTGCTCGTGTGCCGGTCCTCTTCGAGGGCAAACAAGTCCACACAAGAGTACTGAATCTTGGTTTCTTGGGCAACAGGGTTGTGGAAACTGCTCTCCTGGACATGTATGCCAAATCTGGGGCCGTATCTGATGCGAGGAATATCTTTGATGGTATGGGTGGGAAAGATGTTGTAACATGGACCGCAATGATACGTGGGTACACTAAGCTGTGCATGATGAAGGATGCACAGCAGTTGTTTGACGCTTTGGAGACCCGAAACGAGATGTCTTGGACAACCATGGTCGCAGGGTATGCAAATTGTGGTGACATGAACGCAGCTAGGGAGTTGTACGGTAAGATGCCGGGCAAGACTTGTGTTACTTGGGTTGCTATGATTGCGGGTTATGGGAAGATTGGTGATGTGACTAAAGCGAAGAGAGTGTTTGATGAGGCCCAAGTGAAGGATGCAGCATGTTGGGCAGCGATGTTAAGTTGTTATGCACAGAATGGCTATGCAATGGAAGCTTTGGAGATGTATAGGGAGATGAGGAAATTGCGAGTGAAAATCAATGACGTGGCCATGGTAGGGGCTATTTCTGCTTGTACACAACTTGCAGACATAAAAATGGCAAACGAACTGGCTGTGCATGTGGACGAAACATGCTGTAGTGAGTTACTTTTATGCCTTGACTGTCATTTTGATATTTTCTGGTTTTGCTGTCATTTCCAATAGCATAGGTGAAAAAAATTCTGTCAAGCAGTTTTCAAATTTCAAGTTAGGAAATTTTCACTGCAGTTTGTAAACCTTGAGGACATGACAGCCATGCTAATAAGTAAGATTGGTAAATGGACTTCTCCCAATATGAATAGGAATGCCAAGAAAATGAAATTTAGGGTATCATCTTTATTAGCACGTTATGTGCGCCATTTTTTTGGCTGCAACTGAATGCTGCATCTGTTCTGGCAATGTTATTGACAGAAGTTATCTGGCTAACATGATACGAAGATTGTGAAGTTAAGATCTTGCATGCGCAACTACATAGATGCCAGAGCCTATATAAACGTTTGATTTAACTGGTTTGATAATCCACGTCAATTTATTTGCATGATTTGTGATTTCAGGAAGGATGAACTTGGTATCTGGTGCACTGATCAACATGCATTCAAGATGTGGAAATATTGATCAAGCACAGAACGAATTTAAAAAAATGAAGGACAAGGATGTTATATCGTATAGTTCAATGATTCGAGCCCTCAGCGACCATGGGAAGGCTCTTGAAGCTCTGGAGCTGTTCCAGGAGATGCTAAAAGATGGTTTTAAACCGAACCAGATCACTTTCGTTTCTGTACTTAGTGCATGTAGCCATGCTGGATTGGTGGAAGAAGGATTCATGTACTTCAGTCGGATGACAGAGACTTTCCGTATTGAGCCATTGATCGAACACTACTCAACCATAATCGACCTCCTTGGAAGGGCTGGCCAGCTTGAGAAGGCACATGATATTGTCATAAACTCTCAGGGCATCTGTGATGCCGGTGTCTGGGGTGCTCTACTAGGAGCTTGCAGGGTCCATGGTAATGTGGAGTTGGGAGAGATGGTAGCGAGAAAGCTATTTGCGATTGAGCCTAACAATGCTGGAAATTATATGCTTTTAGCAAGTATTTATGCATCTGCAAATAGATGGGAGGAGGCAGAGAAAGTGAAAAGGCTGGTGAGTGAAAGAGGAATGAGAAAATTACCCGGAAGTAGCTGCATATGAATGTGAATATATCGGTTTGACGACATTTTCTAGGATATCTCGTCAGAGAGGCATCCTTTTCTGCCCTTTATCGTCGCGGGAGGTCAAGAAGAGAGAATAATTTGTTGATTACTCTCGATGACTGCTTCCTCGACAGTGCAGGTGATTAGTTTAGTCATCGAGCGATAATGGGAACGGCCCCCCAGACGGAAGAATTGGGAAGTTGGCGATTTGTCGAACGTCAATGCATTCGTTTAAAGTCCAACTAGCGGTATGAAAGTTCTGACGTTTCGATGACCTGAAGCCGTAACCCAGAATGATCGGTGTGATCCACACTCAAAGGTCATGTGATTCTATAAGCGAGATGCAGAAAGCTCTAGCTTCCAATCCGTTGAATACGGAATACTTGGTGCGGGACATACTTCCTGGAAGATGGAAGAGGGTGGTTTACTGCAGAGAATGTAACAATCTCTTCGTCCTTACTTGATTGCCAATGCTGATAACTTCCTCCATGTGGGATACCCCTTATCGTTTAGGGTTGATCTTGTAAACTATGTCGCTGAATAGCGTCGTCATCTCTGATGCTTCATTAGACTCAGACTAGCACGTGCTCCCTTCAATGATAACCATTTTACCAAACAAAATTAAAAGAACTCAACAACGACCTTATGTCTTCAAAGATCATCTTAATCTTGTCCCCGTGACGATACCGTACAAGAAGCCTGGACTATTTCACTAATTAAAGTAGAGTGAGGACATCACCAATGACCGAATATCAGAGAGAGTTCGTGCTTTCAAGATATTCAATCAACTCGAGAGATCACATCTTTCATCGATTCATGATGCGCCAATGTGGTTTCTCGCGAATATAAGCGAGACTATCAAGCACCTCAAGTTGCTACAGGAGTTCAATACATGATCAAAATTGCCCAGTGACTGATAATTCTCGCCTCGATATCCTGTTGGATCCCTTGCTTCGCAAAATTATGTCTTCAAAGGAGCTTTCTTCTCTCTATCAGATATTCGAGAAGGGGCATTTGAGTGCGACTTAAATCTTCCTCTTCCTCCATCTTCCCTTTCCTGTTCAACACAAATGGCATTTAGCTCAAGTTTGTGCTGGTCTAGTTGCAACGACATTCCAAGGCATGTAAGCCCCGTCCATGGACACGGAATCAAGTGGCAGTCTAAGAGTGCAAGAAGACAGAAAGAAGTAGAGGACGGTAGAGAAAGTGGGAACTTCTTCCTGACCTTTTTCTTGACAATCTGAACGACGTCCTCATCTTGAAGAACGTGACCGAGACCACAGTGCTGTGGATAGTGTCTTGCACTAGTACCCCATGCCAGAACATACTTCACATCCTTCACCAAACTCCTGTGAATGTGGTTGCAGAAATCCTCAACCGAGCAGCCGCCTCTATCCTACATCCATGTAAAAGAAAGAAAGAATGGATGGGAATGAGAGAAAATTCATGCCAAACTACCGTCTATGGATTTTCTAATGGCAGGATGTACATACTGTGGAAAGAACTACGGGATCAGTAAAATCTGGTTGTTGGCCTTGTGGCTTTGTGTAAATTCTAACGAGCCCCATCTCTTCCCAAATCTTTGAAAGTAGTCGGTCAAAGTTGAGCTGCTTGAGTGATCATGAAAGCAGAAGCAATTAATTTTCCAAAATAGGAAATGTCAGATCCGGTGAGCTATTGCAAACAGATCTGACAGCGTGAACATTGTTAGAGCAACATATATTATCATATGCCTCAAACTGCGAAATCAAATGCTCAAAAGATCCTACAGTCAGTCAGCATATGGATTAACAACAACACGCTGAGCTCCCATTGCGCCCATTAACAGAAACCTCTTACAAGGAACACACATCCTATAAAGCAATTTCTTGGGGCAACAACAAGAATTCTTTAGGCTCCGTTTGTTTCGTGGAAAAGAAGTGATTTGGAAAACATTTTCCTAAAAATAATAGCGAAACAAACAGAGCCTTAGTGATGTACAAACTTCTTCACATACCAAACAATTTGAAAAAGAACAAGATTATTAACTCAAGTCAAGAAAATAGAGGATGCATTAGAGACACGCGGAAAGATTGTCATGATATTTAGAAGAGGGCATCGGCAGCTCTACATGCCCCCACAAACACTCTCCAAAGATTCAATGTGAAGTTCCTAACCTAAAAGCAAGCTATAACTCCATCAGCGGAAACCGTAAGAAATCACAAATGGAACTTGCCTTCAGATTGCAGCTAATAACAACGGAATTTGGCTGCCGGGCCAACCTGTCCACGTCATCAATACCAATCACGTCTATTTTGTTGTAAACATATACGCACTTCATGTATTTTCGGTTTCCTTCAATGACATCTATGAGATCATCCACAGTAGCATCCTCACGAAAGAGCACCTGGAACCAGTTCGATTAACCTCACAATAAGGTTCTTTTTGGACTCCAGAACAAACATCAAAATATAACATGTTTACAATGCAAAACACCCAAAGCAACTGGAAATTTGTACGGGTTGAGTTTATGGAAATCATCAATCCAAAAAGGTTTCCATGATCAAGAATTTAAGTTTTATCAATGAATCAATGACCACCAAGGAGCAATCAACTTTTGTAACTTTCACAATTACAAATATATATTCTCATTAACACACACACACAACAAAAGAGATGTTCAACCTTTGACTGCATTTCATATTATAAGGCCGTAGCATTACTTTGAATAACAAAAATCCACAAAAGTATAGGCAGGATAGGACTGGTACCTCTGCATTATGAATTTTGTATTCATGTAGAATCTGATAACAGAGCTTCTCGTCCACATGAGTTAGAGGCATAGTGCTGTTGAATGAAATGCCGCCAGTTTTTTTCTTCTTAAAATAAATCTGCCAATGATATAAAAAATTTGATACAAACAAGTCCAAGAATCACAGAGACGTATTTCAAAGAAAGGAAACTTTCACTAACTACTTGAAGGCTGTTCATCAAATGTTTAAATGCCTTCAGAAGAGCATAGTTCATCTTGACCATTAAATAACACAAAAGCTGGACAAGAATCACAATATATCATTAGCGCAGACCTTGAGCATGAATTTACTACTGTAATATATCAAGTGACCCCCTTCCACTCCTAAGAGAAAATAAACCGCAGTTCTTGGGTTGATACTAAACACATCCTCGAAGAACCACCCTCAACTTGTTCTTGTTAGTTAAATCCAGTAGTCAGCTCCAAGCTTTACCAGCTAAGTACCATTCGATATGATTGAAAGAAACAAAGCATATTAATCTGATCTTTAACCACGAACAATCTTCAACTAACCCATACATTGTTTTCATCCAAATGGATGCGTCAAGAACTTTGAACTCCATATCAAAGCCTCATATTATTCCTGGCATGTAAATCATCTTGAGAACGAAAGATCTACAACTGCTTCCTCTTTTTCCTGGTAACAATGTTTTAACTCACCAATGGCTTGAGATCCACCCCTCCTTCATCCTCGAGATGAAGAGATCAACTCCCAAGGCCCTCCTGTTACCTCACTTGTTATACGGGAACTGGAACATCAGCCTAGTTTGGGTGGCTTTACCAGACCCAAAGACTTCTGAAATATGCTCTTACTAATGTCCTCCATCCAAGGATTGATTTTCATGGGTTCTTCAGAAAGCCAAATCTTCAATCTTGTTATCTTGTCAACACGCCCAAAACAACTTTCTTTTTCTACACTCAGACTATCAAGAGTTTCCTAACTATTAAGTTTTTTCTTCTTTGCTCACATTTATGACCTCGCCAGAATGTCCAAGCTAATCATGATTGATGTCAAGTGTGCTTTTTTACTGTTCATGCCTAGTTGGCACATGCAGAAGTGTTGATGTCTGAGACTGGGTGCTCTTCTTTGTTCTTGTTGACTCAAATCACTAAAAACGTGCAAAATGTGAGGTTAGCTTGACGAAAGACATTTCGAGTGGGATGCTAGTCTATCCCAGGCAACCAGAAAATCAATTCATTGCGAGGAGACTTAAAACTATCACAGCAGAGAAAGTGTAACTGGGCAAGGGGGAAAAAAGAAAAGGATGCTCCAAAGAAACTCACTTGAGGTGGCCTCTTGTTCAAACGCAAACCCACAGCTTCAAGCTCCTTCGTCAGTATTTGCCGATGGCCTTCACTCTGCCAAAGTTTCAAGAAAATATCAAACAAGTGCAACGAGGCTATAGCAAACAAAGATCAAGGCAGGCAGCAAGTTAAAAATAAGAAGTGTAAATTGCGAATCACAGTCCAACCAATTGAAATTACTTGCAAGGTAGGACAACAAGCACGAGGTACAGCAGAGAACAAATTCTCACACCTTGACGTTAGTCCTCCATGCCAAGGGGGCAAGAGAATATAGTCGATGTATAATATACAAAAACAGGAATGCATCCAATAAGATCAGGACAAAAAATTTCATGCAGAAAAATTGCAATTAATTCTTGATTGGGTCTCGGCTATAATCAACATCCTACGATGCTCTGACCAGCATATGCAGTTTAGCTGATTACATCATGCTGATTAGAGGATCTGCTAGATGTCACATGATGAGCATCTGCTATCCCTGAGTAACATTGCTTGTTAGCCATCTGAAATACATCCTTTATCCAATCTTGGTCTATGGGAGTTCATCAATATTAATATATAAAACCTCCACTTGAGCTTATGTTTTTAAGATTCAGCTCTTGGCTTAGATTGTTCCATGCAGTCATTTACACAGTGCAGCGATTTTACCCACGTAACAAAATAAAACATGCTGCTGCCTCTTAAACATATCACTTACTTTGGAGGCATCAAGAACCATCAATACGATGTCGGAAGACTTCGCAACAGCAATAACCTGAGAAATTTCCATTAACATTCAGCTGAGCCCACAGATACGGAAATTACAATCATGTAGCAAAATGGAGATCCAATCTAGCTTAGCAGATAAAAATTGAACAGAGAGCATAAGCTATCCTTCATGAGAATTTTACTGATATACCTGCCGACCACGTCCCTTGCCTTCAGAAGCACCTTCTATAATTCCAGGAAGGTCCAACAACTGAATTTTAGTATCGTTGTAATGTACAATTCCAGGAATGCAAGTAAGTGTTGTGAACTCATAAGATGCAGCTTCTGAATGTGTGCCAGTTAACATAGTTAAAAGTGTCGACTTCCCCACACTACATATAAAACATCAGTAGAATGTTAGAAGGTTTGCTTCCTAAATCATGCAGAAAAAGACTAAATCTGCACCAAATAATATTGATGATAGAAAACCTTGGAAATCCTATTAGGGCCACACGCCCATGGCCATATTTCGTAACTTCAAAACCCTCTCCAGCTCCACTAGAACCCTGATAAAGCATTTTGAAAGACGATTAGCAAATCCCTGACTCTAACCAGCTACAGAACAAAGTAAATCTAGCAGAAAAGAAGAAAACAGGAAGTTAATCGTAAAAGTGAATTTACTTTTGCTACAACCTCTATATCGAACTCATAAACAGTACAAAGTAAACCTTGGGTTTTGTTAATCCTCTCTACATGGAAGTCTAGGCTAAATGAATCTTAATGATTCCGGATATATGTAGGTGAAACTAAAGAAAGAAATCATCATACTTTTGGAGGCTCCAGTAACTGTGTCCTTAGCTTTGCTATCTTTGCCTTGAGCTGACCAAGATGATACTCTGCACATTAAAATCACAAAATTAAATCGCACATTCGGTAATGTATTCTATAAATAAGGAAAAGGACAACAAACAATAAATAGGACTACCAATGCAATGACCAGCAGATTTCCGGTGCGCAAATGGACAATAATCAAATCGATAACACAAAAAATTTAAGCGAACAAAGTTAAGAGAGACGAGAAAACGCGAAAAAAATAAATCGGGAGGACATAACCCGACGGCATACATCAAGTTTGATTAGACATAGCATGGACAAAACTACTTTCTTCTCAAGTCGGAAATCTTAAGTTCAAATAATACGTAATCCGAAATCCATGCGTATCAACAAGGTTCAGTACATACGTAATGGAGCAGAAAATACAAACACGAACCTGTGGCCTTATTCTTCTGTGTCCGAGCCATCTCGGCTTCAATCTCTTTGATCTTCTCGATGATCCCCATTGCTCAAAGGCAACAATCTGCGGAATCGAGAGAAAAAACATGCGCTCAGGAATCGGAACATCGCAAGACCGAGGAACAACCACGGCTCTCGACGCCAGAATCAATCGTCAGAAGACATTCGGTAAACTAGAGGAGCTATCGAAGGAGAGGAAGAAACAAGCAACCGTCGCGCGTGTATCGTAAAGCAATCGAAGCTCGTACAATCCTCAGTCAGCTAATCATCAGTAAAAACCAATTGCTCGAGGATATTCAGCGTACCTCGAGTCCTTTATAGCCTTGGATTCTGCTCGCAAACAGGTGGAGTCAGCTTTACAAGCTCGGTGAAATTGAATCGCGAGGCGTCGTCAATGGAGTGAAACTCCGTGAAGCAGAGAGAGAGAGAGGGAGAGAAGTAGCTTTGGAAGGAGAAGGAGAAGGAGAATGACAACAGTAGACGAGCGAGCATTATGGGCCTGGGCGGGCTCTGGCCTGTCTTGGTGGGTACGTGTTATGTGCTAGTTCGGGCCCTATTGGGCCCGTTGTCCAGGCCTGTCTTTTTAACCCTAAGGCCTGATTCGAGAAAGCTCCGGCCCAGGCCCGCTTAAGTTCCCACCCCAAGCCGTGGGCTTTCTTAGGCTTCGTTTATTTGGCGAAAAATAAATGATTTGAAAAATATTTTTCTAAAAACGATCGCTTGTGTTACTTACAAAAATAAATTAAGAAAAAATGTTTTCATCATTTATGAATATGTTTAGAAATAAGTTCTTACTGACAATAAAAACATTTTCCATTGACTAATGATTTCAGGCGATATAAGCGTTCATTTTTTTAAACAATATTTTTTCAAACCATCTAGTTTTTGCGAAACAAACGGAGCCTTAGTATTTAAATGGAGTCCGGAGAGAGCTAATCGGGTGCACTTCATTATATGTGAGCCCAACTCATATGGACCCTTCAATCGGACGAAGCTTAACATCAGAACCAAACTCATCTATCGCTATTCGTGACTCGGCCTTACGTGCATTGAGTGCATGTGAATGTTCTTTTTTCGTGGGTGAAAAAGGCGCGAGTTTTCCAGAATATCCATCGACTCGCTTTAGGAATGACTTTGGTTGAAAATCATTTTGAGGGTAACTGATTTTTCACTTATGAGTTCCCTTTACACCCTGATTATGTGCCTGAGGGGTAAATAGACTACGCTCGGATTCACACTCTGGTACTCAACGTGGACTAAGCTCAGAAATTAATCATCAAGAACGTTGTGGCAGAGCAGAACTAAGCTCGTTAAATTGGGTTTCCCAAGAGGAGAGAAATGATTATAACAGTCAGAGCACACGACTACTATCTAAACGGCATACTAAGCCACAACAAAATAGAAGGTAAAAGCCTAGGTCTTACGTCTCTCAAGCTTAGCCTTAGTATTTTGGCTCCCATCTTCACACAGAATACAGATCACATGCATATATCTAGCTCCGCAGCTGAACTGTTCCTGTGATCATATGCGTCGATACCGTATTGGATAACAGACTCGGCGTTACGACCCACCAGGTGAATCAGGATTACCCATCTAAATCAGGAGAGACGTCAACAGTTAGATACTTACGTCTGGCGATCCATCCGATTGCACCGACTCAAGAGTCTGAGAACTTGCTACTTCAGGGGGGGTTTTATTCGAAGCTAGACAAACTAAATCTCTGTTTATTTTACAATGGCTACAAGTAACCTGATCTGGTCCCATTTACACTTCCACCACAACCCACTAACTTGCTCGTGCTCAGATTTGGTGATGCCTCAGCATGCAACTCGGCTAGTTCTCTGACCCGTAACAAGATCGGAGCTGGGATCGGCACCGACACGTGTTTCCTTGGATTCATCTAGAGCATTCACACGAAACAAACGACCCATTTAATAACTGAACTGTTTCTGGATGCAAGTAGACCAATAAAAATGTCTATAGGCATGACTTGCTAGCACTAAGCATAAAGAAAGCAGGTCATATGGTAAAACAACCTGAAAGTGGAAAACATAGTAAGCGAACCCAAGTCCCCAATCTCACATCCATGTGAGATATTTGGGAAGACATGGAGAAAACAAAGAAATTGCTTACCACTTTATCTGTAGGTGCTGGTGCAAAGCTAGCCTTCAGCAAGTTTCTCCATTTGTCCTGGAGAACACATTCTAGTCTCAAGGGAACAAAAAAGGAGTACTCTAATTTTTAAACCAGACACAAGGGTAGTTAATGAAATACCTTAAGATCTACAGAGGTACGGTATGAATAGGATGCAAAGGCAAGCCTTTTGATCTCAGACCACCTCCCAGCTCCATACCTTGAAACGCCTTCTACTAGTCTTGTCACTTCTGCAAGAGTCCAAGCTCGATGATGTTTCCTTCTTATTCCACCTTTTGCCGTTGGCACAGTAACTATATTGTCTTCTGATGCATCATCCAATGAATCTCCATGCTTCGCCTCGAGATTCTGCTCAGGCTCAACTTTATCGATGGCCAAGCATTGGTTATCTTTCTCCGCCAACTCAATACCCTGAATCAGCCCAGTAAGACTCAAACTAGTGCATTTAACCAATTTGATCTATAATTCTTCAAAAATCAAACCAAGATATGATCAGATAATCTCGACAAACAAATGGCACGAAAAGACTAATGAAAGAATGCCAAAGTAAAAGATTTGCAACTCAAAAGGCCCTTCTCATTCATCTTATTGAACCAAGAGACACAGAACCACAATTTACAGAGACTGAACATTAATCTTACTACAGATAGAAGAATCCAAAATTCTCCGAACTAGTTTCCTCAAGTGAATAAATCCTCTCACAAAAAGTTTCTGAGTCCCCTGGCCATAAAAATTCCAAGGAAACAAGAACATGAAGAAGACTGACTTGTTGAATCTCACGAGATTGTCTACTGCTCACACTTCCATTTTTTCCTTATTCTCTTACTATGCACCTCCAAAAATGTCAAGTGTTTGTCTATGACTTCTACCATCTTAATGTGAGGGTAACCACAGCCAAGACAGACTAAGACTCTGCTACTCATTTAATGATGCTCGAGAATAGCGTGCTAAGTTCTATGTATAAACATACTCTTCGAGCAAAGCTATGACAAAGATTTATGCATCTTTTTGGTATTATTAACCTCGTGATCTCCTTTTCTGGCTCGACCTAGTCCCATTTTTTGTGTTGACATTAAAAGTTCAGAAGTTGAAGACGGGGAAACAAATTAAAGAATTGTATCAGCTGTGCCAGCTTCCTTCTCACATATTGAGTCAAGCTCCCCGGTTTTGCCACAGGATCTACTTCATTACTGTCTTCCAAATTGAAACACGAACTCCACGCAGATGAGCGTGAAGTTAAATGTTCTCACACAGATGAGCAACAACTACATTGGAACATGAAGTTACATGTTCACATGCAGATGAGCAACAACTACAACCAAAATCCACATAGAAAGAATCACACAGAGATCGAGTAACAAAAAATCTACTTCTCCAGATGAAATACTCGAAGTCCGTATACAAGATTTCGATCCATAACATGAAAACAAAAAGTCTAATCTTACTTGGTTTTGTATCTTTTTAGGATCAGAACTGGTTCCAAGAGTCTTGCTCACCGATTTCCCAGCCATGCCCCCACTACTATGATAAAATCCCTACCGAGTACAGGCAAAAGAAGCATCAGGGATAGCATCAATTAGAATTATTTCAATCCCTGATAATTGCTCCATGCAAATGATAAGACAAGATAGTAAACGGTTTCCACTCAAAGATAATACACATCACTTCCTCTTGTAAGCCTGAACTTTTACTCTTATTTTTGTACTTACTCACATGAAATGTCATTCTACAAAGAAAACACACGAACAGATAAATTATTAAGTGTATGATCCCAAAGTATCAAGCTTTGACTGTAACTTAAAAGAATAAGAGTCCGCTAATTACCACAAGAGCCATTATATCTTTACGGGGACGGCTTCTTCTGACCCGAGAAACACATGGGACCCGTAGACCAGCTACAGAATCCAGCCTTGTGACATAAGTTCTACTACCAGGAGAGAAGTTTTTGGCAGGTCTAGCACAGGATTTTGGACAATCCCATCCGCAGCTTTTAGCTGGAGTTATTGACCTCCCAGTATGCTCATGATGTTCAACTTCAGAAAGTTCTTCGATATACCTTTTTGTAGGCTTCCGTAATCTCTTGACAGTTTTCTGCTCCTGATTTAGAACTTCTGGCTGAGAATCCTCAATATACTCACAGTTTCTTAATCTTTTTCCAGAAATTATTTGACAATCTTCCGACTGCTTTTTCTGAGAAATGTCCGAGTCTGTCTGTTGGTCACCTATTGCCACAACATCCTGATCAGTTGCAACAGTACAATTAACATTGTTGAAGTTTTCTTCTTCGCCAAGTTTCAGTATTTGGTTATCTTTAATGACAAAACTTGCACTTGGAATATCACAACAGTTGGTCAATCCCATGGCAATTCTTCTTTTCAGCCACGTCTTGTCTTTGACAGTAGTCACTCGCCCAAAGGTAGCTCTAAAAGTTTCATGTAGTTCTCTGATAGATAGATTATCTAGGCAAATTTCTCCCTTTAATTTCGAAAAATCAGGCAGCAAGCTGGTAGCAGCACATGACGACTCACTTTCTCTCATTTGATCTGGAGATTTTGAGCATTCTGCAGCGTCTACAGATTGTTTCATCTGATCGATGTCCGAACTAGGAGCTACAGGAGCAGCAGTTTCCTGCATTCGAATACCAAATAGGAGCTTATAATCAATAGCAGGTAAATTATATCCTTACGAAAATATTGGGGGCCCAATTTCAGTTTTGTGGAAGAACTATCAGAAGATCTGTAACGTGCAGATATTCTATTCCTGTTGGGTAGAAAGAGCATAGACTATAGTCAAGTTACCACAAACACGAATCCAACTACACCTACTCGGAACAACAGGGGTTGTCACACATTCAGAGAAATACGCTTCACAAGCAAACCCACAACTACTAGACCCCACCCAAGGAGAATTCTACGTTTATATGCTGTCGACAGAATAATTATCATTCTACTAGTGCATAAACTGTATTTGCTCAACGAGCACAATGAGATTATCTAAGAAACTCAGTAGTGCCCTAAACTTGCAAATAAGCACATTCAGTATCATAGAGCTGTATTTAACACTACCATTGCGGCTTTCACATCAACCATTTGCTATGGAAAAAGGCATCACACACTACGAAATGGAACTAGAGGTAACATCTGGGAAAATATGATGATAATTAGCCATCTCAAATAACTAGTATTATACTTTGGGAGGATAGAAAAAATAACACTAACATATGAAAGAGACTTAGTAGTATTTCACTGCTCCCTCCAGTTTCTATTTGCGCAATCTGTAAATAAAAAAAAGAAAAGTTCAAACGAATCAGCACCTGAGTTGGTGCTTCCAAATTCTCTGCATCAGCATACACATCCTCAAACTTGGAAAAACCTGGGAAAACAACCAGTGAGATAGAATAGAACCAACTGTTTATGCTACAAACATTATTTCTGATACTAGTATCCGATCATGTCTAACTAGAAATCTGACAAGGATGTTAACTGTCCAGTAAGTTGCAGAAGCCCACATTAAGAAAAAACAACTGCACTTTAAGAAAGAAAGCTACATGCCATTCTAAACTTCAGGTTTAGAAAAGAAGCAAAAGAACCTACTGATACGCCTCTGAACGGAAAAAAAAATTGAATGAAAAATGAAATTCTTTTATTTGCCGACATCACGAATGTCAAACCAACAAGAAGGCGAAAAGCAAGAAGGTCGAATGAAGCTTCCCATATTCAGTGAAATTGACTAATTCAATTAGGCATGGCCACGGTTCGGAACCGGCGGTTCCGGTTTGTGGCCATGGGGGAACCGGAACCGGAACCGGCGGTTCCAGGCTGGTTTCGGGCCCGGTTCCGGTTCAAAACCGAAAATGGAACTGCCGGTTTCGGTTCCGGTTCCGATTTTTGAATTTAAAAATTAAATTATAATGAATTTGTAATAAAATTGTAATCAAATTATCAAATAATGAATTATGAAATAAAAGAAAATAATGAATTATGAAATAATGAAATAATGAATTATTTTTTTTGGCCCGGATTTTCCGGTTCGGAACCGGCGGTTCCGGGCCGGTTCAGTCGTGGGAGAAACCGTAACCGGGCCCTTATGGCACGGGCCGGTTCTGGTTTGGAACCGCCGGCCCAGTCAAAGGGCCGGTTCTGGGCCCAAACCGGCCTGTGGCCATGCCTAAATTCAATGCACAATGAGTACATGAGGAAGAAAAGGATGAAGGGAAATTACAAACAGATATTCAGGCACTAGACACACAATTTTTTCTTTTTAAATCATGCAGAGCATGATCATCTTTTAAAGTATTTTCATGAGCTACGAAGAAGCAATGGCGGTTTTGATGCCAGAAAGGTCTTCGACACTGTGTTGACTGTGCTGGTGGTGAATACAGTATAAACAAATGGCTACAAACCTGACAGCTCTGACAGAGATTTGCCAGAGGAAGAATCCTCAATGGAAATTCCCATGGCCTGCCCAGACTCTGCAACAATATGCATTTCGCTGTTGTCATCTTTGAGCAGATCCACAACCTCCATGATTTCATCATCTGTTGCAGGCACTAGTCTCCCATCACCTTCCACCTAAGACCAAGTAAACTAGTGATAAGAACGAACTGAAAGAAAGGTTAAGTCGGTAATGCAGTGGAGAAACGAAAATCTTTGCAAAAGATTTGGTGAGAGCTACACAACATGATACCCACACAAGGTAATCTTGTTCCACCTTCTGTTTTCCATCAAAAGGAATCGCATAGTGGATAAAGAAAGCCAAATATACTCCATAGAGGTCACCAGCGTGCCTACCATTGAAAAATTTGCCTACAAATCATGGTCGGGATTACTACTAAAATTATCCCAATTGAACAACTTCCCACAGTTTCTGATTAATCTCATGGATTATGCAATTTTAAGTTTGTGCAGAACCAGATTGATATGCCTCATTCAATTCCTAAAACGAAGTCCAATGAAACTTTTTAAAGGTCAGGTTAGGCATATCCTTGATTAGACACCTGACAACCATTAAAGATAATAAGGTGAAAGCACAAGAAGTTTTGCTGCGCAAGATAAACAATGGGAAGAAAAGTATAAATCTCCAAATTTAATTTACCAGGACAGAAAATTCGATCTGTTAGTTTCGTGGTTGATTTTGGTTTGAAAAGACGAAAAAGAATTCTTTTAATTCAATATTGACATGCCCATGGATGACTCCGTATGGCATCTTTATTTCATGTTCGAACCTGTAATGGACGATATGTGGATTACAGTTCACAAAGATAAGACAGAAAATTTATTTTGAGAGCAAATGAAAAGCGAAGCAAACTAAAACTACATTCTAGTCAGTTTTGCTTGTTGGTTTCTCAACTTCTGTCTAATGTGGTTCTGGTTTGATTATTCCTACAAAAATGGCTGGTCAGTATTGGCAGATCAGAGACACTATTAGCAATTACCACCACTATAAACCAAATATGATGATGGTTTTATCCTCAGTATATCAGTCATGGATGGTAGTAACAAAATTTCATTGACCAAGTATCCATTCAAATGTCTACTTCGAATGCATAGCCATTTGCTCCTCTAGTTTAGGAAAGAAAAATCTAAATTTTCAGCATATAATTGCTACCTTTTTCGTGGAATGTGAGTACTAGCCTTCTAAATCGACTATACCAATTTCCATTCACGAATACGATAAACTTTAACCTGAAAAGGGATGTCAAACATTAATCTAAGATAACAGCTGTAGATAGCAATCTCAGCCAGAATATAAAAAAAGCCAATAAGAGGCCAGCTTTGCTACATTGAATTAATTTTATTTCTATGGATTACAAAAATTAATCAAAGGTCATTGCTTTTGTGCCCCCATCTACTTCAGCAGACATGGAATGTCTACTGAGAGTTGACAAGTTCAGCTAGGTACTGCATTGAGATGGCATATACTCCTAGCACAGCATGTCTGTGACTCTTCTTAGCATTTACATCTAAGACATCCGAGAGAGTACCAGACAATGTAACATTACCACAGGCATTAGCACAATTAAATTGGTCACATAATCAAACACAATACCCAAACACCAAGTGCAGCCACAAATATGACAACTTGTTGAAAAATTATGAATACGAGGATGGCAAGGAGATCAATTACCCGAACGAGCTTATAGACGACTGGGTCCGAAATCTGTTTTGTGGGTGAATTCGAGGGGGAGGTCTTCCCAACCTGGCCATCCTCGAACATGACTTCATCAACCCCCTCAGCTCCGGCCACTGTTTCCATGGAAAATCCACCACATGCAACTCAAATACACTAACTGAAACCTCAAAAATTACCAAAGAAGAAAAAGTAAGAACATTTCCCCTCAAAGTTCACAAATTTAAGACAGAAACTTAGCTATTAAAATCATCCTCCTCTACCGAACACAGAAATTTTTCCCATGCATCAAACTGAATTAATTTGGCCCCTGATCATCAATTCAAGTAATCGCTAAAACCTACATCAAATTAACAGCACGAACAACCAATCATCAATGCCTTCAACAGATAGGGAAAACATGCACGAGCCTCCTCACATACATTGCAAGATCAAATCCAAAACACAACCAAGTCAATCCAGGTAAGCGAAAGCGAAGCCCACGCGAAGCATCAATCGACACTCGCCAGTTCAATTGGACTGAGAAATGACTGTCATTCAATTGTAGAGCCAGAGAACTCCGAACTCACCATAGGAGGCACCGGCGTCACTGCGGTGGCTGACCGAGCTCGACTCAGCCACTGAAGACTGAGGGAAACCACAGGAAGAAACTGAGTTGGTCACTCGGGAGGCGCGTTCACGCGGAGAGGAGAGAGAGAGAGAAAAGACTTGATTGACAAGGAAATGGAATTTGCCGGGAGATATATCGCGACCCTTTTTTCCTCTTCGCTGTTTCGGGCTTTTCCTTTCCCTTTTCTTTTCTTTTTTCTACTTTTTTCTTTTTGTGTTTGGTTCTTGCTTTTATAGTACGCTGAGTCTATCGTCGCGCACGCTTCCGGACTCGAAGCGTCTCTGAGCTGCAGTTTATGGTTGCGGTTGGAATCCGCGTTAGTTGGGTGTGGTGTGGCCTTGTTACGAACTGCGAAGTCAATGATCAGGTCTTCGTCTCTTTCCCTATTTTGACAGTCTTTAACCAGTTCAAATGCTATAACCAACGCTCGGATTTGCCTCGGTGAATGGAAAGGGGGAAACTTCGACCAAAAAAAAAAATTGAAAAGGGAGAGACGAGAAGCTCCTCACCTTCTCGGGAGAGCTCGGGTGTGAACGCATGAGTAAGAGAGCAAGATTTCTCGACCTGCGCTCACACGAAGTGACTAGTAAATTAGAATTATGATAGAACAAGATAAAATTCGAGTTCAAATGAGGATTTTGGATGAAATTGTTGTCCAAACTAGGTTCAAAATGGATTGAGCGATCTGAGGCGTCGATATCCCGCAAATTGCCGGCTAAAATTATCCCATCATCCATAGTGAACTGAGTAGAATCAGTAGATGTTATCACTAATAACACTGGTTTTAGTTATCACATAGACCGGATACATGCACTCTCGAGCATTGATGCCGAGAGCAGATAAAAGAAGGCGCCGATAGCTAATTTCGCAACCATAGGGTTTGGGACACCATACAAGTTTTCTCCTTGTCGGTACGAGGCTAAACTAAGAGGATCAGATCAAGCTAAGAGATGCAAGAAACAAGTTCAGCAGAACCAGGAAAAAGAAGGAAACAGGGACTCTGAATTGAAATTTAGCTCTAGAAATAGCCATCGCTATGAGGTGTACAGAGACTTTAGCCATCAGTTAAACTGCTGTTGTGAATGCAGCAGAGCTCATACAACCCATTCTGCAATTAAAACCCCGAGCAGCTTTGTCGCCCTTGATCATGCTAAACGAGTGCGCGGGGCTCGAAGTTAAGCTTTTCCCGTCACGGTAGGACGTTGCCTTTGCCGAGCCCACGGTCTGGTCAGTTGACTTGCTCCGCTGTGAATCCATCTTCGGATATCACACACCCCCTTGGCACATGGACCCCCCCATTCTCTGCTCATAGTAAGCTGCGGAAGCAACAAATATGTTTAATGTTCAATGTCTTGTTTCTGCAGCAGAAAGCTGTATGTATGGTTAACAACAATATAGTAGTAAATGATGGCAGATGCAGAGTAAGACTGAGAAATTTCCATGAAAATATCCACCAGAAAATTGCAACACGAAAAGAATTTAAAAGGGTCAAGGGGCAAATCATCAAAGTTGCAGCATCTCCAGATGATTCCTAGGCCTTAAGTTATTTCATTTGTGACCGATTATCAGCACAGAAAGATTTTGTTGGACGGAAAGTTGCAACCGGTTCTCAACTACCCTTACAAAATTGAAGGGATCAAAGCCGTGCTACTCGGGTAAAATTCATAGACAACGAACAGAATGCATGAGTATGATGTAGGAGCTACCGAACTCCGAGAACTGAATGAGCCGTTCAGAGAGACTAACTAACTCCCATCGAATCAATGTGAGCATTCTTGATATCCTCTCAACCATAGTCATTAGGGAAGAGAGGACTTAAATTATGAATGCTAAAGACTAGACTTGTCAGCGAAAACACCACTTCAAATCACCAAAAGAAGAAATCATGATGTTCATATTTAACTCCTCACTCTAAATAAAGGTCTTCAGTTTAGATCCACGCTAGACGGAAAGAAGATCCTGACCCACTGCACGAATTCGCCTCGCTAAAGTTCATTTTCCACTTGGAAACTATGAACTACACGCTCCTCATTCATCTGTAGATTCATATCTTTTCTCCGTCGGGATCTCAGCCCGATCCGCGTTCAAACAAAAGTTCCGTCTTTTATAGTTGCAGGGGAGCAAAACCTCCAGCTACAGATCATCGATCCGTTCTTACTCTCCTGATTCCCCTGAATTTCCATCAGCCACATGCACAAGCAGTCGAAACACACGAGTGAAGAAAGAAGAAGCAGCATCGATCTATAATTCCAATTCGGATCAAACTAAAACGAAAACGAAGAGGGTCATCGAACTGCAACAAATGAAGGCAAATGATACGATGAACGGGACCATGACAACTCAGAGATTCGAGCTGTACTCACTCATCGTAGCGACAAATCGACCGAGGAAGGCTTCGTCGAACTGCAAGAACAGAGAGAGCGTGGCCAATTGCAGGCGCGAGGCCATGATTAGGAATTAGAGAGTGAAATAAAGGGAAAAGCTCGAGAGGATTGGGATGGAAGAGCGAGGGTTTGTGGTAGAAGGTGGGAGAATCAGATGACGTCTAACGAGAATCCGAGGAGATTGGCCGAAGACTTCGGTTCGACCCGTTTCTTTAGCCAAAAGAAAATATTTTTTTTTAAAGCGAGTATTCACAAAATAATTAGTTAATAAAATTTAAGCCAAATTATTATCGTGGAACGGTGAATTTTTTTTTTCATTTATTCATTTGTATAAGCAATATAAAAGATCAAATTTCTAGAAATTATTTTTTTAAATCATTCATTTTTCGCGAAACAAACGGAGTATCAATTCATTATTTTTAGACTCATGGAGTTCTGGCTATACGCAGGATATTATTAATCGATCATCATTAACTATATTGTACTCAACAGCTTATTACTCTAAATAGTCGTCATGTAAAGCCTATAAATAGGCTCACATACTTTTCACTTGACCATGAATCAAATATACACAAATTCCAAATTATGTTTTCCGCTTCATTGCTCTCAACCATGGATTCAATCAATTTGGACCGTGGTTAACATGGATGTCGGGTGATTGATGGGTTTTTTTTATTATTGTATGGTTTTGAGTAATCCGATTTACACGTCATGTGATAACTTCAAGATCAGTGACAAAACAAATTGATCGACCAAGGAAGAGCAAGCATTACAAGGAGTGAGCAACGAAATCGAACCGAATCAGTCGGGTCGTGAATGGACGCTAAGTCGGAGTAAACAAGTCTTTTTCTTTAAGTAGAATATGTTTTGTGTCGCGATTATGTCAGATGACGGGTACGTGTGGAAAAGCGAGCCCAACAAAATACTAGGAAAAAAATTGTAACACTGTCGGCAGAATTCCAGCGCTGCATGCGCGAAAAAAAGGACAAAAGATTGTTCCTTTATTGACCATTTTATATAGTCCTCGGTAACAAAAAAAAGCGACTAATAAATTTATCATCTAGTAAAATGTTGGGTAATTTACCGGTTCTTGTATTATATTCTTGACGTTTTCTAAATTATTTATAAATTTCCAAGAATGTCATGGACCGTGGACTTCTTTTGCATAACTTCCCAAACGTTGATATTATCCAGCTTTTATATGAAATAACTGATCCTAGTTATGACAATGACAACAAAAAACTGATCCTAATTTCATCGAGTTATAATTGTCCTTTAATTAAGTTAAAATTAATTATAGATAGCCGGAGATAATGACATCATAAGTACCATAACTTTCGTGCGACGCTCACTTTAATACCGTAACTTTTTCTTTTCCGGTCACTTGAGTGCTGGGACTTCTAAAAAAGGTTCATTTGACTGTTATAAGTTTCAATCGACCACTTAAGTGCCATATATTTTAGAAAAAGGTTCACCCAAGTGTTGTAAATCCGACGTGGCAAGGTGCTTGCGGTGAATTTTTTAAAAAATTAATATCACTTAAGTGATCGATCGAAAAGTTATATGGCACTCAATTAATTAGAAAAAAAAAGTTATGGCGTTGAAGTGAGCATCGTACGAAAGTTTTGGCACTCAAGTGATCGAAAAAAACTATGGCACTAAGGAAAGGTCTTTGCACAGTCGCTCGAAAATTATGACACTTGTGATGTCGTTATCCCTAGGTAATTGTATTTTATTCCGAGTTACTTCTAATGCTTATTTGGTCAATTCTAAATTGGCCTCTTTCCTAATGACATGTCAAATGATCGGCTTTATTTGAGACACTCACCAACTTCTATCTCTTATGAAAGTAATAACTAGTTTTACATCATCCGCTCTCGTTTGATCACGAACTAGCGTTAATTAGGTCATTTCCGAGTAACCAACCTGTCTAAAAACTTGCCAACTTTTATTGAATTCACCATCTCTTGCACGAAGTTACTAATTACATGTGAATTACTTATCAAGTTCTTTTTAATTAACTTAGCAACAAGATTAACAATTCACATTTGCGCCACGGTTCATTTAATCGACTCCGAATTACCAACTTAAAAGAATGAGATGTGCCATGATGGTTGGGAAGGAATGGGAAACTTTCCGGCTACAAACAAACGAGAGGCATTTCGAGAGACCAATTCTTCGTCCTAAGACATCGTACTATCACGTTCTTACAATTCGTATATAAAGTGTCGAATCGCCGGAACGGCCACAAATAAAAAATTTCGAAACGGCTATATAACACGATGTTTTTTTCTAAAGAAATTGCGATAGAATAAACTTGAATATGACATGATATCACGAAGGGTGTCTCGAGGAGAGATCCGTGGAAAAACCCGGATGCCTCGCTTCTTACACGTCACGTGTGTTCCTGCTTGTCACACGTTCTTCCATGGATGAAGATTTCAGGTGGTCCAAACAAAGATCTCGGAAAGTCGTCGTCCCACAGATTCCATACAACCCATGAAGCAAACAACACAGAGAGATATCTTCACATTTAAGTACCCTGAAACATGCGACACTGTACTAGTTCATACCCTGACCAGATTCAGGTAATTCATGCTTTCCCTACAAGTTCTCCGGTTAAAAGGTAGGTAAGGGTAAGATTCAAAAAGGGACAACCTTGTCGATACATCTCCAGGAAAGATTTTCCCGGATGAAAATGTTCCTTACAAGTTCTGCTTCCTCCTGACTGCTCGAACACTCGTACCAATCAATCACGTCGACAATTCACAAATCAAGCCGCCCTGATAAGAGCGCAGTTCGCGGCGTTGTTTGACAATACCAGAAGCTTCTGATGCACAATAGACTCAGATATTTGAATTCACATCGTGAAATGATATTCTAATCTACCATCTTATGCCACACAATTGCACAAAAGAACGTATATCCTGTGCTCACATGTCTCCAGTTCTATCATTGAAAGTATTTGAAGTCTCTTTGACTTCCAACAACACCAGAAACATTGCATAATGTTACTGTGGCCAAGAATACATTTAGTAAGCTTCCAACACAAGACTTTGCGCTGTCTGACCCATCCCATGATTGCACTGTAGAGACCAAAACTTATCCTGTAAAGGAATATGTAAGCATTAAATCACACATCTGTAGAGATGTGATCCGACATGCATTCAGGCAGTCAGAGATCAATAGCACGAAGTCACAGATTGTCTTAACAGACAAATTCAGATGACTATCTTCCACGAACTCAACAGCTCAACAAGTATGCTGACTTTGAATAAGACACTACCTGTTACGACATTCATTGTAATGGTCTTCCACCCACTTCTTCGTAAATGCAAGTTAAATTGAATCGAGTAAATGAATTCCAGTAAATTTCATCCCATGATCACCTGCAAGCTCTTCCTTACATGCTATCTAATCTGGAGGACAATTCAGCATACAGAAAACCTTTTACCCTATTCCTACAGCTAACAAATAGGTCTACTACTCGAAGAAACCGACGAGCAGTTATAAGAATATTGAAAGTAGTAAAATTGAAATACAACTAAAGCTAATGCGCAAACAAGAAAACTGTGTCCCTACTAAATGAGACAAAATTCAAAAAAAGGGGTAACCACAGACGAAATGAGAATCTAACATACGGCACATAACTCAAGCTAAGCTTCTGTTTTTAAGCCAAAGCATCTCCTTAAAGCATCTTCAACAAAGGGCTTAACGAATCCCAAAGAAATACGGGGAGTGCATGTTTAACACAAGCCAAGACATATATATATATATATATATATATATATAGGGCTGAAGGGATCATGCACACACAAAGTGGAAAAGAAAGAAAGCCATGCCTAGGTCAGACGAACATCATAGACCAAAACCATTCCTGTAACCATCAATCAGCAAATTCACATCACGGGGATTTCATTTCACACAGTGCGAAAAGAAGGTTGACAATTCAGATCCATATCTTATACCAACCAAATTAACAGAGAAGTGTCGGTCAAATCTTCATAACCAAAAAATTGAGTGAAGCCAAATTGCTTAAGTACTGATTGGCTTCGAGTGCAGGTCAAGTGACCAATCACTCATCCATTAGACCAGAGCCTAAAACCGTGCCATGAGGTTGGATCCTCCAGCACCACACTCCATCTTTAAGCCCAAGCCCGTGTGTAACCCACACATAAGTCTCAACTACCTCCAATATGGGATCCAAGCCACATATCTTACAATTAGGAAAATAACATAAAACTCAAGACTGGCTAGTCAAAATTGGAAGAATTGATATGAACCTCCATAAGATGAATTTACTGATTACAATTACAGATTTGCATGACTGTCATGTTTTTATTCAAGTAATGACAGGTAAAGAAAGAGAAATAGCCTAAAGTAATAGTGGATAAAACAATCCAATATTTTGAAGCATCCTTCCCTGTTCATTGCATGGTCTACTCTATGGTAAAGATTAAATGAGGGGAATCTTTCCTTCATTAGTTACCCAGATCTAATTCTCTTCGGAATGGATTTACCATCTGATCTAGATTCCCCCTCGGAGGAAGCTTCCACAGACCTAGTAAATGAGCTGGAGAGATCAGCATAGAGATCGACCACTCTTCTGATATTGTTATTCAGCTCTCTAATCAGACCTACATTCCTGCTCAAGTTATCCGGGATCTTCGACTCGTGATTTAGGTTAATCTCATTGATCAGTAACCTATTCTGATCCAATATGCCCTGAACCTGCAGAAAGCTCTTTTGGAACATCTGCAACGTCTTGGCATCAACTGGTGTTCCATTACCGATGCCCGAAAAAATGTCACCTTCCATTTCAGTAGTTCTCAAACTGGATCAAATTTACAGCAACACCTGAAACAAAGATGATATGAAGAGTAAGAGCACTAAAACAACAAACCCTCGAAGCAAGGCACAAGTCGCAGTCTCAAGCCCAAATACTGATACAGATGAAGTCCTCAACCATTTTGTAGATACTAAAAAAGTCGTAAATCCAAGAAATTTATTAAATCTTCACTATGCCAACCACAATAATAGAGAAGCTTTTATGGCTCTTTCCTACTTTTATCAGTCCTGCAATTCAGCTGCTATCTTAATTCCATCCATCCATTTGCCAGAAAATCAATGGTAAATAAGGGAAGGCAAGACAGATGGTCTAATGAACTCCAATGACTTCAACTTTTCTGCCTCCTTGCTGTACAGAAAATGACTTGAATAAAAAACAAATCCGACTTGATAAAAGCGGACACAAAAGCCTCTATGCAATTGGCACCAATGCCCAAGAAAGAAAATTAACAGCTTTCAAGTGAAAGGTTGCATTTTTCTGCTCTCATGTCCCATTTTCCTTCATAATAAATTTAAAGGGTAGAAAAAGAAAAGGTGTTGAGAGGCAAAAAGAAAGTAACAAAACGAAAAGTTGAGGCCTGCGAAGCATAACCCCTTTATTTCTCCTTAGTTTATAGACATCGCCACCCAAAAGAACCATCCAACTATTTTCTCTTAGAAAACCATGCCAAGCCCAATTCCCAGAGAGACGAATTTTCAGCAGCCATAGATCCCAAAGAAAAGGCAAGTCATCGTCAAGCTTGACGAACTCCTAAAGACACCGATACCCCTACGAAACTAGCGACGACCTGCAGTTGCGAAATCGGGTATTCACGAAGATCGCGACGACGTGGACCAAGATAATCAGCAGCCACGATACATCACAAACAAACTGCGTAACTTGCGAAACAGGGGAAAACAAAAGAAAGATTTGTGCGGTCGAGCTCATCAACTGAGATATCACAGAGCAGCACCGCAGCAGTAGGCGGCGATGAGCAGCGACGAATGAGATTGGATTCCACGACGCCAGTTTGCTTGCTTACCTCGATAACAGCGTCCTCGTAGACCCGCGACATTGTCGGTGGCTATTTGAGCAGGGGAAAATCGATGTATCGATAGGCCTTGCGGATTTTCCCGAGAAAGAAAGCGAGAGAGAGGAGAAGTGGGTGTGAAATCCAACGCCAGGTCACGAATCCGCGAAAGGAACGTGTAGAGAGAGAGAGAGAGAGAGCGAGCGAGCGCTGCGAGATTTCGTCGACCGTCCCTCGTTTTGGTCGGAGAGCGAAATCCACTGTCTTGGAGCACTTTACTCTTTTTAGCCCATTTTGCACCGTCAGCAACATTAGGAGGATTTTTTTTTAGGAGGATCTTGTTAATGGGGGTACACTCGGGCACTTACGGCATGTGCGGTAACATTTCTATTCCTCTGATTTTATTTTTCTGAACAAAAAATAATCAGAAACGTGTTTGGTAACGCAAATGATTCTGATTCTGATTCTGCTCTTAGAAACAGTTTTGGACAAAAAATAAGAACAAAAAAAAAGTTAATTCTAAAAAAAAACACTTTTGAGAATCACAAAAAAAAAAAAACAAAGTCTCAGTTTTTTAAAACAATTAAGTTCACGTAGGTTTTCACGTGAACTTCTGAACTTTAAAAAAAATTAAAATTAGATTTGAAAATTTATTAACAACTAATTTTTTAAATACATTTTTTAAAAAAATAAATTTAAAAATAAGCTTTAAATTTTAAAAGAAAATTTAAAAAATTTTATAAAAAGGGGGCAAATTAAAAATTCAAAAATTTTAAAAAAATTTAAAAAAATGGGGGCAATTAAAAAAATGTAAAAAAAACTTTAAAAAGTTAAAAAAAACATTTTAAAAAGGTTTAGAAAAAGATGAAGAATTTTAAAAAAAGAATTCTCCTGCCTGATTGTTCTCGGGAACATAAATTTTGTGCAGTTACCAAACGCGTTTCTGTTCGAAAATAGAATTTTTGTGCAGTTACCAAATACGTTCTAATTCTCTAAAAATCATCTATGGAACAGAATAAAAAAATATGATTCTAATCAGAATCACCTTTTTGGATCAGAATCTTTGCCAAACAGGCCTTTATTGAATTTACTTGGCTCGGTTTGTTTCTCGAACAAAAATACGGCACTTCTGAAAAATTCATTGACCCCATGCCCGCTTCTGAAAAATTCAAAGCTAGACTCAGGACCTTAGTACATGTGCTTGGGTCCCCGGTGCCGTAGCCTAGGACCCTGTGCCCGAGATCCTAGTGCCCAAGCTTAGTTCCTTCGAGGCTAATCTCGAGACCTTAATGCCCATGCACGGGTCCTCGTGTGCCCGCTTCCAAGTAAGACTACTAATTCAAATGACTAAATCCTCCATAGCACCACTAAATCAGAGATCATTCACAAACGATAACTGTCGAGGTCCCTATTCGTAAGGTAAACTCAGATCCAGTGAAACTAACACATAAATCTACAAGTTGAAAATACAGATCACGAGACACTTTAGTTGGCATCCTAATATTTAGTTGGCATCCTAATATACACGGTCGAACACCCATTTGGTGTAACTTTCAATCTTCTTGGTCCACATCATCACATCGCACGACCACACCCACGACAACCAGTCTTTGAATCCTGATTATCCAATGCCATAACTACGTAATCCAACGGTTTAAACCAATTCACAAGGTAAGAATTGTACAGATTTCCTTATAGAGCCCACGGCCTACCGCCCCCTTCACTATCACCGTCTCTAATTCACCTTGATTCAACGAGAACCACGACGATCAGCCTTCATTTGCCGACTATCCATAACCGTAGGACCCTAATTTGACAAACACAGTCAACATGCAACGCCATTCACTAAGCCATGCAAGCATCTTCTCATCTTGGTGCCATTCAAGACCCATTCGAGCATTCTCGCCTAATCTGTGACCCATAGCTAGTTTAGTGGTGAGGATTAGTATTCTACTTGTCTTAGAATCAAGTTCGAAGAAACTGAGACCAATTCGTCGCGAAACGGAGCTCGGGCTCCTCTTCTTCGCTTCGACGACGCACAGCACCGAGAGGAAGCGAGCGAGCGGCTGGTCGGGGTCGAGCGGAGGAGCTGCTGGTCGGGGTGTCGTCGGGCTCGAGCAGAATGGAGGAGGAGTGGCGCCCGAGCCAGTGGCACCGCCGGTGGTTCGGGCGAGAGAGGAAGTGGGTCGAGAGGGTGAGCGGGTGGGCGGAGTGAACGAGGGAGAACTTCGGGGGAGGGGGTGTCCACGAGAGGTGAGGGGAAAGAAAAATAAGAAGGGAGACAAGAGAGAGAGGCTTAAATAGTGGTGGGGGTGAGTGGGTCGGTTAGTGGGGGTTTGCGGTCTACTTTAGTCCAAACTTTAGGCGCGAACCATACTTTCGAGGTCTAATATAATTATCGGCAAATAACGGTCCAACGTCTTAAATTTTGTCGTGCTCGTCGACAAACTAAAGTCTAATAATCCACCGCGCAATAATTAACCCCAAATCGTCACCATCGAACAGTTTAAACCCGTCATTCACCTTTTCGCTCGTTAATCCAATCTGGTGGAAATTTAGGTCGTCACACCCGGCCCTGCTGCCAAGGGTCCGGGAACAAGCGTTGGGGGGTTTTCGTGCCCGAGCGTAAAGTTTCTGGTCCAAGCCTCAATATCCGATCATACTTTTTAAAAGAGAAAAGTTAAAAAGATGGTCTGTTAAAGTGACGGACTAATGCGTACTACACATCCGCGTGATACGTTTATAAAAAATGAAGTTGCCAAAAGCCCGCGTCCTGAAATGCATGGTCATGAAATGCATGGTCAGTGTGGGTATGTCACTTTGACAAACCATCCTTTCTAGCATAACCCTTTTGAAAATGATTTTCGATTTATTAAATAGGGAATCATATTCCTGAATTTAAGTATGGGTAGGAAAATATTTTCCAAAGTGATCCAAACGCCGGAAAATGAGAAAAACAAATTTATGCTTTCTAAATATCAATCACGCATATTTACAATCATCGTACTATATCCGATTACTTAACAAGTGTCTTTAAAGCATTTCTTTTTTTTGACAAAACCCATCACATATTAGTAAAAAAATTTGGAAATCGTAGGACAAAATCCAGAGAAATTGTTGCTTGGAAGCGGTAACAATTAATTTGGTGAGGACTTTTATCATTAGTTGTATTTTGGTACTTCTCTTTTCTTCGTTGATTAGTATATTATCGCTTATCTTCATGTACAATTAATTTGGGAGAAACTTTAACTGTTTTTTTTTATATTTATTTATAGGGAAAGTGAATGCGAGAGATAATATAGGTATTGGTGTGTTTTACTTTACTGGCGAAGGCCGACTCGAACACAAAAGACGAGCCAAGAGTTCATAGAGTTCAGCATGCTAGTTCCTAAATAGTTTATACGATTAATCGCTGAATCGGATTATAAGAGATTCAATTCGATCGTGGTTTTACGTCTATCACGACTGCATCACTCCATAGTCCATAGGGGTGATCTTCGTAAAAAAATCAAATTCTAATAATTTACGGAAGCTCGTGGATAAACGAGAAATCAAGCTATAATCCATTCCATTTAATTTATTTATGCATATCCGACGAGGGACTTCAATTCATCTCGACCCGTCGGGCATTCGAGTATTTTGAGCTTAGGCACACCTCAAAATGAGATAAGTCGACCTCCTAGGCTCCTATAATAATCGGGCGGAGCCCGAGCCATTCGGGCGGGCGGTCAATTCGGCCCGGTTTCGAATCCGGACCTCCACCTCTTTCCACTGCAACCCCAACACCGTGAATTTTCCCGGGAAAACACTTTCTCTCTCATCGCCACCAAACGCCACGCAAACACACTCTCTCTCTGTCAACTCTCCGCATGCTCTCCATCTCCTCCTCATGGACTCCATCACCTCCTCCGCGCTCGAGGAGATCTGCTCCACCGGCACCGCCGGCCTCTCCCTCCCCAGCCTCTGGTCCAAACTCGCCCCGACCCTCTCCTCCAGCGGCCTCGACCTCTCTCCGGGCGTCAAGAGCTCCATCTGGAGCGGTCTGCTGAAAAACCCTAACCTCGAGGTCCGCGCTCGGGGCCGCGCGCTCGGCCCGGCCGACGGGACGATCCAGCGGTTTGAGGATGCGGAGAAGGTGGATTTGAAGGTCGTCGCCAACGAGAGCTTGCGAGACGTCTTCGTCGGGCTCTACGACGCTCAGTTCGCCACGGCGAACATCAAAGGCAATCAGCGCCGGGTTCTCGAGCGGTTGGCCCTTGGGAGGTGAGTCTCACTCCGAGTTATATGTTAGTTCTTTTTTTTAGCTCCTCTTCCGCGGCTATATAGGCAGATTGGCTAATTCGTATGGTACGCAAATGTGTGTGCACATCACGAAGTTGTGGCAGTTATGGAAATGGCGCATCTTTTTACTTTCATCTCCATGAAGGATAAGGGCGTTAGAAGTGCTGCAACTTATGCTCAAAGTGCTTTCAATTCTTAAAACAGTGCGATGAAGTCCTAAAACTTGCAAAAGTTGTGTAAAAGTTTCTCCATTAGCGCTGCTTATTTTGTGTGAAAGAGAAATCCTACGAGTACAATGCGGTTTCTGATATATTTTGTTCGAAACACCACCGTGTTGCTCAATTGGACAAGTACATTTGCTTGCCTATTCATGTCGAAAGCACCCAATTGCCGCTTGGCCTAATCGTAGACCTTTTCATCGACGTATCTCTTCGTCATCATAGTTTGGGTTATTTTGAGGCAAACATAAGCAAATTAGCCCTGAATTGACTTCAATAGAAGCTATGCCAACTATTTGCCTCATTTTTGTTATACTCACCATCCCTCTTTTGGGTAAAAGAGAAGGTCAAAAGGCCGCATATCATCTCAAAATAATAGTACGCGGTGCAAAAACTCCTACCTAATCACCAAGTAGCATAGAATTAAATCTTGAGGTGGAAAATCTAATTAGTCAGTCGCATATCAGAGTTCAAAGCAAAATTTGCTAGTCAGCCTGTGCAAGAATTTCCTTCTCTGTACACATGAGAAAGCCTTACATAATCGAAATGCTAAAGCGGATCTTGGATATGAGGAATAAGACTATCTGCGAAAGAAGTTTACTTAGATTACATAGTCCAATTTTGGGCGGAAATGAACTTCATGGAAGAGGGTCGTTTTGAACAATTAGTTCAAAAATGACATCGTTTTCATGGATATTACTCTCGGTGAAGAAGATGCTTTCCCTCAGTCAATCTCGAGTTTGCCTTTGTCAATCGTTTCTGACAGCCACGCCCGAAAGAGAAATGATTACAATAAGCCGTCCAATTTGGGAAGACAGATGGAGCTAACGAAGAGATTTGATTGCACAATTTTCACAAGTTTTAGGACATGGATACATTATTGGAAACTTTTAGAACTTTGTTGCACTTGGGTGTAAGCATTAGGATTTTTGGTGCACTTATCCCATTTGTCATTAACAGTTGATGATGTTTGCTAGTTGCAATGGCTGTGCTCAGGATGAAGGGAGTGACACAGAGTCAACTTTCTAAGGAATTCAGCATGGGCGGGAAGTACATGTTCTATATACTAAAAAGTCTCGAGTCTCGAGGCCTAATTATGAAGCATTCGGCTCTCGTACGAACTAATGAACCTGGTGCTGAGGGAGACTCTATAAACAGTTCAAGTGTGACGACTAATGTGTTATACTTGTATAGATACGCAAAGCAGTTAGGACTGCAGCAGAAGTTTGAAATTACCAAGGATGAAGAACAGACTTACGAGGGTTTTGAGGATTCTAGCGAAACTTTTGTGAATGAAGAATGTTTGCCTGGAGATTATGCTAAAGAAAATGTGGTTGTGAAGGATTATCAACCCGTAATGAAAGCTATATGTGACAAACTTGAAGCCACTGAAGGCAAGGTATGTCATATGTGAAGTTTTGTCCCAGAAATTTACTTACCCAATTTCTTTTCATCCTACATACTTTTGCACTAATTTCGATTTTATTGAACCTTTTTTTATTCGAGGTTCTTGTCGTCTCAGATGTCAAGCTGCATCTTGGTTATCATGGAGCACCGTCAGCCCATAGGGCTTGGAGAAATGTAAATTTGCAACCACTTTCATGCTTTATCATTGCTACTTGAATGAAGTTACTGGTGATGATGTTGGTGGTAAAATTCCTCTAATATCCTCAAGTTCTTGTTCCCAGATTTGTCGGCGACTGAAGGATGCTCATTTAGTGGAGGAATTCGAGGCAAAAGTGAATGGGAAGGTGATAATGAGGCATCTAAGTTGGACTGCGCCTTCATTGACTATGTTTGCTCGAATACACTGTATAGAAATTTGACTTCACTTTCACCAATCTTTGCTTGAAGGCAAGATGTTAGCTTGGTTTGTTGCTGGAAATAAGTTGTTCCGCATGTTTCGGTTTTACCATTCTACTAGTAAAGATATCTGTATGTGTTTTTACAAGCTATCAATTGAATGCTCTTCGTTGGATTTCTATTTCTTTGCACGCCCATTCCTCTTCCAGCTTTTAGTTTGAGGTTGGCATAAAGGTCAACAACGCAAAGCTCCCTCTCATTTCATTTGTTAATGCGAGTATCCATGCAATATAGCTTGATAAAAAATTTCAAACTGTCTTTTGCAGGTTCAAAAATGCTTACGGTTGCTGAAGAATTTCCCTCCAGAAAGTATTGAGCCTCAACCCCTTGGAAGTGGAAAGAGGGATCAGGGTGAAGAGTTCCTGAACTTTGGGAGGAGATCTCTTGTTACTGAGCAAACTGCAGAGCTTCCTATCGAGCATCAAGTTTTTGACATGATTGATGCTGAAGGACCTAATGGGCTAGCGATGAAGGAGGTCTTTGTATTTTCTCTTTCTTTTGAGATTCTTCTTTTTATGTTTGCACATTAATAATCTTATGATTCCTAGGGAACTTAAATTCATCTGGAGAATAGTACGATGTACAGAGGAAAAGGAATAGAGGAAATGAAAAGGGATTTAGCTACTCTTATACACATACACAAACTGTTTCAGTACATCTCACATCTTGTTTTCCACAGGCATGCAAGAGGCTTGGTATTGGTAATAAACAGAACCATAGTCGGCTTCTTAACATGTTCTCTAGATTTGGGATACATCTCGAGGCTCAAAATAGTAAGAAAGGTTTTGTTTATCGAGCATGGACCCCAGAAAACTTCAATAAGGTTTCAGCTGATGCATTTGCATTCAAGGAAAAAAAATTTGATAGTGGCAGTGGAAATTCAAAGCTAGACCTGGTGGACAAAGTAGCTCCATATTTACCAGAGAATTTTACCTCATCTTCTGAAAACCCCTTTGTTCAGCTGAATAGCACGGAAACTTTATCAGAGCTTCCTCGTGGAAATAAAGGGGATATAGAGGCTGACAATGTGCTTGCCTCAGTGGTTGAGCCCAAAGGATTACTCCATCAGCCTGACGTTTCTGGTCCAAATTCAGAAGTTGACTTAGTGGTTTTGCCAAATGAAAAAAGCATCATCCCTTCTGAGGCAAGTCCTCCTCCTTCGAGATCTTGTAAATCAGAGCCACATCAGAGGTATCCATGTTTATCCTTGACTGCCGATGGTGCTAGGAGGGAGCAGAGGATATTGGAAAAAGTGCAGGTCTTGTCCTCCATCTTTTCTGGTAGCTTATGTACGAATCCATTTATTATTTCTCCTATGACAAATATAAATTGGAGTTGTTTCCTGTTGTCTTTTGCAGAGGGAGAAGTTTATCTTGAGAGGTGAACTCTATAGGTGGCTTGTGAGTTTCGAGAAGGATAAATGCACAACAATGGACAGGAAGACTATAGATCGCATGGTAAACAAGCTACAGAAACAAGGGCAGTGTAAATGTGCTTATTTGGAGGTTCCAACTGTCACAAACTGTAGGCGTTCCCGCAGCATTCAGGTGGTTCTTCATCCATCTATCCAGAACTTATCTCCTAAACTGATCAGTGAAATTCATGACAGAATGAGGTCCTTCGAGATGCTAACTCGTGGCCATGGCTCATCCAATCAGAAGAACAATCAATCTGTTCCTGTGCTTGACGGTGTTGAAAGGATTCAGAGTCGTATATTTTCTGATGTGACTGCTACCAAATCAGAAGCAATGCGCGCTAATGGATTTGTGTTGGCAAAGATGGTCCGCGCGAAGCTGTTGCATTGCTTTCTTTGGGATTATTTGCATGCTGCTTCTGGTTGTGGTCGTGATTTTCTGCCTACATCAAGTTCATCAACAAGTGATGCTAACAATCCTCACAGCAGCTGTAGACTGTTTTCTTTAGAAGAGGCTATTAAAGCTATTCCACTGGAGTTATTCTTACAGGTTGCAGGTTCCACTCAGAAGTTTGATGACATGATTAACAAGTGTAAAAGAGGCTTTTGTCTCACAGATCTTCCTCATGAGGAATACAGGATCTTAATGGATACTCAGGCAACAGGGAGACTCTCCGTGATCATCGATATTTTACAGAGGTTGAAGGTATATTAACTTTTGGACCATGTTTTCCTGCAACTAGTTCTTTGATTGGTGGGACAGAAACATGAATATTGCCCACAATTTGTATTTACTTATGTTTGCTTGTGGCTGATGTCCATATTGTGTAATCCACCAGTTAAAAGCATGTTAGAGGAAATTTTCTCCAATCAGAGATGAGGAAGTATAGCCCTTAATTTTCAACATTCATGTTCATATGGAGACTGAATGCCATCCTCTATGGCTATTGCCTGTTGGCTTTGTTTTATCCTGTCGAGTAGCTTCATTGCTTCTACTTTGACGTTGCCCCTTTGTAACCACTTAAAAAATTGAAACTAAATTCTCGAGTGCATGTGTCCAAAAGTTTGCGTAAATGCCTCAGAGCTGATCTTGTGTTTCTACTTTCGCTGATAATATGATCTAGATCTTTGACCTACGATATTCTATGTGTTCATGTTGACGTATGATATCACTCTGGATGATAGAAGCTTGGATGAAGGAGACATAAGATTGGTGGCTTGAGTGGAACAAGTGGGAATTTGGTGATGAAAGCTATGGGTTTGTCAAAACTGGTTCCCCGACTTCTAGCCCTTAATCAAGATCACAATTGGTGGTGTGTGATATGATTTGCATGCCTGAATAACAGAGGATCATCCACATAGATGGTAGTCTACATTGGTTCATCGTTGGTCCTGATTGGTTCTTAGTGAAGAGTATGACCTCACAGCAAACCAAGCTTTATCGCCTTTTATGGGGTTTCATAAACCTTTTTTACTTGACTGCCATCTTTTCTAATCGCCTCCTCCATGTCCCCCCTACCCTTTTCGTTCGAGTGTCCATCTTCTCATTATATGTCAGCCTTGGAGTTCTCAGAGGTCGTCATTGCATGTGTCCAGACCACCTGAAATGACTGATTTCATTTTATTCTCAATTGGGGCCAAGCCACCTTTTCTCGTATAAATTCATGTCCGATTGTCTTTTCTATAGTGCTCATGCGTCCAACAAGACATTTTCATTCTTTTGTGCACGAATTGGCATTTGTTGGTCACATAGAACACCAGATGCACTTCGATAAGATCGAAACCATTTTGTTTGGTGTTTGATTTGGGTTGGCTGTCAAAAATAACATTTAATTCCAAGTTCATTGACCTCATTTCTATTTTCGTACGGATTGTATTGTTTCTTGAAAATATTGTTCTTCTTCAAATATGGTGTCATGACTAGTTTAGCATCAAAACTTTTTCGTCTTTCCTTGGCATAGTTTTTGTACTAAACTTATCAATTGAGTCCACCAGTGCTGCTTTTTTGGTGTTTTTTTTTTGTCAGAGCTTTTTTGGTATTAGCTGCCTGTAAAATCATTAGCTGTTGATTCATAACCTTATTTTCATAATTTATATAATTTTGTTGCTCGAACTTTATACTTCTCATTTCAGATGTTAATGTTTCAGTGACTCTGGTTCATCTTTAGTGTAGTTAATGATAGATTTGTCTCAGACGTTTTTCATTGCCATTTGTGTATGCTTAGGATTTTGCAGGACTTTCTACCTCTTCAACTCCTGACCTTCTCCACCGGAGTTTTTGGGTTCATTATATTAATGGCATTAAGCATAAATAAGTGCCTCAATTGTAGATCTTTCTTCTTGGCCATTCTTCAACTGTAGATCTTTGAATGCCATAGAATATGAGCAAAGCTGCTTCTTCATACACTAAGTCCTGAGAAAGTTTTTTTCTACATGTTTGTAATCCTCCAATCTACCAACAAGGGAAGAGGACTGAAACATGCCACTGAAAGACTCTACTGAGACATTGCTTTAACTCAGCCTTCTGTAGCTAGATCACATGGTTGCTTCAAATGATCAATGTGGACCTGCATGATCCTTCTGAACTGAACTTTCACTTCAAAGTTTCCCTCCATTTGAAGTTAATATGCATTAAAAAAATTTCTGACTAAATACAGTCTTAACTGGTAATTTTCTTGTGCAGTTGATCAGACTGGTGAATAATGGGCATAGGGAGGATGGAGTCAAGGTTCCACATGCAGTTTTAACACATGCAATGGAGCTTAAACCTTACATTGAGGAGCCACTGTCAAGTGTTGCAAAGTCAATGAATCTTGTATCTCTTGATCTCCGCCCTCGAATAAGACACGATTTCTTTTTATCAAACAGAGGTGCTGTTGACGAGTACTGGCAAACTCTAGAATATTGTTATGCTGCTACAGATCCAAGGGCAGCTATTCACGCATTTCCTGGATCTGCAGTTCACGAAGTACTCTCTCTCTCTCTCTCTCTCGATCAGACTTAACCTTTTACAAAATATTAGAGTAATTAAATATTAAATCATGCCTGCATCTAACAGCTTAAGCTTTTAGAACAGTTGGCAGTGGTCCCACAAAATTTCATATGGTATCAGAGCAGGAGATCCTGAGTTCAAACCTTTCCAGGCTCCTATTTGTCTCCCCAATTAAATATTCCACGCTTAGTACTAGGCAAAAAGAGACCAGCCTTCATCTAACGGCTTAAGCTTTTAGAACAGTTGGCAGTGGTCCCATAAAATCTCACAACAATAATTTAGAAATATAGAAATTTTTATATATGTCGAAGATTACAACAGCCTATTTATAGGCTTAATGAGATCATTCAATCAAGATACGTACAATCAAAGGAGATATACGCGTAATCTCGAGAGATACATAGAATCAACAGAATAATCAAATGTCTCTAACATAGAAAATTATCATAGATAATTCTTAATTATCTCTATCAATTGTCTTCCGCGTTATTCTTAACTTGGTATTAGAACACGGGGTCCTGAGTTCAAATCTTCCAGGCTTCATTTGCCTTCCTAATTAAATATGTTCACGCTTAAGCTTTTAGGTTGGACTTTCTAACATGGTATCAGAGCCGGTCTTATCCCTTTAGCGAATGTGCGTTCACCTCTCATTAGTCAAATTCCACGTGCCGCTCGTAATTCGGCTTGCGCGTGAGAGGGGGTGTTGAAGTTGTTGTCCCACATCGTTTGACAACGTGTCCTATATGCTCTTTATATTCATATGGTCTCCCTCCACCTATCAGATATGAAGGCGTGATTTAATATTTAATTACTCTAACACAACGGAAATGAAATGCAATGTTTTGGGTTTTTTCCCTTTTCGATGGTCCTTACTATAGACTAGCTTTTGCATAGCAGCTTGCCTTTGTAAGCTACTGGATTCTAGGACATTAAGCATCTCTCAAATGGTCAATACTGTAGCATGGTTGAGTGATCTGGTGATGGGATACTTAAATTTTGCAGGTCTTCTTTTTCCGTTCATGGGCCTCCGTTCGGGTTATGACGGCTGAACAACGTGCTGAACTTCTCAAGCGTATTATGACGGATACCAACGAGAAACTTCCATACCATGAATGTGAGAAGATTGCAAAGGATCTCAATCTTACCTTAGAACAGGTGATTATCCCGTCTGTTTGAAGCTGATTGCCTGTATTAATCATCAACTTTATCTCTGGCTCCACTTATTTATTTGCCTATATGTATGCACACTGGTCTATTTTTCTTTCCAATTTGCCCTGACACGCTTAACACATGAACATCTCTCCGTTCAATTGAACCTCAACAGAAAATTTTCTTACATATTATCTGCATCATAGTTTGTCCATCTCATCAGGTGCTTCGAGTGTATTATGATAGGCGCCAAAAGCGTCTTAATAGATTTCATGGCGTTCGAAATGCTTCCCGCAAACGAAAGAGATCTTCCGAAGAGGTGCTGTCAGAGCATAATGGAATTGGTGTAGTGACCGAACTTGGCCATGGTAACAATGATCTACTATCTGATAGTGCTGAGCAGTTTATTGAAGAGCAGGTTAAATTATTACCTTCATTAGACAAGCTCGAATCTCAACGTCAAAATGATGAACACATTAATTGCTTGGAAGAGCCTGGACCAAATGAAGGAGATGAAGGGTGCTCTTCCAGAACTAGCCAGCATGAGCCTACAGGGACGAGAACAGCACGGCAAAGAAGGTCCTTGTGGTCGGATGAATCAGATAGGTAAGTGGGTACAGAAGAAAGGCTAAGGGTCGTTGGTAGGTTACCACTGCAATCTGTAGTTGACTGTGTGGAAAGCACTGGTTCTTTGTAGAATTGCTTGACTAATTTCCCTACCAGCCGTCAATTATTTTGTGGCAGCTTATCGGACCCGCTAGCAAGATTTTTACTGCCCCAATGACTTTTATTTTCAGACAGTAGTACATAAAAATAGCTCTTCGAACTGGTCCTATTGAAACTGGGTTTATAGAGACAGAAGTTACTCCATTTGTTGCATACATCCAGAGGATAACTCAATTTTGAGTGCTGAATTATTCATTTTGAGTACTTGAGGAAGTGGTTTGGCAAACATAGTAAGTAAAGTTTTGTCAAGCTCATAGATGGACGATCTTGAATTTGCCTTTTCCATAAGTTTTTGTGGATGGCATTACGGATTGGCAGCCTTCTATCGAATTGGTAGCATTGTAATGTTCTCTTCATCTTTGATACTTGTTTTTTTTTTTGGTTAAATCCTTACAATTTCCTTGAATTTTTTCTTTTCGCCATTTTGAATTCACGAGCGTATCTCTTCAGGCATTTGGTCATCCTATATGCAAGAAACCGAGCATTTGTTGGGGCAAAATTTCACAGGACGGATTGGGCTTCTCTTCCTGACCTTCCTGCACCACCAAGTGCCTGTGGCAAAAGAATGGCATCGCTTAACAAAAGTGATGCTTTTAGGAAAGCTTTAATGAGGCTTTGTAACTTGCTTGGTGAACGATATACCAAGCACCTGCAGAAGAATCAAGAAAAGCAATTCAATTGCGGTGACTTTGGACAACTTGTGCGAAGTACAGATGAGCATGGTCGCAGTGCTGATTTCTCTACCATATCTCAAATCACAGAGCATAATGCTTTTGAGGAAGATCAATGGGATGACTTTAGTGCTGAACCCATCAAGACAGTGCTTGAGGAGGTTCTCCAGTGCAAGAGGATGAATAAGTCGGAGGTCTCTAAAAGTGTTGGATCTAGCACTAAGGAATGGTCTAATCTAAATATTGGTGCCCAGCATGTAAGTGGTAGCTTCTTGCTTATGTGTTGTATTTCCTCTGTTAGAGAAAGAAAAATGAGTAGATTAAAAATCTCAACTCAATTGCATATTGAAGTTTCCAGTTGCGTCTCAAACTTTGGGTGACATCTGCCTGTGTGTTAAACTTGCTCCATCATTCATAGATTCCTGTACTTGCTTCAGTTTAGTTTGCTTCTTTTGAAGGATTTGTTCCTACTCATTAACGTCCTTTTTGGTGCATAAGCAATTGTTCCATGTTAGTTTTTGTGCTGTCTGGTGATTTGTTTGCTGTACTTCGGGATAATTTGTTTTACTTGCAGGATTCCCAAGTTTTGGGATATGTTTCTTCTGCTAATACCCACAAGGATATCCAGGAGAAAACTTGTGGCCACAACAAGGGTTTTCTCCGTAGATCTAAGTCCAGCTGCCGTCGTCTTCAACGGAAATTTATGAGGCTTTGGAATGATGGAGGGCATGTCAGTGGACATATCTGTGAATCATTGGCTGTTTCGAATGCCGTAGAGCTGTTCAAGCTCGTCTTTTTGAACTCCTCAACAGCACCCGAAGTGCCAAGTCTCTTGGCAGAATCTCTTCGGCGATATTCCCAACATGATCTTTTTTCAGCCTTTAGTTATCTCAGAGAGAAAAAAATCCTGGTAGATCATTCTTATTAAATAATTCCTAATTATCGCCTACATCATTTCATTATGTTTACTTTTCATATGTTGATTTTCTTGATACATGGTTCTAGTTGCTAAAATGTTACTAATAACATTAGATTACTTAGTTGCTCTCACCGATATCTGCTTGGTGCCATCTATGGACCCTTCACACATTGACTTGGTCTTGGAGATTATTCGTAAACTGTAAACTGTAAACTTTTGCATAGCATGGTTCTGCCTCATCTGGATATCACTTTTTCTGAATATACAATGGATGTGCTTTCCAGTTGTGTAACTAGGTTGAAGGCATCGATCAGTCATGTGCCTCAATTTTGGCATAGGAATCTAGGAACTCATTCGTAGCACCATTGGTCGAGTAACTTCACTTGTATCTGCTATTATGAGCTAGCTTCATTCCCAGAACTAGGGACTGATCTGACAGAATCTTTAGGAACTTTGTTTATGTTGGCTATTCCAGACTATTTAATATCAGTTAACACATCAAATGAATTCAGAAACTGCAGCAGGATCACCATGGTGCCCATGCTTAATTAATTCTTTTAACTTGTTAAGTATCTATCAACCTAAATTCTGCTCTGACTTCTAGCACAGATTGTGCTTGAGGAGGCCATAGGCATTATTTTAAGCTTTGTTTTGGTGATTACAAGATGTTTCTTGTAGTAGCTGCCATTTGATGCTTCAAAGTTCTGGTGCAATAATCTGGAACCAAAATTTTTATGCAGCACATTCATATGAAGTTACATCCTCTTCTTAGCCTGTGGAGTAACTAGATACTGTTGTAACACTCTCACGGGTCATCAAATAGTCCCTTCCCTCTTTCTTCCTTCTACTACATCCCATCTTAAAGAACTTATAAAGATACCCAAAGTGCTTTCTGCAGGAACTGGGGTCAGGTATGTTATGGGTGTATCAACGCCTATTATAGATTAGAGATTCTCTTCATCTTTGGAGAGGAGCTTCTATGTTGGATGTTGCCACAGTGTTTATGTTTTTGTCTAGTTAACTATGATTTGTTGTCTTAGGGTATATCTAAACGACTTTTCTCTCACTTTTTTCCTTTCCCTTTTGTTGTAGCTTTTCAATTGGACTTTTATATGACACCTGAAACCTTGTAAAGCATAAAAATGTTGAGATATAGTCTATTAGAATTGTTAAAACTCAAGATTTGTTTGTTTACAAGTAAAATTCAATTTACTTGTTTTCACATTTTCAAAACTCTGGAGGGAATGCAAGACACAACTTCTTTTAATTCGCCGAGAATTGACCTTTACCTTTTCCTTCTTTTGGCAGACTGGGGGTAGTGGGAGTCAACCATTCACACTTTCTCAGAATTTTTTGCACGACATTTCAAAGTCTATGTTTCCAGCCAACACTGGAAAGAGAGTTGCTAAATTTTCAAAGTGGCTTCATGAAAGGGAAAGTGATCTCGATAACGAAAAGATTGTTCCTACGGATGTTTTGCAATGTGGGGATACCATCTACCTGTTTGCTTTAGTATCTTCAGGTGAATTTTCTCTCTGTCCCTATATGCCAGAGGAAGGTGTTGGAGAAGCTGAAGAGTCGAGAAATTTGAAACGTAGAGCTGATGATAATGAATCTTATGGTGGAAGTAAATATAAGAAACTGAAGTCTACATCAGAATGTGAGGTTGTTTCCCGCAGGGAAAAAGGGTTTCCTGGTATTATGGTATCTATACAACGGGCTACAATGTTAAAGGCTAGCTCTCTGGAGCTGTTCAAGGATGCGGAACTTCGTGCTGGGCACCTGAGTATCCAAAGTAATGATACTCCATGCTCTATGTTACTTCAGACAGAGAGCAATTCATCTAGTTCTGATTGTGCGAAGAAAATAGTCACTTCTGCCAACACTACCAACATTTCAGGGCTTACTAATGGAACAATCTGGGATTCTATGACAAGATATGCATACGAAGTTAATTTTTCCCATACTGCTCTCGAACAGGGAAGTGTCATTAATCCTAATGTCTTCAGAGTTATGTATAGTGCAATTCAAAGAGCTGGTGATCAAGGAATGAGCATGCGAGAAATTTCAGATGTTGTAGACATGCCTGGTATGTTGGTTTTCTTGTTCTTGTCTTGATAATTATCCTTAAAACACTATTTGGTGAAATATGTCTGTAATCTCCTATTGTTTTACTTCATTTTCTGTACCTCCTCAGGGCTAAATACGCCGGAACTTCTTGTTGAAGTGCTGCAGTTGTTTGGCTTGGCATTAAAGGTTTGTTATACTGTTTTACGGCAAATCTGGGACTGTGCATTCCCTTTCAAGAGTTTCTTTAGGCTGTTAAATTTTTAGCAGCAATGTGGCCGGAATTGGTGATTGTTCCTTTGTGTATCTCTTCCTTGGCATCTCCTTCTAATATCTTGTCTGATAATATTTGCCTGACAATGGTAGCAAAGTAGATCAGAGAAGAATTTTGCTGATCTTCTGAGTTACATTTTGGCTGCACATGGATATTCATTTCATAAGTGAACAATCACGTGGGATCTTATTGGGTTGTAAAGAGTTAGTCCCAATTTACGCAATAGAAGATTTTAGTTACCGATATTTCTCTAGGAGACTAGAAGAACCTTGATTTAGAAATAAAAGCTGCAGCCTAAGAAATTGAAGCTGGTGTTCACCCTGTCACAATTGTTGAAGTGTATTGCAAACTATGCACTTCTGATATTCTAATGCTTTTGAACAGGTCAATTCTTTTGACTCTGTCCGTGTTGTTAACTCTCTGTTTCGTTCAAAATATTTCTTGACGTCAATTGCTGGTTCCGGTCGAGACCTAAAAGAACTATCGTCAATGGAGTCATTGATGAGGATCGGAGAAGATCACCTGATTTGTCATCCCAGGAATGATGATCCGGGTGGTACTAATTCCGAGAGAGAAACAATCAGAAATGTTGATCAAATGCATAAAGTTACCATCCTTAATCTTCCTGAAGAAATTGACGTATCTGCAGATGAGGTTCAAAATAGTAATGCACTTGAAGGGCCTGTGGAGGGACAAGTCAATCTACCAAGAGGCACTCTTGAGATTGAATGCTCCAACTTTTCGTCTGGCAGGTTATGTATGCCCATATTGCCTTGGATTAATGGAGACGGAACTGTCAACAGGCTTGTATACAGGGCACTCGTGCGCCGCGTCCTTGGTATTGTGATGTTAAATCCTGGGATATTGGAGGTACAAGCTTTCTTGAAGTTCTTTTCCTCCTTTATCAAATCCTTGCCTTAGTCACTGCAGTTCTTTTTTACTTCAGTCTGCCATTCATTGCGTTGATCCATCTATTGTAACATCAGCACACTTTTAGTGATGATTTAAGTCTTTGCTGTTGCCATATAAGTCTATTTGCTGTCAAGAGTGAAGCGACCAACTTAATCATATTACTACATCATTTTTTTGACCCTTGTAGTTCTAGTGAGATGTTTCTTTTTGGCTTGGAGTTTAGTTGGCAGCTTGTAAGGCAACCTTTATATGAAGTTTGTTGTTGAGACTTTTGTCTTCTCCAATCTGCAGGATGAGATAATTGGCCGATTGGATGTTCTAAACCCTCAGGTATGCGCTGATAAACATTCAAATTAGCCCACAATAAATGTGGAGGTACCTTTTCTGTCTGATGAACCTGCATGGAAAAAAAAAATATTGTATAGAGTTTGAATGATAGTTGGCCCCCTCCAAATTTTGAGAACAATGTCCAAATTTTAATTAAGAGTTGGTAAAAAAGAGATTACCATTTCAACTAGTCTGTCGATATTTTAATGGAATGAGATGCTCATATGACAAATTTGCGAACCATGTAATTAAGAATTGCTGCTTCAGCATTTGTGGGTTATTGCATGCATGGATGCAATTTTATGTGGTCAATGGTCTGTGAGACTATGGTTGACCTTTACTTGTAAATGACGTTTGGCCATTATTCTATGGTAATGTTATCATCTGGATAAACTGTAAGTGCATCTCCTTAGCAGACTCTTTCGTGGACTATAGTTGGGTTGCCTAGAGTCAAAACTATTGATGCGATATGAGTGATCAAATGCATGTTTTATTTCTTAATCGGAGAGATTTCCTGTAGCTTATGTCCTCGGGAAGGCATCTGCCTGATTTAAGAAAAACATCTGGTGCCCCTATTGCCATGTTGAGATTTGCTACTGACATTGTTTTTGTAGCAATTATTGTTCTTGCTTGTACAAAAGTAATTCTTTGAAACCTTTCTGCAGAGCTGTAGAAAATTGTTAGAGCTGATGGTTCTGGACAAACACCTCAATGTCAGGAAGATGCATCAAACTCAAGGCTCTGAGCCTCCTTGTGTAATGAGGTCTCTTCTTGGTGGCCATTTCAGAAAATCGAAGTTCATCTGCCGTGAGCATTTCTTTGCAAATCCAATGAGCGCGTCACTATTATAATGATGTTGTACTCCATTGTATCCATGTAGCTGCCTCCGCTAAAGAGAAAGGAAACAAGATTTAACTGTGGACTCCGCGCAAATGCGTTGCGAGTGTTTGCCATCTTATTTCGTTCTCTCTTTTTGACTTACGTAGATCTTGCACATGTATATAGTGTAGCAGTGTAGCTCTGTGTACTAACGTTCTCTATCTCCGGCAGAGAGACCTTAGCTTTGCTAAGCTGTCTATCCAGATGATGGCTTTCAAGCATGTTATATCGGTTCGTTAAGATTGATGTCGATGTTAGCATAGCAAGTACATATCCATCCTTACCCTTTATTTGTTGCATGTTCATAGTTGATCAGCTGCTATACAATTTCGCGTTTGACCATGCGTATGCCCACAGAACTTGGATCAGTCCACAAGCGAAGTGGTCTCTCAGCTTGAGCATGTTTTTATCCTGGTCCAACTTCAGAGTTGTAGGCTTTGGACGATTGAGCTTTGCTCACTATGAACAAATTGCGGCAAAGGTCTCCCATTTATATTCTCATGTCGAATCGAGTATGCACTATGCAGGTTGCTTTGGCTATGGCTTAACAAGTTAAGACAGGTGCATCAAGCTTGGTGATTTAATAGATGGGTTGGGTCGGTTGTTGATGATGCGATAGGCTGATAGCCGAGATGGGAAGCGATGGTAGGGTAAGGGAACTTTATTATTCTGCTCTACTTTTTCCGCATACTTCTCACATGTCATTTAGTAATTTAAAGATGTTATGGAGCATGTGGATGTGAACGTCGGAGAGGCATTTTGGTAGCCGTTTGGTAGCCGTTTGTAGATACTACAAAAAGACGCTGTCCGAGAAAGGCTTCATTCTGGCAACATGTACTGCGGATTGGACCTCGGAGTAGTTAGTTAGAACTAAGATAGATCGCGAGTGGAGGACTCGCGAATGGAGAAAGTATGAACATATTTGCATGGACACGGTGTGTTCTATACCATAATATTGAACTGTCTGATGAATTAAAACCATTGGTCAAAATCCAATAAATTCGCGTCATGCATCTATCTTACGTCGACCTTTGGACCACTGGCCCATCCCCTTTCTGGGAATCAACAAGTGAGACGGCAAATGCAGTTCTTTCTTGATTCCCCTCTCGTTTTGGCGTTCGACCTCTCCTCCCTTAGCCTCCATCAAAAACCAAAACCTGCAGCAAAACAACCGAATGCCTCTTACTGTCTCACTCATGTCAAGCTTTCTGATTGATGTTTCCGTCCAACCAAAATCGGCACTTAATGAGAAAAATCAAGAGGGCTCTTTGCAATCCCTTAGATTCTGCTTAACTCGGCTCCGCACTCAAATTTGGAAGAAGATAAATTTGCAGAAACCTTGCTTTTCTACGTCACTGTATGTGATTCCCTCAACTCAAATTGTTACGTAATAACGGGTTTTTATCGACAAACCTGTTCGTCGCCTGTCGGTCATACAAAAGTCGAAGGAAAACAAAGGGGAAAAAAAAAAGGTTCTTTAATAGTTACTACTGGTGGATTGTGATGGGGTGAGGGTGTAGCTACAAGATATAATGACAGGTCATTCCATCCATACCAATTCTCTGTTATGAACTGAAGAAAAATGCAATGAACAGAAAGGTAGTAGGAGTCAATTCGAGTTTCTCTCTTTTCATTTTTGTTTTTTTCGTGGATGAGGGTTCATATTTCACTGGGACGCATTCTAAGTGTATACACCATTTATAGTCACTGAACAGTTAGTTAAATATAAACTTTGGTGGTATGATGCTGCTTCTCACCCTTCTCTCCATATGAGACCCCACGAAACCAAACATCTCTCTCTCTCTCTCTCTCTCTCTCTCTCTCTCCACATGTTATTGTCATATGCCTGCCCCGTCCATGGTCATTTAATGCGTCTGATTACAATCATGTCCAGCTTCTAAAATGCCATCTATTTAGAAGCGAGGTACCCACCAAGATTTCCTACACCAGTCTTGTAATCTTTTGAGGGACAAATTTTGTGGAGAGAGAGAGAGAGAGAGAGAGAGAGAGAGAGAGAGCAAAAAATGGTGAGGAGACCATGTTGTGAAAGGAAGGGATGAAAAAAGTAGCTTGGTCTGCTGAAGAAGATGAAATCCTCATCAACTATGTCAAGGTTCATGGTGAAGGCAAGTGGAGAAGTGTTGCTCAGAATGCTGGTACTATACCCTTTTTATTTATTTTTTCCTTTTTAAACATTTTCTCTTCTTTAATTTGATGAATAAAGCGTTTATTTGAGAGTGCTTAGTTGGTAGGAATTCCAATATCTGTCAATGCATGTCCTTTTTGTTTTTTCAAAATATGAGTTTATTTGAGAAAAGTTTATTTATTTCGTAACCTTTTGAATCTTGGGATATTGCTTGGAAGGTTTGAAGAGATGCGCCAAGAGTTGCAGGCTTAGATGGTTGAACTACTTGAGACCCGGCATCAAACGAGGCGACATCACCAAGGACGAAGAAGATCTCATCATCCGGCTCCACCGCCTTCTCGGCAACCGGTCTGCACACCTCGTACATTCTAAAGTAGACTCACTCCACTGTTTCATTACACGATGCGATGGACACAGTGAATCATAACATCTGGAGGTTCTTGTGAAGAGATTGAGTTGTTCATCCAAGCTCTAGAGATTCAGATTGAACTGCTCTGTGCAATGCTTCATTTGCCGACTCTATGGAGTTCCCATAATATAGCGCTTCGCTGTTTAGCCGAACTCGGTGCTTCTAAACATCCCGATCGATAATCCTTCTCGCTCGAAGATTTGTGTTGATACGTGTCTAGGAGATACTTTCATGATTTTGTGGATGCTCCATTCATGTGGTCCACTTGAATTAAACCGCTTAGGGGCTGGGCGAAAATTTGTCCTCCTCATTCATTATTGCCCTAGTCACTGTCAAGAAGACTCAACTATCTTCTAAACTCTTCATAAATTACAGATATAATCAGAAGATTTAAGTCATGATTATTATGTTCTTACGTAATATTCATGCACATGCAGGTGGGTCTTGATTGCGGGGAGGCTTCCAGGACGAACGGACAATGAGATAAAGAATTACTGGAACACCACCCTCGCCAAGAAGTGCGGATCTTTCTCGCCCCGGTCTTGCATGAGAAAATCGAACCACGAAGAGGAAACTTCGCACTCCCGAAATTGCGGGTCGATGAATGGTTTCGATCAGGTTAATGCAGACCAGCCATCCATGGTCGGCATGTGCGGAATTCCTATTCAACCCCAAGAAGAAGAGCACTGCTTGGTGGACAAAAGCACAGGCTTGATGAATTACAGCTGCAGCATTGACAATCAAGGCTTGTTCTCTTCACTTCTGGTCGGAGATGACGGCGACGAGGATCATCTGAGCTTTCTGATGAACATGGACAACGACGAAGATTTCGGTTCACAGTTATTTCCCGATATTAGAACAGTGCGTGAAGATAATAATTCTGACATATTTGGCGGGCTTGACAAGAATAATGTCGTGTCTTCATCTCCTTCTGATGATCAAATAGTCAGGGTTGATACTGAGGTGATGTATGATCAGCAGCCGTCGCTACATGTGGAGCTGAAGAAGCTGGCTTTGTTTCTTGATTTGGAAGATGAATGGAAGGAACCCTGATTTGACAAAAACTAATAATGACAAGGAGTAGCGATCAAGATTGACCCACAAATTGTTGGGCCACCTAGCTTTCACATTCTGAGCATTTCATCAATAATTGTTGTTTGTCTCTCTTCCAATGAAATATAGAAATTCGTATCCTGATTTTGTAATATCTAATGCCGGTATGTAGAAATGATCAAAGCTAGCAGTTCTGAAAATTCACGGTACACTATTGATTCGATTAGATAAAGTTTAGCAAATGATATCTACATACGTGGAAAAAGCTCGGAATTAGAGATATTGTTATCCCAACATGTGATAACTGCCACTATCCTGTATCGATTGAGTTGAAAAGAGATGGGGAAATTATCAAAAAAGTCATAAATTTATTGCACTTATGCCAATTCAGTTATATACCTTTCAATTATGCCAATTTAGTCTTAAACTATTTCACATTTGTTAATTGAGTCCATTCGGCCATTTTTAGCTGGAAATTGCTGATATGGACGTTGGTTGTTTTACGTGGAATTTTTTCTAAAAATAATTTTAGAAACCTTTTGAAACTTTTATTAATTTTTTGCTTTCTCTCTTTTCTTTCTTCTTTTTTTCCTTCTTCCTCCGCGAGTCGCCAGGCGAGGACTGACCTCACCAGAGACCTTGGTGGTATATGGTAAGAGTCAACCTCGTCGGCCTCAGGCGACCTTGCCCTTGCAAGGGCGAACCTTGCTCGGCGGGCGAGGTTGGCTCTCACCAGCCATTGAGGAGGCTCGGCAACTGGGGGAGGACGAAAGAAAAAAAAAAGAATGGAAAAGAAAAGAGAAAAAGAAAAGAAAAAGAAAAAGAATATAAAAGTAAAAAATCGACGCCAATCAAAATTGGCCGAATGAACTTAATTGACAAAATTTGAAAATATTTAGGAATGAATTAATACAATTGAAAGGTTTAAGATTGAATTGGCACAACTGCAACAGGTTTAAGACTTTTTTGGTAATTTCCTCGAAAAGTGATGCATTTATAACATGTATTCTCAGGGACAACGTTCGACCAAAAAAAAAATAAAAAATCTCAGGGACAACGGGGGGAGAGAGAGAGAGTTTTGGTGGATTAAATTTTCTATTATAATACTATAATTAATGAATAGAAGTGTAGTCGGGGATGCTTTGGATGATGATAGGAGATGCGGTCAAGGTGTGACCAACAAAACAATCCCTCCATTTCTCATCATCTCAACCAATTTTTTTCCCCTTCACCGCCAAAGATATATTAAAAAAAGGGGAGCGTTTCTTTATGAGACACGTAAACAAAGGTGGAGCACAAATCCACAAATCAATTCATCGTGTCTATACGTATATATGCTCGTGTGTCGTGTATCATGTTGTATATTGTTATAAATAATGTGGTTCCTAAATAAAGTAAAAAAGTTTGAAGGAGTAATCCGGGCGAGGGCGTCGCGGATCCACGTAACCCACGCCTGTTGGCCGAGGAGGGCCGCGACGCCCTCGCCTTTGGATGGCGAGGGTTGACCGGTGACCTCGCCAGTCCAGCGTTAGGAAAAAAACAAAAAAAAAGAGAAAAAAAGAAAAGAAAGAATAATAAAATATTAAAAAGCCTAAAAAGTTGTTCAGATCTGCGCTGGCCAAGTCATTAAAGATGGTCAGCGCTGATTAGACCGCAACGTTAGCAATTTTCGATCAAAATTTGTCGGAAGGACAAAATTGGCGAATCGTCAAAAGGTTCCGGACTGAATTGACAAATAGTCAAAAGATAAATTGAAAGGTTGATGACTAGTCGGTACAAGTGCAGTAAATTTATGACTTTTTTTTAATAATTTTCCTCTTTTAATCTATTTATGACTTTATTCCAGTTGGAAACTACACACACAAATTGGTCCTTCATGATTTACACCGTTCAGATTTACGTTCACGTTTGCTTCCAATGACGATTAAAAATATACTTCGTTTATTATGCGCAAAATGTATGATTTGGAAGATATTTTCCTAAAAAAATCACTTGAGATAATTGATTAATGAATTTTTTCCATTATCGACAACAAATTATGTGTAAATATTTTCATTGCCGATAAACTATTTATCATTCATGTATCTTTATAAGTGATACAATTAATCATTTCTAGGAAAATATTTTTCAAATCGTTCACTCTTCGTAAAACAAACACTACCTTAGATTAAGAAATTTAGCAGCAAAAATAAAATAAAAAAAAGAACACAAATTGTTTTTGGCCCGATTGATCAATTTGCATGGTCATCTGATCGCACAACTTTTTTATGTGTTAGGATTCGGCGCACAATCAAGTCGAAGTAAAATGCAAAGCGAGAAAGAGAAATCGAGACACGAGATTTTATCTTGGTTTACGATTTAAGCCCGTAATTTTTATTAGTAGTTTGGGCTTGGGCTAATGAATAAATACTGCTATATATACTTTTTTTCGCTAATAATTGAGTGATGTAACGAGCGAGACCCACGCATGGGAGTATGAACCACACCCCAACATTATGCAAGATAAAATGTAGCAATTCTGTCATAACTTGTGGGAAGAGCAATCCGAAATGATATCGTAAGAGATCCGCTACAGAACGAGTACGTTTATTTTTCAAATGATTCATATCTTCAAGTGTACCCATTCCGAATTTCGTTCCAATCAAATGATTCGCAGCTGCCTTTATATCTCTCGATAATAAAAATGTATTGTTCTGAGGTATATCGAGATCTAGTCTCCAATTCATATTCCATCGACCAATCCTTTCTAATTCGCATCTTTGTCGAAAGAATTTCTTTTATAATTCCTTACATAAGGATTAATAAAATACCGGATCTCCGCCTACACAAGCAAATTGTTGATAAAACTCAACTCACGAAACTAAGATAAAATCTCACGGAGAACTCTTCCAAATTTTCTCTCTAATGGCTAACACACTAATCTCTCTATTAAGTCTGGCTAACATCAACTAAGAAATCTAGAAGACCTAAATGTATAAGAAAAACCAAAAATACTCCGAGATAGAGAAAATCCGCGGAATTCCTGTTCTTCCCCAAGAAGAAAAGCACTGTTTGGTGGAGAAAAGCATAGGCTTGATCAGTAACAGCTGCAGCATTCACAATCAAGTCATGTTTTCTTCACCTCTGGGCCGAGATGAAGGCTATGAGGATCATCTGAGCTTTCTGATAAGCATCGACATCGATAAGGATTTCATAATGGGAGTTACCGGGTCGGATTCACAGTTATTTCCCGGCAATAGTACGGCTCACCAAGATAAGAATTATGACATATTTGGTGGGTTGAAACTGAAACTGAAACTGAGGTGATGTGTGATCAGCAACCATGGCTACATGTGGAGCTGAAGAAGCTGGCTTCGTTTCTTGATTTGGAAGATGGATGAAGGGTACACAGACTTCACAAAAAATAGATAAATTGAAGTAGTTGCAGTAAAGATTGACCGACAAATTGTTGGGTCACCTAACTTTTACCTTGTAAGCATTTGATCAATGATTGTCGTTGTCTCTCTTCGAATAAAATGTCGAAATTTGTATCCTGCTTTTGATCAAGTCGTCTGCTTTTGTCGAAATTTGCATAACATGTAATATAGAAACCATCAAAGCTAACAACTTTGAAAATTCAAGGTTGCCAACTGATTCGATTAGACAAAGTTTAGGATGATACCTACATAATTGGAATAGCTCGGAACTACAAATATTGTAATCCTAATGTCTGAATTATTGCCATTATCCCGTATAGTTTGAGGTGGAAAGTGATGCGTTTGTACACAATCAAATAAAATGCAGCGTCGTATTGGAACACTTAACATCTGTCAGTAGGCCCTCTAGTAGATTAAAAAGAAGGCTCGTCCTCAATTCGAGCCCTAGATCTCAAGCTTGTCCCCTTCGCCTTCTCATTCTCAGTGACAATGGAGAGAGAGAGCCTTCTATTTTCTTGCATGAAACCTCTTTTTCTCGATCAATTATGTACCGCCTGTTATAATCGAGTCCTAAACTTTTCGATCACGACATTGATGTATTTTTCATATAGCAATCTATTCGTTTCTCATGCAACCGAATGATGTCCCTACGTACGTCTCGACATAGAAACAGGCAGCGTTTCTTTAGGAGACAAGGACAACTTCAGAGGTGGAGCCCTAGAACACAGGGCCACACATTAACTCATCCAATGTCTTTATTTCAGGAGTGGGTATGTGCTCATGACTATAATGCAACTTGCATTGGAGTAGATCAAGTATTGGCAAACAAACAAAAGAAATGTTAGAGAAAGAGTGGCCAAACAGAAAAGAATAAAAGATTGTCACTTCTTGCATTTATAAGCAGTTATGTCGGGTAGTATACTTTATCTTGTCACTTTTTTATGTGGTTCTTGAATAAAGCCATGTTTTTGGACCTGAGCATGTCCTTAAAAGGCTTAACGGAAAGTTGAAAGCTTGCTTTCGTAAGACTTTCTGATACTTCCCTCGTACCAAAGCAACAAACAATAATATTATAGGAATTGCGGGGCTTAGGGATCGGTCTCGGACCGACTTTAAATAAGTAGTAATTTGGAAGAAGATGGATAGATAGCAACCATTGAAACTCGGTCGCGACCAGGAGAGAACAAGTGTTCTATTTGATATTGATAAGAAGTACGTGGAGAATGTTGCATGAAGCTAGCTAGGGTTTGCTGTACAAGAACACAAAAACAGAAATAGGAAACATAGATATTCGTTGTCATGTTTTTTTTTTTTTTTTTGGCCGAGTCGTTGTCATGTTCTAAAGGTGACTTCTCTAGAGCGTTGTGTTATTTTAGGCAGAGAGATATTGGCATACAATTTCATAGCATGTTCATGAGGATAATTTATAGTATAATCAATGGCTTAATAGAATAATGTACGAGATCCGAATTGATGAAGCCAATCTCGTATGGCAATGTTCCCATTTTCCTGGGAAATTACATGTATAAAATGGTCCTTTTTATGATTTACATCGTCTAGATTTGCGCTCAAGTTTTACTTCCTTGTCAAATTGTTAATGAGGATAGAAAATCTACTCGAGTTAATAATGTAGCCCGATTGATTAATTTGTAGTGGTATGACATGGTCATTTTGCATAGTCATCTTATCCCACAACTATTTTATGTAAGATAAGATGTAGCTATTTTATCAGAACTAAGAATTCTAAAACACTTAAAAAAATGTATAGGAAATACTCAAAAATATATTGTACATAGAGAAAATTCGATATCTGCTAATTTCCTAATTTGTCTCAAACTCAATGTACACAATTCACGCTTAAGAACTTAAACTGAAAAATTACCAAAAAAGCCATAAACCTATTGCAGTTGTGCCAATTCAGTTCTAATTTTTTTTTTTTGCCAATTGAGTCCTAAATTTTTTGCAATTGTGCCAATTCAGTCCATTTGACCGGCGGGCGCTGACGTGGATAACTTTTAATAATATTTAATCTTTTTTAAAATTTAAAATTATTACTTTTATTTTTTGGTAATTTTTTTCTGTCTTTTTTCTTTACTTTTTTTTTTGGGCTGCCACCGGCCTCCTGCCGCCGGCCTGCAACAGGAGCACCTACCACATTATATGAACCATTTCTTGAATTTTTATTTTGGAACAAGTTGTGCATTTTTTTCTATCTTTTAACTTGGGAAAATTTAAAAATAGGACCCCAAGTGTTCTCATTTTTTCAAATAAGGGCATGAAGTGAACTTTGTTTCAAATAAGGGCCTAAAGTGCCATCATTGTCTTAAAGAAGGGCCTGAAGTGGCTATAATTGTTTCAAATAAGAGCCCGACCTCGTCGGCAGGCCAATCGGTCAAGGGCATTTTTGTCAAAATATAAATTTATTCTAATTTTTTGTTAAATTAAATTAAAAACAAAAACAAAAAGTAAAAAAAAAAAGAGAGGAAAAATCAGGCGAGAGGGACCTCCCGCCTGTGGCCGCCGCCCCACAGCTGGTGGGGGGCGGTGATGGCCCTCGAGGTTGCAGGAGCCTCGGCGAGGGCCGGAACCCTCTCCCAGATCTGGGCGAGGGTCGGTGGTCCTCGCCCATGTCTGGTTGAGGGCCGAGGCCATCGGCCGGGACTGGGGTAGACGACGGGGGCCGTCTACCCCGGTCCCTCGCCGAGGCGTCGGCGACCCTGAGGGCCATCGCCGCCGCCCCACCGGCTGTGGGGCAGCGACCACAGGCAGGAGGTCAGTCCTCCCGCCTGTGTTTTTTTTTTTTTTTTTCAAAATCTCTTAAAAAATAGAAAAAGGAAAAATAAAATAAAATAGTAAATGACCAAAATGCCTCTAACTAAAATGACTCGGGCCCTTTTTTCAGACTAATATAGTCACTTCAGGCCCCTCTTTGACACAATGAGGGCACTTCAAGCCCTTATTCCAAACAATGTCTACTTCAGACCCTTATTTGAGAAAATAAGGACACTTGAGGTCCTTATTTGAAAATTTCCTTTTTAACTTTGATAAGATTTGAAACTTATTCCACCAGTCCCCTCTTTTCAACTCGATGGGATGGATCCCCATAACCTTCTGGCATGATACTCAGTGTTTGCCAGGATTGGCCGGGTCCAATTGGAGTTATTGATCTCCAAATCTTTAAAATTTTCATTTTTGCTGCTGATTCAAAATAAATGAATTTGACCAAAGAAGGAACTTTTCCACCAACTTTCCCAATTGACAATTAATCACGGAATTTTTGCTAAGATGTTGTTCCCCGGGACCACATTATGTTAACTGAGACTCGGGATCGCGCACATTTGTAATAAATGCTAGCATTCCCTGTATTTGTAGTGGGGGCCAAAGTCAGGCAAATTATTGCTTTAATTGCTTGGGGCCAGCATCGTGAAAAATCAAAAAGCATTTTTTTTTTTATGAGCTGTCCAAATTTTTTACTCCAAGCTTAGTTTTATTTAACTGAGGTAGTGTTCGTAATTTGTAACCCATCAATAAAAAGTATTGTGAATTTACTTAATCGGTGATGTTCATACTTTATCAAGGGTGTAGGTAAACGTGCGACATTTTGATTTGTTTACTTGAAATCATACGATTTAACTTAAATAGAGTGTAGAAATAGTCCCGCCTTTAAAGAGATTAATGTAGTCCTAATTGCATACGTACTTTATCAGTTTTGCACATCGTGTTAATATTGGTAGCGACATGAACTTTTTTTTTTTTGCTCTCTAATTTTCAAAATCTGCTTAATTTTATCAACATCATTTGCACTTTTCTTACATGAATTGCCACGTCAAGGTTATTGGCCAAAATTATGGCGTGGATTGCCACATTTTTTTTTCGAAGTCAAGCAAATCTTTGGTTTACCTTTTTGGACTTTGTTAGCATAACAGTATTTGGGTGACTGTGAAAATAACAGTAGGTTGTGAGCCACAAAATCTTGACAGAGTGGACCCCACAATTATTTTCAAATAATTTTTATTTATTTTTTATGGCCCAAAATAGACGATTAGCATAATAGTCACCCAAAGACTGATATATAATCAGTTCCCTAATTTTTTTTTCCTTTCCTTTTATTCCAACATAACGAGAGAAAGAGAGATATCACGTGAAAGCTGAATGTAAGCCACGTGGACGCCAACGTGGACAAATCAAAAGTTAAGTCATAAATTATGAAAATATCAGCTGACGATATCAGAAATTTTAACGAAAGGACAACATTGAGAAAAATAGCATAAGGTTGCTACATTTTTCAGGCTCAGAGTATGAAAATGCAATCATAGTGATATAAAAGGCCTCTTTAATTGACTATCTCTTTCTTTTCCTCTTGATAAGCAACTAAACATTTAACGCTATCGAAAGCAACGTGAAAATTACTTTCATAGAATGAAATTATGTTTCTTAATATAATTTAAAGGTTCTAGCACAGAATTTTTAAGAGGTGGAAATAATAAAAATATCGACGTCTTTAGTTAGTTGAAAGGAAGTAAAGAACATGAGATAAGTCAAAAACACTAAAAATACAAGCTAAATTTCAATGGTATTTGTCGAGGGTACAGCTCAAAATAGATCATGCCTCTGGATCATTGACTGGAAGAGAAGAACGTAGAGGAATAACAAGATCACCACAAAGATCGTGGCCAACTTTAGTCGGTCAATCCAAATGTCCTTTTAATATAATATTTGTCTATTTATTGCATGTGCATGTGTGTGAATTGACCATTGATTAGGGTTCAGCTGGGTTCTACGTGACTAAGAAAAGAACCACGTTCCGTCACTGATTCCCGAAATCTGTGTGAATCAATGCCTTCTGTGGAATTCCTTCAGAGGCAGCCGACCAACCAGAGTCCCATTCATACTGTAAACCCTAGATTTAAGACGATATAACTTCACGAAAAGTGCTCTGGACAGAGAAGAATTCTCCCACTGTTGGGATGCTAACTTAAGTACTTCCGTTGGGAATTACTAAAAAAATCTTAAATTTATTGTAATTGTACCAATTCAGTCATAAACTTTTTTTTTTTTGCCGATTTAGTTCTAAACCTTTTGTAATTGTGCTAATTCAGTCCATCCGACCAATTTTGGCATGCTGGCGCTGATGTGGACGTCGGCCAGCCGGCGACCTAATATTTTAATATTTTTTTGAATTTTTGAATATTTTATTTTATTTTATTTTTTTATTTTTTTTTATTTTCTCTGTCATCTCCTTCCTGGCGGCCGGCCAAAGGGGACGCTGGACTTGTAGAGGTCGGCCTCACTAGGGGTCGGCGAGGTCAAGCCTCTCCTAGCCATAGTGGGGCTCGACCTTGCTAGATCTGGGCTGGCGAGGCTCGGCCACGCATTGGCTGGGCGAGGTCATCCTCGCCGTCCCCTGGTGAGGCCGACCTCACCAGGCCGGTCGTCCCTTCTGGTCGGCCAGAGGAAGGAGTTGACAGCGAAAACAAAGTAAAAGAAAAAATAAATAAATAATTGAAAAAATATTAAAATATTAGGTTGCCGGCTGGCCAGTGTTCACGTCAGCGCCGGCCGGCCATAATTAGCAAGATGGACTAAAATGGCACGATTACAAAAGGTTTAGGACTGAATCGGCCAAAAAAATAAATTAGGACTGAATTGGCACAATTGCAATAAGTTTATGACTTTTTTGGTAATTTTCCCTACTTGTGTCTATACAAAGCTAGCTTAGGTACGACCAATGTACATGACTAGTGTATTAGGCGCGAAGAACAACAAAAAAGAAAATCTGAAGATCTTAACAATGGTCCGTTGTGTTCGAGCTTTTCGTATTTTAGGGTTCAACTGCGCTATATGACAGATGACAAACCATACATTCTTCAAATCTCCAAAGGACCACTCATATAAATTTAGAGCTATTTAGAAGCAACCTACTCGCCAAAAAAGTTCTGCAACCCGTATGTGATTTCTCTCTGTGCGTTATCAGAAATCGTATGGAGGGAAATCAATAACAGTGGAGCACCAAAAAGTTTCTGGAGAGAGAGAGAGAGACCAAGGAAAGAAAAAAAAAATGGTGAGAAGTCCATGTTGTGCTAAGGTAGGGATCAACAAGGGAGCTTGGTCTTCCCAAGAGGATGAAATCCTCATTGACTATGTCAGGACTCATGGAGAAGGCAAGTGGAGAAAAGTTGCCCAGAATGCAGGTACTCTGATAAATCACATGTTATGTTTGAGGTTGTTCAATCGATGACTTTCACAAGTGAAAGCATTACAGTTCGTGTATCGCCCGCGTTTTATTCGTCTTTCATGATCTTCTTTTTCCTTTCGCTTTTGTTGGTCGAAAAGGTTTGAACAGATGGGCCAAGAGCTGCAGGCTTAGGTGGTTGAACTACCTAAGGCCCAGCATCAAACGACGTGACATAGCAAAGGATGAAGAAGATCTCATTATTAAACTCCATCGTCTTCTCGGCAACAGGTACAACTTCGAATCTTGCATGTCATGTGGAAAATAGTAAATGAAAACTATCATTTGTGTGCGTGTTCGGCTAGTTGACATGATCAAGTCGATTATCTAATCGTGGTTAGGATCCAAAGATGCCTCTGCATATGTAGGACTTCCATCATAGTGCATTCATTCTAGTTAAAATTTTAGGATAATGTGAAGTGTATTGTATGTTATATGTGTGATTAGGTCATAAAAATAACTTCAATTATATATACTCGTGATTCTTTAGGATCAATCCACGCTCATGATAACAACTTATAAGTCGTATAATGTAAAAGCATTACAAAGCAATGCACATCATCCTCCAAGGAGGTTCATTAGGGTTTGGTGGTTTCGTGATACTATTTATCTGATCCACGATCGTTTGTCCCCGTTGAGCAAGGGCAGTCCGGTTAGGAGCACGACCCTACAAGTTGTGGTCCTTCTTAGTGCCTTCTTGGCCGAACTCATGCACTATTTAATTTGCTCATGTATATAAGGTGCATGAGATAGGGTTCTTGGTGAAGATTCTTTGCTCGATTATGTCCATGCATGTGGTCCTCCGACCTTAAACCTCCTCTAGCTAGCTCAATGCATAAAAATTATATCATTCAAGTCACTTTCCGAAGTCCTGCCACCGAACTATTTTCTATAAGCCGTCGATCACGATCTAACCAGAAGAGATTAATCAAGCCTACAGTCTTCACGATCTGATGGAGTTGTGTCCTAGTGCTGCTGTTTATCTTCTGTCGTTTTAGCTTTTGATTGTTCAGTCAAGTTTGTTTGTTAGGCTGTTGGTTTGTTGGCTATTTTCTAGGAAGTAGAATAAGTTTGTTGGCTATTTTCTAGGAAGAAGAATAAGTTTGTTTTGCACATTTGCTGCTTTCTAGGGAGTGAAAGATTTCTATTTTTTTTTTGTACTTGATAGTTCTTTTCCGCAATGAAGTTTTTTTTATGCTTTTCATTTTATCTCTCCCTGTAAAAATAGGAAGCTTGCGTGAATTAAGCTGAACCTATCAGCTTTAACAATGGTATCAGAGCCTCTGTGGGATCTTAAGGGGACTGTGAAGTGAGGGTAAGTGAGTGTGAAGAGTGCCCTTTATCTGCAAAGAAAAAGCTAATGGAGGCTGGGTCAAGTGGATTCTCTGAAATGGCCACTCTAGTCTTTACTGGGGAAAATTATCGAGCTTGGGCTGTCAAGATGACAGCATTCTTGGAGGGTCATGATCTATGGGAGGCTGTGGAGAATGATTATGAGGTTGCTCCACTACCAAACAATCCGACCATGAATCAGATAAAGTACCATAAGGAGAAAACCACAAGGAAGGCCAAGGCAAAGTCTTGCCTATATGCTACTGTGTCACCCCCTATCTTCACAAGGATCATGAGATGTGATTCTGCAAAGGCAATATGGGATTCCTTGAAGGATGAATACGAGGGAGATGAGAAGATTAGAAGCATGAAGGTGCTTAATCTCTTGAGGGAGTTTGAGAGACAACAAATGAAGGATTCAGAGTCTGTGAAGGAGTACTCTGATAGGCTAATTGATATAGCTGAAAAGATCAGAATCTTAGGAACTGACTTGAAGAATGAAAGGCTGATTCAGAAGATCCTAGTGTCTCTTCTAGAGAAGTTTGAAGCCACTATAGCTTCTTTGGAAAATACAAGAGACTTAGCTGACATAAAGCTTGCATAATTGTTAAGTGCCCTGCAGGCACAAGAGCATAGAAGATTGATGAGAAGAGAAGAGCCTGTAGAGGGTTGTCGCAACCCGAAAGAAGATCCCCCTTTTTAGGGATCGAATCGAGGCTAATGGATTGTCGGGCCCTTACTTTCTGATGGGGGCTTCGGCGCAGGCCCTCCCAGGCCCATACCAAATCGCGGCGGGAGTTTATCGGCTTCGACCTTGGTGTGGTCGGGTGATATGTGCTATGTGTGCATGCAATTAGAGTCGCCACCGGTCTTTCTTGGGAGGTAGACCGGATACCTCACCAAGCGATTGGGAGAGATCGCTCGGTCCTACGCAACCAGAGATTCTAGGGCGGGGGATTTGGTTACCCTAGCTTAAGCTAGAGTCCTTTCGGTTACCGTTCGGAATTGATTATTATCTAACTTGTGAGCACGCGAGGTTTTATCAATTTGACTCCTAATCATGTTCTTGTCAGTCGCTAAGTGTTCATGCAAAATGGTCTTGCGGGGTTCGTTTCATGGCATTCTAATTTTTTTTTATTTTTTTATCAAAACGAATTAAAATCAACCGAAGCATTCAAAAGGGAATATAGAGGAAGCATAAGAAAAGCTACGCTAAGGCGGTAAATAAAAACCCGCGGCCCTCGGGTATTTAGGTACAAGGCCGGAATACAAAACCCGAGACAGGATCGGGTGTACAATAATAAGACCGGATTGGACATCGGTCTTCCTCCAATGCGGGATAAAAGTAAATTGATGTTGGCCATGTTGAAAAACGCAATAAAAGATCAATTTTGACCTTTCCACGATTTTTTGATTTTTTGATTTTTTTTTTTGCGGACCGGGCGAAACAAGCCCGGAGATACTGAAAACGAATTGCACGAAGTTTCGGCGAAAGTCTCACTCAAAATCTCTGGTTTCGCTCATTTTCCAAAAAATTTTGGTTTGGAAAAGTTGACTCTCGGGGTGTTTTCAAGAGTGATTATCTTAGTACTCAAATCAAATAGGGGGAAAGAGATCATACCGCAAGAAATTAGGTATGATCAGGTTTCCAAAACAAGCAACGGCTCGGGAAATGGTCAACCGAGCACGTCGTAATGGCATCGGGAAAATGGCTTGCTGGAAAGCAACACTTAGCCGAAATCCCAGGCTCTCACTTTGCAGTTCACCGAGCCAAATTTGAGAGTAATTATCTCGGAAAAGCAAATTAATCAGGGGAAACCGATCATACCACGTGAAACTAGGTATGATCTAGTTTCCAAAATGATCAACGGCTCGGGAATTGATCGAACGAGCGCACCGTGATGGTGTCGTGAATGTGCTTGGTGCACAACCAACACTTAAAAAAAAAAAACGAACCCCTCACTTTGCAGCTCACTGAGGTGATTTTCGGGGATCGTAACTTGATCCACCGAGACAACCAAATCAAACCCAAAGTATCAACATGAAGAGCTACACACAGAGAGCATGTTAGACCAAATAACGACTCAAAAAGCTCCTGAAATAACCAAGGAAGTGACCCCGAAGTAGCAGGTCTGGAACGATTCAAACACTTAGAAAATATTCCGACCCAGGAACCCAGTTCACGGGAGCATATTCTCGGACGTTTTTCTTGCTCTCCGATCATCACCGATGAGCGAAACAAACACCGACGTGAAGATCTACATACAAGGAATAATATCAAACAAACATAATGCTCAAAACACATAAGGTGAGAGAGAAAACCGACCCCAAAGCGGGAGGGTCGCATTATTTTTCCAGAAATCTGGGCTTAAACTGGGCCAGCATGGGGTATTCTCGACCACATAAATTTCCCCAAAGATCGAAATGAGAGCAAATGAGCTCAACCACGCGTTCTTCTATGAACCAGGAACACAATAAATCAAGAATCGTCCAAAAGTACTCAGATTAAGATAATGAAAAATGAGCACGAAACAGGCAATTTGGACTGAGTCCAACACTTAAGCAAAATTTTCAGATTCGGGTCAGACCGACAAGGCAACTTCAAACGGGCATAACTTACACCTCGATCGTAACCACGGGCCACATGACATATCAAAATGAAGAGCTACATACGTAGAATTCATTTGCACAAATAAATACCAGAATATCTTGCAAGAAGTGTACGAAAAGTATGCTCAAAGTCGGGGGTTTGAACCAGCCGAGGCATTTTATCGAACAGGTTATGTGCGTCGTTGAAAACGTGTACCCGGGGTATTATGAACGAAACTAAAGCATGAGAACACTATAAGGAGGCCACATAAGCGTGAAACAACGATATGGGGTGGTCAGTTTGGCCCCGTTCGACCCGAAAGTCGAACGGAGCCAAACCGGCGAAAACCGAGCACCAAAAACAGGGGCCTCGGATTCAAACCTGTTCAGTGTGTAAGACAGCGATGGCGGCGGTCGGAAGGGCTCGAAGGTGGTCCGAGGACCTCGGTGGACGGTGGTAGTGCTTCGCCCGGGTTGTGGACCGCTCAAGTTCTCTCCTCTCGGTCTCAAACTCCCTCTCGGTTTCTCTTTTTTCTCTCTAAGCTCCTTCCAAAAAAACTGCCCCTCTCATTCTCTTCCTCTTCTAATTTCTCCACTAACTCCATCTTCCTTTCTCTATCCCCCATTCTCCATCTTCCTCTCTCTATCTCCCATTCTCTATCTCCTCTTCTCCATCTTCATTTCTCTATCCCCCATTCTCCATCTTCCTCTCTCTATCTCCCATTCTCTATCTCCTCTTCTAATTTCTCCACTAACTCCATCTTTTGGTTATTTACAAAGTAGTCCCTCAAGTTTTAAATATTTGCACTTTAGTCCTTGAGGTTTTACGTGTTTGCAATTCAATCCCTGAGGAAAATATTTCTTTTTCCGATTAAGTCCGGGCCTTCAAAAGATAAATCCTTCGTCGAAGTTCGTGTTTGGTCTAGTCGCCTGTCATTTTAAGACTCGGATATTCCGTCGTTAATCTGAATGCGATGCATGAATAAATATGAAAAATTACATGATTATTTTTTGCAAGAACTAAAATTAGTTCTAATTTTTTATGGAAAAATGACTAGAAAGGTTAGTCAGAATTTAGGTGTCAACAGGGGTGCACTACAAGCTAAAGTGAAGTTCAATGATAGAGGCAAAGGAAAGAAATGGAATCAGTCAAAAGGGAATGTAGGTGATTCCAAGTTTACAGCAAAAGAAGGAAGTTCTAATGGGCCTGGCAACTAGAAGAAGAACAAGAAGCCTTGTCAACACTGTGGTGGAACTAATCACCAGTCCTTTAGATGCTGGAGGAAGCCTGATGCTAAATGCAGAAGATGTCACAAGATTGGTCACATGGAAGCCATCTGCAAGGAGAACAACAATCAGCAAGTAGGAGAAGCACAGATAGCAGTGAATGATACTGAGGAAGAACACTTGTTTGTAGCTTCCTATTCTAGTGCTCCTGTTGAGAATGATGCATGGCTGGTGGATAGTGGTTGTACCAATCATATGACTGGCAATTTGAAGCTGTTTAGAAGTCTAGACAGGTCAGTCAAGTCCAAAGTCAGAATTGGCAATGGACAGTATATTGAAGTGCAAGGGAAGGGTACAGTGGCCATTGAAGGAAATCAGGAGTTGAAGCTGATCAGTGATGTTCTCTTTGTGCCAAAAATTGACCAGAATCTGTTAAGTGTTGGCCAATTAGTCGAGAGGGGCTATAAGGAGAAGTTTGAAGGGAAGGAATGTCTTATTGATAATGCAGATAACAAGGGAGTGCTGAGAATGCCAATGAAGGACAAGAGCTTTCTGTTCAAGCCACAGCAGATGCAACAAATGGCTTTGAAGTGCAAAGAAGAAAATGTAGAGCTTTGGCATAAAAGGCTTGGGCATGTTCACAGAAAGAACATGATGTTTATGTAGAAGCATAGCTTGGCAAATGACTTGCCGAGTCTGGAGGAGGAATTTCCACAGTGCATAACTTGTCTTCTTGGCAAGCAAGCCAGATTTCCTTTCAAAGGAGGAGGCTGGAGAGCAAGTGAGAAGTTGCAATTAGTACACACAGACTTATGTGGACCTATGTCTGAGTCATCTCTAAATGGTAGCAAGTATTTCATTACTTTCACAGATGACATGACTAGGATGAGTTGGATTTACCTTCTGCAAGCCAAGTCTGAAGTTGCTGATGTGTTTGTGAAATTCAAAACCTTAGCCGAGAATCAGAGTGGGAAGAAAATCCAAATGCTCAGGTCTGATAATGGTTCTGAGTATACTACTCACAAATTTAAGTTAAACTGTGAGCAAGCAGGCATTGTGCAGCAGTTCACTGCTCCCTATTCACCTCAACAGAATGGGGTCAGTGAGAGGAAAAACAGAAGCATTATGGAGATGGCCAGATGTATGATACGGGAGAAGATGTTACCTAAAAAGTTCTGGGCTGAGGCAGCTAGTATTGCAGTGTTCTTGTTGAACAGATTGCCCACAAAGGCCTTAGAGAGGTCAACACCTTTTGAAGTCTGGTATGGTGTGTTAAACCTTCTGTAAAAAATTTGAAGGTTTTTGGATGTTTGTGTTATATGCATGTTCCTCAGGTCAAGAGGGACAAGCTGGATCAAAGATCTGAGCCTGGAGTCTTCATTGGGTACAGTCACCAATCAAAGGCTTACAGGATTTTTCAGCCTATGACAAGAAAGGTGACTGTGAGCAGAGATGTTATTTTTCTAGAGGAAGAAGAGTGGAATTGGATGGAAGAAAAGAGTGCAGGACAGCAGAAATCTGTAGAACAACAACCTGCAAAAATTGTACAGGTTGATGAAGTTGTGGATGGATTGGAAGATACTATGGATGATCTGCCAGCTCGAGGCACAAGGTCACTTGCTGAAATTTATTAAAGAAGCAATGTGATAGTGCTTGAGCCACCTAACTTTGTGGAAGCTAAGGAGGATCAGAGGTGGATTGCCGCAATGCAGGAGGAGTTGGCAATGATTCAGAAAAACCACACATGGGAGCTTATTGACAGACCATCTGATAAGAATGTGATTGGGGTTAAGTGGGTGTTTACAACAAAACTTAACTTTGATGGTTCTATCAACAAACACAAAGCTAGACTGGTTGTGAAAGGCTATGCTCAGATATGGGGAGTAGACTATTCTGAGACTTTTGCTCCTGTTGCAAGACTTGATACAATCAGGCTACTATTAGCTGTTGCAGCAGAGAATGGGTGGCCTATATTTCAATTAGATGTCAAGTCTGCATTTCTAAATGGAGAGCTCGAGGAGGAGATTTTTGTTGAACAACCTGAAGGCTTCAATATCAAAGGGCAAAAAGAGAAGGTATACAAACTGAGGAAAGCTTTATATGGACTGAAGCAGGCTCCAAGAGCTTGGTATGGGAAGATAGACAGATATTTGCAGGATCTTGGCTTTGTAAGATGCTTGAGTGAGTTCACTCTTTATGTCAAGAGGGTGAATCACAGTGTTGTCATTCTGTCACTCTATGTAGATGATTTGTTGGTGACAGGGAATGATGAGGAACTGATAGAGAGAGTGAAGCAAGGTTTGTTTGCAGGTTTTGAGATGTCAGACTTGGGAAAGATGGCTTATTTTCTGGGTCTAGAAGTCAAACAAGCTTCACATGAGATCTTCATCTGCCAAAAGAAATACATGAAGGAAATTCTGAAGAAGTTTCAGATGGAAGATTGCAAGAGTGTCAGCACTCCTATGGCTGCTAAGGAGAAGCTGCAAAAGAATGATGGAACAGATGCAGTAGATGCTTCTATGTTTAGAAGCTTGATTGGATGTCTCATGTATCTTACAGCAACTAGACCTGATATTCTATTTGCTGTGAGTGTTCTATCCAGGTTTATGAGTAGTCCCAGTCAGTTGCATTTGATTGCTGCAAAAAGGGTTTTGAGATACCTCAAAGGAACACTATTCTTTGGTGTGAAATTTAGGAAAGGCCAGACGTTTAATTTGCAAGGCTTTTCTAATAGAGACTGGGCTGGCTCAGTGGATGACATGAAGAGTACATCTGGGTACTGCTTCACTCTTGGTTATGCTTGTTTCGCATGGTGTTCCAAAAAATAGGAAATTGTAGCTCAGTCCACTGCAGAAGCTGAATTTACAGTAGCTACTGCAGCTGCAAATCAAGCTTTGTGGCTAAAGAAGATAATGAAGGATCTGTGGTTGAATTCTGGTGATTGCATTGAAGTTTGTGTGGACAATCAGGCTGCATTAGCAATATCACATAATCCAGTTTTCCATGGCAAAACCAAGCATTTTAAAGTCAAATTCTTCTTTCTTCGTGAAGTGCAACAAAGTGGTGAAGTTAAGTTGGTCTATTGCAGATCAGAAAATCAGCTTGCAGACATGTTCACAAAGCCACTTTAGGCTGGAAGATTTGAGCTGTTAAGAGAGAAAATAGGAGTTTGTAGCAGCAACTGATCCAAGGAGGAGTTTGATGGAGTTATGTCCCAGTGCTGCTATTTATCTTCTGTCGTTTTAGCTTTTGATTGTTCAGTCAAGTTTGTTTGTTAGGCTGTTGGTTTGTTGGCTATTTTCTAGGAAGTAGAATAAGTTTGTTGGCTATTTTCTAGGAAGAAGAATAAGTTTGTTTTGCACGTTTGCTGCTTTCTAGGGAGTGAAAGATTTCTATTTTGTTTTGTACTTGATAGTTCTTTTCCGCAATGAAGTTTTTTTTATGCTTTTCATTCTATCTCTCCCTGTAAAAATAGGAAGCTTGTGTGAATTAAGCTGAACCTATCAGCTTTAACACGATCTAACCAGGTGGGCCTTAATAGCGGGGAGGCTTCCCGGACGAACAGACAATGAAATAAAGAACTACTGGAATGCAAATCTGGCCAAAAAGTTCGGATATTTTTCGTCACTGTCGTCATGCGCGACGAAATTCGATCAGGACCCGGGGATCCTGGAATATCAAAATCACAGGACGATGAACCATTCTCCGGTCGATCCAAATGAGCCACGGCCCACAGGGTATAGGTGGGATTCCCATTTTACAAGACGAAGAGAAGCCTTCATTGGTGAAGGAAAGCACGGGCTTCGTGAATAATGCAAGCAACGATCATGATCAAGACATGCTCTCTTCGCTTCAGGTTGGAGATGATGGTGATTATCAGCTAAGCTTTTTTTATGAGCATTGATACGGATTTCGGACCGGGAGTCACGGCCTTCGATCTGCAGTTGTTTCGGGGCGATCGAGCTGTGGTTCGTCAAGAAAAAGATAACGGCGGAACCATCGTTAGTGGAGTCGATAGCAATGATGTCATCTCTTCATCGTCTCCTTGTGGATATTCTTCATTGCACTCCTCAGGACATGATCAAGTCAAGGTTGAGAGCGGATTGATGAGTGGTCAGATACGGTCGCTGCATGGGGAGCTGAAGAAACTGGCTTCCTTCCTTGATTTGGAAGATGAATGGATGGAACTCTGAGACTTTCCTTTTTTGGCAAAATAAATAAGCAAGTTACTAATTAGGACCGACCAAATAATCTGTTTAGATCGGAATCTTAATTGGGTACACCTTATTTCATGGGATGTCGTTTCTGTCCCAATAATATGGTCCAATGGGCTGGTCGGGGAAATTTTTAACCCTTCTTTGGTTCATGTAGCAGAATTCTACTATTCCAATGTCTTAATATATTTCTGTAAAAAAAAAATGTCTTAATATATCTATTGGTAAGATTAATATATCATTTTCTTCATAATTTTTGAAATTTAAATAATGTTTTAAAGTTTGAGGGCCGACTTCTTTGGATATTAGCAACAAATTAGCGTGAAATCACCAACTTTAGCCTCATTAAGGTATCACCTAATTTTGCTCATTTCTCATATTTTAGAAACTTTTCGAGTATTTCCAGCATGTCAAAATTGTGCATAATTTTGTGGGCCACTTGTATTTTTTTTTTTTTTTGGAGGACACCTCGATTTGAGTAAGGAGGTTTTTGGCTTCCTGACCAAGAACATGGTCCTACAAATTGTTGACACAAGAAAGGTTGTTGCCCGAATTCTGTCTCTTCTCGGGAGATAATATGTAATCGCGCGGTCACGGGTATGGCATGTTGAGCCCCTTAGAGCGTTGGGAAATGCTATAACAATCGAGTCATTGCATGACTAAGGTAATTAATTACCCGGCTACAATGAGGAACCGTCACCCGCAACAAAGATTAGTCATGATACTCGAGAAGTTTCGCACACCCATTAATATGCAAAATCAGAGGAGCGATCCTAATTGTGATAATTATGCTCTTGCAGTCTTCTTCGTCTATTGACAATCATAACTTGTTAATTTGTAGTCGTAGTTTTCATATAGTCCGACAAAAAAGCCCGCGGGGAGAATGTACATATTAAGTTAGACCACTTATTGATTCTAAGGCGATATTTAACTGAAGATTGAACTGTTTTCAATATCAAGAGAGCATATATTGTGTCATTATGTCAGCGCATCACGCGACGTAAATGTTAGACAATGAATTTTCTGTCGACAAGTAGCAACCTAGTGTTAAGCAAAGATAATCGTGCATTGTAACATTCGTTACTTTCCCTGTATAATCCCAATGTGGGCTACTTGTGTTGGTCCTTCTCAATGTCGAAGGAGGGTTTTTGAATTACCGTTTGTACTGGTTATTCAGTTATATTAAGCTGGTGCATTGGTCGAAGCACTCATTAACAACATAAATCATGATCTATTACTATGTATTTACACACACAAAAAACGTCAATGATCCCTTCTAAATTTATTCTAAGACAGAGAGAAGAGCAGACGATTTCGATGGAGCATTGCTTGCGTATCTCTCATGAAGGATTCATCGGTAGATCCAAAATCAGCTTCTCTATCGTCTTCGCCATGGTTTAATTTTGCCAAAGAAAGGAAAATGGATAAGTACATTGGAAGTCCTAAAACTTATCCCGAAAGTGCAATTGAGCTCTAAAAATTTTAATAAGCGTAATTAATTCCTAAAACTTGTCAAATTGGTACAATCAAGTCTTTTCGTTAACTCCGTCCAACTTGCCTAACGAAAAATGTCTATGTGGCTTTTTTTTTTCTAGTTTTCTCTCTCCTATGTGGTGATGACATGGCAAAAACATGAAATATAAGGTTGAAAGGACATCGTTTAGGTCAAAATCAGATCTTTTTATATATATTCTATTTAAATCACATGAAAAAAAATGCAAAATTTAGAAAGAAAAAAAAAGGAGCAGGCAAGGGTTGCTGCCGCTCCACCATGGACGGCCCTTCCCGGCAGTGATGGGGTGGCAGTGGCGATGCAAGCCCTCGCCTACTTCTTCCTCCTCCTTTTTTTGTATTTTTTTTTAATTTTGCTTATTTTTATAAAGTGAATAAAATTTGTATTAAGAAAACCATATTTGGATAGAAACAACGTTGTTTTAGCCACACCAGCGCCACGTAGGAGAGAGAAAATAAGAAGAAAAAAAATCATGTCGCCATTTTTCGTTAGCCAAATTGGACGGAGTTAACAGAAGGACTCGATTCCACTAATTTGACAAGTTTTAGGACTTAATTGCGCTATTTGAAAGTTTTAGGACTCAATTGCACGTTCGTGATAAGTTTTAGGACTTTCAGTGCTCTTATCCCGAAAGAGAAAGGACATGCTATTTTGGCAATGTTTTCAGCAGTGTGTTTCACGTTGGGCCCTCCGAAGGCTTTGTGCCAGCAATGCGTCACTGATTGCTGTCCGATTGACGGCCCATATTGCCCTCGGACAACATCAGTTGGTCATCTACAGAGTTCAAACTTTTGGTTGTGTAAAGCTCATATTCCGCTTGCATTATGCACTTTAAGCCTTTACTTTTCACTTTGGAAGGAAGCAAGGTATAAACATCGACTCTCATCTACACGTTACTGAATATGGCAAATCTTCACCAGGCAAATACAGTCATGCTTTAGTGAAGATCAGAATAAGGCTGAGGGAGTTTGAACTTCCTAAGTACTGGTAATGCTCATTGCTCATGATGATCTCACCTCTTCTTCTTTTCAAATGTAATACTTGCTGTAATGGAGACTCCATGTTTTGCAGTAACTATGGATTCCTAATTGCTGCCGAGTTTTGAGCCTGCCGAGTTTCACAATGTCTACTGGTAAATGTTTTTCTATTGAACTGTTCGAGGTTAATGTCCAGACCCGGTTGATCGTTATTTACATTGAAGGTTTAGATATTACGATGAATGACGGAGATTTGATGCGCTTTCAGTCGCCAGTGGCCTAATCTTTCTCGCCGCGAGGAAGGCCATCCAGATTTTCCCGGAAAATGTGAAGAAGCTGTGGAGCAAATGGGAGCTCAGGGTGATGATCATAGCGAGCCTTGTCTTGCAAATCGTGCTCGTAATGCTCGGTTCGAGGCGGAAATCGACGAAAGCCAGCTGGATCGCTTACGTTGTCTGGTTATCATACTTATTGGCGGACTCCATCGCGACCCTCTCGCTGGGGCTCATCTCGAGCAGCAGCGGCGGAGGAGACTCCTTGGACCCGAACGGTGGGCTGCTGGTGTTTTGGTCCCCGTTCCTCCTTTTACACCTTGGAGGCCCCGACACCATCACCTCTTACTCAACCGAGGACAACGAGTTATGGTCGAGGCACTTGCTCGGCCTAGTAACCCAAGTTGTCGCCACCTTTTACGCCTTCCTGACTTCCTGGAGCACGATCGTTCTCACATTTATAACGATCCCCGTGTTCATTTCCGGGGTGGCAAAGTGTGGAGAGAGGACCTGGGCGCTCAGGTCCGCGAGCTCCGACCACTGTCAAGCCCCCGAACTATCGCCGCCTACTCAGTTACTAGCCATGAATCTAAGGCCTGATGATAAGTACCTTCATGAAGCGTTTTACCTGTTCAGCATGTTCAAGCATCTGTTCACTGGTGTCATACTTAACACTGACGAAGCTGAATACAGCTACAGCATCATTTGCAAGAAGTCGGCCGAAGAAGCATTCAAATTGGTCGAAGTAGAGCTGAGCCTCATGTATGACCTGCTCTACACAAAGGCGAAAATAGTCTACTCGAGACCCAGCATCCTCCTTCATTTCCTAACCTTCTCTTCTGCTGTTTCTGTGCTGATGATCTTTTGCATTGCCATCGACAAGCGTGTTTACTCGCACGTCGACGTGGCAATAACTATGTTATTGTTGGTGGGAGCTATTGTTTTGGAGGTTTACGCAGGATTGACTGCTGCATTGTCCGATCGGACGATGCTGTCGTTGATAAAGCTGAGGAAGCCTTTCGGGGATTTCCTGTATCGAACAACATCGACTTCCCGATTATATTCGTTTTACAACAAGAGGTGGTCGGGATCCATGGGACAACTCAACTTAATAAGCTATTGTTCAACTAACAGGTTCATGAAGTTCATCGAAGACGAGCCGTTTGGCTTCTGTTTCATGTTAGAAACATATTGGCGAGTGATGCCGGCGGAAGTGAGCGTCGTTTTAAAAGAACAGATCTTCAAGCGGCTGATGGAGAATCATTCTAGGTGTCGAGATTCAGGGTTCAATCCCAGAATCATCAAGGAGTTGCTTGGTGAAAGAGGTGATTTCGCGCTTCGGAAAAGGAATTGTCTCACAGAACTCCAGTGGAGCACCATTAGTATAGACTTTGATCAGAGCCTCCTTCTTTGGCACATAGCTACTGATCTCTGCTACTACTCCGACCTCAACGGCGACAGCCTTGCCGCTTGCAAAATGAGCCAATTACTGTCTGATTACTTGCTGCATATCCAAGTCGTACGTCCCTTTATGCTACCTAAATCAATCGGTCGTACGAAATATCTCGAAGAAACGTACAAGCAGGCAACGGCTTTCTTTCGCCATAAAGGGTTGAAAACAAAGAGTGGAAGAGATGCCCGAGATCTGTTGTTCAAGGAATACAAGCAAACCTTGCATTCTCTACAAATGAGTACGAGCAGCTTGGTGCTGCTAAATGGCCGTAGGCTCGCTGAAGGATTGCAGTCGCTTGTGACGGAGTTGGGTTGGACGAAGGAGCAATTATGGGAGATGGTATGCGAATTTTGGGTCGAGATGCTGATTTACGCAGCGGGCAAGTGCGAGTGGAACAACCACGCGCAGCAACTCCGGCGAGGCGGAGAGTTGCTGACTCACGTATGCCTCCTTATGGCGCATCTCGGCTTAGCAGAACAGTTCCGAGGAAAGCTGGTGAACATTAAAGTCCCAGAAAGGATGGATGTTCCTAATCTTGCAGGAAGGAGCATAGACGATCCCACGTTCGACGTATTTCCTGCATAATCAAAAGGAAGAACAGCACTCGGTTGATCGTTTCGATCTCTTGACCGTCACATTCTTACATATCAACTGATGAATGATCCACGTAAAATACATGTTATCATCTTTTAATCTGGTCTCTGAGGTTCTAGGAGGTACAGATTTCATCTTTTCACTGTCAGATTTCCTTTCCCCTATAAACTCTGCTAGTTCATCAATAACTTGCTTAGCTTTCTATATTTATCGGCTCTCCAAGCCGAAGTCTTGAGCGTTTGATCTACAAAGTCACCTTCTCTCATTTGTTCTCAATGCAATCATCTTTACCTTGGAGAAAACAGAAACCAGTAGGCATTCTTCGGAAAGTTTGACATATAAAATCTAGAGTAAATGACACCGACACCTCTTCAAATTTGCTACTATATTTGAACTTCCCGTGAATTTTCAAAAACTATTCTGACACCCATTTCAGAAATGATCTAAGTAGAAAATTGATACGGATAATTTTTTCACATTCCATACTTTAATGTGTTTCTTTCTAAGATGCCTGCAAATTGATGACGTGGAGGCCGCATAGTAAAAGCGCGGTCCACATCATTGGCAGACGAGGAGAGAGAGCTAGGTGGTCATCACCTCTGGAGATAGGACCGGCTCCGGATCTGGTCGCGACTCGCTAGCGGGCAAGACCAATCCCTCTTCTGCAACTTTGTTACTATTATGCCTGAAGTCCAATGATCTTTTCTTGCCACTGGCTGTTACCATTATTCACTCTAGCCCGTTTGTCTACACTGAGGCAGGAGAAAAAGTACTATTCTGTTTCCCGCAAAATTTCAAGTATTATTCCAGTTTCAAAGATGAAGAAAATTCATATGTGAATTTTACGTGTCAAATGGAAGTTTCAGGAATTTCAAATTTAGAAAAAGTCAAAGTGAAAATCGCAAGAGTCGGATTAAGCAAAAGTAAAAAACGTAAAAGTCAATCCAGATAGGAGACTATCTTGTATTCATCATCATTTTTCCTTGCTGTCCTAAGAGCCTGCATGTTTGATGTATTCCCCAGAGAGGTCAGTCAACTTCTGCAACATTTTACTGTCATCAATTGGTCTGAGAATGGACACCAACAAAACAGAGCAAGTCTTTAATATGAAACAGAACTCAAAAACAGAGGCCTCCCGGATTTCCACGTCCTAAATCTTTCTGCTTTACTGCAATAGGTCCTCATTCAAAGACAAAACAGAGTGACGTCTCTGGCCATTCAGCTAGGAATCAGTTCCATATAGGCACAGAATTCATGAGTTAAGTGCTTGTCTTCCATACTGCAAACCTTCCTAGAGCTCTGTAAATTACAGAGGACAACTATTTTCTGCAGAGCTGTTGATATGTATTCATCAGTACCATCTCAGAGAACAACAGAACGCCAGCAAACACGATTACAAAAATGAAGATGGGAACCAATAGGATCGAGTCAACATGGAGCAGTGTGAGCGGTGACCTGACTTAGGTGATAGCAAAACAAGGGACAAGAAAGTTCCTTAAATTTAATCATCATCAGCATAGTATTCTAACCTATAAAAAATGTCATGCAGAGGCCAACCTTCAGAAGGGACAAAGCAGAGCATAACAAAACAGAGAATCCCAAAATATTAATTAGAGCTTTGCCGGCTCTTGACAATTCAAATTCAACCCATCTCTGTCTCCAACTTTCTCTCTCCCACAGTCATTTGTAGATCTCAACCACCATGCCATCCAATAGAATAAGTTAATAATCAGAACAAAAGGAGCATGAAGGATTTGTGTCTTTTGCTCCTTTCTTTTTAAAACCCTTGAAAGAACCTTATCAAAACATCGCTACCTCCAAATGAACAGCACGCCAACACATAAAGAATATGCTCCCCACCGTCCTCTTCCTGGTAAAAAATCACTGCCCAAAGTATTTGTTTAAGCGCAAATTGTTAATGGCCATCTCTATCCTCCTCCGGCTTGGTCAATGATCCGACGCTTTCTTTTAAACGCAGAGAGCCTCCTCCTTATCTCTCTCTCTCTCTCCCCCAGCACTCGGTCATCGTTCTTGTCGTGCGAAAATGACCATTGAAGAAGCAGAGCCAAATCCTCACATCCTAGGCTGGATAGAGGATTCGGTCTCCTTCTTCCCTTCGTTTCTCGACGACCCGTATGACTCCGCCGAGATCAATGGCTACAACTGGTGGGATCCGAATCAGGATTTCGCGCAGGATCTTATCAACACCAGTACAACTTCCATCACCAGCACCATCACCACAGCAGACAGTAATACTCACACTGATGCAACCCCAGACACCACAGCCACAGCCACAGCCTCGAATCCTACCGTCACCGCTAACCATTCGGAAGAGTCAGTCAAACAAGAATCGTCCAAGAAAAGGAAAGCATCATTAGATAATCAAGATCACACCCAGAGGAGAAACCAAAGTCCTACTACCATTGAGAACTCCGGATCCATCGATGTGAAGCCGGGGAAACCGGTGCTGGGAGTGAAGAGAGCTGCTGGCAAGAAACGCTCAGCTGTGTCCTCGGGAAACAACAGCAACAACGGTAACAACAAGGAAGGGAGGTGGGCAGAGCAGTTGCTCAACCCGTGCGCAGCCGCAATCGCTGCCAACAACCTTAACCGGGTGCAACACCTCCTTTACGTTCTCCACGAGCTCGCCTCTCCGACCGGTGATCCCAACCACCGCCTCGCCTCACATGGCCTCCGGGCCTTAACCTACCACCTATCCTCGTCCACCTCTCTGCCATCGTCAGCTCCTTTCACATTCTCATCCGCAGAGCCGCGCTTCTTCCAGAAATCTATCCTCAGGTTCAACGAGAGCAGCCCCTGGTTTGCCTTCCCGAGCAACATCGTGAACTCCTCCATCCTCCAATTGCTCAGCGAAGAACCCGACAAGTCGCGGAACCTCCACATCCTCGACATCGGCGTCTCCCACGGGGCGCAGTGGCCAACGCTGCTCGATGGCCTAAGCCGCCGCCCCGGCGGGCCCCCTCCGCTGGTCCGCCTCACCGCAATCTCCCCCACTGGGGACGGTGGAGATGCCGACACACCCTTCTCCATGGCTCCCCCGGGCTACGACGTGTCCCCACTCCTCCTCGGGTTCGCCAAGACCCTCAACATCAATCTCCAAATCAACCGCCTCAATAACGTTCCCCTCCAAGGCCTAAATCCCCAATCCATTGACGCCTCCCCCGACGAAATCCTAATCATCTCTGCCCAATTCCGCCTCCACCACCTGAGCCACAGCGACCGCACCGAGTTCCTCAAATCCCTCCGAGCCCTGAGTCCAAAGGGCGTGATCCTGAGCGAGAACAACGGGGACTGCGCATGCGCGGGGTGCGTGGACTTCGCGACGGGGTTCTCGCGGCGGATCGAGTACCTGTGGCGGTTCCTGGACTCGACGAGCGCGGCGTTCAAGGGGAGGGAGAGCGAGGAGAGGAGGATGATGGAGGGGGAGGCGGCGAGGGCGCTGACGAGTGCGGCGGAGATGAACGAGGGGAGGGAGAGGTGGTGCGAAAGGATGAGGGAGGCGGGGTTCGCAGGGGAGGGGCTCGGCGAGGACACCATCGACGGAGGCCGAGCGCTGCTGAGGAAGCACGACGGGAACTGGGAGATGAAGGTGGAGGAAGACTGTGGGAGCCATTGCTGCGTGAGCTTGGGGTGGAAAGGTCAGCCTGTGTCCTTCTGTTCGTTATGGAAGTTGAGTGGCGGCGGGAAATGATGATGATTAATTAGTGAAATTGGGGTTTAGAGATTATCTAATTCAGATCATGCCTAATTAATCAGTTTGTAAAATAGTGAAATTCGGTGCTTTTGGTTATATTTTTGCGTTCACTTACGCGTTTGCAAATGCAAGGAGCTTCAAAAGGGGGCATGATGAGTGCTCTGGATTTAGCAAACTCCTAGGTTTTCTACCTTATAAATCGAAAAAGGTTTTGCATCTATGTTTCAATAACGAATCGACAGTAGTTCATTAGCAGTGGCTCCGGATTGCTAATGGTACATAATCGTGATTTGGGACAAAACCGAGTTGAGTTACGCGCAAGTATCTTAGGATTCTGTACATAATCATTGGAGATTGATTCGTCCGATGCGACTCAATCTTAAGTTGCTATCGAACTTGATCTAGTACCTCCTCGAATTGAGCTCGAACTCGTCCATAATCAGCTCGACAGGCTGAAGATCCTGATCTCCTAATCAATCTTGCATTCTTTTTCCTTAAATAGTTTGTTGGAATTAATTGATTAGAATTAATTAATTCGCCCATAATGGGCTAAAACCGAATGACGGTTATCGAAGAGCAATTATCGAAAGGCGGTTACCAGAGGGAGGTTACTAAAGGCGGTTATCGGAAGTTTCTAAAGAGTGTGTTATCTCTTTTTGAATAATAGATAACATGAAAGAAGAAGTAATGTACGTCAGTTTTTCAGAACGTCAGTTTGGCCTCTCTCCAAAACGCTCTCAAGAACGATCTCCCTTGTACTTCTCTCGCACTTGTTTGGACGACTGATTCTCGCAAGGCTGTTTGTCAGAGGCACTTAATCTGTGGACAGCGAGTACTTTCCCTCGTGTGATCGTACTCCGATCGGTGATACAAGTTAGTGAATCTTGGACATATTACAGTATGTTTTTCCGTATGTTTATTCGTTTCGAAAGGGAATTCGTTTCCTTCATTGGTATCAAAGCCTGTTTACTTGTTTTCCTGATCGTTATACTAGGTTTTGCACCAATTTTAACTTGTTTGCAAATTGTGTTTCACGTTTTCGCAAATTGCCCTGTTTTGTGCAATACACTAGTACATTTTATGGCGTTTTACGAATCATAGGTTTGGTAAAACTGAAATTTGATTGCATATTCAGAATGTACTCGTCGATACGCGTCTGGAGAGTGGTCGACCGCCTCCAGAGGCCACCGATGGAGGCCGCACGCGCCACACGTACCGAGGGACGGCGGTGCGCGTAGGCCTCACGTGCGACGGTTAGTCGCGACGTGCGTGCCGACGTGGCAACACGAGACTCGACCCGACCCGACCCGACCCGACCCATGACCCGGCTCGGGATCCGACCCGGTCAACGGTCAATAGTTGACCAGTCAACGCTGACCGTTGACCAGCACATGTTGAGCACGTGCGGCGCGTGAAGCCCACGCGCAGAGGCTTCTAGAGGCGCGTGGAGTGTCCAAATGAGGCGATTTTGATACCAATGTGTTCGTATTGAAATTTCCTACAAGTTGGTATATTTTTTTTTTTACCAATTTATGCATTATGGATTATGTGTAATCCCTTTTTCATTGTGCTGCATTCGTTGTAGGAACTATGGAACATATGGTGCGAACCCCAATACTCCCAAGGACACAAGAGGAAAAATTGACACTTACAAGGTGTCGCGACCCGATCTCGAAAAATCGATCGATCGGGCTAAATGGATTACTAAGCCTCTAAGACGGGCTTAGCTCGGGCCCTCCCAGGCCCATACCAAATCGCGGCGGGTTTATCGAATTTGATCTTAGTGTGATCGGGTGGCATGTGTATGTGTACATGCAAAAGGAGTCGCCACCGGTTCTTGAGGAATGCGGATCGGAAACCTTATCGAGCGGTCGGGAGATTCCGTTCGATTCTACGCAACCAGAGATTAAGGGTTCGGGGACTTGATTACGCCGGTGTTGCCACCGACGCCCTTTCGGTACCGAAATTTGGTGTTTTTCTAAACGTGCTCGTGTAGGGGTGAGTCTATCCTATCAATCACAATCAAGTATATAATGTGCGCAATCAAGGAGTCAATTACGTGCGGATAAAACGCATCAAATCAAGCATGGCATCCCTAGTAAAGCTCTAAGAGCTTAGAGAATGGTGTGATTAATGTTTAGAACAATTTTGGGGACAATTCACCGAAGGGGTAAAATCGTCCTTTTCAAGGGCTTTAAAAGGCGAAACCAGGAAAGCAAGGCTAATCTACCCGTTTCCTATTTTTTATGATTTTCTGGAATTTTTCTGAATTTTTTGGTTTTTTCAAAATTTTTAATATTTTTAATATTTTATTAATAACAAAAACAAACTGGGTCGGGTATCTAGATCCGACCAGGCCGGATCCGGCCCAGGCCTTCACGGTTGGAGGTCCCTACTCACACTGGGCTCAGAGCGATGAACCCAGTTCAGCTCAAAACGGACCAAAAGAGAACAAATGGCCCAACTCGCTCACAAAAGTCCTAAAGACCGCATCATCTCCTGGCCCACACAAACTCTCAAGCAGACAGCCAGCCAGAAAGACCAGGATCCAAGACACTAGCCTAGCCTAATCTCCACGTCCAGCCCAGCTCCCACTAACCAAGGCAAAACTCAATCTATTTCCTATTTTGTTTCTCTATTCTTTTTCTATTTTTTTATTCTTTTATTTTTCTTTTTGGTCTTCTTCCTGTCGTCTTCTTCTTCGTACAGCTCCACCATCCAGAATTCCTCCAAGACTTCACCGAGAACTTCTTCCAGGCTTTTTTAGAACTTCACCAGACCATCTTGTCCAACCATCGATTTTTTTGCCCATTTTCTTGTTCGGTTTTCCAGATCTGAGCACGCAACAAGTAACAATGAAGATCGAATAACTTACGAGGGTGGCCTCTAACCACGGGCTGCTGTCGCGCCGCCTCCAAGAGGGCCGCCGTGCCGTCTCTGGACATGTTCGACGCGCCGCCACACCGTCGAAACCTGCTCGTCGCGCCGCCGCACCGTTGGATCTGCTGATGCGTCAGCGCCGTCGAGTCTGCTCGCCCGTCGCCACCGTCGGGTCTGCTTGGGCTACCCCTGGTTCGGCTCGCCTCGACGGTCGGGTCTGTTGGCCCGTGGGTTCGACTCGCCTTGACAGACAGTGCTCGCGCCACCACCATCTTGGACAGATTCAACGCGACTTGCCACCTTCAAGTCCCTGCCCGAACGCTGTGGACGGACGCGTGTTCTCTAGTTGTTGATACCAAATAATAAAGAGTTACCGAATGGACTTTAGTATCACCATATCCCGAAAATCGGTAAATCGGGAATAGTAAGCTACTCTGAGAAGTTCGGTAAGTTGTCTGCAACATACCGAAATGTCTAGAAGTCTAAACCCGATATTCGGGAAGTAAGAGAACAGGGCCATTGATTTTCAAAATTCGGTAAGATTCTGGACATACCGAAATTATAAAGGGTCAGCAGTAAGAGGAGTATGAAGTCAAAAGGAACCGAAGGATGGCCAAACTAGCCATGACAGCAAGAAGTTACAAGCAAGAAATCCGGATAGTGGATGCAAACAGTTCACGGCAGTTGCTGGAAAAGATTCAAATTCAAAGCCATATTGACAGTTAAAGATCAAGTTTTGACGAATAAAACGTGGGTAAATGGGAAGTTATTGAAGGCGCCAAGATTCAGAGTTTGAAAGCAAGAAAATAACCGACAAACGGTTATGGAAAGCCAAAGAATAACAAATAATCGAAAGAGAGGAGAAAGGAGACAGATCAACACACATCCAAAAGAACTCAAGTTTTCTGCACTTTAACTTCCTTGTACTCTCCTTTCCAGCATTTAGAGTTTCTGCAATTCTAGTTTAGTTTCAAGATTTCTACTGCTTTAGTAGGAGTATTGTAACGTAGCCTGAACCTTTGTTGATCTCAAATCCATATTCGATCCACTGATTTCCTACCCATTTCACTTCCATTTGTGTTACTCCGTGTTCTCACTAAAATTTCCTTTCGAGAGTTGAGCCACAGAACCCTCTTAATAAAAACCGAAAACTGAATTTCGGTGAAAGATATTCCTTGTTGCAAAAACGAGCGAACATCTTTTTGGCACGCCCGGTGGGACCATTGTGGTAAGATTAAGAGAAATGGTGAGAACCAGAGGTCAATCAGATGGAGTACCAGTTGGCAATATCAACAATCCAGATGATGGAGCACGATCAGAGCATTCGGCAGAGAATGAGGACGTACCCCATCACAATGCTGATGTTCCTCAGCAATTGAACGAAGAACAAATCCATGCGTTGGCACCTGACAACACTTTGATAGCCACGATGAGAAGAATGTTTGAGGAACAGCAGAATGAGCTCACTAACCATATGGTGCGGCATGTCTCAGATGTGATAAAGCCTATGATGATTAACGCCATAAACGAGGTAATATCGCGTCCTAGTTCATCCTCTCAAGTTCCTCCCTTTTATGTAAATCCTCCTGGTACGATACCATTTCCACCAGCATCGGGACATCCCAATGTTGGGTATAATGGTAGTGGAGGATCGAATCTGCAGCCTCCAGTAAGGATTATACCAAGGCCAGAAAATCCTACAACAGCAAATCTGGTAAATGGTGTGAGTGGTTACAATTTCCCTCAAACTGGCCCCACTGATGCTAATGTGATCAATCCCATAATCCCGAATCATCCACCAGTATTGAACATGCCTCCGCCAGTGAATGTCCCTAACTTCGATCCCATGAGACCACATGTAGCTCAACCATATCCACAAGTGGTAGAAAATCCTCTCTACAGGCCACCACCACCTGTTAACTTCAATATGGATCAACAAGGAATGAACAGACCTCAACATGTTGATCCTAGGGGGCAGGATCCTTGGTTGGGTCAACAGAATTTAAGGCCATGGAACCCAGATAGAGTTGCAGAGTTGGTGATGCAACAATTGGGAGCAGATAGAGGCACTCCAAGACCTGTGTACAGAAAGCCACATCCTAATTGGATTGACAACATCCCATATCCAAGAGGTTTTAAGATGCCAGATTTTGCTGTGTTCACAGGTGAAGAAGATCAATCAATAGTGGAACACGTAGGTCGTTTTCTAGCACAATGTAGAGAGGCTGGAACAAATGAATATCTAAGGTTAAGACTATTCCCATTGTCATTGTCAAAGACAGCATTTACTTGGTATACAAATTTGCCAGCAAATTCTATACAGACATGGGTTGAGATGGAAAGACAGTTCCATTCTCAGTTTTACCGAACGATACCAGAGGTAACAGTAGCCGACTTAGCCAGAATGTACCAGTATGGCACTGAGTCGGTAGATCAGTTTATTGCCCGTTTTAAGAAATCCAGGAATCGGTGTTTGACTTCTCTCACTGAAAAGGAATTTACCGATTTAGCTTTCAATGGATTGAAGTTCAATCTCAAGGAAAGATTTGAGGGGCAAGCTTTTGATGATCTCTTTCAACTAAATGCTCGGGTTTCTAAGTATGAGCACTTGCTGAAGGATAAGGATAAGAAGCCGATAAAGGATAATCGGCAGACAATAGCATTTGCTGAAAGTACCGAATACGGTGACTTAACTGAGGAAGAAAATGAGATAGCGGTAGCAACTATGGTTCTTGAAAAGCCATATATATGCCCAGCTTTGAAACCAGCAAGAGTGAGAGATTTTTCCAAGTTTAAAACCAAGGAAACAAATAATTATTCCTTTGATATCTACAAGTTGGATGAGATATTTGACTTGTTGTTGAAAGATGGAATGATCAAATTGGCTGAGGGACAGGTAATCACATCCAAGGAAGAGACTACTGACAAAAGGTATTGCAAGTGGCATCATTCCGAGACTCATGATACGGTGAATTGTATTGTTTTTAGAAAGACAATCCAGGAAGCGATTCGTCAAGGCAAGATTAAATTTGCTGAAGACAAAGGCAAAGCTCCAATGGAAGTAGACACGGATCCTTTCCCGAAGATGATCAGTATGGTTAATGTACATGAGTTTACGAGGCATGATAATAGACAATTGTGCACCCGTTGCCATCGAGAATTAAGTCATCAGCATCGGGAAGTTCCCGAGTTCCAGTACATGAGAGGAACAAGGGGAAGATACATATCGGGATCATTTGTCCGTCGGGAAAGCAGACCACAGATAAAGTCTGAGATTGTGGTAACTAAAAACGTTTCGGCACAATCAAGAAGTCAAGAAGCTCAATCAAGGCGGTCAACACAAGTGTCTAAGAGGCGGGAATTTTGTCCCGATCCACCAAGACAAGTTCCTCCAACTCAAGAAGTTGAAACACAATCTCACAAAGAAAAGGAAATCCCACGAAAGCCTGAGAAGAAGAAGAGTTTATGGCAGCGATACAAAGAAGGGGATCCCAAAGTAGGATTGCTTGGAGAGCCTAGTGGGAAATTTGATTATGTGGTGTACTACGGAGACACGAAAGATTACTTATCCCCGTCATTGCCAGTTGAACCATCTGGTTGGGGAGATGAATTTGATGATCCACCACCATCAATTCCCCAGGAAGTTCAGAAGACAAAGACAATTAAGATCCCACACGATCCTCCCGAAGGAAAATGGTCCTTGGCTAAACCGCCGGGGCAAGCATCTTACCGAACTACAAAAAGACGTTTTCAGCGAATGAAAAGCAAACAGAGGGATTTCGAGAATCGTCGGGACAAAGGAATGCCATCACAGATTCTTCCAACCAGATCTTTTAGTACGAGAGGAAATTGGGTTTGGAGAAGAAACCCTGATGATAAAGAGTTTGTCAAACAAGAAAAAAATTCTGTATATGATTCGGGAAGTAGTTCTCACCAAGAGGTGAAAAAAGGAAAAGAGGTTCAACAAGTCTCCCAAACAATTAACTTTGGGCAATTCCAGGTTGCTCTTAATCCGAGGCATCAAGTCAAGATAGAACAAAAGAATCTGAATCTCAAGATGTCGCAAGAAGATGACAAGAGTTGCCGAGCTGGTCATTCCGAAATGCCGAAAGAGAATCGTTCGCCAATGAGGATCAACATGGTCCATGCTAAGCTTCCAGCTGAATATGGGGCTTGCTCAGTGGTAGAAGAAGAACTCGAGCATATCTCAGAGAGAGAAATAGCAATGGCAGAATTCGAATTCTCTGATAAAGAAATGATAAAGTTTGATAAAGTACCCTCAGACAAGGCTAGACATTTAAGGTCGTTGGTTATTTCAAGTAGAATCAATGGTCAAGCTGTCGGTAAGATCTTTGTAGATGCGGGAGCTACCTTGAATCTCATATCTTATAGGTACTTCAAGAAGTTGGGAAAAGATGATGATGATATAATTCCGTCGAATGTTCAGCTGTTTGATTTCCTAGGAGAAGTTACCGAAGTCAAAGGGGCAGTTGTACTGGACCTAACCATAGGATCCAAAACAGCAAGGACGACTTTCTTCGTGATAGAGTCTGATGGTTCGTACAACTTGTTGCTTGGAAGAGATTGGATACACTCTAATCAATGTGTACCTTCGACTCTTCATCAGGTTCTGGCATTTTGGAATGGTAAGGGAGTAGAGTACATTGAGGCTGATTCGGGACTTGCTTCAATAGGGTTGACCGGTATTCATCAAAATCATCAAGAGTATTCACATGGAGGACATGTTATCGGAACACCGAAAGCAGATTCACGATCCTATGCTTATTGCCGCTTTGGGAATATGAAAACTGAGTGGATTCCCAAGTCTAGCTTGGCATTAGAGGAGTTACATACTCTTTATGGAAAGCGAGCCCTTATTGCAAGAAGTTTGTGAAAGGTACTTCGCATACTTGGCGGAGATGACACAACAGAGTGCTGAAGTTTCAGATTGTATTGACGAATGGGAAGAGTCACCAATCAAAGAAGATAACAGGTCAACAGAAGCTCAAGACCCATTGTTAGAAGTTGATATAGGAGAACCTTGGTGTTTTCGTCCAATATATGTGAGTGCTTTTCTGCAAGGGGGCATGAAAGAAGATTTAATTCACTTGATCAAAGAATACAAAGATTGCTTAGCATGGGATTACCATGAAATGCCTGGTTTGTCAAGAGATATTGTAGAACATCGTCTTCCTATTAAGAAAGGATTTTGTCCACACAAACAGTTAGCAAGAAGGTTTGCTCCAGATGTGGTTGACAAAGTCAAGGAAGAGATTGAAAGGTTGCTGAAAGCAAAATTCATTGAGACAGCCAGGTATGTAGAGTGGATTTCGAATATTGTTCCTGTAAAGAAGAAAAATGGGAAATTGAGAGTCTGTATTGATTTTCGGGATCTTAATAATGCCACTCCAAAAGATGAGTATCAGATGCCGATGGCAGACATGTTAGTAGATTCGGCGTCGGGAAATGAGATGTTATCTCTAATGGATGGTCATTCGGGTTACAACCAGATATTTATTGCTAAAGAAGATGTCCCGAAAACAGCGTTTAGATGTCCTGGTGCTATCGGGACTTTTCAGTGGACAGTGATGCCTTTTGGGCTGAAAAATGCAGGAGCTACTTACCAGCGAGCAATGAATTTCATCTTTCATGACATGATTGGTAAATTCTTGGAAGTTTATATTGATGATGTTGTGATTAAATCAAGTCAGGGAGAGCATTTGGATTATCTTGAGCAAGCTTTTGTTAGGATGAGAAAATACAAATTGAAGATGAATCCAGCTAAATGTGCCTTTGGAGTGCGAGCAGGGAATTTCTTGGGATTCCTAGTTAATCAAAGGGGAATTGAGATTGACAAGAATAAGGCAAAAGCTATTATAGAGCTTCCTCATCCTACATCAAAGAAGCAGTTGCAGATGGTACTCGGGAAAATTAATTTTCTCAGAAGATTCATTGCCAATTTATCTGGGAAGATAGAACCAATGACCCAGCTCTTGCGTCTTAAAAATCAGGAGGAGTTTATATGGGGAGATAAACAGCAAAAAGCGTTTGATGCAGTTAAAGTTTATCTAACAAATCCTCATGTATTGATGCCGCCAAAAGCAGGCAGGCCACTAAAGTTGTATTTGTCTACTACCGATTTAACTATCGGGAGTATGCTGGCACAAGAGAATGAAAATGGAAAAGAACAATTGGTATATTATTTAAGTAGAATATTGACTGATGTTGAAAAAAGATATACCGCAATCGAAAAATTATGTCTATCTTTGTACTTCTCTTGTATGAAGTTAAGACATTATTTGTTGCCAGCTACAGTACATGTACTCGGTAAGACTTATGTGATAAAATATATGTTGTCACGGCCTGTTATAAAAGGGCGTATAGCCAAGTGGGCATTTATCTTGTCTGAATTTGATTTGGCATACGTACCAATAAAAGTAGTCAAAGGTCAAGCTGTTGCTGACTTTCTTACCGAATACCCATGTTTGCAAATGGAAGAAAATAAACAGAACTTCAGTCAAGTTATACCATGGACTATGTATTTTGATGGATCATGTGCTAAGAGTATGGCTGGAGCTGGTTTGATAATAATCTCTCCCACCGGAGAGCTTACAAGGTGTGTTTGTAAGTTAGATTTTGAATGCTCAAATAATCAAGCCGAATATGAAGCACTAATCATCGGCTTAGGAATACTGATTGAGTTGGAAGCACAGTTCATCAAAATATTTGGTGATTCACAACTAGTGGTAAAGCAACTGAAAGGAGAATATCAGTGCTTAAATGAAAATTTGAATGGCTATTATTATCTAGCCAAGAAGCTGTTGGAACAATTTAGAGAATAACGAAAGAGATGACTTGTTGGAGAAGCAAGTTTGAAGGCGAGAGATTAGATTGTGTGGGGACATCTGATATATATATATATATATAGAGTTGATACGAAGAGAAGCTGAAAAGGCAAGCGCGCGAAACGAGACGGCAAAATGGCGTTGGAGGCAAAAAGTAAGTGTCTTGTCATCTTTGGCATTTAAAAGAATTAAAATTCTTTTAATTCTTTTAAAGGGTGCATCTGTTGACACCAAATAATAAAGAGTTACCGAATGGACTTTAGTATCACCATATCCCGAAAATCGGTAAATCGGGAATAGTAAGCTACTCTGAGAAGTTCGATAAGTTGTCTGCAACATACCGAAATGTCTAGAAGTCTAAACCCGATATTCGAGAAGTAAGAGAACAGGGCCATTGATTTTCAAAATTCGGTAAGATTCTGGACATACCGAAATTATAAAGGGTCAGCAGTAAGAGGAGTATGAAGTCAAAAGGAACCGAAGGATGGCCAAACTAGCCATGACAGCAAGAAGTTACGAGCAAGAAATCCGGATAGTGGATGCAAACAGTTCACGGCAGTTGCTGGAAAAGATTCAAATTCAAAGCCATATTGACAGTTAAAGATCAAGTTTTGGCGGATAAAACGTGGGTAAATGGGAAGTTATTGAAGGCGCCTAGATTCAGAGTTTGAAAGCAAGAAAATAACCGACAAACGGTTATGGAAAGCCAAAGAATAACAAATAATCGAAAGAGAGGAGAAAGGAGACAGATCAACACACATCCAAAAGAACTCAAGTTTTTCTGCACTTTAACTTCCCTGTACTCTCCTTTCCAGCATTTAGAGTTTCTGCAATTCTAGTTTAGTTTCAAGCTTTCTACTGCTTTAGTAGGAGTATTGTAACGTAGCCTGAACCTTTGTTGATCTCAAATCCATATTCGATCCACTGATTTCCTACCCATTTCACTTCCATTTGTGTTACTCCGTGTTCTCACTAAAATTTCCTTTCGAGAGTTGAGCCACAGAACCCTCTTAATAAAAACCGAAGACTGAATTTCGGTGAAAGATATTCCTTGTTGCAAAAACGAGCGAACACTAGTAGACGCCAGCCTCGCTCTGCTGCCACCCCGACGAGGCCGCCTTTTGGACCGTGACGACGGCGCCTGGTCTTCTTTTCCTCGTGCTCCCGAGAGCTCACGCCTGTGAACTCTCTCAGACCGCTCCTTTTTTTATTTCGTTTCTACCGAACCCAGAGTCCTCTCTAAACTCTCATGCCCTGGAACTCTCTTCTTTTTTCTTTCTCCCCCTAACCGGCGTCTCTCCTCCCTCTCTTAGTTCTTCCCTGCTCTCTGTCTGCTCTGCTCTCCCTTTTTTCTTCGTCCATCCCCCCTCCGCTTGAGAAGCCACCGAGCCTCTTTCTTGAAGACCCACGAGCCTGCTCTCTTGGGACTCACCTCTGCCACCTTGGGACTCAATCCCTTTTCTTGGAACTCACTTCTGCTCCCTTCCCTCTCTCTCGGTTCTCATCTTCTCTCTCTAGCTGCCCCTTCCCAGACCTCTGCTACAACACTTGGGGAAGAGGGATAGAGCTTGCTTTTGGGCTTCGGGTATGGTGCAAGGTGAAAGGGAGTCCACGCCATTCTTCTTTTGGCTTCCGCTTGAAAGCTGGTGCGCACGCTTCCTGGTTTCGCTACTCTGTTTCTGTAGTTCCCAGGCCGGTTCAAATGGACCGGACCAGTCCAACCAATCCGGTTCGACTGAATCGGTTTGGGGAAAATAGGCCGGTTCGGTCCGGTTTAAACGGGTTCCCATGGCAATGAAGGCGGTTCTTAGATTGAGATTGAATATAGGATCCTATCGCGGTGCGCCTTGCCTGATTGGGCCGAAATTTTGTAACAAAATGATTTTTTTTTTGTTCGGTTCAAGTATGCGAAAGAGGGCTTTTGAGGACCCGAATCGAATTTCCAAAAATCTAAGAAGGCCTGGGTGGAGAGGGAATTGAAAAATAATTTTTGATTATTTTCTCAGATTTTTTTGGACCTCGTTTGGTATTTTTTCTATTTTCAGCTATTTTTAAGTGAAAAGAAATTCCAAAAATACTGAAAAAATATGAAAAATATTTTTTGCTCAAAATTGGTTCCTTATGCTTGGCCAAGGGTTCCAAAGTCAATTTTTGAATTTTATGAATTTTTATTGATTTTCTATTAATTTTCTGAAAAAGACTAATTAAAAATCATGTGTCAACACAAGGCTGATTGGTGAATTAGATGTTTACCAATGGGATGGTGGTGTCAACATGATGACACACATCATAAGGGTCAATGAAATGATACAAGAAATCATTTGGAGGGGTCATGTCATGCTAGACTTTGAGAAAGTCAAAGCCCTGAGAAGTACTCTACCTGTGGAATGGCATGAGGTCTATGATCACTTATGGAAAAACGGCCCCTATTCCTATAAGGAACTTGGAATTAGTTTCCTGATAGAGTTCATGAGGGTCGGAGTAAGGAAAACATTGACCCTTGCTATGAATGGGTCCTGGCGCAGACAGAATGCGCCTTGGCGAAGATAGAATGCGCTCTGGCGAAGACAGAATTCTCTCTGGCATAAACCTGAGAGTTTCGCAAGAGCCATTATAGAGACACCTTCTAGGGTCAAGAAGTTTCCCGACGAGTTTATTGAGTCTTTCCCTGTTTATGAGAAGCATTATTATAACTGATGTTGTTGATTTCTTATTGGTTTGTCACTTGTAAATATTTCCCTTTTATTTTATTACCATTCATATTGTATGTAAATATTTTATGAAATATTTAGTTGTGAATGGATTATAGGAAATGTTTTATAATGCCTCAGTGGTATTATATGGTTGAGTGGGGAGTTCTAGAAAGTTTTAGTAACTTTAGTGAACTCAATTTTACATAAATGATTATGTTAATGATAATTTCAAGCGAGGATTCTTAGACGATGATTGGGAACATAGTGAACTTTCGAATCTAAGACCTTATATGAAATTATTCATTAATATAATTAGTTAGTGTAAAATAGATGCATAAATGTAAGGCATTGATAATTCGTGAATACATGTCTATAGAACTTCGTATTCAGATACAATGGCTATAGCTTCTTATAATATCGTAGCTGAGCTTGACAAAGGAGATATTTTTTTGAACAGCAAGAATTATGAAATCTAGAATATGAAAATCCAGTGTGTGCTAGAAAAGCAAGAAACATTAAAAGCTCTAAGCCTAGTTATGGAAGAACTTGAAGATGAAAATACTGCACAGCATAGAAAGTATAAAGAGGCGTTTGCTGCATGGAAAAGGATGAACTCTATTGCTCGCATTATGTTGCTAAGTAGCATGAAAAATTATTTTATGCTTGAGTTCAGGCATTTATGAAAATGCCAAAGTCAAGTGGGAGGCATTAAAAAAAAAGGGAAGAAAAGGGCTAAGTTTGGTTAGACAAGGATCACCAAATCGAGACAGATCACTATAAGGTTTGACATTCATATGATGCCTCATGGGCAGAATATGAAACAACATTTCAAGCGTATATCAAACATGATAAGTGAATTGTAAGTTGCTGGCCACAGTTTGACTGATAAGCAGCAAATGCAAGCAGTAATCCGTTCTTTACCTTATAGCTGGGTGCATATGCAAATTCACTGGATCCACAATAACGTAAAGACTTTTGAAAATGCTATACGCCGTCTTGAGCAAGAGGTGGGTCGCCTTCTGGCGGCTAAACAAGAAACCGACATTTGTTATGTTGGTTCTAACTCAAATGGGGCTTCGTGTTCCGATCGTAAGCATTAAGGTGGGTTCGAGAAGTGGAAAGGGCAAAAAGAACAAAATCTTTATGAAAGAAACCAAAGTTTAATTGCCATGGGAAGGAAAAACGTCCTTTCAAGAATGACATTTCAAAAGTGAAGTGTTTTTTAACTGTGGTAAAAAAAGGTCACTTTGCTTGCAATTGTGGTGAGTCAAAGAAATTAGAAACCCTTTGCACACTTGAGAGTGTTACATATGTTTCCTATTCAGTCTCGTAACTGAAACTTATCCTTTGTGAATCATAGACTTAATGGCCACAGACCATGTATTGAAAGGATAGAAATGCCTTTGTGAAATTTCAACGACTTCCATATGGAGCAAACTGAATATATGTGGAAAATAATTCCCGAGTGGAAGACAAGGGGATTGGCACTTGCCAATTGAATATACGCGGTGGTCGCACCCTGTTCCTACACGATGTGTTATATGCTCAACGAAATTTTGTTTTCGTGCTAAGATTGGTTAAACTTGGTTTTAGTTTAAACTTTCATAACGATGGTAATGACTTGTCATTGGGAACAAGTTATTATGGTTCTGGATATTTTCTGGATGGTTTCATTGTGCTAATTGTTGAGTATAATAATGTGAATGTTTGTTATTCCCTATTTACATCTTCTATAATGATGTGAATATATGACATGCTAGACTGGGTCTCATTGACCAACAGTGAAAGTTTTAGATAAGCCAAAGAGGGCTTATTGGGCAATATTGAAAAGTCGATTTGCCTATTTGAGAGCATTGCCTAGCGAGAAAAAACAACGAGAAAACCATTTGAAAAAGAAACAAGAGCTGAGTTTCCTTTGTAGTTAATCCATTCGGACACATGTGGTTCAATGAATGTGAAGCAAGGCATTGGACTGTTTATTTCATCACATTTATAGATAATTGCACTCGATTCGAACATGCCGATTTGATTTCTCGTAAATCTGAGGCATGAGTTGTTTTAAGAAATTTATGAGTTTGGTAGAAAATCAATTGGACATGAAAATAAAAGCATTGAGATCCGATCGAGGTCGAGAGTACTTACCTGATCCATTCAGAGATTTATGTGATGAAAAAGGAATAGAAAAACAGTTGACTATTCCAGCGACTCCTCAAAAGAATGGAGTTGCAGAAAGAAGAAACAGGTCCTGTTGGAAATGGTTAGGTCTCTGATAGCACAAGTTAATTTGATGATCACCTTTTGTGGTGACACTTTGTTGACTACTGTCTATATACTTAACCGTGTACCTTCTAAATCAGTTACTTCCACTCTATATAAGTTGTGGACAAGACGAAAATAAGTTTGAGTTTTTTCTTAGACCTTGGGGATGTGTTGCCTATATACAAGAGTTATCCCACAAGTATGGGGAATAGGGCATGTGTTTATAGGTAAGCAAGAAAGTGGGAGTGTAACTGAATTTGAATCCCAAGATGTCACTGTTGACACCTAAATTTTGATTCTTCTTAAAATATTCATTTTTGCATAAAAAATGAGAACTAGCTTTAGGTCTCGCCAAAAATAATTAATTAAATTTTCATGCATAGCATATTTTCTTACTCATGCATTGCATTTGCATTATTTGGAACGGTGGCGAGGGAATTGAGCTTAATTTATCAGGCGACTGAACTTAAATTGACAATAAAATTTTCGCCAATCGAAGGGAGTTTATGCCAGGGTCTTGAGGCTTAATCTGAGGTTAAATCAGCCCATTTAATATTTAATTTTTAAAAAAGCCTTTTCATTAAAAATGCCCATTAATTAAGAAAAAGGTTTAATGGATAGAATATTTTGTCTCCGGATCAAATTGCGACTATCCGAAGTTGAGGGACTATTTTGCAAATAAAGAAAATAAGGCGAAACCCTAGCTCACTATTATAAATAGGTGCATTATGGTTCACATCGGGAGGACTCACAATAGAATACACGGCACAAAGAGGGAGGGGACTGAGATTTTCTATGTGTAGAGAAGGCATGAAAAGCAAAAGAAGACACCAGGATCCCTGACCGTCTCTTCTCTGGCTCATCGCCGCACCCAAGGAGGAGGAGCATATTTGCGCATGCATAGAAGAGCAGTATCAAGAGGAGTCCAAGAGCCTTCCTAATCGAACCCATCAAATGTTTGGTGGTCTTTCGGCTTCCATAGCTGACCACCAAGCATTGACTCGTGGGCTTGCTCTATTCTAACCGATTTACAATTTTTTTTTGCAAGTTCATCAGAAGTCGTCGTGGCCTTTCCATTGCCTACAGTGAAGTTCCATAGTCTCTGGTGCAATTCTTGGAATTGAGAAAAGTTTCTGGTGCACATCACGCTCCAAGATTAATAATTCAATAAACATTGAGGTGAAGTGATGAGCCCTTCTGGAATCCCGCCTTGAACCTCGCTAGCCATCGTTCACCGTGGTGTCGTGAAGAGTCCCCAGGCGCACGGAAATCCCAAGCAAACCAGTCCGTGGAGCACAAACTTGGTCGCTAAGTTTTGGTGCAAATTCAAGAGAGGAAAAGAAATTTTGCAATCCAGGTATTTTCCTAATTTGAATCTTGAAATATTTGATTGCATAATTTGGTTGATTGAAATTGCTTATTCTGAAAATTGCCTTGCAAGTTTAGCATGTTCAATTGCCTTAATTAGAATATTGCACGTTAATTTTGGAAATCGAAAATCCGGAATATACTTTGATTGTTATCTTGACTCAATTTTTTGAATATAAAAAGGATTAAATCTAAATTAGGAAAATATTTTCCTAATAGGCAACGAATTTTTTAAACTTGGACGATTCTTCCCGTTGCCATTCGGGAACGATCCTCTGGTTTAGGAAAAGCGGGAAAGATAAGCCAACCCGATCTATTGCCATTTAGATCCGGTTCGCTATCTTTCAAAAGCCGATTTTAGATTTAGTCATATCTTTTTTTCGAAAATTGCAAGAATGAAGGATTTGATTTGCCATCTTTGTTTACTTGAATTATCTTGATTGATATCTTGGATTTGTTTGAATTTTACTTGAACTTAAGACTCCCAAAAATATTTAGTAAGATATAGTTTCTTAGAAATTTATATCTAATTAAATCTTTAGGAAGATAAAGTTTCCTAGAAACTTCATCTTATTAAGTTCAACTTGGAAACGAAGTCAAGAAAATCAAATCAAGCATATCTTCGTGTGGTTGAAAATCCCAAAGAAAATACAAAAATCTCATGCATACATTGCATATTCATGGCATATTTTTTTTCGAATATCACATCCTGCATTCCATATTTTCAAAATTCCATGTCATATCTTTGCATTATCTCTCATGTATTGCATCAAATTTTCGAGTATCATCATATCCCCATACCATATTTTTGTCAAAATATTTCATGCATGAATTCGCATGTCTCATGTTGCATTTTATATAGTTTAGGCGCACGTACATGTCATATTCCATGTTATGCTCGCATATCATATGTTATTCATGCTCATAATTTTCGTGTATCACTTATAAATTGCCTTCCATATTTAAAAAAAATCATTTTGCATACATTACGCATATTTTCGCATAACATATCTTGCATTTTTGCATGTCTCATATGTTGCACGTCCGTGTCACATTTTATTTTGCCACGTCATATCTCGCATGTCATTCATCCTAGGTTAGTCTAATTTGTATGATTGAATTGTTTAATTGAAAATTGCATGCTATCTATGGTAGATATAATTTGCGTATGTTATAGTTTTGCATGTCTATTTGGATTGCTTGCATGTTGTCTTGGATATTGCATTCATGAGTCACTTTGCATGTTTTAATTAAATTGAATTCAGACATATCTTGCATGCTTTGCCTTGGCATTTTCGCATTTAGTGTAATTCATGCATTTGCATTTCATTTTAAATAAATGAAAACACAAAAGAACACCTCAATCGAACATAAAAAAAAAAAACAAATCAATTGAGAACCAATTCAAGAAGTTGCCAAACTTAGGATATCTCATGGAATTAAAGGTACCGAAAGGGCATTAGCTAAGGTTAGTTAATGTAACCAAGTCCCCGAATCCTCAATCTCTGGTTCGTAGAAATAAAGTGGTTCTCTCGCTACTTTATTTAGGTTCCTAATCAACCTACCAAAAATGATTAGTGGCGACTCCAAATCTAAAATCATCTTAATAAAACCTAAGTTGCGATTTGGTAGGGCTTGGGAGAGTCCGTATTAGGTTAGTTTCTAATTAGCCTGATAATCCATTAGCCTAAAATAAAATTTGATTTTTTTAGGTCGCAACAGTCACATTCTTAGAGCATGAATTTCCGAAAAAGGACGAGATATGTGAAGACTATTCTCTGTTTGAAACCTTGGATAGTGATAATGATTTTATTAGGGCATATCATCCAAGTGGGAGCAATGTGAGAAGTGGGGAATTTGTTTCGAATCAGTCTCAATTGCAACCACTTGATGAGACGATGTTGTCGTTATCTAATCCGAGTGGGAACACAATGGAGCATGATGTACTAAGTGTACAAGTACTAAGTGTACAATCTTCTGCAAACAAGTTGCAAAAGCATTCCCCGTCAACGCTTTGAGATTGAAGAGGAAGCTTTCATGGTCGCTCCACAAGGAGAGGATGAGCCAAGAAATGTAAATGAGGCTCTATCTTGCCCTGATAAGGAAAAGTGGATGAAAGCAATGGAAGAAGAGATGGAGTCGATGAAATCAAACCAAGTTTGGGAACTGGTTGATCTTCCGAAAGGACGCAGAGCCATTGGGAACAAATTGTTTCTCAAAATAAAACGTAAGGATGATGGCTCGAATGAGAAGTATAAGGCTCACCTTGTGGCAAAAGGGTATAATCGATAATAAGGAATTGATTATGAAGAGGCTTTTTTATCCTGTGGTGAGATTTACCTCAATTCGCCTTATTCTGGCAATAGTGGCTAGTATGGATATGGAAATATATCAAATGGATGAAAAGATTGCTTTTCTCAGTGGAGAATCAGAATAAGACATTTTATATGGAATAACCCATTGGGTTTGTTACAGAAGGTCAAAAACAAAAAGTATGTCGACTTTTGAGATCGATATATGGCCTTGAGCAGTCTTCGAGATAATGATATATACGTTTTTTTCATAATGCCGTAGTGGCATATGATATTGTAACAATTGATATAGATCATTGTATATATATCAAAAGATCCAAAGATCAATTTGTGATCTTATCATTATATGTTGATGATATATCAATTGCCGGAAGCTATATGGAGTTTGTCAATATAGTTAAGAACTGGTTTTGTGCCAATTTTTTGAGATGTAGGATATGGGTGAAGCTGCATATACTTTTGGAATTAAGATTTCAAAATATCGTTCAAAGAGATCGTGATCTCTTTCACAAGAGACTTATATAGATAAAGTCCTTGAATGATTTTGCATGCAAGATTGTAAACCCATTGATACTCCTATTGCAAGAGGTGAAGGTCTGAGTCGCTTAATGTGTCCTGAGACTCCACAAGCAAATGAACAAATGGAAAGCGTTCCATGTCTTAGAGCTGTTGGAAGCTTAATGTGCGCTATGAGGTGTACAAGACCTGATATTAGTTATGCAATTGGAATGGTTAGTAGATACCAATCCGGCACAGGTCAAGCACATTAGATTGCCGTAAAGAGAATTTTGAGGTATCTGAAGGGGTACTGCCGATTATTCGCTAAGTTATCAAGGTAATGATCTGCGCCTTGAAGGCTATACTGATATTGATTGAGGAAGAGGTTTAGATGAGAGAAATTCCACCTCTGGTTTTGCATTCTTACTTAACAATGGCGCCATATCATGGAGTAGTAAGAAGCAAACGTGTATACCCTTATCCACGATAGAAGCTGAATTCGTGGCACTGTTAGCAGTAGTACAAGAGAGTGTTTGGCTTAAGATATGTTTGGATCAAGAGGTGTTGCTAAGGATGCTGCAGGTTCAATTATTAGTTAATTGTGATAGCCAAGCAGCAATAGCTTACACTAAGGATCCATTGCAAGACCAAACAAATAGACATGAAATATATATATATATATTGTAAAAGACATGGTTGTACGAAAAGATGTGAACGTACAGTACATATCTATGCATAGAATGATAGCAGATCCTCTAACGAAGTCAATTCCTAAAGATGTTTTACCTGGTCATGTGTTGACAAAGGAAGTGCGTAGAAGTTAAAGTACTGGATATTTGTATTTTTCTCAAAGTTCACAGTTAATGGTATTTGTTATCATTATTGATGCCTATGAGTTTGTATGACATTTATGCATATAAATGCTTTGTGCATTATGTTGAGAAAGTATGTCGGACAGATAAGAGATTAGCCCACTCACACGGGTAATCGCCTCTATTTACTATGTGATAAATAGAGATGAGACAATTTTAAGCTCATTATCTAGGTGATAATTGAGAGCTCGAGCTTAAAGTATAAATGTCGCCTTAACAGAGTGCTAAGATGAGGTCATAATATTTATTATGTCTGAAAGTGATATAACCCACATGTTTCACTTTATCTGTCTTTATTGCTAGATGTGAGTTCTGATGGATACTTTTGAGTAGAGTAGTTACGTGAACTCAAGTTAGACATTGAGTGTGTCTAAACTATCATCTGTACGGTAATAAATGGATAGACATGCGCTCCATGGGGAAGGAGAAAAAAATACTGTAATACGTATTTCATACTACGTATGCATGAGACGACCAATAAGAGCTGGCGAAAGTTTTGATCTCAACTTTCAAGCCGTGTGAGACTCTTGAGGATAAAAGTTCCTCAAATTTGTCCCCTCACGACTCTGACTTATTCTCAAGGTTTCTATTCAGTGTTTGCTATCTTAGGATGTTGCCAATGGTCATGAGATTGATTCGATATAATGGGACATTTCTAGAAAAGCGAGCTGAACTGAGATTGAGAGGTTTAAGGGAAGAGGAAGATCGATTTAGATTTTGAGTCACATGATAGTTGTGTATTCACAGACCGGTCAATTATGATTATTCTGTATGATCATAATTGTGAATACAACGAATCATCCGTAAAAGAGATCGAGAGAGATATAAATGTGACTGATCGATCTAGGGTACGTCATACGAAAATCTACTCTTGATTATGTCCATTTTGAGCTGCTATATACTCCTAACAGATGTATGGCAACGAGCTCTTAGTGTATGCTGGTTGCACGGATTATTTGCCGATATGAAACTTGTAGAGAAAAGGGTATTGTGTATAGCCCATAATGTGCGAGTGGGAGATGTTGGAATTAATTGATTATAATTAATTAATTCGCCCATAATGGGCTAAAATCGAATGACGGTTACCGAAAGGCGGTTACCAGAGGGAGGTTACTGAAGGCGGTTATCGGAAGTTTCTAAAGAGTGTGTTATCTCTTTTTGAATAATAGATAACATGAAAGAAGAAGTAATGTACGTCAGTTTTTCAGAACGTCAGTTTGGCCTCTCTCCAAAACGCTCTCAAGAACGATCTCCCTCGTACTTCTCTCGCACTTGTTCGGACGACTGATTCTCGCAAGGCTGTTTGTCGGAGGCACTTAATCTGTGGACAGCGGGTACTTTTCCTCGTGTGATCGTACTCCGATCGGTGATACAAGTTAGTGAATCTTGGACATATTACAGTATGTTTTTCCGCATGTTTATTCGTTTTGAAAGGGAATTCGTTTCCTTCATAGTTAACAATCAAAAGACATTCGCAGAAACCTTTAGATGCATTTTATACCCAAGAACACTAATATTCTCGGTCATAAAGCTCAGTTCAAGTTCCTTCAGGAATTGACCGTAATCGAATCGAACTAAGCTCGAGAACGAATTTTAATCGTTCATCTAGCACAAGCTTGCACTGTATTGGCTCAACTGAAACTCGATTCAACCCCTCAATATGGTTTTGAACGTACGACTTACTCAGGGGTTAGCGATAATCATGCGATGTGATGACAAGTTGGCCGTCCTCTCCAAGATGGTGAGTATTCAAGTCGAAGTTCATCCTGATTTGATTGCCAATGGTGGAGTTTTATGAGAAGCAACAAGCAAAAAGATTCCTGACCACGGTACCGACATCCATGGACCATAACATACCATCCACAAGGCACTAAGTAGCTAGGTCCCATGGCCCCCTCATCTCTGTTCCATGACACGCTAAGTTCATAGAGCACCACTAAAGTGGTCGCGCCACCACGGCGAGTGATGTGCTCGATTACGACATTACTCCATCGAATGAATGGCTTGCTCGTCTGCCGGATCCTATATGCCGTAAGGGGCATGAGAAAGTCATATCAGCATCTTACGCATCCGATACATACCCCTAGGATGTGATCGAACAACTTTGAACGACTAGGTATTCGCTTGTCGCCTACCCCGACAAATCGCCTACCCCGACAAAGCGCGAACGGATTCATAGCGGAAATCATATCCGTTCGGGGACAAGAACTGCCCATGTCTTATGCCCTGATTTCCTAGTCAACTCAAATCCATTCCGTACATATGATACAATGGGCATGGACCCTCTGTGCCTAACCCACCAATTGCTTCAATCACAAATAACCCCTCTCTTTCCAGGAAACCTCCGAACTGATCATGTTCACATTCGACATTCTATGTTCAGACCACATCAGTCAATTAATGCAACTCCGAAGTCAACAGAAAAATGGAAGGCGACAGCTGGAAAAAGAGAACATGCTCAAGCGCTTTGCTCTCAGCACTGTTGTTTCACTCGTGAAATGCAGACAACAAATCAGAGTAAAAGTTGACCAAGATTCTCTCTCTTTTCCACGTCAATGTCCACCTCATTTTCTGCCAAGATCTGTCTCTCCCGTGCACACTTTTTGGCCATTCTTGCAAGAATTTCCACCACCCTAGTTTCTCTCCAGGACAGGTACTCGTTCCTAGGTTACCTGGACTCTATAAAATCAGAATATGACATACTAAGCAATCTCAACATGAACTGTGTCAAAATGGAATCAAGAAAGCTTTTGCCATTCACTCCACACCCTGTCATCTTCAGTCTCTGCCTCCTGCTTCCATGCACTTACTTCACTCTCTCTCACTCTGCTAAACTTGGGAATGACACTGATAGACTTGCCTTGTTGGCCTTCAAGAACCAGATATCCCATGACCCTTTTGCCACGCTGAGCAATTGGAACGATTCGGTCCATTTTTGCCGATGGAACGGGGTTGTTTGCGGTGGGCGACACGAGAGGGTCGTGGTGCTAGACCTCCAGTCCAGGAACTTGACAGGTACTATCTCACCGCATATAGGAAACTTGACATTCGTGAGGAAAGTCCGTCTGCGGTACAATTACTTCCACGGCGAGATCCCGAAAGAAATGGGACGTCTGTATCGGCTTCGAGCGATCGGACTCACCCAGAATCTTTTGCAAGGTGAGATTCCTGTAAATCTCACTCAGTGCTCGGAGCTGAGGATTCTCGATCTAGTCGCAAACAGCCTCGAAGGAAGAATTCCACCCGAGCTGGGCGAGCTCGATAAGCTTACGGAATTAGGACTTGCTGTCAACAACTTGACAGGTCCAATCCCGAAATCACTAGCGAACCTCACGTTTCTCAGCGAGTTTTCTCTATCTGAAAACAGACTGAGCGGCGACATTCCTAAAGAGCTCGGCCAGCTGAGGCAGCTCCGCATGTTCCAAATCTCATCAAACGGACTCTTGACAGGTTCGATTCCTGGTCAGCTCTTCAATCTCTCTCTTATGGAGTACTTTGCTGTTGGTGATAACCAACTTGTCGGAAAAATTCCACCCGACATAGGATTTACTCTTCCAAACGTTCGGATTCTTCTCTTGGGGCTAAACCAGTTTTACGGTTCAATTCCAAACTCCATATCTAATGCAAGTAAGCTCGAGTGGCTGTTTATTCCATTTGGCCAGTTGACCGGTTCGATACCTCAAGATTTGGGGAAGTTGAAAAACCTGGTGAAGTTGAATCTTGGGATGAACGAGCTTGGAAACGGGGATGGGAATGACCTTGGATTTCTTTCCTCATTAGTGAACTGCACAAAACTTGAGGTCCTTGCCTTCAACAACAACAGTCTCGGTGGGGTTTTGCCAAATCACATAACCAATCTCTCTTCAAACCTCAATTACCTTCTGATGGGAGCAAATAGAATTTCCGGTAGCATCCCGAATGACATTCAAAAGCTCGAAAACCTGATCTTGATCGGCATGGAGGAGAATCTCTTCACCGGACAAATCCCCGCCTCCATTGGGCTTCTGAAGAACCTGCAGGTTTTGTCAATTTTCGGCAACAAATTTTCGGGGGAAATTCCTCAATCCATTGGTAATCTTACTTCCTTGGTAGAACTCGGCTTAAATGATAATTCTCTCCAGGGAAACATACCTTCAACCTTAGGAAACTGTCAGAGTCTTCAGAGGCTCTCTATGGCAAATAATAACCTTTCAGGTACTATACCTAAAGAGGTCATTGGTATTCCTTCCATAACAGATTGGTTAGACTTGTCTGCAAATAAGCTAGCCGGTCCGATACCGTTAGAATTAGGAAAAATGAGACAGATCACACATCTAGACTTATCAGACAACAGACTATCAGGAGAGCCACCTAGTTCCCTTGTAAGCTGCCTTAGCTTGGAATTCTTGTGTCTAAGCGGAAATCTCCTCAAAGGATCTATTCCTTCCTCCTTAAAAAGTCTCAAAGGGATTCAAGAACTCGATCTCTCGCGCAACAACTTCACAGGCAACATCCCTGATTTCCTCGGCTCTCTCACCTTCCTGAAAAATCTGAACTTGTCGTTCAATCATCTGGAAGGTGAGGTCCCGGAAGGTGGAATCTTCAAGAACGCGAGTGAAATCTCAATTGCAGGAAACAATAATCTTTGTGGGGGCCCGGCGGCATTGCATCTGCAGAAATGCACACCCCCGAGAGTTCATTCCAGGAAGTCGTGGCGACATTTGTATATCAGGATAATGATAATCCTCGCAGCTTGTGGTGGAACATGTGCAATCTTGATATGTTCCATTCTCGTACTTTATAGAAGGAAAAGTGTTAGGAGGAAGAAATCCTTCGAGACGACTCCTACAGAGGATGAAAAGAAATTTCAGAAGATTACGTATGCTGAGCTTTCCAGAGCAACAGATGGCTTCTCTTCAACTAAAAAGATAGGGACCGGCAGTTACGGTTCAGTGTACAAAGGATGCAGCGGGGAATTGGTGGTTGCAGTGAAAGTGCTCGACCTCCAGCAACGTGGAGCTTCGAAGAGCTTTATAGCAGAATGCGAAGCGTTAAGGTCGATCCGGCATCGGAATCTCTTGAAGATTGTCACTTCTTGCTCGAGCATTGATTTCGCTGGGAACGAGTTCAAGGCATTGGTCTACGACTACATGCCGAATGGGAGTCTGGAGAAGTGGTTGCATGTAGATAATGCAGATGACCAGAATTCTGGCCAGAGGCAACTCAGTTTTGTGCAGAGGGTTAGCATAGCCATTGACATAGCTCAGGCTCTGGACTATCTCCATCACCATGCGGACCCTCCAGTTGTTCACTGTGATCTTAAGCCGAGCAATGTCCTCCTCGACAAAGACATGACCGCTCATGTCGGTGATTTCGGATTAGCGAGGCTCCTCTATGATAAGAATCCTCAGATTCAATCGAGCCTGAGTACTGGTGCCTTTAAGGGTACTATTGGCTATGTAGCTCCAGGTAACTTCTTTTTTACCCTATAATCTTGGACAGAGATATCTCACAGATCCTTCATTTCTCGGGACCCTTTCTGTGAAAAATTAACAAAAGACATTTCAAAATTGGACTGCAGAATTCAACCTCTTTTCATTTCGAGAATGCTCATATACAAATGTTCTGGGATTATATTTGTTGAACTTATGCCAAACTGGTAATGTGTTTTGGTGAAGAATATGGAATGGCTGGTGAGATTTCAACTTGGGGGGATGTGTACAGCTTTGGGATTCTAGTGATGGAGATGTTCACTGGGAAGAAGCCAACTGATGAGATGTTCATGGAAGATCTCAGCCTCCATAGCTATGTGAACAGGGCTATTCCGGATGGAGTGGCCGAAATAGTCGACTCAAAACTACTCCAAGAAGTCTTCCACCATCAAGACATCGACAGGGCAACCACTTCGAGAAAGCAAAGCAAAGCTCAAGAGAGCTTGACCTCGATACTGAAAATTGGCATCTTATGCTCTGCTGAACAACCCGGAGAACGACTCGACATGAAGGAGGTCGTCGTGCAGTTGCAATCTCTCAGAGAAATGATCTAAAATCTATGGATGTGTAATAGTTTCACTGGGTCATGATAAAAGTGATGCGTAGGGTGAGCACCAGAAGTCGTTAAGGTAGTAGATGAAAACTAAGTTAAAAGATGTACTAGCTAGGTTTGTATTATATTTCGTCTTAAAAGAACTACCCAATCCCAAAACCCATGGTTGGACAATGAAGTAGTCTCAAATATGCATAGCATTTTACCTTTTCTCTGCGATGCTGTTTCTAATCGACTTTCCTCAAGTAAACTCAGATGCATCAATAGGAATTATTTACTTATCTAGATACTTGAACGATTACTTGAATCAGAGAGCATCAGCAAAAGTTCAGATCTATTAGAGTAGCAAATTCTACTTCCCTAGCTGTTGCAATGCCCGACATATTCCTAGCTTAAATACCGAAAGTTGCAATCAAAATGCTAACTTCTTTTATCACGTTCATTTACCGAGGATAAAGGCACTTATAAAAAAATTGTTCGCAGCTCCAGGGGATTCGACGTTTGCAGCGTGACCGGTGTCCTTGATGATCTCTAGCTTCGACTTGGGTCCCAGATGCCTGATGATTGTAGATGTAAGGTTTTTTACATTGGTAACGTTTAAGAAAACCAAGAAACTGATATAAAGAATACACACTAAGAAAACCTTGCTTTTGCAAGTGATGTGCAAAGCTCAATGGGAAGACCTTATCCTGATCCCCCCATAAAATCAACGTTTCCTGCAAATAACACCCAAGAAATGAATTGCTAAGAGTTATAGTCATTTTATACTGACATGATTGCACATACATCTCACATATGGTGTCTATGAAAACATTGGTTCTTCAGTAGTCCAAATGCTCATGTGAATGAACTACCTGAGTCAAAACAGGAAGTTTGCTGTCTGATTTTCCGAAGAGCAAGTATTCTGCTAGCTCCGACTTCTCTTTCCTGTAATTGTTGCACATGACCTGAAAAAGTACGCCCGTGAATACAGGAAAATGAAGGGAGCTCTAGGTCGTGACTAAAGTTGATCATTGGGCGGGTTCGGAGCAGACCCAAACGTCAGGCCAATGTGTTGCTCAAACCCACCCATATCATAAAAATTATAGAGAAGGGATGTTAGGCCAGCCGAGCGAGAAATTCGTTTCCTCATGTAAGACCTTTGCCCAAGCTTGCCAATTTACGTCTCGGGCCCCAAGGGTGAGCGAGCCGTCCGCTGTTGATCACCTTTAGTGCCAACCTATGAACTAATCATAGAAGCAAACATACACAATGAATCACCAAAACCAACTCAAACTAGGGGTGTGCACCGGGTCTGGTTCAACCCAAGAAGCGGACCAAATCGACCTGGACCGACCGCTGCATGGCCAAATATAGGGAAAATCGGTTCCATTCCAGTTCTAAGGCTCGAACTGTCGGTTCTATTGGGGAACTAGTTCTTACCGGCTCAACCAGTTTGGTTCCCAGGTTGAACCAGTTTTGAAGCATTATTTTACAAGAAAAACAAACGGTTTGCAACTCTCTGAAGTCAAACTAGGTCTTCAACATGAAGAGACAACAACATATTTTAACAGTGAAATACTTTTATAACTTACTGTAAAAATTTGATTTTCAATGCAAAACAAAAAGGTAACCGGGACCCGGCCAGTCTAGATTCGACCGGTTCGACTCTCAGTTCCAATCTTTGGAGCCGATAGTCACATTGTCGATTCTCGACAACACACTCAGGACCGAGACCCCTAACTCAAACAACACTTCTTGGTAGCAAAAGTTGTGGAGTTCTATGGAGAGATTCCAATTCAAGTAGGGTAAACAGATTGAAAAAATTCTGTTTCGAGGAAGTCCATTAGTTTCAACCTGTCAAAGCCAGGATCCAAACCAAGGTAATTCTAATTCCACGATAATATAACTGATGACGATATTTGGATTCTGAAAGCCAAAAGTCACTACAGTACGATTCTCTCCTTTTCTACCATTTAAAAGCCAAGATTCTCAACATGTCCTCTCTTTAGTTGAGGAAAAACTCCTAAAGGTTGATGCCCTTTCCTTTTCACTTTGTTTTTCATCACTTCTTTCAAAGCCAGCATATTACTCCAAGACAGAATAAGATTACCAGTCAAATTCTCCTATAAACTGATTTATGTAGCAAAGCAAACACAACTTGAGTGGACACCTCAGAGCCTGAGACCAGCAACTGCATCAAGCAATAAAAAGGGCACAACTTTGAAGGGCAACATAAAGAGAAAACGTTAGCTCACATCAATGAACTGCTGGAGGAAGAAATTGGGGACCAATTTGAAGGGGTTGAACTTATAGATTGACAAATTCACCAGAACCCTCAAATCCTGAGGCTTCTCAGGCAAAAGAAACTCCAACGGATTCCTGCCAGTCTTCCTCAACTGCTCAAACTTCTGCTCATCTGTACACGCAATCCCACTGCTGACAATCCCCACTTTCTCAACTCCATCGCCACCAATCTCAGCCATCCTGTACCCCACAAACCCACCATAGCTGATGGCGTAAATTGAGTACTTATCAACCCCAAGTTTCTTCAGACCCTCCACAATGCATGAGGCCTGAAACACGTCACTCCTTTGAGGACTGAGCGTGTGCGATTTCCCAAAGAAGAGCAAGTCTGGTATGAAAAGGTTGAAGCTTCGAGATAAAGGGCCCACTTGGGCCAGGAACTGCCACCTTGAGTTGCCCCCATAGCCATGGATGAGGACCAAGTATGGCTTCTTGGACCTCCGGTGAGCGGAGCACCAGAAGTGGATGGTGGTCTGCTCGTCGTCCAAGTCCACAGTGCAGGGTGCGAGACCGCATGACCAGAAATAGAGTGACAGTAATATGTCGACGAGAGTGACGAGAAGTGGCGAGGTGCGAGAGCAGGTTCTTGAGGGTGTGAACGGCGGTGGAGAGGTAGAAGGAGAGGAGGTGGAGGAGTTTGGAGGCGGCCATTGAAGTGGGTATGAAGGTGCTTGGGAATGGTGTTTCAGTGTTCAGTCAGACCTCATTCTTGGCATCTGAAGCGTGCACAATCACATGCAGAGGAAGGAACAAGACAACAAGATTGTGAGAGACACACGTCATGGTTCTTTCTCTTTCTTTCTTTCTTCTTTTTGTCATTCTTACATTTCTGAACGCAACAGACACACATGTCGCTGTCGATCGGAGAAGAAAGGGCAAAAGCATGGAGGAAGAGAAGGGCAAGGTGGTTTTTCTGTTCTTCTTTTAGAGAAGGGCGTTGCCCTTTGTTTTCAAGTTCAATTATTCTACTTCTTTCTTCTCTCTCTCTCTCTTTTTTTTCCCCCTTCTTCAAAAGTTGATGTTTAATGCTGCATAATTATAAAATGAGGGTCTTCATACCAGATAAATTTATACATTATACATATAAATAATGAATGCGATGTTTAAGCACAATTCATTCATGATAAGTATAGTTGATTTTATGATGATTTCAAAGCAATAACATGATAAATTTTTGCTAATTCGAACTCATGAACAAATGTTTTTAAATCAAATATTTTCTTTGAAATTACTAGCGAATTAAGTAGAAAATAGTTTAAGGTAATTCTAGGACAACAACCATGGCGACTCCTATTGGCATCGTATTTTAATGCATTCCGTCATAGCGTGTCATAGCCAATCGCTTTGAATGTCGCGTTTCTTTCACGTCTGATAGTAGTAGATAGACTACAAAAGAAAATCAAAGAATTAGACGAATTATAAAAAGTTACGACGCGACGTCGTAGTGCTTCCACAATACGTGATAGCGCAAAATATGGGCTTGAATTCCATTGTAGTTTAGTGCATTCCAGCATAAAGCGTTATGGTCCTTTATTTTCCATAGTGCGGCATCAATATCCTTTGTAGTTAGTAGACTCCAACCAAAAAACCGAAAGAATAAAACAGTTTACAAAACTTTACGACCGTACCTTTTTTTAGTGTTAGTGCAATACTCGCAGTGCCTCATGTAAGCTTGGATCTCATCGTACCTCAGTGCATTTCGTCATAACGCATCGTAATCCTTTGTTTTCCTTCGCGTGACTTCACCATCCGTCGTAATGTAAAGGCAACGAAGAACATCAAAACGAAAAAACAGTGAATTACAAAGAGTTACAACGCGTCATCCTTCAATCAATCGATTAAGTCGTAACGTGTCGTGTTGACTTGAAGTTTTATCGTAATTTAGTGCGTTCCGTCACACACGCATGGTAAGGAATGGGCAAACAGATACATAGGCAAAGTGAATTTTTTTTTTTTTGGGGGGTCAAAAATTAACTGTTCGTTGATATAAAATTATGGGGGGGAAGCCCGAAAGACGAGCTTCATAACAAAGGAGGTCCCGGAGAGCACGAGGTGGATTGGATACCCAATTACGCGGTAATTCATTTTTCCTTTGCGCCTTGGCTATCCAATCCGCCACCATGTTGGACTCTCTTGGACAATATAGCACTTTGGCTTTAAGAAAATTGGAAAGCAGCTCTCTACAAGAAAGAACTGGGCCATGGGCCTCCCACAGTTCAGGATCTAGGCTCGCTAACGCCTCAGTTAGGATGAGACAATCCGAGAAAACAATCAAGTAATCTTTCGAGGGATTGAAAGGAAGATCTGGAGCAGTTCGACAGATCTGGAGCAGTTCGACGATCCTCATGAGGAAAGAGGCAAAGTGATTTTGAAGAGTCCCAGAAGTTGTTTCTTGCAAGGATTGGATTTTACTGCCATAGGAAAACTGCTTTGCAATGTGGCCATCGCCTATGGGAGCAACATAAATAGTGGGTTAATACCATTAAAAACCTCAAATTAATACATTTATGATAAATTTACTTCCAAATAATTTTTTTCATCACAAAAAATCTCAAACGGTATACCTGTGACAAATTTACCCCAAATTATTTTTTTGACCACCAAAAATCTCAAACTGGTATATTTATGACAAATTTATCCCAAATTGATACATTTATGATAAATTTACCCTCCATTAATTTTTCGTCACATTTTACCATCAATTTATTGAGTTGGATGACACATAGCAGTTGACGGGTGTAGCAATTTAAGATTTTTACCCTCTGTTTGTCATAGATACATCAGTTTGGAATTTTTCGTGGTATTAATCCAATTTAACAGGAACTATCGAAGGGTAAAATTGTCATATGTGTATCATTTTGAAATTTTCAGTGATCAAAAAATTTAATTTGGGATGAATTTATCACAAGGTGTACCAATTTGAGATTTTTATGGTTTAAAAAATAATTTGAGGTAAATTTATTACAGGTGTACCAGTTTGGGGTATTTTGTGATTAAAAAAATAATTTTAGATAAATTTTTCTCAAATATACCAATTTAAAGTTTTTTGTAGTATTAATCCTTAAATGATGTGCATAGCTTAACTTCACAGTCATCTCTTTCACCTTGAGGAAACAGTGCAATGATTTGATCTATTCCTAGCGTGTGGTTCGAAAGTTGGAAGAGAGATCTTTACAGAACATCTAATTACAATTTAGGAGATCCTGATGGGCTATGGTTTATATTCTCTATCAACAAAAAAGCACCGGGTTTTGTTCTCCGTTGAGCGGGAGCCATCCCGACGAGGGTCTTAAGAGGGCAACACCCCTCGAAGTCATAGGGATTTTATAATTTGAGCTTATAATTTATTGGTTATTTGGATTTAGGTCAATGGATAGCAATTGTTATATATCTACTCTTTTTTCATTTATAATTGAGTGATGTAATATAAAATTGCGATGTATTATAGTGAAATTCTCTGGATGTAGCCTTAATTTAAAGGTGAACTAAAAAAAAAAAAAAGGTGAACTAGGATAAAACCTTATTACTCGGTTTCTCTTTCTCGTTTTTACGCTTTATTTCGTTGTAGTTATGCATCAATTCTTGACATATCCAATGACGTTGGATGACGAGTTCCACCCATTTCTTGGGTTACAATTCAGAATCCATTAAAGAGATTCTGCGAAAAGTTGGAATGAAAGGGGAAAAGAATGCAGATGAAACAAGTTTCAAAGATGCAGAAAGAAAGATAAAGATAGCTGACTAAGTAAAGAAAGGCATTAACCTCCAGCAAGATCTGTGTACAGCTAGCAGTAGCAACAGAATCACTTCTTGTCACATATGAACACACACCATCTGATACCTTGCCTCCACTTTGTTCCAATCTCATCTTTCTCACTCATTCCCTCCAATAACTTTCAAAGCCCCTCCTCCACTTTTTCACACTTTTTCCTTGTTGAACTTTATGGACGGCTGTTTAGTTTATCACCTCTGTCACCCAATAGAGACTCTCAGGCCCTTGTCCCACCATGATTCCTTTCCTTCACCAGGTTCATCTTCTTCCCTCTTATAAATCTCCCATCAAACTCAGCCCCTTCTCTTCAACACCTGTTTCTTCCATTTGGCTATAGGGTTCCCCTTCAGAGCCCCCATCAATGGCTGCTCATCTTTACGCAGCTCGAAGCTCGTCGCAGAGAGGAGTGGCCATGGTGTTGGCTCTTATATCAGCAATAGTACTCTCTCCGCTGTATGTTGACAGGAAGAGTGAGGCTAAGTACTACCATGAGGCCAGATGGAGTTCTGGGTTTGTGCTTCCTGTGGTTCTTGCCGGGCTCATAATTGCCATCAAGACCACTTCATCATCTTCTTCTTCTTCAGGGTATGTTAGGAGAGGTTCGGCAATTCTGTCTCCTGATCCTTCGTGGGTGCTGAGAATTGGGAGCTCAGCCTGGGGACTCGCTGGGGTTCTGGTGATGCTGATGCTTGTGCTCTCTTGGCAACATTCTGTTCAAGAGTTCTTGTGGAGATAGAGAATGAAAATGCATTATTATGCTATTCTATGACTGCTGTCTCTGTAGTGGTGCTAGTGGCTGTACTTATCATGCGACTATTAAATTATTTTAAAGTACCAAATATGAATTGATATTACATTAGCATGAGACTCTATTTCTTCTGTTTCTTGAGAAGCCACAGATGATGACAACATCAATAATTCGTGTACAGATCATAACAATCACCAAATATTAGCCAAAGGGGGAAAAAAACAAATGACGCTCTGGACGGTGCATCTTTGAACTGAAAAAGATGGAGCTGACAATGCAGATACAGATTACATACATGCTGGGTTTTGGAGAATCAAATTCTTCAGTCTATTCAAGAGCAAAATAAAATGAGAAAAAAAAATAACTTTTCCAGACAGAATGAGAGTGCAAATCCTGTCCTATATATACAAACATATTTACAAGCAAACCTGATTTTGACAAATGATACATCACAAAGGTATCATCTCGAAAGGGTCAACTCCTCCAGCCAACCAAAGTGCTAGTAGACCGCCCCGGCCTCGATACGGGAAGGCCGTGATCGTACATTCGCTGGATCTCTTCCCTATACTCCGTCAATGACTTATTGGGTAACGCAGGAGTCAATTCCACAACATCCCCCATCTTCAACTTGCACATAGGCTCACCAACCGGCTCGCGATTCAACCTTGGCCTCAGTTCTTCCTTGAGAGGGCTCCTGTAAGGTGTCCATTTTGAGCTCCCCATCCCAGCCCTTTCCAGCAAATCCATGACTGTAGAGTCAGGAGGAAACTCCTGGACCGACATCTGCAGAATCCAACCATCAGAGAACTTCATCACATCCATCATTGAGCAAGGCAGAGTAATCATAAATTAGCATACTGCCAAACCAAACTTCAAATGCGCTACCCAAGTCATCAAGTATTTCATGCACCAGAGAAAAAATTGTTGAACTGTCCTATGACGATCAGGTAGCATAAGCACCGGCATTAGAAACACACTGTAGGAGAAAGAAAAAAAACAACATGGAAGTTGAAGAAATACCTTATCATTTTCAATCATAATGATAAAGATAGGCCTATCCTGATCAGAGAGAGGCTTGTACGAGAACGGACAATCTTCCGTGTGAGTTGGGAACGTGCAGGTTGGCTTGACAGAATCAACATGGCCAATTGATGACTGATCGTTTCTCATTGCCTCACACTGCCAGCTAACAACCCATCGAGCCCACTCGACCATCTGAAGCACGAAAGCAGAGTGCTTACACTCACCTTCTTTATATCTCCAATGAGCAGCAAATCCAAATTCAGCCTGCAAATGCATTGCTTTTGTTCGGATTTGAACTTCCAGGGGAACCATCCCATCACCCATCACTACAGTATGAAGCGATTGATACCTAAATGATAATGATGAAACGTTAAGAAAGCAAAGGCCTTGGCTCTTAAGCACTCAACCAATGTATTTTAGCAAACATACCCATTAAGCTTTGGATGGGCAATGTAGTCTTTTGATCTTCCAAGAACTTCAGGCCACAAACTTTGGACAATTCTCAGTGCCTCGTAACAGTCCTCTTCATTTTCAACAATTAATCGTAAACCATGTATATCATGGATTTCATCCATTGTAAGCTTCTTCCTGCATGAAAATGACAATCTCTATTAATACACCAATTAGTACACAAGTTACTTGCTACAAGAGAAACTGGAAATCGATTCTAGGTGCGTGTCGCCGTTGGTGCTGAGAGCGTATATAATTTTTCAAAATATGCGCAGCACTTATTGCTTGAACCAAAAAATGTTCCAAGGATCCAAGTCTTCAGCTTCTTCAATCTTTGTGGCTTTTAGTCATCTTTGGGCTTCATGCTCTACTCTCCATGCTATAAGTATGTTTGTTAGGCTGTGTTATTTAGTTTCTTGTGCCCTGTTTTCATTTACTTCAGATGTACTACAGCAGTGTATCTTTCAATAAATTACCTTATAATTAGTAAAAGAAAGATGAAACATCATCCACCCTTGGGAACCTTTTTTTTTTCTTGGCCAGACACCCATAGCAGCTCACATACCAAAAACTTCGTAATAAACAGTACACAAATTGTTTATTTTGCTCCCTAGGTTTCTGAATTAGCAACCAGTCCATGAAAATCACATAGTACAAGCTATCAACAAAGGAAAGCATTCCCTCAAACAACACATAAAGGATATGTCAGTGAGGGAGTGAGGGAGTGAGGGACATACTTTAACATTTTGCTATATATGCTATATAAGTTTTTGTGCCTTCCTGATAAAGAGTGATAAGAAATGGCCTTATCCTTCAGAGCCAGCTCTAATTTCTCTATAGCAGATGCAATCATTGCTTCATCAAAGGACTCAAGAAGCTGCGAGGATAATTGTTTGTGCATGTCCGGGTTGAGATGCTTAAAGCACAAATTCTCTAGCTGCTCCTTCCAACTATAGACCCCCAAACGGTGAGCCAATGGTACAAATATCTCCATCGTCTCCTCAGCAAACCGCTGTTGCTTGACCAAAGGCAATGCGTCCAGAGTCGCCATATTGTGAAGTCTATCAGCCAATTTTATGAGGACAGCCCTGGCATCTGCCATGGCTAGGAACATGGTATGAAGTCGATCTGCCTCAACAGTCTTGCTTGCTGTATTGTTTTCCCGTGCAAGTTGGCTAAGTTGGCTTAGCTTTGATACCTAGAATACCATACATAACTGACTTACGTTCAAGATCCTCATAAAACATGCATGCATAAGTCACCATGCAAACAAAGAGAGCTCAAAACAGCAAGAGTACATTACTTCAGACAAGCAGCAACATGGAAACGAAAAGTAAAAAGAGACGAAACAATCTAGACGGAGAATACAAGCACCCTAGTTGACCTGTTATCTTTCAAATTAAAAGCGTGAGCTTCTGAGTGTTGACTAAAGAACAGTGAGCTGTCAGAATCAAAACCCAGAGCATAACATTAAATGCTCAAATGTCACTTTCCTATTATAAAAAACAATTTGCAAACTTTTTTGCACTGAAAAAGCAAAACATGGGAAAGAAAGAAATATCCCTGTTTGCAGCATTACCAGTGGCTAAACCATCAGAAAAATTCATTTAGGATTGTCATTAATCTTCCTGAATTAGAGAGTGAAGAGACTGTTAACTTCCCAAGATGTCTACAGAGTACAATTCTTACATCGCAAACACATTATTCCTGGACAACAATTCCCAAAAAAGAGAAGCAATTGCAAAAGCTACCACCAGCTATATTCGCAATAGCATTATGAATGACAAGATAATTCAATCCTGCAACTCTGTTTACATAAATATTCATAATAGAGACCTCAGCACTCTCTGCAGATAACACAACATAGTATCAGTAAGCTTAATGAGGTCGTTTCGAGGACACCCTGAACTGGATCTTACTCAATCAGGAAGTAACTATCTACCTAGTTTAGTCAATAACCTGAATAGGCATTGTACTCTTTCAATGGCCTACGAATAGTTGCGCAAGGGCATAGCCACAAACAAATACTTGCAAGTGGCATATTGCAAATTTTGTTTGCTATGCACTTAAGTTATTACGCCTCCTAACCATTTTCCAGGGACAGATAAACAGCAGAAACAGCGCACAAGAAAAATAAATGGCAAATGTTTAACTTCTTTCGAGATTCTTGTTTGTCCAAACAGTTCACACGAGGAATCAAGATGGAAATTCTTTCTTACCCCTACAATTAAGTCAGCCACACCAGCTCCAAAGTTCCTCAATACATAGTCATAACTCATGAAGGTATCGTCAAGGGTGTCATGCAACAGCCCCGCGGCAACCACGGTAGAATTAGCACCAATAAGTGCCAGTGACGCAGCTGTTTCGACACAATGCTGCAGATACGGATCGCCGCTGGCACGCATCTACATTACAAACTCATCAAAACCTATCGAACAATCATAAAACAAAATTGCCCCAATGAACAAAGGCCCTTGTACACTTGAGAACTATACCTGCCCTCTATGCGCTTTTTCGGCCTCAAAGAACGCCTTAATGACAAACTCGTGGCAGAAGATCTTATGCCTTAACTGTGCATTCACCAACAATTCCCTTGCGTACGGCTCGAGATCACTCTCCACAAAGCAATCCTCCAAATTAAACGCCAATTCCTCCAAATCAGCAGCTCCACCACTATCGCCACGCACCTCAACCGCCGGCATTTCTAGCTCAACACAAGAAGCCACCGCCCTCCTAACAAATCCACTGAACAGCCCGTTAGAACCTCTTCGAAGCGAGCCTAGTGCATTAACATCATTTCGATCACGCGAAGTTCTCACTGGGAAGCTCTTTGCACAACCGTTCCCACTACTGCTATTGCTACTACACGAAACAGGTCCGTGAAGAACCGAGACCGGGCTCTGATGATCTCGCTTCCACGAACCCACAAATTTACTCGGCGAATAGCGAAAGGAGCTGCTCAGCTCTCTAAATTCCTCACCTCTCTCTTGCCTCACCAATTCATCACCGCCCCCACCGAAGCTCGAAGACGACGAGTGCTTCGCCACCGTTGGCGTCGGCGAAGCGAAGAGGCAAGAGAGACCGCCGACGATTGTCTTCTGAGCCGAAGAAGCGGTCGACGAGGCAGGCGGCGACGATCTGGAGTTGAATTCGAAATCGCACGACACGTGCGCGTTGATCTGGTGCGACGTGGAGCAGACGCTGCTCGGCGGGCTGCAGTACAGAGCCACAGTCGGGACGGCCATGGACATTTGGGGCGGGTTGGATTCTAGGGTTTCGCGCGGGAGTTCACGGAGCGCAACCAATTCCGTCGGAACCGAGGCCGTTTCTCAAGAACCCATATTCTTTTCCCGCGAGATGGGACGATTCCTCGGGAAAAGGAGTCGAATTTTCCCGGGAAAAGCTGTACTTTCTTTCTCAGGGAAACTGTTGACCGACGAGAGGAGGAGCAACCGATCAAGGAAGACGGCAAAGCACAGTTGAGGGCCGTGATGCGGACCAAGTCGTACGTGTTGAGAAGCTCTGGACGTGAGAATTTGAGAGAATTCACCAGAGATTTTCTGGAAGAAGGATTAGAATGTACGGGAGAAGGAGAGGTCAGCCAGTCTCAGATTTTCCAGAAGGTTGAATCTCTCTCTCTCTCTCTTGTTTCTCTCTCTAAGTCGTGGCCGAGAGACGACATAATTGGGGGGCATTTACAACGCTGTCCTCGGATTGCACGAAGAACTTTCGGCCGCCAAGGCTGAAATTTCTTTGTTAAAAGTACAAACGAACACATTTCCGAGAAAAAATTTCTTGGCCAATCAAAGGGAAAATGTTTAGCGGGGAAAAGAAAAATTAAATTTTTTGATAAGTATTTAGTGTCGCTAATCATGATTTGAGTTTTTTCTAATCAAATTTCACGCGTTTAATTAGCCAAAAATAATCAATCAACTAAAAATTATTTACGGTGAAAGAAAGCATGCATTCTTAAAGTTAAGAATTTCTCCGGCTTAAAAAGGGGAAACTATTTTTCTTCATCATTAAATTTTTCGCGAAAGTAAACATGTCCTAAATTTCATCAAAAGTATAAAACTCGATTAAGACTTAGACTTGCAAAGAATTTTCTCACTAAAACAAGCACGAAAAAAAAATGATAATTTGAAAAGAAAATTGGAAATTTCCAAATGAATCAAATTCGAACAACGACGGAATGCTTTGTATTTGATATTTATGAATCTTTATCCTTTTTCGTGCGCTAGCGATTGAACTTTGTAATTCTTGAATGTGGAATTTTTCTAGTTATTGTGCGATTAAGGTACGGCACCATTTTTCAGTTTTGTCAATACATCAATGAAGTACCTAAGTATTGCCAAGTGCTTTAGAATATTTACACAAATTCTTCAAATTTGATGGTTAAATCACAAACATCAAATTTTAATCTCATCATCACTCTCCTTTAATCGTATTTATGCTAAGTTTTCACAAAAATTAGTCAACTCATCTAACAAAATTGATGTTCCGTTTCGCGATCATGACTCGATTAATTTGTTAAACCCATAATGTTGTTAAGTTGAGGTGTTAGAAAATCGTTCATTGGTGTTTTTTTTTTTTTTCTTTCTCTCTTTTTGGAGGAAAAATAGTCAAATTGTTCTCTTCAAGCTAAGTATAAGAAAAACTTAAAAAGGAACTCTAATTAGGGACTTTGCCATTTCTCGTTATCCCCCGTTACGCTCATCTCCCCGATGGCTGCAACTGCCACGTGGGGCTGTCGCGTGTGATCAAAGCCACGTGTCCCGCAGCACCAACAGCTACCGGCGGAGAACGAGACTGGAGGGATCGGGAGACGAGTGCTGACTTAGCTCCAATCGCGTTTCTGATCTGGTCAGATTGTGGTCCACTCAGCGAGCAAACACCGTTCTCATCTTTCTTTCCGTTTCGTGGTCAAAGTCAGAGTTTTCTCGGTCAACAGAGTCGCCGGTTCAGGCGAAGCTCGCCGCGAGGGTGAATCGAGGCACGCGCATTACGAGCGGGCCACGTGCAGGCGTGTGGTTCTGGGTCCCTGTAACTTTTTCATTGGACAAAAAAGCCCCTGAAGAAGAACACTCAACAGCCACCCCTAGGTGCATGAAAACCATCTAGAAATAGAATTTTTGTTCCAAACCTATTTCTGAAACAGATTTGGAATAGAAACTCGTTTGGTAACGTAATTCTATTTTTCTATTTCTGGAACAAAAAGTTGTTCCAGAAATAGATTTGGAACAACTTTGAGAAACAAAAAAAAATTGTTTCTGGGAGAAATAGAAATAGAATTTCTGTTCCAAGCCGCCAGCCGCCGCCGCCGCCGATCGCCGGCCGCCGCCTACTTCTATTTTAGAAGTAAAAATTTTCAACTGTTGTCAAACGAACTTCTGTTCCAGGATCAGAAATTTATGTCGTTATTAAACGCATTTTTTAGCTCAAAAACTCATCCAGAACTAGAAATAGGAAAATCTATTTCTGTTCCAGAAACCTATTTCTGGAACATAATGATTTTCATTCACCCCCCTAGTTACCACTCTGAAATCCAAATCTTGTCCACACTAATCAAACTCAAAACATTTTCCGACTTATGTTTAAAAAATGGATTAAGTACGATAACGCCACCCTTTATTTCTCAACTCATTAAATCTCATTGCCGATACGTTTATTTCGAAAATAATAAATGATTTAGAAAATAATTTTCTAAAAATGACCCTTTACAAAAATAAATAATCAAAAAATAATTTTTTCAACCACAAAAATAATCCAATTGTTGTCGATGATGGAAATATTTTCTATTGACTAATTATTTAGAGTGATACAAGCAATCATTTTAATATATATATTTATTAGGATTAAGAGCACAAACACAACGAAATAGATAGTAAATCCTAGAAAAAGAAATCGAGACACAAGGTGGTTCACCCTTAAATTAGGGCTACATCCAATAGATGATTCAACTGTAATTAGCACCTCACATCTCTCTGTTACAACTTTAAATTACAAGAAAAATAGATTATATACAGACGGCAAAGTAATTATTCATGGGCTCAACCCAAACTACCAATAACATAATAACCCCATACCGTTCTATCCTATCGATTGAGAATACGAACCACACCCTAACGAAAATATTTTCGAAATCATTCATTTTCCTTAAAATAAACGAAATTAACTCCATTTTATGTAATTACGGCTCGCTTCAAGAACGATGACTTAGTGGGATTTTCCCTTCTCTTCTTTTTGTCCCTATTTTTCCTTTGTTTTGACATTGATAAATTAGTCGAGCAACATAAACTCAGAGCTAGAAGCAATTCAAAATATGGACTACCCCAGAGTCAGACTTTTGTACATCTCCAAATGGAGATTTCCAAATTATGTGTCAGACCGTCGGTCGCAAGAGCAAATGTAATGCCATAGAGTTTACCCGAACCGCTACGTGATTGTGGGATCGAAGAGTAGATCTTATTAGCTATTCGTGATGCTTAATTACTTAGGAGTTACAAATATCATTCAAGACAAGATCTTAACATCACGAAGCTTCCCTTATTAGCCACGAACAAAGCAAACGACAACAACATACGAAAGTAGCAACAAGACCCCCACAAACTCACAGGGAGTACATATGATCCGGCAACCTAGGCTCAGCCACAGCAACGAGTGGGATCTTCTTAGGCGTTGAGAGCCCAAAAACCTCCTCCATATCCACGTCCTCCTTACTCATCCCCCCGGGCAACTTCCAATTGAACCCGTGCAATAGATTGGCCAGGCTCGCCTGAATCACCTTGAGCCCGAGGCTGTACCCCGGGCACATCCTCCTCCCGGACCCAAACGGCAGGAGCTCGAAGCTCTGGCCCTTCACGTCGATGTCCCGCTCGAGGAACCTCTCTGGCTGGAACTCGTTTGGGGCGTCCCAGATCTTAGGGTCCCTCGCGATGCTCCAAGCGAGGACAAGAGCTTGGGTGCCCTTGGGGATGTCGTAGCCGTCAATCTTGCAATCCTCCCTCGTCATCCGGGGCACGAGCATTGGCGCCACCGGGTGGAGCCTCATGGCCTCCTTGGCGATGGCGTCGATGTAGGGCAGGCTCACGATATCCTTCTCGCTCACCCACCTGTCTCTCCCGATCACCCTGTCCAGCTCCTCAATGGCCTTCTTGATGATCTCCGGCCTCTTCAGGAGCTCCGCGATCGCCCACTCCACTGTCGTGGATGAGCTCTCGGTCCCACCTGCGATTAGGTCCTGCAAGCAGTCGTAAGTCATACAGGAGTATTCGAGAGAAAATTATCAAAAAAAATCCTAAACCGATTGCGATTGTGTCAATTCAATCATAAACCTTTTTTTTTTTACCAATTGAGTCCCAAATCTTTTGTGTTTGTGCCAATAGAGTCCATTCGGTTAATTTTTGCCTAAAATCACTAATGTGGCGTGGCCGGCGCTGACGTAGACAGTTTTTAATAATATTTTAATATTATTTGAATTATATATATTTTTATTTTTTTTATTTTAACTTTATTTAATTTTTAATGTTCTGGTGAGGCTGACCTCGCCCGTGCCACCAATGGCCGGCGAGGGTGAGCTTCGCCAGAGGCCGGCCAGATCGACCTCATCGGACCTAGAAGAAAAAAAAGAGAGACAATGTAAAGGAAAAAAAGGAATAAAATAATAAATAAAGTGACTTTATACCGAACTATCTATCTCCACCAACTAGACTGTACATACTTTTTAAGAACTAATGCCAAACTCATGGATCACCGCAGCAACATAAATTGAATGCAATCCTACTTATACGCAGCAACATTTCCTCTCCCCTCGTTGTATAGTTACCTCCAATATTTGCGTAAATCGCCAGATTAACAACAAGTCAATTGAAATTGGCCTCAACACAAGTTGCCTTTTAACTAGTTTATGCTGGATTGAATCTGCAAATTAAAGAGAAGCATTGGTGCCAACGCGCGCATATATAGTACCTGAGTGAACGCTTTGACTCCTATCCTGTCGATCTTCACTTCGAGATTCGGATCGTCGGTGAACTGCAAGAGCACATCTACCATGTCCTTGGCGACGTAGTTCGCGACCCCGCGTCGCCTCTCGTCGTGCTCATCCAAGACATGCTCTAGAAACCGGTCCATCTTCTTCTCCAGCACCTTCATCCTCTTGATGTAGCCCTGGAGGTCCAGAAAATCAAGCCACGGGATCGAGTCCCCGATGTTCAGCGTGCCGTTCAACACGAACAGCTCCTCGAGCATCTTCTTGAACACATCCGGCTGGACGATGGGGTTCTCGGTCTCCTCGGTGTACTTCTTCCCCAAGACCATCCGGCTTATCACATTGAGGTTCAGGCCGTACAGGTGGTCCTTCAACGTAATTTGCGCGCCCCTAGAGAGGTACAGGTTCCTGAGGAGGGACATTAGCTCCTCCGTCCGAATGTACTCGTAGGAATCGAGGCGCTTCGCGCTGAAGAGCTCCATTATGCACATCTTCCGGGCCTGACGCCAGTAGGGGCCGTAGGGCGACCAGGTGATGTCGGAGTAGTTGTAGGTGGTGTACTTGCCCGCAGCGGTCTTAGGCCGGTCGGCGAAGGCGATGTCGTTGGTCTTGAGGACGGCCTTGGCCATCTCGGCCGAGGAGAACACGGCGACAGGGAAGGATCCAAAGCGGAGTTGCATGAGCGGGCCGTAGGTCTTGGAGAGCTCGTGGAGGGATCGGTGCGGGAGGGGGCCGATGAGGTTGAGGTTCCCGATGATGGGCCAAGGTTTCGGGCCCGGGGGGAGGTTGTAGTTGCAGCGGCGGAGGCGGCGGTAGAGGAGGAGGAGGGCTAGGGTCGCTAGCCACGCGGCGGCATAGGCGGTCCGAGAGGGGGACTCCATCGGTGGCGGCGGGTGGTGATCGGAGTGGCTGATGGAGTGATGGATGATGAGGTGGTGGATTGGAGGGGAAGGGTATTTATAAAGGTGAGGGGAGGAGACATGATAAAGTCGCTTTCTTTATTCGTTACGGTTGGTGAAGTTTCGCACCTTCCAACTCGTCGCCGTTTTGGTATAGTAACGTGAGTCTTGCTGAGTCTCCTTTTTTTTAATTTTTGGCATGTTTATCTCTAGCGACAACTCGTGACTCGTGACCGGACAAGGGTCCGTTTACACGTTTGTCAAGGGGTTCTGTTTCTTTTTTTAATACAGCAGGCCGGTCGGATGTTCGGATCAGGTCTAGCGCACCTCGACCGATCCACTTCTCGGACGATCTTGAGGGCGTTCTCCCCGTGTCGACCTGGTACATCCAAGATTTTACTCCTTGACCACACCCTACAAGATCCGGACTCGAAATCCCAAAGGAGAAAGAGCAAACTGTTCTGTCATCTAAACGAACGCCTTGTCGACAACGATTTTTCATTGGCTGAACTCGAAAGAATATTTGATGATGATTTTTCAGGGTTTGGGGCCCGAGGGGAGGTTGAAGTTGCGGCGGCGGGAGAGGAGGAGGAGGGCTAGGGCGTGGTTGATGCAGTTTCGTAATCTATAAAGGTGCGGGGAGGAGACATTATTCAGTCGCTTTCTTTATTCTTTGTATCATCTACAACGAACGCATCGTTGGCAATGTTTTTCCCACGAAAGCGACCGAACTGATAATGGGGAAAAAAGGGAGTTGGTAAAAGCATAAAACGGCGATGTTGGGTGGGCCACATTCTTTCCATGCCCAGTTCTAGGACTCGTAGAAGGACTATATCTTCAATTTTCAGGTCTCCTACCGATATTGAGAGCAGAAATGCCAAGAACGTGACTAGACTTTATTTCCATTTTCATAAAGGAAATTATGCCGCCATCCCTTTGTGAGTAATGTCAAAATTTTTGTGGTCGTGTCTTGGAAATGTGTATTTTGTGTAGTGACAATTGAAGTAGAAAACTATAGGAAATTTTGCCAACATTATGATAAAATAGGGCCAAATGACACAAAAAATATCAAAATTTGTATACGGCGCTCATTTTATTGCCAAAACTTTGCTCCAGCTCACTTAAGTGTCAAATCGAAGAAAAAACGATCACTTAAGTGCCAATGGAGAGAAATTATGGCCAAAATATATATGTGGCATTTACAATTGAATTTTAAGTGACATGGCATTTTAATTTCTTTTTCTTTTTTAAGTGACATGTCAATTATTCTTTTTTTTCTTACCTTCTTCCTCTGGTCAATCGCCGAACCAGTGACCGGCCAAGGGAGTGCGGAGGGCTGGCGAGGGCAAGGGCCAGGCAAGGCTAGACCTCGTCCGACCGGCCCTAGAGAGGGCGAGGTAGGCCTCACCCTCTCATGGTGAGGCTGGCCTCGTGACCTCGCCTACTCTCCCTCGGAAAGGAGAAAAAAAAAAGCAGAGGAAATGCTTTAAACAACGTCGTTTTATGTCGTAGATGTTGACTAGACCTCCGGTGAGCGATGTTGGTTTCAGATATTTCACGTCGTTTTTGGCCAAGTAGATTGGAGTTGGCACTTAAGTGATCCAAAAAAAGTTTTGGCACTAAAGTGAGCGCCGTACACAAATTTTGACACTTCTGATATCATTTTGCTAATAAAATAGTATACTACCAACTCATTTGAAATCTCAAGTCGTTAGTAAATTTTTGTCGTCCAATCACAAGAAAGCCAGAAAATTTCAAGTCGTTGGTATATTTCTCGTTTCATTGATAAAAAAAAAAGAGAATAAATCAATAACAAATTACCAACACTATCAGAAACAACATTCTACTGAAATTATATATTACCAACTCATCTTAAATTTTACCATCATAGTAAGTAAATCACTAGCACTACGAGGAATTTACCGACATTACATCGGAGTTGTAAATTATCAACTCCTCTGATATTTACCTGTGTCATAAGTGAATTACCCATACTATTAGGAATTTACGAATGTTCCAATGAAAAACTACACTGCCAACTCCTCTAAGATAATAACGGTATGTTTGACCACGATTATGATTCTCTAGTTCTGTTCCTCAGAATAAAAAAAAGATGAGAAACATGTTTGGTCACATAAATGATTCTGATTCTGTTTCCAAGAACAGTTTTGGAGCAAAAAAAGAATAAAAAAAAAGTTGATTCTGAAAAAAAAAAATCACTTTTGAGAATCACAAAAAAGAACAAAATCACATTTCTTTGAAAAAGATTAAGTTCACGTGGACTTCTGAACTTTTAACAAAATTAAAATTAGATTTGAAAATTTACTAATAACTAATTTTTTAAATATTTTTTTAAAAAATTAAATTTAAAAATAAGCTTTAAAATTTAACAAAAAATTTAAAATTTTTCAAAAAGGGGGAAATTTAAAAAAATTTAAAAAATTTAAAAAATTCAAAAAATTGCAAAAAAAAAAAAAGAAATTAATTTTTTTTAAATGGGGGGAAGTTAATTTTTTAAAAAATTTAAATTTTTTAAAAAATAAGGAAAGTTAAAAAAAATTTAAAATTTTTTAAAAAAATAAGAAAAATTTAAAAAAAAAAGAATTCTCGCCACCTGGTTGTTCCCGAGAACAGAAATTTTGTGCATATACCAAAAGCGTTCTGATTCTCTAAAAATCATCCATGGAATAGAATCAGAAAGTATAATTCTAATTATAATTACTTTTTTGGATCAGAATCGTTGCAGGCCCTAATTTACCCATCTTGAGGTGCGCGCACTCGAAGTTGAGGCTCGGGTCCGACCTGATCACATGCTCACAAACCTGCAAGCGCTTTTGCCAGCTTCTTCGGCATGGAAACCTCAATACCCAGATCTGCATCAAGAGAAATTTACCAAAGTAAATTACCTACTCCTCTAAAATTTTATCAGTATCGTCTGTAGAATTACTAGCATTGTAAAAAAAAAAAATATCACTTCTATTCAAATGAAGTAGTAAATTACCTACTCCGAAAACTTGACCCGCGTGGCAAGTAAATTACCAGCACCATCAGAAAATTTATCAACATTTCAGTAAAGTAATAAATTACTATCAACTCTGATATTCTATTGGACCGATTTGCTCGTGAAGCTCGTCAGAGATTTCGCTCGTCCTTCTCGCTTCAACTTCGCACATGGAGATTTCCTTAAAAAAAGAGAAATGTGTTAAGAAGAAGATGAACAGTAATCAGAAGAAAGAAAAGAAAAGAAAAGAAAAACACAATATTGAGCAAAACAATAGGGGTGAGCATAATTTCATAGTAGAACCGGGAATTTCAAGTAATAAATATTGGGAAATCGGTGCCGACGAATAGGTTCCAACCTGAAAATTGGAACAAATTTTTGTGTTTTTCTTGTTTAATGTCTTGACGAGATTATGCGGTATTTAATGGCGATCAATGATTAGTGCGTAATTTGTAATCACTAGTCTGATTTTTCATTTCCAGCAATATCCATGACTAAGACTTTTTACTTTGTTATTGTTTATATTCTTCGTGTCTCTAAGGGTGCGCATGGCAACACTTCTATTTCAGAAATCAACTTCTGGCCAGAAGTTGATTTTTCTACTTCTATTCAGAAGCATAAGTTGATTTTTCTACTTTTGCTCCAGAAGTTGATTTTTGATCAGAAAAATTTGTTTTGTAACGGTTGAAAATTTCTACTTTTGAAACATCATTAACACAAAATCTTCTATGAAAAATTATTGTCGGCGGCCGAAAAATTTCTACTTCATTTTAAAATTTTAAATTTATTTAAAAAATAATTTTTATTATTAAAAAATATTATTTACTTTTTAAAAATAAAAAATATTATTTATTTTTTACTCAAGCGGCCGGAGACTGCGACTCAGCTGCGGCTGCCGGAGATGGCGACTCGACAGCTGGGGGCGGCGTGGTGGTCGACGGTTGGTGGTGGGGGGCAGCAGTGGTCGGCGGTTGGCGGCGGCCAGCGGTGGGTGGTGGCGGTGGCGGTGGCGGTGGCGGTGGTGGGCTGTTGGCGGCAGGGAGCGGCGGTCCCAGCTGGCGGTGGGTGGCAGCCGAGGGAGGTCGACGGTGAGCGGTGATCGGCGAAGGTCGGTGGTGAGCGATGGCCGGGGGCGGAGGTGATCGGCGGTGGTCGTAGGCGACGGTGATCGGCGGTGGTTGTAGGCGGCGATGGAGGTCGACAGTGAATGGTGATCGGCGAAGGTCGGTGGTGAGCGATGGCCGGGGGCGGCGGTGATCGGCGGTGGTCGTAGGCGGCGATGGGCAGTCGACGGGTGGCAGCAGTCATGGGTAGTGGTGGGCGGCGACCGGTAGAGGTCAGCGATGGGCAGCAACCGGCGGTGGTTAGCGATGGCGGTGGTCGGCAGTTGGCGGTGAGGGGCGGTGGTCAGTGATGGGCAGAGGCGAGCGTGGTCGAAAAGAGAGTGAGGCGAGATGTACTTCTTGAGTTCAGAAGTAATTTTTTTTAACTTCTCAAATTAGGGGAAAAATAACTTCAGAAGTGAAAATTCACTTTAGAAATAGAAAAAATTTTCAGAAGTAAAAATTCTTACCGAACGGATTTCTGCTTCAGAAGTTACATTACCAAACGGATTTCTGCTCCAGAAGCACTTCTGAAGTAGAAATCCACTTCTAGAAGTGTTACAATGCTCACCCTAAGTATGAGTTGTGTCAATTGATTGTAATAACAAATGGTAAGTATTAGAGGCGATGATTCACTGCAAGCGTTCAATTAAGAATACATGTAAAATCTGAATAGACTCTGAAAGATGTGGCGTGGTAGGTTACAGATTCCAAAATATGCATGATAGGTTCCAAATTTTAAAAATTGAAAAATCGGTTCTGACGGGCCATCTAGATACCTAGACCAACTTTGGAAATGCTGACCCTGCAAGATAATGGCTGCGTTTGGAAAGGCTTTTGGGGAAAGCCTTTGGGAAAATGCAAATGCCTTTAGTCTGAATGAATTTGGTGAAATGCAAAAGCTGTTTGGTAAACTGTAATTAAAAAGTGCCTTGGAAAGAAAGTTTGGGAAAATGCTGGTTGGTAAACATAAATTCGCAAATGCCTTTAGTCGAATATTTTAATATTTTTTTTTATGATTTTTTATAATTTTTATTCTTTTCTTTTCTTTTTTCTTTCTTTTTCTTTTTCTTTTTCTTTTTCTTTTTCTTTTTCTTTTTCTTTTTTTTTCCTTCTCCAACCCCTCCCCTACCTCCAGCCGGTCCGGCGACGGGCCAGAGGCGCGGTCGGCGAGGTTGAGCCCTCGCAAGCCCAGATCTGGGGTGGCGGGCGCGTTGGGGTCGCATGGAGGAGGGGGTAGTTGTCGCGGCGGAGGGCGTGGAGAGGGGGCTCGATGCAGCGGCGGCGTTCGGCAGCAGCCTCCTCAGTGGCACTTGCGGCGGCGGTCCGACGGAGCTGAAGGCGAAGGGAGCAGCAACGCAGCCAAAGAGGGAAGGAGGAATATGAAGACAGTGAGGGAAAATGTCAAATTATTAAGACTAAGCGAGGGTAATATTGGAAATTCAAAAAAATCACTAATCCTTGGCACTATTGCTTGCCGAGAATGCTGAAAGTTCAAGGCAGCCTTGAAGCTACCTTGGGCTTTCAACTTTGTGAAGGCTCACTTTGAACTAAAGATGTTTTCAAAATTTGCCAAACACCAAAAATTTGGCCCAAGGGGCTTTGGACACCCAAAGGCCCTTGGGAAAGTGGTTCCCAAACGCACCCAACGTGAGTTGGTAAGCCTACTTCTTAAGTGTTCTCTATTATCCCGCTGGAAATTATCGATGTGTTGCTCTGATCAAACATGTAATTGTGAGACCTAAAGAGGTAATCACGAGAACTCTTGATCTTGTTGATGTAGTTGATAGCAGAGATGCGTTAGCCAAAATGCTATTGTTGTGGACCGGAAGTTCCGTGACCCAACTGTACTTACGTACCCTATGAGTGGAGCTTGTGGTGTCGGGGTGAAGGGTGAGGGATGCAGATGGGATGATACAACTGGTCTGTGAGGGTGACGTCGGGGTGGTTTGTGCTAGGAGTTCTATGATAGAAAGATTTTGCTCTTAGGAGCTCTGAGGAACAAGGTTGGCCTCCCGTGCACAAACTGGTCGGGAGCTGATGTCGCTATCCTAATCAAGCCATGGCGAGCCGAAACCAGTTGTTGTACTTTAGAGTTTTGTGTGTCTCGCTTGAAGGACTAGATGCCCGAGCTAAACTGGACATGCTACGATCCGATACAAGGATATTATTCGCCGTACTGTTCTTAGGAACAACTATAGAAGGAAGGCTGGCCTGGCGTACTCGACTCACTAGGTGTCGCACGAGCTATTCCACGGCCAAGGATCTGCCGGTCCATGACACTATACTCTTGTCGCAACCCTCCAGAGAGATTTCCAAAAGAGTTAATCTCGATGGGGTTAATGGATTGCCAGGATCTCGTCCGCTCGATATGACGGAAGGGATCGAGGTGCGGGTGTTGACACCTAAATTTTGATTTTTCTTTAAATCATTTATATTGCATAAAAATGAGAATTAGCTTTAGTTCTCGCCAAAAATAATTTTCATGCATAGCATATTTAATTTCTACATTCATGCATTACATTTTGCATCGGACCTGCGGTGGAAGCGAACCGAAATTGACAGGCGATTTGGACCAGAGCGCATCATTGAATTTTCGGCCATGATAAGTACATGGGGATGCCGAATTTCTATAATGGGTTTGGACTTATTTTTCAACTTAATTTAGCCCATTTTTTGCTCATTTAAATATTTAAGGCCTTTAAGTTAATTACCCATTGATCAATTAAGGCCCGATTTGAATTCAAATTTAAGCGAATGAGCCCACAAAAGCAGTAAACTTCGATATGCCCACTCATCCTCGAGGTGCCGAAATTTGCAAGGTAGGGAGACGTTCAAGGAAAACCCTAACCTAGCCTACGCTTCACGTTGGAAGAAGGAGGCATCCATGGAAGAGACGGCAGATTTCTGGGGGGGGGGGGCACGGCACTCTGAGAGAGAAAGAATCGAGAGACAGAGACAGAGAGAGGGCCTCTTTCGTCCGAAGCTTCCTCCGCACTGGTGCAACTCCTTCGTGGTCCTTGCTGCTCCCTTAAATGTACACCACGAGCAGACGCTACCTGGCCGCATCTTCTCTGTTCCTGACCGGAGCCGACTCCAGTGACGAACGATACAGCTGCTGCCTTGCCGCTTCAGCCGTTCGGAATTCGATGAAGGCTGTGATGATACGAGCCACAGCCGGTTTTCTTTCTTTTCTCTGTAATTGCAGCTTTAGATTGAATACAGAAGGCCACGCAATTCAACATTCACGGCCGTAGAGAGAGACCTCTCTCGGTTTTCTTCTGGGTGGAACCTACATCGCACGACCAAAAAGGAGAAAAGAACGAAGCGTCAAACGGTGGAATCATGGAGAAGTCTTGGAAGCTAATTCTTCTTTCCCTCTGTCATGGTTATCCGTGACGTTGCCTTTTCATCTTTTTTTTGCTCTTATTTGTTTTTGTCTTCTTCCTCAGTAGGCTGCTACAAAAGTCCAAAAGAAGACGCAAAAAGAAGAGGCAAAGGAGGACTCCATCTCAGAAGACTTGGACCATCAACCCCTTCCTTTGGTCAAAAAGCAAAGAGAAGAGAAGTTTTCCTGTCTTTTGTTTTTTCTTTTGCTTTCGAATTTGATTATTTTGCTGCATAATACTCACAAAAGGGATCTCCTTTTGGAGGACATTCATGGACCGACACTTTTATATGCCCACAGATAGGGAGTATTGGCCTCCACAAAACGCCAAAAGCTGGAGGACTTCTGCTTGGTTATTTTCTTGCAGGTCAATAAGCATTCCTGGACTTTCACAAGTTGTCTCCCCACTGACATCAACGAGGCCGCCATGTTACAATGCCTCAGTCCCTTGAGTAGCCACGTGACCCCCACCGCCGGCCATTGTCCACAAGTTCCGTCGTCGGTCGTCTGTTCGGGATTCCCATCCAATCCGCAAGATTCAGTGCAATCCTATTTTGGAAAGCAAATCCTCGGAGATTAGGTATATTTCTTAGCTTGGCATTCCGAATATTGTATTGCCTATTTCTTTTGAATTAATGCTTTGATTGCATATCTCGCATATTCGATTGCCTAATTTGGGAGATTGCACATCAAAGTTGAATATTGAAAATCTCTGGAAATCTTGCAATATCTCATGTGCCTAAGTTGGAAGATTGCGTATCCAATTGGATAATTCTTGAAAATTTTGCAAGAATCAGCTTACCTAATTTGAAAGATTGTGGATTCAATTTGAATATTTTTGGAATCTTGTCATAATCTGGTTAGATTTTGAAATCTTTTGAATATACTTAAGTTACCAAAAATATTTGAAAACGTAATCGATTAGGAAAATTTCCTAATCCGCAACCGCACACATGGGAGTAAGTCTATCTATCAGGCTTTAGATAGAATTTTTTTCATAGTGGGTATTTCGAATTTTAGGGTCGATCTATGAGGCTTTAGATCGAAACTTAATTCGAAAGGAACAGCGGTAATTATCAAAGACTTGCAACTTTAATTTAAATTCACCCATAAAAATCGAAAATCACAAAAAAAAATCATAATAATTGAAAAAATAATGTAACCAAGTCCCGAACTTAAAATCTTTGGTTCGTAGAAGTAATTTAGTTCTCCCACTAATTTACTTAATTTTCTAATCGACCTACCAAAAACGATTAGTGGCGGCTCCGAAAAATTAAAAATCTTTTGCAAAGATAATCATTTGAACCATAAGTCAAGAATTGGTAGAACTTGGGAGTGTTCGAGCTAAGTTAATTAGTCTAATTAATTAATTTGGTAATCCATTAACCTAAGATTGAAAATTTTGATTTTTAGATCGCGACAGCGGGCCCTCCCAGGCCCATACCAAATCGCGTCCGGGAGGAATTTTTAAACGAGGTCGACTTTAGTGTGGTCGGGTGACATGTGATAAGTGTGCATGCCATCGGAGTCGCCACCAATAATTTGTTGGAGGGTATGATTGGAAATCCTATCGAGCGATAGAGAGAGTTCATTCGATTTCGCGAAAACCAAAGAAGATGGTTCGGGGACTTAGTTACATCGAGATTGTCATCGACGCCCTTTTGGTACCTAAGTTGATCGATTTTCTAACCTAAAATTTCATGCAGATGTCTCGAGAGGTAAGGTAGGCTCTAACGTCTAGAGAATCATGCATGTGGAAATTTTCTAGCATATCAATCACAGTCAATAATCGAAAGTGCGCAAATCAGGGCAATCATAAATGTGAGGATAAAATGCATCATAATCATCACACAAAATGGTACATGACAAACCAAATGAAGCCCTAATGACTTAGAGAATGCGTCTTTGAAGTTCGGGGGATGATTTGGGAGGATTTGGGACAAAATGTCCAGAGGGGCAAAATCGTCATTTTGGGGTCTCGGGAACCAAAATTAATGAAAATGAGTCAAACCAGTTGAATGTGGTCATTTCCAATTTTTCATGATTTTTGGGAATTTTTCTGATTTTTTTTAGAATTTTTTTATGAATTTTTCTAATTTTATTTAGTTTTATGAATTTTTTAATTTTTCGGATCGGGTTGACCCCACCCACAAGACCCGAAGATCCGGCCCAGACCCACGAGGATCCAACCTGGACCTAAACGACACAGTTTTGTTTTTTTGTTTTTAATTTTTTTCGAATTTTCAGCATTTTCTGAGAATTTTTTATTCTATTTCTAATCCTACGTCTAGAGTGGGCCACGTGGCTAGCCCACCACCCTTGGATCTACATACTAAAACGGTCGGCAGAGATCAAACGGTGACCAAATCTCAACCATTCAATCCGCATACCCAATCCTACGGCCTAGATCAACCTGGAAGACCATTCCTGACCGTCCGATCAAAAACTATTTATTTTTATTTTTATTTTGAAAAATGATTTTTAATTAGAAAATTATTTTTAATTTCTAAAATTCCTAGATCACGACACGTGGCACGATATCCACCGTCCGATATGGGTTTTATTTTTAACAGAATAACCGAAATGCCGACTTGTCATGCCACGTGTAAGGCACGTAGCAGCCATGTCGGTGTTGACTGGTCAACTCACGTTGACCAGTCAATCCGATGGTCTGAGAAGAATACCGGAGCTATAGGATTCCGGCTAAGCCGGCGAGACCTAAACATGCTCATAATGACATGATTTCTCCCCGATTTTCATCCCGATCTATTCCTAGCTCACTAACATGCATCATACTTCGGTTTTTAAGCGAAAATCATCCCTAAAACTACCCCAAACTAAGCAGGCTGAAAGCATGACAACGTTGAACTTCAATCTCTACCAATCTGCGTTAAAAATCACATCTAATCACTCAAGCTACATCACATGAGGTCGTGAAAGCTTACCTACATATCAATGGAGCTCAAGAACGTCCAATATGAGCTATGAAGCTCACGATGGGCCCGGATGGTCGGGGAGGTAGACGCGGGGATTTACGCCATGGAAATGTAAGATAAACATAGATTCAGGATCAGCAAGTGCTGAGGAACGATTTGGATCAAGAATCTCGAAGAACGATTAAGAAATGAAGGATCCGCCATTGGAGGACCTTTAACTGTTCATCAATGGCACCTACATTGATTGATGATGAAATGACGTACCGTTTGATTCTGGAGGTTCTTTGGGACCTCAGGATGCTCGAATGGCCGGTCTTGGAGCTCGGTTTTGCGCCAGGATCTCTGGCAGAGCTTTTGAAGCTTCTCGGCCGAGGAGCTCCAATGGCGACGGCGATGGCTCTCCAACCCTCGTCTCTCCCTCTCTTTCTCTGTCTAGTTTGTTGTGGCCCTTCACAACCGAAAATGAACTCCCTTGATCTCGAAAACGCGTGAAGTTTTTATACCAGATCCAAAAAAAAAATTGGCGCGCTGGGAGGGGGGACCGACTTCAAACTGCACGTGCCCAGCGACGAAGTCACGTGCCATTTGGCATATCGGCGCCGAGCACAATCCGGCTTGCCCACTAGAGCTCCGGCATGCACGAAAACAGTGTGAAAATGGCTCAGTTGCTTTGGGTGTCTTCCTGCACGCGTGAAGTTGCAGACTTAGGGAAGATGGGCAGTAGTCGGGTCGGGTCGGGTCAAATCTTGTCCGACCCGACTAACCCGACTCACAAAAATTGTCAAATTAGCTTGCAAAAATTCATAATTTTTCAAATTAAACCCCGAATTTGGGTTCTATGACATAGATTCCATCTAAAGATGTGGTTTTTGTGAAAAATTCACTATGAATTGTGGAAAAACCTCAAATTTTGGGTTTGACCCGAAAATGAAATTTGAGAAATCCAAACCTCAAGCAGCCAAATTGAACCAAACCACCCCCACCAATCGATTCAGAAGGGTAAAAACTATAGGGTAGTGGACTTAGATTTTCAAGATTGTCCCCGAAATTTTTTTAATTTCACTAAATTGAAAAATCCAAGTTCAATTTGGTCCTTTTCGCCTAAATTGAGCAATTTCCCGAACAATTGGACTGAAATATAATTTTAGGTAATAGAGTGGAATGTCACGACTCCAAAAATGTGAAAATAGGAAATAAAGGGACTAAAATGTAATTTTTGGATTAATTCGAGACTATGCTCAATGATGAAACCTATAATTTTGAATTTAATTTTTCAAATTTAATTTGGCTAAAATGAATAGGGAATTAAAATAAAAATATTGACTTTTTTTGTATTTTTGCGGCCACAAATGCTATTTTTCTTGATTTTCTTGGGTATTTTCTTATTTTCCGAAAATATTAAAAAATGAAAAAAAAATATGAAAAATTATTATTTGTTCAAAAATGGTTCCTCAGGCTTGGTCAAGGCTTCCAAAGTTGATTTTTCAATTTTACGAATTTTTATGAATTTTTTTTTTAATTTTCTAAAATTAAAATGACCAAAAATCAAGCGCGAACAACTCTCGCTTGATTTTTGATTGGTAATGAACTTGCATCATGTTATTTTTCTTCTCTAGCTGACTGGGCTATCCGAATTGGTACTCCCTTTCGCTACTTATTGCACTCTAAGAAGTCATAAATTTACAGGATTGTCGAAAAACTTAACCTTTCAGTCGGGAAGGATCCAACAGGTACGTTCACTGACCATTTGAGATGTCGAGCATGTTGTGTGGGTCATATCCTAATTTGCCGACCAACCAAGGGGATCACCAGCCGCGGTTCCTGGTAATCTATCTGCTGCCCCCGCTCTACTCCAGTAACGGCCAGCCGAGCCGCGGTGTCCCTGCACCGCGACAAAGCATTTCAGCCGCGGGCGGAGCCTCACTAGCCTCTCGACCGTTGCTGCTGTTGGCCACGACCACCAGCCGCCCATCACGGCGTCGCTGTCTCCCCTGCCGTGGGACATCCGGGCTTGGGTGGAGGACTGCGGAAGGTTATTGGGCTAGCTTCAATTCGTGTGGGTGGCCCACTGTCCGGGAGGGGAAAATCTTTGAGTGGACTGGATAGTGAAAGGCCACCGAAAAAATACTCTTCCTTCCTGCTGGTCATATATAATTATAATCCCCCGCGATCTCTTCTACATTTGCTTTGTTCAGACATGTCACGAACTTTTTCTAGTTAGTGAGATGGGTATTATCTTTTACACACACACACACAAAACGTAAAAACGAACATATTTTCGAGAAAACAATCTTGGTCAATCAAGGGAAAAATGGTTGGCGGGAAAAAGAAAAATTAGATTTCTTAGTATGTATTTAGTATCCTTAATCAAGATTTGAGTTCTTTCGAATCATGTTTCACTCGCTCGATTCGCCGAAAACGGCCAGTTAACTGAAAATCGTTTACGGTCAAAGACAATATGCATTCTTAAAATTAAGAAAACGAATTCCCTGACCTGAAAAGGGCAAAATATTTTCCTTTATCATGAAATTTTTACAAGAGTAAATCCGCCCTGAAATTTCAATCAAAAGTATAAAAATCTATTAAGACTTCAACTTACATAGAATTATCTCACTCGCATGATTGAGAAAAGTTTCTGAAAAACAAAAAAAAATCAGTAATTTGAAAAGAAAATTGCAAATTCCCAATCGAATCAAATTCGGACAATGACAAAATGATGTGTATTCGATATTTATTGAATCTTGATCCTTTTTCGCATGCTAGTGATTGAACTTTGTACTTCTTGAATCTGAAATTTATCGAGTTATTGCGCAATTGAGGCACGACACCTTTGTTAAGTTTTGTCAGGACGTCGATAGAGTACCTACGTATTACCAAGTGCTTCAGAATATTTACACAAATTCTGCAAATTCGATGGTTACATCACCAATATCAAATTTCAATCTCATCATCTCTCTCCTTTAATTGCATTTCTGCTAAGTTTTGACAAAAATTAGTCGACTTATCTCCAAGTGATGAAATGTCTTCATTCCAAGTAAAATTATATTTTACGGGTTGAAAAACTGATGTTCCGTTTTGTGATCATGCATCGATTAATTTGTTGAAGCCATAATGTTTTTAAGTTTTTTTTCTTGGTCGAATATAATGTTTTTAAGTTGAGGTGCTGGAAAATCATTCAATGGTGTTTTTTTTTTTTTCCTTTTTTTGAGGAAAAAAAGGGAAAATTATACTCTTCAAGCTAGGTATAACCGTATAAGAAAAACTCAAAAAGGATTAAATAAATAGCCGAGTTGGAGTGGAGAGAGGAGGGAGATGACAAGGACCGACAGCTACTGGAGGCATCGAGAAAGCGAGTGCTGACTCAGCTCCAATCGAGTTTCTGATCTGGTCAAGATTGTGGTCCAATCAGCAAACACCGTTCTCATCTTTCTTTCCGTTTCGTGGTCAAAGTCAGAGTGTTTACTCGGTCAACAGAGTCGCCGGTTCAGGCGAAGCTCGGCGGCCGGCGAGTGAATCCGGTGATTGAGGCGCTCGCGTCGCGAGCGGGCCACGTGAGGGAAACTCGCACGTGCGATTCTGGTTCCCTGTAACTTTAAGGACGAAAAAGCCCCTGAGAACACTCTACAGCCACCCTAGTTAGTAGTTAAACACTCTGAAAACAAATCTCGTCCCGGCTAATCAAACTCAAAGCATTTTCTAACGACTTACATTTCAAAAATTATGGTTAATCGTTCGGTAATCATGGATTAAATACGAGTTTCGCAATTTCGTCAAGAAAATTTACGTGATAACCACCTCGCCCAATAACCATCTTGATGAGAAACGGTTATCCAAAAAAGATGCGAACGATAGTTTTTAAAGGGGTCGTTTAAGGCAAAGACACCCGACAGTGTTTCTCTACAGAATGTACATTCAGAACGTATGTTAACAGTGAACACACACCATCGCTCAGAGAGGGGAATTGGCTAGAATCACCCCATCGCCGATCGTTTAACGTTCTGCGCATCCGGTATTCATTCGAACGCATCCATGGCTGGAGGTTAGTATATTGTTTCACGTTTTTGCATTAGTTCTCGATTTTGCACGAGTTTAGTTCGTGTATGATGAATCGGGATCATTAGTTCCTCTAGTTTTAGTCTAACATGACGGCCTTTATTTCTCCGTTACCCATTGATGATGTTTAAATGGTACAATTATGATCCCGTTTATTTCGCGAAAAATGAACGATTTTAAAAATATTTTCTTGAAAACGATCCTCACAAAAGTGAATGAATTAAAATATTTTCATCGTCCACAAAGATGATTAGATATAAATTGTCGTGGATACGAAAATATATTTCGTTAACTAATTACTTCAAGCGATATAAGTAATAATTGTTAAAAAGATATTTTATAAAGGAAGCTGCTAGCCTGACAGTCATAGTCTGACAGTACTGTTAATTATTTCTGATCACACAATCTCCCAATCAATGAGTGCTTTATGTAAAATACGCAGTGATGGTGTGTGGATCTACGATTAAAATTATACCGTTCCTGACAGTACTATCAAGGAAGCGTTTTTCATTTCGAAATTGTTCATTTTTCGGGAAATAAATGGGGCCTAACTTCCATTTACCATTATTACGGCCATGTCGCTCCAAGAACGATGGCTTCTAGCGGGTGAATTAGTCTAACATTGAAAAAATTCGTCCCTTTTCTCTTTCCCTTTTCTTTTGGGCCCTGAAGTTGATAAATTAGTCAAGCAACATAAACTTAGACCTAGAAGCAATTCAAACTATGGACTACCCCACGGTCAGACTTTTGTACATTTTTGAAATGGAGTTTTCCATTGTGTTGGATCATTAGCTAGATGCGATGAGGACCCAGTCTTTTAATAAATTAATTCGTACAATTGCATGTCATTCAAATTAAGTGAATCATTAGATGCATAAGTACATGCCATTATTTATAACACCATAGAGTTGAACCGAACTAGTGTATGACGGTGGCATCGAAGAGCAGATCTTATTAGCTATTCGTGATGCTTAATTACTCAGGAGTTACAAACAAGACAAGATCTTAACATCACGAAGCTTCCCTCATTAGCTACGAACAAAGCAAAATGACAACAACATAAGAGAGTAGCAACAAGACCCACACAGAGAGTCACATGGAGTACATATGATTCGGCAACCTAGGCTCTGCCACAGCAACGAGTGGGATCTTCTTAGGCGTTGAGAGCCCAAAGATCTCCTCCATGTCCAAGTCCTCCTTACTCATCCCCCCGGGCAACTTCCAATTGAACCCATGCAATAGATTGGCCAGGCTCACCTGAATCACCTTGAGTCCGAGGCTGTACCCCGGGCACATCCTCCTCCCGGACCCGAACGGCAGGAGCTCGAAGCTCTGACCCTTCACGTCGATGTCCCGCCCGAGGAACCTCTCGGGCCGGAACTCTTCTGGGGCGTCCCAGAGCTCGGGGTCCCTCCCGATGCTCCACACAAGGACAAGGGCCTGGGTGCCCTTGGGGATGTCGTAGCCATCAATCGTGCAGTCCTCCCTCGCCATCCGGGGCACGAGCATGGGCGCCACCGGGTGGAGCCTCATGGCCTCCTTGGCGATGGCGTCAACGTAGGGCAGACTTGCGATGTCCTTCTCGGTCACCCACCTGTCTCTCCCGATCACCCTGTCCAGCTCCTCGGTGGCCTTCTTGAAGATCTCCGGCCTCTTCAGGAGCTCCGAGATCGCCCACTCCACCGTTACGGCCGAGCTCTCGGTCCCACCGGCGATTAGGTCCTGCAAGCAGTCGTGAGCCATAGAGGATCGTGAGACATGCAACTACTGTTTTCATCGTTAACCGGTCCAAAAGATTAAACAGTTGTTTGGGTCTAAACCATTGAATCGCTGTCCCAACTTTTTGAAGCAACTAAATCACTCAAAAAATCTCAAATACACTTAAAAGCCAAAGAGCAATTCACATCCCATTTCCTCTTTCTGCAGAAAGTGACTTTGTTCAGAACTAGGCATCTCCACCAACTAGACTGTTCAGACTTTTTAAGAACTAATGCCAAAACTCAAATGAATCACTGCAGCAACATAAATGGAATGCAGTCCTACTTATATGCGGCAACATTTCCTATTGCAGGACCTTGGTCGAACAGACCTAATTCACCAGAAACACAAGTTGGGTTGTTGCTTTCAAGCTTAAGCTGCTAAGTTTGCATGTAATTTTGCCTCTGTCAACACAAGTTGCCTTTAACTAGTTTATGCTGGATTGAATCTGCAAAATTAAAGAGAAGAATTGGTGTCATGCCCGCATGTATGAAATACCTGAGTGAACCCTTTGACTCCTTTCCTCTCGATCTTTACTTCGAGGTTCGGATCGTCGGCGAACTCCAAGAGCACGTCCACCATGTCCTGGGCGACGTAGTTCGCGACCCCGCGTCGATTCTCGTCGTGCTCATCCAAGACGTGCTCTAGAAACCGGTCAAACTTCTTGCTCAACGCCTTCATCCTCTTGATGTAGCCCTGGAGGTCGAGGAAATTGAGCCACGGGATCGAGTCCCCGATGTTCAGCGTGCCGTTCAACAGGAACAGCTCATCGAGCATCTTCTTGAACTCCTCCGGCTTGATTATGGAGTTCTCATTCTCCTCGGTGTACTTCTTCCCCAGGACCATCCGGCTTATCACGTTGAGGCTCAGGTCGGTCAGGTGGTCCTTCAACGTGAGGTGCGCGCCCCTGGAGAGGGAGAGGCTCCTGAGGAGGGACATTAGCTCCTCCGTCCGGATGTACTCGTAGGAATCGAGGCGCTTCGCGCTGAAGAGCTCCGTGACGCACAGCTTCCGAGCCTGACGCCAGTAGGGGCCGTAGGGCGACCAGGTGATGTCGGAGTAGTTGTAGGTGGTGTAATTGCCCGCGGCGGTCTTGGGCCGGCCGGCGAAGGTGACGTCGTGGGTCTTGAGGACGGCCTTGGCCATCTCGACCGAGGAGAACACGGCGACGGGGAAGGATCCGAAGCGGAGTTGCATGAGCGGGCCGTAGGTCTTGGAGAGCTCGTGGAGGGACCGGTGCGGGAGGGGGCCGATGAGGTTGAGGTTCCCGATGATGGGCCAGGGTTTCGGGCCCGGGGGGAGGTTGTAGCTGAGGCGGCGGAGGCGGCGGGAGAGGAGGAGGAGGGCTAGGGTGGCCAGCCACGCGGCGGCATAGGCGGTCCAAGAGGGGGACTCCATCGGTGGCGGCGGGTGGTGATCGGAGTGGCTGATGGAGTGATGGATGATGAGGTGGTGGAATGGAGGGGTAGGGTATTTGTAAAGGTGAGGGGAGGAGACATGATTAAGTCCTTTCTCTATTCGTTACAGTTAGTTGGTGAAGTCTCACACCTTCTAAGTCGTCGCCGTTTTGGTACGGCAACGTAAGTCTTGATGAGTCTCCTGTTTGTCTCTAGCGACAACTCGTGACTCGCGACCGGACCGTTTACACGTTTGTCGAGGGGCCCTGTTTTTTTTTTTTTTTTTTTAATACAGCATGCCTGTCGAATCTTCGGATCAGGTCTCGCGCACCTCGACTGATCCACCTCTCGGATGATCTTGAGGGCGTTCTCCTCGTCTCGACCTTGTACATCCGAGATTTTACTCCAAGACCACACCTTACAAGATCCAAACTCGAAATCCCAAAGGAGAAAAAGTAAACTGTTCTGTCATCTAAGCGAACGCCTCGTCGGCAACGATTTTTCATAGGCTGAACTCGAAAGAATATTGGATGATGATGGCCGACTACAAAAGGGATCGAATTGATCATGAGAAACAAGGGCAAGTTGGTATACCTAACCCGAGTTCACTGAGGAGGAGATCAGACCATATGTCAGCCTAACTCAAATTAAAATTAAAGCTCTCTACTACTAAACCGAAAAGAAATTGATCACAACTTTCCATGTACCGAACTTAATTTACGATAATCGAACCGTCCGAGCACTAAGTCAGTTATATTCACGAAAACCATCATAGGTCTCGAGAGATCTATAAGGTCAGGAATTAGACCTCAAATTAGACGGAGAGATCTACAAAGTGCAAATCAGAGTACTTCTGCATTGATGTCATTTAGGGTGAGTGCGTATACATACATTCTTCTGGAGTTCTTGATGAATCTAGGAGGTGAAGATGGGTTCTGGGTCATCACAGTCGATCAAAATCCATTTACTACATAAATCTCTCAACTTTCCGGGAAACATCCCCTTCCCACTTTCTCGTCGGAATCAACTGTCACCTGATGTGCTTCATCACTGAGAAACTTCGACCCCCTTTTGATGAATTCATATGCAACTTCTCGGTGGGAGTGTGAAAGGAAGAAAAGTTTTAAAGAACTCTTGACCCATGACTTTGCTTCACTTTCCCAGATGGGACAGTCGTGCGCAAGTTTCCTCTCATTTTCCCGGAAACTTTTGATGGACCCTGTGAAGTGTTTTCCCTGAGATTTTCCCGGTTGACCTGAGTCAAGGACGCCGGCGGGGTTGTGGTTTCTCGCTGGCCTCCGGAGCGTCCTTTTCGTCAATGGTTTATGGTATCTTTTTAGTGGGTGGCTCCAAGATCGAACGGCGGACGATCTGTCTTTATGTCCCCGATTAAATTGTTCAGGAAATCATGACCCTTGGATTAGATACTACTTCATACATGGAGTCACGACAAGAAAGTCACGGTCAGGGTTTAGTAAAATACGCACAAAAAAATATCACTGATTTTGTGGTGACCAATTTTTATTTATTTTTTTGTTGAAAAAAGTTTAGGAGGAGGGGAGGTTACTCCATGCCAATTGCCAAGGCCAGGACATACCGCGGGCCTAGAAGGTTTTACAGTGGATTTACATATCGACTACCAATGGGAACCGCCGGCAGCAGAACTCGAGTTGTTGTATACTGACTTCATCCTATTAGTGTTCTTAATTGAGCACGCTCGACATTGGAGCTCCAGTGCTAAACTTTGTCATTGCATCAAAAGGCGCCTCTTGTGAGATAATTTCAATTCACGTATATAATCCACGATTGTTTTCCCCTTGTTCAATGCCGCAATTCGACTTGTTCCTGCCCATTTCCCCATCCAAGAGCCTGCCGAGAGCCGCTTCTTTTGCCCCAAATGATCAACCGGGTTGTTATATTAGAAATTACAAGCTTGAATTTCATTTAATATACCAGTGCTAAATGTTGTCATTAAGTCAAAAAGTGCCTTTCGTGAGATAATTCCAGCTTCACGTATATAATCCACGATTGTTTTCCCCTTCTTCGAAGCCGCAATTCCGACTCTTTCCTGCCCATTTTCCCATCCGAGAAACCTCGAGAGCCGCTCCTTTTGCCCTAAACGATCGCTCCCCGGCTTATCGGACCGGACCGTTACATTAGAATTTACAAGCTCGAATTCCACCCCACACCGGGTTATTGACCGATGTGAATGACGGTACTTCCTGACAAGCATGATACATGCTTTGGTAGTCAAAGAAGAAGGGGCCATGCCAGGAGTGTGAAGGCGACGGAGTCAGCGACTGTCGCTAGCGTTTCGTGCGTCACGCTCGATCAGATCAGAGTTGGTCAGGGCAGGGCTTGCCAATTGGGCCCCAAGAAAGGGCATATGCTCCAATTCGCAAACTACTCAACTAACGTGCCAAGCATCTGTACTATATACGAATTATGTGCTAAAGAAGTATCTCACTTTAGCCTAAAGAGGGAGGGAGGTAGGTAACGTGGGTTGTTATTGTCTTCGAAACCCGACAAGCGATGAGATTCCGCGTGCCATATTCTTTAAAAAACTGTTTTTACTCGCTTAGTAAATAGAGTTGAGTCGGGTCGGGAAGGAGTTCGACTGCTGGGGTGGGATCGGATCCTGCTCGAAGCGCTCCACCACGAAGTTGAGCCTTCAAGATGGATAGGCAGCAAAGATAGGGACTCCTACCTGTAGGGCGGGCTGTCAAGACAGAGACGCACTGCTCCACCCGAAAAGGTCTCTGTTATTAATGACGATACGGAAACGGATGGCACGGAAAAATTTCGAGATTTTTTTTGTACCCTTTTCATGCATTTTATTTCTTTCTCAAAAAGAAATAAAATGGAACCCTACCTGAAAATCAACCACTAAGTTTATGTCTTCTTGCAATCAATTGGTGGCGATTTGATAGGAGAAAAAAAATAAAAGACCCGTGGGTCATGCTTTGAATAATGCTATATGTGTGTGTGTGTGTGGTTGCTTTTCATGCTCCAATTGAATTAATAGACGTCATCAAGATGACGATGCTAGCTCCACCTTATGATCTCATGCATATAACAAAAGTGCTGCCAATAATAGATTGATAAAAAAAAAAAGGACTCTCTTGTACTTAATTGAACGACGTTCACAAATGTGGGAGAAAAATGACAAAAATATTTGGAACGGTGGCTTATCCGAGTAAATAAGAAATTCCGTGGGGACATAATTGCAAAGGGAAAAAAAAATCATGCATGTTTTCCAATCAAACCTCATGTCCAACCGACCCAAGCCCCAGCACGATAGTCAAAATCTCAGAAATGAGCGGGCCTGGGCAACTGAAACCTCACCGGGCCGGGCCCGTTCGGGCTTGGAATTTTTTTCTTCTACTGGGCATCGCTTGTTTCGGGCAAAATGAATAATTTGAAAAATATTTTTTTTCTAAAAAACGATAATTTGTATCGTTTGAAATAATTAGCCGATACAAAATATCTTTATTATCGACTACAATTTATGTCTAAACATATTCGTGGGCAATGAAAATATTTTTCGTTCTTTGTAAGCGATGTAAGAGATAATTTACAGAAAAATATTTTTTAGATCGTTCGTTTTTTTGTGAAAAAATAAATGGAGCTTTAATTTGCCATGATTTTCTTTTTCCCACTTTATAGGACATTTAGCCCGAAAAAAAATCATAGGTTGGATTAGACCTCGTACTATTCTACCATCCGATATTTTTTTGGATGACCATCGGTCCAAATCCATATGCCCAAGACGTATTAATCTCTTTAATTTTTCTCAATATACTAGTAAAATTAATGCACGCGCAAAAACCATGCTTATTTAATATTAAATTTTCGTTGTGTGGACAACTGAGATCCCGTGATAATATTGAAATGTTGAATGATTTAGCTTATTATGCTTACTAGGTTTGTAATTTGTTTAGCGATTGGTCTTGTTTCGTCGAAAAGTATCCCAATCAATGAAATATCTTTCACCGAAATTTATTCTTCGGCTTTTACTAGAAGGAGGCGAGTTTCGTGGCGATTCTCGACATGAGTTGTATCAACGGAACACAAGAAATAGATACGCTTCAGTGGAATTTAATCGATGGCACAATACGATGGCATAAAGATACAGAGTCGTAATTTTATCAGGGGCTTTACAAAAGATTACGATGTGCTACAATCGATAACTACAAACGGAGGTTATAAAATTCTAATAAACAAATAACTTTATCATCCTATCTGTGGTTCTTTCCTATTTTCTAATAACACTTATCTAAAAGAGTTTACATATCCGAAAATATCGACACTCGACAGTTGTATCAAGTTGTCGACTGCTTTTTTTCGTTGATGACTTCTGCTGTTTACCAAACTCTGCTATTGTTTGGTATAAACAGATTTGAAATTAAGATATCAAGGGAGAAATTATTAACTGACAAAAAAAAAGAGGAAAGAAATTATTAAAAAAATTATATTTTAAGAAATGAATAGGAGTAAGTTTACACTTTCAAGCCTCTCATAATTGCATAGAGAATAGATGCCTTGTGTCAGTGTCAGACAGTGGGAATCTGCAGAAGTCAGCACACTCCATGATTAGAATCAACTTGTCAGGATGGATTGCTGAATCGGCCAGAAATGATTATAAGTACTTCATTGGATGAGTGGCTATATCTTTTTGCACGATCCGACATCTTTTTAACTTTTATTTATTTCGTAAAAGATAAATAATTTAAAAAATATTTTTACGAAAATGATAACATTCATCACTTACAAAAATGAATCTATCGATAAATATTTTCATTTTTCACGAAAAATGTTTAGATATAAATTGTTGTCAATAATGAATTTATTTCGAGCAATACAAGCGATCGATTTTCAAGAAAAATGCATTTTAAGTCATTCATCTTCAACGAAACAAATGAAGCCTCGTTCACCCGCTAGCCCGTATATTGAGTTGACAACAATTCAACCTACCGGCTTTGTTCACTCTCTTCGCCAATAGTGAATTTCATAACAACTGCATCACATCTCCTAAATTTCATGTACCAAATGCAATTGAGCCCTAAACCTTTCAATTGGGTTCAATTAAATTCTAAACTTTCACCAAAAAAGTACAATCAAAACCTAACCTTTCAATCGTCGCGATTAAGTCCTAAAAAATTTACTAGCTTCGGCTTCTACAATCCCTTCAATCCTTCCAGTTTTCGTCGTTTCTTCCGCAGAAAAGGGTCCAACCATGTCTGAGGTGACTGAGCCCCACTGTCTGATATCCACAGCGAACCCAACACCATTGGTGTCTCCAGGAGCGCCAATTCCACCATCCCCTTTGCCACTTCGGCTGTGATCATGGAAGGAAATGAGCAAAAAGAGGGGCAGGAAGATCCCCCCACTTCGTATGAGGAGAGCAGGCCGAAAATGATGGGAGTCCATTCGTGTACTAAGTCAGAAACAGCAATGAAAGTGAATGGTGCTTTGCTTTGATCATCATGTATAACAATTTGCATCATGCATGTGTTTCACAATGGAAAATCCTGCCACGATCACGACCCCGGCTTCACCGTGGGGGTCGCCGGCTCCTTCCATAGATTCTGATGAGATATTCAAGTCCAAGACAGAGATCATTGAAAAGCACAGGAGATTGGGAGCAGAAGCAGCTTCTAATTTGCAAAAGAAATGAACAAATAAAAGCAAAATTTAGGTATTGACGAATTCGGCAAATAGTCGTACGTAGAAATTCGGCCAGAAAATACTCGGTATGTATACAGGCCGAGTTCTTGACTCGGACTGTGATTAAACACTAATGGGTTCGCCTCGCATGACTCAGTTTCTACATCTGAAGTCTGCAGAATTATTTACATGGTCCGTCTCTTTTGTGAAACCTCAGAAATGATGAAATGTGACAGGTTTATCATTTTGTTCCAGACATCTCTATCAACTGTCTTCATCAGCTAACATTCTGGAAAAAGACATAAAGGCAAGCAAACATCTGTCTGTGTACTGCAAATGAAGTGCCAACCTTCAACTTTTGTGTTGATTAGACAACGCAATCAGTCCCAACTCTGAATCTTTGTAACATAATAAGTACTATATCATATAATACAACTATAATACTCAGGATTCCTACTGCATATACAATTCTAAAGTTCGACAAGCGTGAAAATGCACTTAGAATTAGCAATCTACGTACAAACATGGTAATACTGTTGTCTCTGTGCTGAAAATCTACCTCGAGGGTTTTCTGAGGTATATCTTATTGAGACTGAGTTATAACCACCGCTGTTCCATCATTCATATGGATATACTGTTTGGCACGCCTCTACATGTTACACCCGGTTCTGAGCTCGGTGCGAGCAGCTCGTAGGGTAACACGCCCGCCCCGCACCGATTCCTAAGGGTAGGATCATTATTCCTTCTCTCGATCTCCTTCTCTATCTGCCCGATCTCCGCTGAGAACTCATAGAATGCCTCAACAACCTCGGCATCACCTGTCCAAACAGACGGTTGTTGTCGCTCCCCTATGTACTCCTCATCGGGCGAGTGAGTCGATAGCGTGTCCACCACAGCCATAAATTTCGTGGCTTGGAGCAGACTAGGCAATGCAGAGAGGTAATACTTCTGCGGGTCAGCTACGAAATTTGTATATTCGGGGTCACCTTCGAAGGGAATCAACCTCCTCATCAGGGGTGGGCGGTTTGGCACAAATCCACCATAGGGGTACTGCCCAAAATTGAGGGCCGCATGCTGGGCCGAGGAAAGCCAGATGATTTTGGTGAGGATTGAGGCAAGATCTTCCGGGCTAGCCAGTTTGGGCCACCAGTCCGCGTGACGGATATCGGCGTGGCCCACATTGACGGACTCAGCATACCAAGCTTGCAGCTCTCGGTCATTACAAACTACGGCTGGAGTAGGGTAGTAGTAGTTTACGTACGTGCGCACCCAGTTCTCAAGCGCAGACCAGATCAGAAGCCCATCTGATGCATATGGGTAGTCATCAATCAGGAGTTTCAACCCATGTGGTTGTGTGGAATCAGGCACGGCCACTCCCCTGTAGTAAAAGGTACAACATTGAGTAGAGTTAGGATGATCAGCATAAAGGAGAGTATTGAAACGAGAGACAGGCTGAGCAAACAGGAGCAACCCGACTGAATTGAAACTGAAGATGTTTTTGCAGTATATACTGTATATAGGAACAGAAAAGGGAAAATTTTGCTTTTAATATGCAATTATGCTGTGTATGTTCTTGTGAATGATATAAATATACATACATATATCACTTCTTTTCTTGAAAGTGTCTGCTTGAATGTATCCAACTCGATCTATATCCATACCTACTTTTATTCAGTAAGATTCCAGGAACCCATTAACTGTGTTCACTGGGATGTTTAGACATTATGCATTCGTTTCATGTGGTTATGTGAAGGTACCTTCGAATAAGATCGGAAGGGAGGTCCTCCTTGTCGAAGCGCCACATGCTTTTATATGCAGCCGCACTGAGTTCCATGCAGTAGCGGCCAGGAGTGAAGCAAGACTCAATGACACCATCAGCACTGATCAGGTTCTGACGTGCCAAGGCATTGATCTCCAGCGTATATCGCATGTGCGGATCCAACAGCTTGAATATTGGGTGCATCGCGCTCATTTGCCTGTGCGCAGCCAGTATGAATGGTTCCATGCACGCATGGGTGCGTAACCTGCAGAGAATAAGTCCATGAGACAATGTGTTTCTGAGTCCACAGTTGGAGCTGTAATAAGTCTTATAAGATGTAGCGGTTCGCTTACCAATGATTAACAAGTTGGTGAACCCCAGCATCGTTGGAGTTGACATGGGCTTTAGCAAGCTGCCACATCCAATTAGAAGTAGCATCGACTGGAGGTGTTAATACCCGCTTCGACCGAGAACTAGGCCCTTGAGGTGGCAAGCTAAGCTCTATGGCAATCGGTTTAAGCGTTCCACGAGGGGTCAAGAAATAGATGGTGCGAGTCGCATATGCTTTGCGGCCATCAAGGGAGTTGATACGGTCCAGAAATGGAAGGTATGCATCGTGATAGTCCACTATGAACAGCTTATTTTCATCTATGGCCTGCGAAGAATAATTGGCAGAATAAGAAAAGACCGATTAGCTATTGACAAGGGACGAATACCATATTCTTCAACTGTAAAAGTACATATAACTTAGGGTAATGGTGACTCAAGTTAAATGTCTTGGTTGTTTACCTGTTGAACAGACATGCCATTGAGATGGCCCAACATGTGTTCTTCTTTGAGAGCAGACTCTAGAGGACCATAGACTTCAGGGTCAAGGTTGCTTTTTGGAGGAAAAACTGTGAGCTTCTCGATGTTCACGGGGTTAACCCCTGCTATCGCTTGACGGGCGAATTCATCATCTCGGAGCCACGCAAATTTGTCCTCTGAATATTCAGTTAAAGGTAAAGTCAGCAAACTAATCTAGTTGACTTATCACTGATCCCATGTCCACCTGCAAATTCCCCAATCTCTAACTGAAAATGCTTCATCAATTACAAGGACAGCCATGTTATAGAAACGGGCACAGCGAAAAACATCAGAAAATAGTAATCGTCACACATAAAACAAAGCTATGAGATATATTGTTATCATCCAAATAGATTTAGATCCTTTCTTCTTTATATAGAACAAATTGGAAGATCTATTTTCTTTTGCTTTCGTATCTCTAGAATATGATGTCCAGGTAGACATAAGATAGTGCTCTATCCTATTTCATTTTTCATCAAAGGGAACCAAAGAAGAAAAGAACTTTCATATCTAGATGATACTCACTCGACAATATCTTTGGAGTGTCGTATTTAAGAAACCCTTGACTGGATTCTTGGACCACCTTCGGCAATGGAAGTTTCTTCAAGAGTTCATCTTGCAAACCAACCTTCAGAAGAAGACCTTCTTTGTAGAGGCTGTCAATGTCAGCAAACCCATTGAAGTCACGGTTATTTGCCGAGATGCTGGCCTTCAAGGATGGTATTAAGTTATGAAGCACAGCTTTGAGCCTCCCAGCAGAAAATGTGTCTTGCTTCGATTCCTCAAACTGCTCATCTCTCGGGACATACATGGGCAACGGCTTCTCAACCCTGCTCTCGGCATGTATATCTGACAATATGCAAAATAAAAGTTGCTTCAGGTTCAATGATGTTTTACTGAGAACTGTAGTTGTTGCACCAAGCAATTAAGTACATATAAGAAAGGACAGTGTTTCGACTGTGAAGCGCAAGATCAACAAGATTACATGGCATTGTCAAGTACGAATCCACATTATGGCAGTAATGCAGGACCTATATTTATGCAATTATCAACTCCTAAAACTGAGGTATCAGTAAGTGCATAGTCTACATGTATGTCTAATTGCTGTCAGGCTGACCGCCATTTCCTCATGTAGTCATTGGCACATTGTATTCAAGAAAACTGGAGTTGGCAAACTAACTGACCTGTGTAAGTAGGAGCACGGCCAGTACGACAGCGTCTTGGATAAGCGATTTTAGAGCCTCCAAGGGTTGGCCGAGCAAAATCAATTCCTTTATCGGGATTACCCAAGTCATTATACACATCGAAGTCATATACCCTGTCAGATAATTTTCTTTCTCCCTTCCCGTCACCCCTCAAGTATCTCAACTCTTCTTCTCTCATTGCTTTTAGCCCGGCAGGCGTCTCAGATGGCAAATAAGGCTGCCCAAGAAAACCACAATCCACAATATTTATTTAGTTACTGAAAATAGGGGATAAGTTTCAATAACATCTCCAAAGTTGCCATAAACGTAAATAAAAGTGATCAGGGCCATCTCAGCGTAGACAGATAATCTGTGACATGAGAAATTGCCCGTTCAACTCCTAGAAAAAACTATTCACCGTTTTCGTCCTACTTGTCCAATAACACGCAACTATCATTATTGTTTGCCTATGCCAACAGAACTGCATTATGGTTCAAGTTGCTCCCTGAGAAGATTAAGATGCCATAATATGGGGTTTGACTTCACTATCTGATTAAGCAATGACACTGAGATTAGCAATTAAAAAAGCATTAAAAACCCAAAATGAGAAGCACTGTCATTGATGACAAGCACCTTATTGGAAAAGAATATCCTCTTGCCAGGATGATCTTTCTTAGACTGCACCCATGAGTTGCAGGGGAAATGGACTGGACCACAGGCAAACCCTTCAATGGTCATGCTCTCCAAGAAGAACTCGTTCTGGTGCTTATTTGTCACCGTGATGGCCCCGGGAATGCCAAAGTTTGAGTCCACTGTGAATTCGGCTGAGTAGTGAACCCTCTCAGCCTTCACCTTTGTTTTCTTTGACCAGTCCTTTAGCACTGCGTCACGGCTTTTCTTGGGAGCCTTGGTTTCTGAAGTCATTCAGGGGGACAAGGATTTAATGGAAAATTAGCAAACTTTAATGCAGTCTCATAACATCATGAACTACCCAATTCCAGTGACATGCGGGAATTCAATTTGCAGCAACAAAAAAATTAAAAAAATTGAATCAGTAATGGTAATAGGAGCCGAGCCTTTTGTTAGCTATGATCTCCGAAAATTCATGCAAACGAAACGAGATATGTAAACCCCACATTAAATTTTAATCCTTTTGCCTGGGAAACTTGCACAGTTCCTATCAGAAGGTTTGAAAGGGGTTGTCGATCAGAAAATTAGGAACCCGGAAGAAGAAAACCCCAAAACTCTTGAGACTCCAGAAGGTGGTCTCGAATTGGATATATTCACAACGTATACCGAAAGATTTTTCTCTTCATTTTCTGGATGGGGAGAAGAAACTTACTTGGATCGATTTCAGTGCTGATAAGCTGCAAGACAACGTTCCTGCCAATCCTATCGGTGAAAGCATCCAAGTGCTTGGCAATGGTCTCCTTCAGGTCCTCCTTGTTCTTCTGCCTCACGGTCACCACAGTTCTCACCTTGAACTTGACAACATTCTCGGGCACGGCTCTCACCAAATCCTCACTTATGGCCGCCACGGCAGCGGGGCCTCCCAAGCCCTTCCTCAGGCTCACTCTTCCGTGATGGATCAAAGATGGGTTGACCCCAAGGTTCTGTCTTGCTTGACGATTGTGGCTGAAAGCCGCCTTTGGGGTGGAAACAAACGAAGATCTTTCAATTACTGAGCAACCCAAGATTTCTTTGGCCAGTGCCATCTCTCCCACCCTTTTTCTTTTCCTCTTGGCACCGTTTCTCTGCAAAAACTCTCTCCCTCTCCCTCTCTCTGAGTGAGTTGCAGAGGCTCTTTCGCTGCAGAGAGCGAGCGAGCGAGGAAATTAATGGGGGAAACAGAGAGTTTCAGACAGAGTCTATAATGGGTCTATGCGAGAGGAGAAAAGAAAGGGAAATGATGAGTGGGAATGTACAGGATCTTTCCATATATAAAGCTCAAAGCCACAGCATGAAAGCTCTGCAAAGGCATTTTTCAGCATAAATTTTTCTCACACCGTCCAGGGCGTCCACACACGTTTTTTTCCAAATTCCACTGTTTGGAAAGCCGCTTGTTTTTACTTTTTCCGAAAGAATTTCCTCTCTTCTCTCTTTTGTTTAAAGCCTTTTAAAATCTTCCTGGATTCGCTATAACTGCCCCAGCTTCGAGCTTGCCATTGGTGAATACTGGTTTTATGGGGAGTTGAAGCTGAGACGTGGGCTGCCGAGTCAAAGAACAAGTAAAGGACGCGGTAGAGGAAGCCAGAACGAAAGTCAGATTTTTTTTCCATAATTCCTCTCTCTTTTTTCTCTAAATATATTATGATTTATTGGTGGACCAACATTTTCTTGTCTTTCACCCGGAAAAGGCGATGAAGTCCCTCTTGCTCCAAAAATTTGCTTTGATGGTTCTCCCAAGTAGCAGAATGAGAACAGTTTGTGGCCTTGGATCTTTGAATGATTTTTTTTCTTTTTTTGATTGAAGATCTTGAATGATTTTGGGCAGCCCCTTTTTTCTACCTCTCTTTTGAGGAAGTGGCTTCTTGAAGCGATTTCTTTATTTAACTCACATCACCTACAATCAAGACGGTCAAATCACGCCAGATTTTTTCAGATTCGCTCCGGCCTATATTGAGAAAAGTCCAAAGCTCGGGCTCTATGGACATATTAATCGTTTCGGCCTTCTTTCATGTAAAAAAGAAACTTTTAGTAAAGTTTTTGAAAGTGGCTATTCATGGATATGAGAAGTTGTTGGGGAGGACAAGCAACAATTATGTTAGGGGTGTGCGACGGTCGATAAAAGTGTCAAAATGATCGACAGTGTTAAGGGTAACGAGGTGATGATCAATAGTAATGTGGCGATTTGTTAGAGCCAATGTTGATAACTGCTATTAATCATAAATGGGTCAAGGTAACAGCTGCTACTCTTGTTGGCAACAACAATTGTCTGTCGGGTGGTGACAGTAGTAATTATAAATTGTCACAATTTGATCATACGCTAAATCAATTTTTAAGAAACTGTCTATGCACAAAGCAAACACTCAGACCGTTTCGACCTTAAATTTTTTGTTGAAGAATTTCATAGAACACCCGAAATGATCATTTCGCTGTAGTTACATTAGTTTCATAAAACCCATTAGTATTTTAATCAAATTGTTCGTTTTAAAATACAAATTTCTTTCATTCGATAACAGCCTGCCTCGGAAAATTCAAATTTTAAACAGTTCTCTTCCTTTAAAGTAATGAGAATAGCTTTGTACTCGTTTCCACTTGGTGTTGACCATATTTAAAGTAGTGGAAGACAAGTGAAATGAAAGAATGGTGCTTTGTAAGTTATTCCTTATTTTTCATTAGTAAACTCAGAATTTTTTATTTTTTTTATGAAAATGAAATAAAATTGATCAATTTGAAATTTCTTAGCTAGCTAATTGCATGTGGGAAATGAGAAACCTATACCATAGTCAAAGTATCATTTCCATCCTCTTGTCTGCAACATGACTTACATTACTGGTTTTATATATTAAAATAAACTGACTTAAACTTAAAAATTCAAAAAAAATTGTCAAATACTAATAAATCCTATTGAAGTCAAAATTTATCACATGAGAATGAATTCTACATAGTCATGTAATACGGTCGACTCTCATCCTCGATCCACACTTTCTTCCGCTCACAATAATTTCGGGACCACGCATTCCCGAAATCCCGAGATTGAGATCTTACCTAACCAACAATGCATGTACACGACATATCTACCGTATACGTACATCCATAAAGTTAATCAAATCAAACGTTTCGATAAACCATACAATTCAAAAAAAAAAAAAGGAATTTAAATGTGCATGCCGGACACTCCCAGATTGAAATTCTACCCAATGTAGGAGTTTTTCGTAAACCACGCGTCAGTCGCCTATCTTTGTTTCTTCTAATTAAGATGTATTTTTGGTTACTTGCATCTAAATCAAATTATATATAGCTTCAAAACATAAAAATTTGCACTAATGCAATGCATATTACTCATGGGACAACTGGATTTGATAAATAAATAAATAAATAACTCTCTTGGCTAAATTATTTCTCACTTCGACACGCGATATGGAATATAATTACCTTGAGATTGGCCAATTACTATGGTCATTGACTAATCGATTAGGACAAACTTGATAATCACGAGTATATTCTTCAAGGGCTGATTTGCCAATACCGACAAAATGGAGGGCACGCCAATAAAAATGCTAAATATTTTGCTGATGATTCAGCAAATTGAAGGCGTGCTCATGCTGGCTGGAGTTAAAGTAAGAAAAGCAAAAAGCAGTCTTTGTTTTTTGGGGTCGCTGAGTTGACTCCGCATCTCAATTCTCACATGCCGCCAATTCGGCAGCCAAGAGGAAAAGCTTGTACACGTGGCCTTTCCTAGATGCTTCCTCGTCACGTGAAATTAATCGCTAATCTCGCTTAATTAAAAACCCTAACGACGCTATAAAGATGAAAAGGTGTATGCTCTTTTAAGAGCACTTTTGCGGAAATCCATATGAAAATTCTCCCGTTTTGAGTTCGAAAGTTGATCCTTCACGTACGTAGTGGACAGAAGAATATTCCTAATCCACGTAATTAATTAAGCACACGTACACCAATTAATTGGGATTAGGCATATAATATATAACTTAGTAATTACACGATTTGAAAAATAGTTTTCGAAAAATTATCGCTCGAACCACTTACGAAAGTGAATGAACAAAAAATATTATTGTCGTCCACGAAAATATGTAGACATATATTATTGTAAAATATTTTTTTGTTGACCAATTATCTTAGGGGTCATAAGCAGTTATTTTTTGGAAGATATTTTTCAATTTATTTATTTTCTGCGAAATAAACGGAGCCTAAATCGGGTCCACCCATTTCTTGGAAAGACACGGCAGAAGATGGAAGGATAATATTGTGTCGTCGATCCGAAGCCGCTTATTTTCTTCATATGTTTTCCGTGTAATCAACGTCTAATTATTGTAATGACGAGAGTTAATGACGAGAGTTAATGAAGTGCTAATCAAGTGAGGAAAGTTCAATGGACGATTGTACAACTTTAGGTCAAAATTCTTGCCGAAGCAACATGTTTAGCACAAAAAGCAAATGCGAGAACAACTTGCATGCAAGCATCGTCAAGACGACGACGGTGTCTTATTATTTTCTGACCGAGACGCCATCTTTGTTACGTGAAAACCTTGAACTTTGAAGTCGTACGAGATTTTTTATTTGTTTTCGCTTTTTAAGGTTGATTTGGCCTCCACGTAATGGAAAATATTCTGACTAAACCTAAAGTGGAGATTGGCGCAGACCCACTTTCGCACATGTCGTCCTCATCGAGCTTCTCAATTTCTTGTTTAGAATAAGCTTTAATTATTATTATTATTGTTATTATTATACATAGTCAGTATAGCTTCGATCATGTTAGAGTAATTAGATATTAGACAACGCGTTCATCTATCAGTTTAAGTTTTTAGAACAATTGGCCGTAGTCCCACAAAATATAACATGGTACCAGAGCAGGGGATCCTGAGTTCAAACCTTTTCAGACCTCATTTGCCTTCCCAATTAAATATGTCCACGCTTAGTACTAGGCAAAAAAATACTAATAGTACTAAGCGTGAACAGTTGTTCAAAGTGTGATCAATCGATTTGGTCCCATATGGAAAAGTGCCGCCTAGGAAAAACAATTTTGAATGGTATAAGTTGTGTCACATTTGGATTAGTATCCCCAATTATGTATAGCATTTCCTTTGAGCATTGACTAAGCCCCAATTATGCATAGTATTTCCTTTGAGCATTGACTAAGACGGTAAACGGAGCCCGCGATTATTTCGATTATTTTTTTAATCCAATCGATTATATATACATTAAAGACGACTATAGTTCATCAACGTCCTCAAATCCTATAATTGGGGAGGACTCGAGGTGCACGTCAAGATGATAGTGCAAGAAATCCGAAATTAAATAATCGTAGCGGTGTAGATGAATTTATCGGGCTCGTAACGGAGTGGCAAATATTCTGCAAATTGAAAACTAGCAATAAACATACATCCAAGATGCCAACAGATTTCTATTTTCCAGGCCATTGAATTAGACTATGGAAAAGATATGGAGAACTATTCTTGTTCATCATTTTGACTGACAAATATTCTGCAAATTGAAGTTCCGCAGCTATTAATTGACCCGGAAATTAGATAGTTATATAATAAACAGGGAAAATAAGATGGTGGAGACAAGTGAATGTAGTTCACACACAAAGAATAAGTAACAAACAATAAAAAAACTCTTCAAGACTTTGAATATGAGATTGATCGATGACATAGGGTTTTGAAGAGCTTGACAAGATTTGACTCTTGAAAATCAACTGAGAAAGAGTACGTGAAACCTCGTATTCTTGATTTTCGATCGATCGATCGGTCGTGTATTGATAGCCCCTCTTTTGACATTTAGTTTAGACTTGGCGATAGATTTAGCGGAGACAATTATTTTGAAAATGATAAAGGATGGGGAAAATATTATGTTAACCAAAATAAAAAAGAATTTGCATGTTTCTCGCACCGACATATATTTACTCAAACCATGCTCCGCGACATGGTACTAATGGAGATTTCTTGTATGACCCGGTCAAATATGAATAACCCGACTAGTCAAACATCAACCCATTGAAGATCTTGAATGGGGTCACCTCAAGGGGTTTGAAAAAAAAAATTAAAATTGGTTTAATCTCTCTAATTATCACTTAGGTTTTTTTTTTTATAACTATTATCGTAGTTATATTCTTGAAAGACAAAATTCGGGTAAATTAAGAAGACTAGGAGTATAGTCAATAGGTGTTGTTTTCAAGTTGGTTTTTTTCACAGACAAGTTAGACCTTTCCCGATTGAATTCATAATGTTGACCTAAGACCAATTAGCCAAGTTGAAGACATAAAGAAAGCTGAAGGTCAAATCGCCCACCTAACCTTACACCGTCCACGAAACTGACCATCGTATCCGACGTTGGCTTCCACACCGGCAACACAAGCATTTTTCCAACGAACTCCCCAAAATGCCCTCGTTCTGTTCTCTATTTGTTTTTTTGCCACGATGTTATTCCGTAAATTGATCAGCCCCTTTAATTTACTTTTCAAATCTCGCGGCTTACACATTTTAATTTTTTAAGGAAAAATGTTTGAAATATTTAACAGTGATCTTATATTAACAATTAAATTCACATATTAATTCTTTCATCTATTCGAATAATATATGATTTTGTAAAAGTTTTTTCTCCTATTTACTGACTCATGTGGCAGACATTTCATTTACCGGACGAAAACTTCTCCATCAGCTTCTCTTGAGTTAATTTTGGAAGATTGAAAACCTCTTAGGGAAGAGCTCTTTTCAATTCCATATGGGAACTTGGAGTGCTCATATACTGCCTGAACTAGAAGGACTACTATTTTTTAGGTCATCGGGGAAATCTCGCTATATACGGTTGCGACCCTAAGGAGAAGAATTAACCAAACCATGAACAAAATTATGACTATAAGTTCACACCTTAAAGAGTAAATTTCATGTCTTTATATTTCAAGCAATCCAAAAGGTCCCTTATTTTCTTTTGATGGCTTTTAGCTTGAAAGTTTGATTTTTTTTTTTTCTGCTTCTATTGATGTCCAGCAAGGTGACCATGTTAAAAAGCAAGTGAGAGAAATGGCCAGAAAGGTCAAGTTTAAAAGTGTTAAAAAAAAAAAACAGAAAGAGCTAATTGACTTTTTTCCGCAATTATCGATATAATTTATCTCGAATATTCTAAATATAATGTCTTGAGTGGGAGGCATGAAACTCGAGGGATGCAGCTTTTCTCCTGCCGAACATACCGAACATAAAGAAACAATTCTTACGCAAATAATTATCAGTAATTTGAAAAAAAAAATATTAAAACCAACAGAGATTGGCTAGACGAGGAACACGAAGAATGTCTCAAAGGAAGTGTCGAAATATTTAAATACTAGATCACGATTACATAGGTTAAGCTTTTATATTAATTAGCGTGGCTCCACGAAATTTGACAAAGTATCTTGGCGGGAGATGCCGAGTTTAAATATTTTCAGGTCGCTATTTGTCACCCGTATTATTTGTTTTCATGCCGTCGTTTTTTTACCAAAGTCCGGCTTTCGCAAAAAGAGTAGTATTAAAGTATCCAAATATGAAACCACAACTTTATTTAACGGTTTTAAAATTTTAAAACAGTTGGCAGCTTAAGTTTTGCATAAGATTGCGTATATAGAATTTTCACCATCAATCTTGTCGTCTCTCGATTTGCTGGTAACTAAGGGCGTGCATGACAACACTTCTGGAGAAGAATTTCTGCTCCAAAAGTGCTTCTGAATCGGAAATCCGTTAAGTAACGCAACTTTTGGAGCAGAAATCCGTTCGGTTAAGCAACTTTATTATTATTTTTTTTTACTTTTGAAGCATTTTTTTGCTCCAAAAGTAGTTTTGGAGCCACTTGAAGAAGTAAAAAAAAAAAACCACTCCTCTCCACAAGTAGTAAAATCAACTTCTGGCCAAAAGTTGATTTCTAGAGCAGAAATGTAGCCATGCGCGCCCTAAGAAGTAAACAGTTTAAATCTTTAGATCAAAGGTGGATAAGACCGCACGTGTGAACTTATCTACCACCAGATGGCCCTCAAAAGATTTATTTTAACAAGTGTTTCTAAGAAGGATAATTATTGCAAAAAATGTTACAATTTCCGCTACACTGATTTTTGAAGGGATTTATTGCACACCGAATCAGAATGATCACACAGAAATCAAAGAAAATTGGACGACGCACGAGATTACCCAGGTTCACCCCAGAATAGGGCTACGTCGTGCAAAGAGACTTCACTATATTTTCAGTTTACAGCCACTCAACTCGTTACAATGATCAGAAAAACGAGCAAAATATATATATGCCCCAAACGGGCCCAAAACCTAAACCTATACGAAATCTCTTAATCCCACACCATACGAGCCAGCTTAAATAAAAGCCCAAACCCGTTGAGGTTTCGGGGGCGCTGCCTCGCCAGACAACCGTTCGCTGACCGGGCAGTGGAACCCCCGTCGGGAGGCGCTGCCCCCGAACCCCCGCCCACTGACCGGGCAGCGGGGCACCCGTGTACGGGGTGCTGCCCCGGAATCCTCGCATTCCGCGCGCAGGAGTTACATGTCTTCGGATAACACTTCAGTTTCCCTAAGCTCACGTGGGCGTACCCGATGTGAGAAACAAGGGTCCCCGAAGTATTCGCCAACTCCAACAATTTTAACCCTAATACAAAAAATTAATATTTGGCAAATCGAATTTTCTTCTGTAATAAGTATGTCTAGCATTTGTCTTTGAAGCACTAGCCGAATTTGAATCTAATGATTTTTTTTTTTTTTGTGGGTCGAAAAACGTAATGATCGGCTTCTATGAGTTACAAGTCAACCAAAGGTTTGGACCACTTGATGATGTTCACTGCACGTAAGCAAGTGGACGGAGAGAGGGACTGGGACCAGATTGGGCGGACGATCCATCACCGTCCTTGAGTCTTTCTACGACCTCGTACTCTAGAATGACAATTTTTGTGACGTGAATCACAATTTATAATGCTGAGCGGGAAAATTACCAAAACGGTCATGAATTTATTGTACGTGTTAGATTCTACCTTCGCCTAGAGTGATTGTCAAGAAGAAGTTCAAGTTCGAGCTCGTCAACATATCTAATTGGCTTAACCTTTATTCAAAAACTTAAGTCAATGAGTATTGTGCCAACTTGAATATTTCAAATATTCCACACCACATCACTTATTCGACGTGCAACTTCTCTTAGGCTACTCACACGTGTATCTCAATAGTACGAATGTTAACTCAGTCCTAAGCCTTTCAACTTTGTCAATTTAATTCCTAGATTAATACCACGAAAAGTTTCAAACTGGTACACCTATGACAAATTTATCTTACACTAATTTTTTGACCAGAAAAAATCTCAAACTGGTGCACATGTAACAAATTTACCCACCGTTAATTTTCATTAAAGATACCGTCAAATTGTTGAGTTTGATGACATGTGGCAGTTGATAGGTGTACCAATTTGGGGATTTATCCTCCGTTTATCATAAGTGTATCAGTTTGGTTCTTTCCATGGTATTAACCCAATTTAACAGAAGTTAACGGATGGTAAATTTTTCGTATGTGTACCAATTTGAGATTTTTTGCGGTCAAAAAATTAATGTTGGGTAAATTGATCACGGGTGTTCCAGTTAGAGTTTTTTGTGATAAAAAAATTAGTTTGGGGTAAATTTATCACTGGTGTACCGGTTTGGGGTTTTTGGTGATATTAGCCCTTAATTCTTTGACAATTTGTCAATGTAGTTTTTTCGATCAATTTTGATTTGAAATCGCTAACCTGGACGTTAGCTATTCTATGTGGCGTGACTGGCGCTGACATGATCAATTTTTTTCTTATAAAAAATTAATATAATTTTATAAATTATTTATTATTTTCTTGAAAGGAAAAATAAAATAAAAATTATAATAAAAAAAAAGACTTTGGTCACGTCAGCGCCGATCGTCAGCTTCTGTGCCACTTGGACGACTGGCATCCACGTCATCGATTTTCTGGCCAAAATTGGCCGGAAGGATTACATTTGCAAATCGTCAAAAGGTTTAGGATTAAATCAGCCAAATGGAAAGGTTTAAGATTGAATTGGCATATGTACAAAAGGTCTAGGACTTTCTAGCTGTATAACTTAATTCTGTTTAATTCGTAAAAGAGCTGGACCATCCACAAAATAGAAAGAAAACACGTCAAGATGACGAGTTCACAACGTTTAGAGCAGTGAAAAACGAGGATAGCGCGCGAGCGAACTCGCAAAGACAATGCACGAACCCCAGCTAGAAATCAGAAAATATATGTTCATCTCGTTGTGCCCGTCTGAACCGTTCCATAATCACATTATTCACGAGCTTTGAAAAAGCCCGGTATGGTTAACGAAGCTAGTCGTACCTTCTTGCTGGTGACACGTTGGTGACGAACAAAAGAGGCCTAAGGTGTGCAATAATGTAGCTCGGTGGTATCGATCTAGATGGTCCACCGATGGCACGTTGCCGGCCATAAAAGGGTGAAGCAATGCTTCAATAATGCTTTAGAAAAGTCAGGTCCACTAATTTTCCCCATATGCCCATATGGTTGATGAATCATGAGGTCCACGAATTCGAATTGTTTCTCTTCCGCGGCATCTCCCAGCCAAAGGCTCTCCCAATCACCATCTTTGAAAGGTTTGAATAAGCAAAAACGAAGAAAGCTACATCACTAGGGAATTATAAAAAAAGTCGTAAACCTATTGCAATCATGCAAATTCAGTCCTAAATCTTTTTTTTTTCTTAATTGAGTCATAAAACTTTTGCATTTGTGCCAATTCAGTTCATCCGACCAATTTTGCCGAAAATTGTTGATGTGGCGCAGCCGGCGTAGATAATTTTTAATGATATTAAAGTTTCAATTTTACTTTCTTTTTCCTTTTTTCCTTTTCTTTTTGTTTTTTTCTTCCCTTCTTCTTCTTCTTCTTCTTCCAGCCGATCACCGAACCTCGGCGAGGGCCGGCGAGGTCGACCTTGCGGCAGCGTAACGTCAACGATTTTCAGCCAAAATGACCGGATGGATTGGCACACATGCAAAAATTTTAAGACTCAATTGACAAAATAAAATTTTAGGACCGAATTGACACAATTACAATAAGTTTAGGACTTTTTTTTGTAATTTTCTCTCACGATAATGATTGTCGATTGGTTTTATATAAAGGTACACCCGACTTTAGCATGCATTTTACACGAGCAGTCATGAAATGGGAACTCTCGTCTACTAACAAAATAATATTCATTCGCCAAAATTAAAAACCAGGTACGTGGTAGCGCTTGGACAGTATTTGTTCGTTGATTTTTTGTATACTGTCGGTGTGCCGTATGAAAGTACTTATTGAATATGCGGGGTAGTGGAAATTGGAAAATGATGGACATCTTCCATTCCCATGTGACCATTCTCTCTCTCTCTCTCATCCAAATCGAATGAGACATTTTTGGGCTCATTTAACTCATGTGCTCACTTTTCCAGGGTACAAAAAGTTTTGGCTTGCTTTCAACTCTCTCAAAAGATTCTTGCAGTCTAATGAAAGAGTGTCACTTTGTGTAGGTCATAGGGATTAAGGGTCTGTTTGGTTCAACTTTGGAGAAATCCCCTTGGGAAAATGCAAATACTATTTGGTAAAGTGCATTTTAAAAACACATTGGAAAGCAACTTTGACGTAAATGCCGTTTGGTAAAAAATACCCTTTGTAAATAATTCAATTTTCGAATTATTTTTTATTTTTTCAAATAAAAATTATTATTTATTTATTTTTCTCTTTTTTTTCCTCATTCCTTCGTTAATTTCTTCTCAGCCCGCCAACGTCGCCGTCACCGGCCGGTGGAGGAGGGAGGAAGGAGGAAAAAGAAAAAATAAAAAATAAAAAAATATAGTTGCATTTCGGAAATGCAACTTTCCAAAGCACCTCCGGAGCTACTTTGGTCTAAAGGCCTTTAGGGGCCTTTGGAAATACAATTGCATTTCCCCAAAGTTGAGCAAAAAACGAACCAAACGCTATTTGCATTTGGTCAAGGACTTTAGAGCCCTAAAGCCCTTGTAAATGCTGAACCAAACAGGCCCTAAGTAAACTATGTACTAGGGCTCATGTTCTTTGGGGTTAGTATAATCTAATGGAAGGCCTAGTGGATGCTACATGATATATAAGCCTATAAAATTTCTCCAATATTCTATCCATCACGAGAGTCCGTGGTATTTTATGAATGCCCACATGCTTATGATTAGATGTACACATGTGATATGAGTTCACAAGCTGATATAATCGAGCAAGCAACCTCATCGATAAACTAGTCGTTTGCTATTCATAAGCACATCCAGTGGAATTAAGGCTCCGTTTATTTCGGAAAAAATGAATAATTCAGAAAATATTTTTCTAGAAATAATCACTCGTACTTTGATTAATTCATTTAAAAAAATAATAATTTTCAAATCATTTATTTTTTTGCGAAAGAAACTAAACCAATCTTCTTTTTTTCAAAGACAAACTTCTGTTTTAGCCCAACTACTCCTGAAAAGGTTGCAAGAGCAACCCTACCACTATTGAAATGGGAAATACGCATGTGGCCATGTGTGAAGTGAGTGGTATATTGGGAAGCGCATAATGAGGTGAGTTAAATCTCCAATTCTTGAATTTTGGGTGATCTCTTTTCCATCCTTGCATGGAGCAATGCGACGATTAATATTTTCTATATAAAAGGAAAAAGAAAAAATCAACGATCAGGTGGTGCTCGAGCCAACTTTTGCGCATCTCGATTCTCGACTAATCCATCTCATCGAACAATCTTAAGGGGCACTTTGTCAATTGTCTATATCGTTTTTGCCAAATCTCTCTCAGATTGGCTCGATGCACATAGGATTATACTTTTGAAGTGCTCTAAAAAAATTTGAACAAAGGCTATAATGGTAGGAGCGAACTCTCCCTTAAAAATAAACCAATACCTTGTGGGTAGAGCCGTCAAATGAGTAGGTCGGGTTAGGTCGAAAATGGAATGGTCCATATTGATCAATTTTCATGCTATACAAATCTAGCGACCCATACGTAACCCCGACTCATATTGCTAAAACACTTTTAATATAAAATCTAGTTTAGAAAAACTTGTTTCTTATCAAAATTTTTAAAAATATATAATGCCAAAACACATTTTTTTAAAATTTCTGATTTTTTTTATTTTTCTTTATTTTTTTCTTCTACGTCCGGCGAGGGTCGCCGGCCGACCGGCTGTGAGCCGACAACCAACGACTAGTGACCGGTGATGCGCGGCGACCGGCGACCCTCCCCGGATTTCGTAGAAAAAAAAGGAAAAGAAATATGAAAAATCATAAAATTAAAAAGAGTTAAAAAAAAAAAACGACTTATTTATGATTCACTCAAACTCATCACATAACTAACCCATTTAAATCTATTTAAAACTCATTAACTTGTTGACTAACTCATTTATGATCCACTTGTTGCAATTGTGCGAATCTTTCTCTCCCATCCAAATCAAATGAGACATTTTTGAGCTCATTTAACACATGTGCTCACTTCTAGGGCACAAAAAGCTTTAGCTTGCTTTCAACTCTCTCAAAAGATTCTTGCTCTCTAATGAAAGAGTGTCAATTTATATAGGTCATAGGGATTGAGTAAGCTATGTACTAGGGCTCATGTTCTTTGGGTTTAGTATAATCTAATGGAAGGCCTAGTGGATGCCACATGATATATAAGCCTATAAAATTTCTCCAATATTCTCTCCATCATGAGAGTCCATGGTATTTTATAAATGCCCACATGCTTATGATTAGATGTACACGTTTGATATGAGTTCATAAGCTGACATAAACGAACAAGCAACCTAATCGATAAACTAATCGTTTGCTATTCATAAGTACATCCAGTGGAACTAAGGTTCCGTCTATTACGAGAAAAATGAATAATTTAGAAAATATTTTTTTGAAAACAATCACTCGTACTTTGATTAATTTATTTTAAGAAAAATAACTATCAAATCATTTATTTTTTATGAAAGAAACGGAATTGATTTTTATTTTTTCAGAGACAAACTTCTGTTTTAGCCCATCTTACTCATGAAAGGGTTGCAAGGGCAACCCTACCACTATTGAAATGGGAAATACGTATGTGGCCATGCATGAAGTGGGTGGTATATTGGGAAGCGCATAATGAGGTGAGTGAAATTTGCAGTTCTTGAATTTTGGGTGGAGATATCTTTTCCATCCTTGCATGGAGCAACGTGATGATGGATATTTTCTACATTAAAGAAAAAAGAAAAAAAATCAATGACCGAGCGGTGCCCGAACCAGCTTCTGCGCACCTAGATTCTCGACTAATCCATCTCCTCCAACAATGTTAATGCGCACTTTCTCGATTGTTCATATCGTTTTTGCCAAATCACTCCCACGTCGGCTCGATGCATATAGGATTAATCTTTCGAAGTGCTCTCAATAAGATTTGAACAAATACTATAATGATAGGAGTGAACTCTCTCTTACATCTAAACCAACATTTTGCCAGTAGAGCCGTCCAATGGATAGGTCGGGTCAGGTCGGATCAAAAATGGTCCGATCCGTATTGACCCATTTAACTCATTTTGACTCATTTTCATGCAATACAAATCTATCAACTTGTACCCAACCCCGACTCATATTGTTAAAACACATTTATGATCCACTTAAGCTTGTTTTTACAACTTAAGGCAATCCATTTATGACCCACGTCATTAAATATGGGTTCTAGACCAATTTTGCCACCTCTACTTGTGGGTGACGATGGATTTATAGCTGTCCTTCATCTTCCTAGAGTCGTTTACTTACTAAAATTAGTCATATATCTTATAAGTACTATAGATCTAGACAGTCTTTTTTTCATCTTCTCTTAAATCAAACTACTATTGGACTATCATATTCATGTCGACCATTCGGATTTCGGCTTGCATTTTACGTGGTCCATAAGTAATTCGTATTTCCAGAGTTTACATGCCTACGTGGACTTCCTCGTTATAAAAAAATGAGGGGATTATATTTGATAGTTGGTAAGCAATCAAAGGCCCAACAAGCAGACAAGACTGAATGAGCCCAGAAATTTTCGGTATTCTACGAAAGTCCTTTTGAAGTGAAGGTCCAAACTGAAGTACATTTAGATAGTATTTCCCCCTCCTAATATTAGTTTTAGAGTTCATATAATTTTTTTTTTTACCGGGCTACGAGTGTTTCAAGCTGCGAGGTAATTCTTTGTGAGTTGATTTTGTCAAGTAATTAGGCGAGACGAGACACTATATGATGTGGGGAGTATTAGCAGTGCGTTTTTGGATCGATTGGACAGACAGAAATTCCAACGAAAGTCGAAGGGAGGATGATACACCTAGGACCGGCGGACTCGGAAATTGACAACTTTGGAACTCAAATTTGATCGGTTGAAGCGAAACTACCTCTTGATCAATACTCACTGCCTTTGGCTGTGATTAAAGATGGATTTTGACGATTCGGGGTCGTTTAGTTGGATTTTTCAATTTTTTTTTGGGCATTATTATTTTACTACTAGTGGCAATTTTGTAATTTTTGGTTTTGCTGTTTAGAGTCATAGTAGGGTTAGGGTTAACACTTCACATAAAAGGTGTTTATTCATGTTTGAGAAGGACAGATTACATTATTATTGAATTTCGAGATTTCTTATTACGCTTTGCGTGTTATCATTTCCTATTACACGTTGCGCTGCGTCACTATAGGATTGGGTGTAATCAGAGGTGTCAATATGGGTTCAAAACCCATATTTGACCAACTTTATTGAAAATGGGTCAAATACGGGTTAGTCAAATTTTACAAAATTGGTTGTTAATGGGTTAGTCTAATTATATGTGAGTTGTAAATGGGTTTGACTTTGAACCCATTTACAATCCATTTAACTAGATAGGCCCAACCCATTTATCAGTTTATATTTTTTAACTTTTAATTTTATTATTTTTTAATAAGTAAAAGAACAAATTTAAAATTTAAAATAAAATTGAAAAATATAAAACTGTTAATGTGGCCGTCGCCGGCCAAAATTGTCTGAGAGAAGAATTGCATACGTCGGTGAAGTGAACAAAAAAAGAGAAAAAGAAAAAAAATCAACTGTCTCTCTCCTTGATCGCCACATCTCCAATTCGGAGAACCCGAGAAAGGAAAATCGAAATGTCATCGATCACCGTTCGATCTCGAGTTGCCTTATTGCTCTCGAAGCGCAATTGGCGATTCTTGAGCTCCGATGCCTTCTCAATCCATCCCCACAAGGAGTCCATAGTCGCCTCCCAGACCCTCGTTTTCGATCAACCGCGGTCGCCGACCGCCGTTCGCCGCCACCGACCGCCGCCCGCTGCCTCTGTTTGCTGCCAACTGCCGTCTGCCGTCGGAGAAAAAAGGAAAATAAAATAAAAGAAATTAAAATAAAAAAGTGATTTTCAATTTTTTTAACTTTTTAATAGCAAAAATTTAAAAGATTTAAAAAAATAAAAAAAAAAGTTAAAAAAATCATTAAATTTGTATTGCATGAAAGTGTTTTAGCAATATCATTTTTCTTAAAAATTATAAATAAATAAAAAACACATATTTCATGATTTGGTTAAATATAAAAAATGTTTAAGTAATACGGGTCGGGTTGTGTATGAATTGGATATGAGTTGGGTCGAATATGGGTCGTTAGATTTGTACTGCATGAAAATTGGGTCAAAACGGATTAAATTGGGTCAGACCATATTCGGCCAGACCCAAACTCGACCCACCCATTTGACACCTGTAGGTGTAATCTTGGACTGGGCAACACCCACACAATCGAGCAATTGCAACTTTACAATTCTCTGATCGGTTAAATGTGTGTGTGTGTGTGTGTTTTTTTTTTTTTTGGCTGGCTTTCTGTGGGTACAACACATGGTGAAGTGAGATAGCAAAAAAAAAAAAAAGACCTTTTTGATTGGATGGAAATGAATGAAGAAATACCAAGTCGTCTCATATCGACAAGGTATCGAGAACGAAAAAAAAATGCGGAGGTCTCCAAAACCCGATGTCGTAGGTTCAAATCCTACTTCCACCACAAAGCTTTAAACGGGATAACTATCCAATCAAGTTGTTCATGTACACTGACATGGACAACTTGCGGATCGCCACGTTAGTTGTTTTCGACGGCAATTAACTGGAATGACTATATTGGAATTTCACGTATAGATTTAGGACTATATTGGCCAAATTAAAAGTTTAGAACTGAATTGGCAGTCTTACAATATGCTTAGAACTATATGGGTAATTTCCCCTTATTTAAACTTCGTTCACTTTTACTATGTTCTATCGATAGATTAGGATCAAACCAAACAATCTCAGAAACATGAATGTTCAAGCAAAATGCTTTAAAAGGAGTATAAAAATATATATAGTTCAGGAAGATATATAAAGAAAATTAGGTTGTTAGACCAATTACTTATACCAGAATGTTTTTTGTTGACCCCATTAACATGGTTGGTGGGGCAGATTGCCATAGCCCATCGATCAATTTCACTCCTCACCCTCCATTAATGCAAGCTTAAATTCATCATGTATTTGATCCAAAATGAGGATTTATTTGGATAACTTTGAAAGGCAAGGATAAATTAGAAAAAAAAAAGGGAGTAAAGGCGGAGATTTATTTTGCTATATATCCCGGTAGAAATTATAAGCACTGTTCTAATCCACAACATAATTAATGATTAATACCACGAAAAAACCCAAACTGGTACACTTGCGACAAATTTACTCCAAACTATTTTTTTAACCACGAAAAACCTCAAACTGGTACATCTGTGATAAATTTACCCCAAACTATTTTTTCGATCACAAAAAATCCTAAATTGGTACATCTGTGACAAATTTACCATAAACTAAGTTTTTTGACCACGAAAAACCCTAAACTGGTACACCTGTGATAAATTTACCCTCTGTTAAATTGAGTTAATACCATGAAAAACCTCAAATTGGTACATCTGTGATAAACATAGTGTAAAAACCTCAAATTGGTACACCCGTGAACTACCATGTGCCATCCAACTCAACAATTTAACGGTTAAATTTAACGAAAACTAACAGAGGGTAAATTTGTCACAGGTGTACCAGTTTGGGGTAAATTTGTCATAAGTGTACCAGTTTGGGATTTTTTGTGGTCAAAAAAATAATTTGGGGTAAATTTATTACAAGTGTATCAGTTTATGGTTTTTCATAGTATTAACCCCATAATTAACATAACACGTTCAACGAGCTAATAATTCGACTCAAAAACTTGAATTATTTGATGAATATATGTACGCAAAGTGCATATATTATTTCAACGTGACGTTACAAAGGCATCTTATAAGTTGGAGTCGACTCATCTGCATGAGCAAGCAACAGTAATTAATAAGTTAGGAAAAAGAGATTAGTTGCCTTCCGTGATGTCACGGATGACGTCATTGTTCAGTCGCATCTTCGACTTGTTATATCGTTCGCCAATCAAGTCTGATCTGATCTTGCTGTCTAAACAAAGTCCAAACTCATAATATTCCTTGTCTGTTGTCGTTATGTCAAGGCTTATGTTACAAGTTCCGTTCTAGTTACAGGGTGAAAACGGCAGGATTATTTTTCAGTTTTTCAAGTAAATGATTATTAGGCAACATGGAAGGATGGTTCTGGCAGAAATTGAAAACGACTCCAGATTAATGCGCGATTAATTAAGATGATTCGAATCGATGTCGCCCGGATTAGTGCGAAATAAGACAAATTGAATGCGCCAATGGAAAGAGTTGGGAATCTCTTACATGTCAAGGGTTGGGAATCTGTTACCAGTCCAGGGTTTCTTCTTGTGGTTTTGCATAGGTTTTAATGAATTTACTGTCAATTTTTACTGAAGTCATGGTAAATTTGCAAAAGCTTTACTTATCTTAGTTTTTTTTTTTTGGATAATGGAGAAATTCTTGCACAATTTACTGAAGCGGGACTTTGCAAAAAGCTTCAACTGTTTGAGAACTTGAGAATTTTTCCTTTTGTCTTAAATACTTTGATGAACAGTGAATTATAAAAATTTGCAGACATGTTATTCTTTTATTACGAGCCTATTAACTAATTTAAGACCGCTATATCTAGGATTTTTCTTATCGCGAAAAATGAAAACCTCCATTTGTCGGTTCTGGATGTTGAAGATTTCTTTTACTCTAAATAAATCACTAGCTGAGTGATACGGAATAGTTATGGTCTAATTCAAACATCACGTAGCAGGTGTAAGACAATTATGTTAATGTCTAGAGACGGCGACGGTCGCTGACATTGATCGCCCCTCCCAACCTTTAACTGATAATAACATGCTTATTACAAGCAAATGTCCTTAAAATCCGGGAGAACCAAAAATGGTGGGAACATATCAAGATGGTTAACAAATTTTAAAAGCCACATACATATTACGATTTTAAGAGTGAAGTGGCATTTCATTTGTTTGAGTTCCACAAAGTCATTGCATGGATTAACACAAACTATCATGCTGCTTTAAGAATATTTGTTAAACATAACCCCAAGAACATCAGTTGATTTCATTGTCACAAGAAAAATAGGTATATTTTAAGATTGTACACTTTCTACGTTAGCATAAGACATGTCTTAGAAAATCTTTACTATTTTTTTTTTTTTTTGCTTTTTGCTTAATTTGAATCTTGAGGCGAAAACATTTTGCCATTTTTTAACTCATAATGCTTGAAAATTTTATAATACATAAATATTAGTACGTAGATTCATGTATAATATTTCGGAGCTTTTAAAATTTGATTAACATTCAAAATTTTGATAGAAAAAGCAAAAAGATTTGGTTTTTACTTTTTGAAACTATAACTTCAAGTCATAGCCAATACAATACCAGTGGGAACCTCAAGGTCAAGGCTGTAAGATTCACCGGCACGTCGACTTGCCAACTGGTTTCAATTTTCAAAGCAATTTTTTTTTTTCCTTTTTCTTGCATCTCCTACTCGTGAAAAATAAAAAGAAAGATAAACAAAGAATAAAAGAGAAAAATTCAGAATTATAATGTGTATTAGCAAGAAACTTACAAATGTCATAATAGATCAAGAATTTCGACCAAAAAATAATAATAATAATAGATCAAGAACGCTTCTGCAATGACAACGTAAGAGAATAGGCAGACTTAAATCATGAATGAACCAAGCAATCAACTCAAGCCGAGAAAGGATTTGATGAGGAAACACTTCTTTTTCTTTTGGGTTAAAAAGAAATATATATTACATTATTTCCTTCTTGCTTGCTCATCGAAAGCTTGCACAAGATTGATTCACACAGACCTCAAAACAAAGAAGGTTCAAAATGGGGAAAGTTCAGAAGATAGTGGCTCTGGGTCTGGCCACCGAAGGGAAGCTATTGAACCCCATGCCCGGGACGGCGCAGGCCGTCTCCATCAACAGCCTCTGCTGGAACGTCTCCACCGAGGCGCCGGCCTCGATGATGTCCGCGATCAGCGACCTGTAATACTCCTTGAGCTTCTTCAGCATGCACGAGTATCGCAGCTTGAGCCACCTCAGCCTCATCTTCCTCCACATCCTCAGCAAGAAAAGCCCTGGCCGCGGCCTCTTCCCGCCGAGCCGGACGGTCGGGAGCTTCCGCCGCCGCAGGGGGACGGTTCTCCGGCGAGGCGGCCACCGCGGCGACGGGGCAACCATGTGGGTGGTGGTGGTGGTGGTGGGATCTTGGTGAGCCATGTGGTGTGAGTGGTGAGTTGTTTGCTGGTGGGGGGAGGGAGAGATTCAGAGGATGGTTTTATAGGAGGGTTGACTTGATGAGACAAAAGCATCTTTGGGTTTATTTATTGACTTGTTTTTTGCATGGGACCAAGTTTAGGGATAAGTTATATGTACTATGCATTAAATTTATTTAGCATTATGCACCTAAAAATAATCAAGATAATGAAATTCTAGCGGTTTTCCGCCACAACTTCGTGTTTTCTTTTGCTTTACTTATGTTTTGGCATTGGTGGTCAATGTGACATGTGGCAGCTTTGATGGTTGCATTGCATAAGAATTACTGGGATATATACAAAGAGAGGACGAAAAAGTTTCTTCTATTAATCATTTGAAAATAATGCCAATGACGATGAGATCGAGTGATCTTATCTCTAGCTAGGGTTTCGTCATCACACAAAAGTATAATCAAGACTTTTGCATTGTCTTTAGAAACAGGATGAATGCATGCATAACACTCGCCAATCCTTTTCCACTTGATATTCTAAGTTTTTAGGTCAAAAAACCGCAATGGTTTTATTTTCCTTGACTTATTGATGCATGGGTTTGCGTATACAGAATATGAATGTTCTACATTCAGGAAAATGCTACTAATATAAATGATCGCCCAGAAATTGCGACTCTCGTGACAAATCTTGTTCGGTTGGACTCGTCGGAAGATATCTCAAAGATGTGTTTCAATCCCTTTTATAGTCAAACTGCGTTAATTTCATATTCGCAGTATAACGCACTGAACAATGAGGATTCTAGATCAGATGAGCGCGAATTTTTCATATTTTATGATTTTACATGCACCTAACTCGACTTTGTTATGTAGCTCCCATATGTCTAGAGGCATGATGACTATCTTTTTGGTGAATTTGATTTTTGATGACTCAAAAAGCTTTGTTGACGATCTGATCAGCTCTTCTCACTTTGTCACAACAGGACATACAGATAAAGAAATCTGGTCCGGCTAAGAATATGTGATGATCCAGCAAGGAATAATCATCACTTGCAGAGAAAGTTTGCTTAAGAAAGCAGTGTCCCCTTTTGCCCTACTTCTTTAATAATACACAGTCTAGGGTGAGGTGAGCAAAGATGGAGGGAGGTGTGAATAGGACAAGGACGTGATTAAGTGTGTACTTAACCCATAAATTAAGATTTAGCAATAATAGCTGTGAAATGACATCTGCCCTTGTCTGTTCTTTTTCCTAACACAGGTTTAATGAGCATGACCAGCTAGATCCTCGTAGGTTTGGCATGTAGGAGCTGGCCTTATATTTAAGCAAGATAAAGGTTACTTCTTTCACTTGGATGCTTAGGGGGGCGGTCCTGCTTTGAAGACTGATGAATGAATAGTTAATGCCCTAATATGAGTAATTTTATGGGTTAATATCACGAAAAATCCCAAACTGGTACACCTGTGACAAATTTACTTTCCGTTAGTTTTTGTTAAATTTTACCTTCAAATTGCTAAGTTAGATGACACATGAAAGTTAATGGGTGTACCAGTTTAGGGTTTTTACCCATGTCTATCACATATGTACCGATTTTGATTTTTAGTGGTATTAATTCAATTTAACGAAAATTAATGGATGATAAATTTATCGCAGATGTATCAATTTCGGGTTTTTGGAGGTCAAAAAATTAATTTGAAGTAAACTTATCACAGCTATATCAGTTTGGGATTTTTCTTGGTATTAATCTTGTATTTAAGCAAGATAAAGGTTACTTCTTCCACTTGACTGCTTGGGGGTGGTCCTGCTTTGAAGACTGAACGAATAATTAATGCCCTAAAATGAGTAGTTTTTTAATGTACCTCTAGTTTTATCTGCGGGAGTATTTCGAGGGAAAGATTCTTGATGGGGTTGGTCTTCGAGATAACTTTGGATTATACTCATTAGGTGTTCATGTGAGCTCTGCATGTTCCGTGCCTTGGACTCTAAAGCCTCGCCCTTACACGAGTCATCAAGATCTCGAAACAAAGCCAGTTCCTTTAGCAGCTTCCATTGTTTTTTCCTTGAGCAAATACAACCGTAACCAGGGTTAATACCACGAAAAAATAATAGACCAAAGCAAAAAAAAAAAAAAATTCTCAAATTTGTACACTTGTGATAAATTTAATTAAAAAAATGAAACAAATATCTTTCATTTTCCGTTAGTTTTTTAAATAAAAAATAGAAAAAGAAAAAATAATTAAAAGACAAAACATCCACGTTAGCACCAACCGTGCCACATAGGACGGCTAGCGTCCACGTTAGCGATTTCTGGCCAAAATTGGCCAGATGGACTAAATTGGTACCGATGCAAAAAGGTTTAGGACTAAATTGATCAAATTAAAAGAATTATGACTGAATTGGTACCAATGCAATAGGTTTGAGACTTTTTTTGTGCTTTTCTCGAGGATATGGTTAAACTCAAACCCGATTTACAGTGTTCTGTGCGGACGTTGGATAGTGGAGTGTTTATGGTTTAATTTTAGAGGTGTCAAATGGGTGGGTCTGGTCGGGTTTGGGTCGGGTCGAATATGATCCAATCGATATTGACCCATTTAACTCGTTTTGACCCATATTCATCCAATGCAAATTCAATGACCTATACCCTACCCATACCTCGACCCGTATTTCTTAAACAATTCTATGTTTAACCAAATCATACAATACTTATTTCTTATAATTTGATTTAAAAAAAATGATATTGCTAACAATAATATTTAACCAAATCATACAATACAAATTTTGTCAATTTTTTTATTATTATAATTTTTTATAAAATGTTTTTTAAAATTTTTATTTTAGTTTGTTTCTCTTTTCTTTTCTTTTTTGTCTTTTTTCCCCTCTTTCCTCCTTCCTCCATCCTCCTCCCTCCTTCGTCTACAACCTCCGTCTACAACCTCCCTCCTTCGTCCGTTGGTATTCAGGGCTTTGGCGACGGCGGGAAACCCGGCAACCGGCTGCGTCTCGGCGAGCACGAGCTTGCCCGAGGCTGGCGAGCTCGAGGCTCACCTGATCCCGACTGGCGAGCTCGAGGCCAGATCCCGACGAGCCCCGAGCTCGCCTGGATCAACCAAGCCTCGACCTAGGCTCGCCGGTGGCCGTCACCAGCTAGTGGCGGCCAAGGCAAGGCGACGACCAAGGCAGGAGAAAAAAGAAAATAGAAAGAAAAGAAAAAGAAAAGAAAAAAATTAATATTATAATAAAATATTAATATATTAAAAAATTCGATTTTTTTTTGAAATATTCATAAAATCTATTTATGACTCTTAAGGTAGTTGTCTTACCTGACCCATTTATGACCCATTTAAAATCTATTTAGAACTCATTAAATTTCTAAGTAACCCATTTATGACCTACTTAAGCACTTAAGCCAACCCATTTTTGACCCACCATCATCAAATATGGGTTCTAGACCCATTTTGACACCTCTATGGTTTATACAGTCTTGAGACGATTGATCGGATCAAGCAAGTAACGAGCAAGGAACTATTTCTGCAGCATGAGTTTTCTTACCTTCGGATGTGACTGAAAATCTTTCTGATGAATCATGGGAACACTTGGTTGTGAATCTTGACGAACATCCAAGCTCTAGGACTCAATGTTTCTCGATTGAACTTCTGTACTCTCCAGCCCCTCTCACCCCCAATCCCTTTATCAGTCAGGCTGCATGCCTCTTAGCTATTAGCACGGTGACTTACTGACTAGTTTTTATAACTATCGAAACTCAGTTGCGAAAGTGAACTTTACTCTCTTGAAAATTCAATGGGACGGATAGCGCGCTAGATGACGAAACCAATATCTCCTTGAGGCTAAAACGACATGACTCCTATGGCGCGTGCATTTCATAGGAAATCAACAATCAAGAAAATATATTTCTAAAAATAGTTATTTATATCTCTTATAAAATTAGTTAACGAATATTCATTGTCCATAATAATATATGTCTAAACATTTGCATTAATGTTGAAAAAATAGGTCATTAATTCAAATAATTATTTTCAGAAAAAATATTTCTAAATCGTTGATTTTCTGTGAACCAAACGCGCCATTGGCATCGAATGTTATAATTTCGCTGTGGAAGTAACAACAGAGTGGATGAACATAGCTGTGAGTGAGTTGATCCTTTCAAAGCGATTCCTGGAAAAGTTAAAGGTGACATCAGGCCCAAGATTTTATTTCTGGACACGATATGTGCATTTGGTTCGATTTTTGGAGAAAGCCTTTGGCCAAATGCAAAGACCTTTAACCTAAGGAGCTTTGGGGAATGCAAGACTGTTTGGTAACTGTAATTGAAAAGAGCTTTGAGGAAATGCAAGAGTGTTTGGTAAACCTATACTTGAAAAGCCCTTTGATGTAACAAAAACTTTTTCTTCCATTCTGACCTTCACTAAATTACTATAATTTCACTTCCATCTCTCAACAATTGAAAGAGAGTATATCAACACTTACTTAATTCGTTAAATAAAACTAATGATTGAGAGAGATTAGCAATTGGAAGAGAGGCAAATGCGAGCACTACGCACAAGGAAGAGAGGCGAGCACGATCAATGGCGCGCGAGGTGTGAGGTCAAGTGGCGAGTTAAAGATTCAATGCATGTAAAATCAAAATGCTCATTCCTGGGATACGACTACTTGGGTAAATGCTTGAGAGAGATTAGCAATCGCACAAACACTATAAAAAAACCCATGTGAATTCATCCAGGGTGGAACAAGTCGAAGAAACTCAATTCAAAAACTTCTGTCAAATTCCATACTCAAGGTTTCTCACATTCGCAAAACTGAACTAGTCTCCTACGATATATACATCAAATCTACCACAGGACATACAAAAACTATGATATCCTGCTCAAACTGAAGCAAAGGCCGAGCAGCTCTATGAGTTAAGATTAGACGTTCTTCGTACCAAGTGAACATGGCAACAGGACCATGGTTGTTCTTTTGGTGAATCTTTAGAGCCCCCCAAGTTCCCCAAGTGGCTCTCTCGATCCAAAAACAAAACCTTTCACACGATTCTCGGCCGATAGTATCGCCTTCTTAATCTGCGAATGAAGACATCTTGGATCAATGATCACCATGTAATCAATTCAGAATAAGGTACAAGGACAAAGGAAACCAACAATTTCTATGCCAAAGCACAACAAGCAGTAAGGATATCACAATACTGCCACATACCCATTAAAAGCTTTCATTGGGGGATACATACTATGCGTTTTATCCCATTGCAGTACAGCAATAAAGGCCATAAGTTTTGGATAGAAAACAGTAAAGCAATAAGAAAAATTAACTTGAGACAGAAAAACTATGAAGTCAGAACCTTCACATGCATCAAAAGTTCCCAGCAATGAGCTTCTGCTTCAGACAAAACACTAATCAGAATCTAAGGTCTAAAGACATTCATCCCCCTCACCTCAAACACAAGAAACAGCAGCCGATGATAATGTTACATGTGCAGAAATCAATCAACTAGCTTAATAGATCAAATAGTCATAGTCTCCGATCCCAGCCAGTAATTCAACCTTGTGCACCAGAAGCAAGTCCTGTTAAAGGAACTACAAAACAGAGATTATAGTGGGAAATAGAAGCAAAAAACAGAAAGCCATGCTTCAGCCATGGCTTTCACGAATGCAATGGCGAGACCAGCGACATTCCCAACTCGCAATCGCCAAATCAAAGCCAAAAAAAAAATAGAAACAAATCTCAGCAACATGAAATCGCCAACATTCCCGACTCGCAATCATCCAATTTGGCACAAATCTAAGCACAAATCTCAGCAATCGAAATCAGGGAAGCCTTAAATTCAGGTGATACTTCAAGAACCAGAAAACGAGGAACAGTCAAGAAAAAAGCTCAAGCTACTCATTCCAAATGAGTCAGCACCACAGGCCACAACGAGATTTATGCAAGCTATCCATCAAATGCTCTAAAACTGGCGAAACTAGAAATTGAAATTGAAATGATTGCAGTCACATAGGGTTATCCATAAATTGCAGTGAAGTCAAATCAAGACGAACCAGCAAAGCACAAATCGAAGTGAAATCGTAAAAACCTTAATGTTCAACATGAAGTTATCAAGAAATCGTAAAAACCAGCATACCGAGTAGTCCAGAAACCATCGGGCTGTGAGGGAAGAGAGGCGAAGTGGCGAGCGGCGTCGAGAGCGGGCGTGAGGGAAGAGAGGCGGGAGCGAGTGAAGGACAGACCGAAAGAGAGAGGAGACGCGCAAGAGAGAGGAGGTAGCGACGCGAAAGAGAGAGCGGGCGTGAGCGGACAGAGTAAAAGAGAGACGCAAAAGACAGGGGGCCTTTTTCAGGGCTTTGAAAGGGGTAAAAATGGAAGTACACTTGACAAATGAGGGTAAAATGGGGAGTTTTGACATTTTCATTAAACCAAGCCTTATCATTCCGAAAATGCTGAAAGCCCAAGGTTTCAGCTTTCCTAATACTAGCATTTGGCCAATGGAGTCCCAAAAATCATTGCCAAACACCTCATAAATTCCGAAGGGGCTTTGAAGGCTCAAAAGTCCATTTGAAAAGCTGAATCAAACGTACTGGATATGTTCTTCTGTTTCATCTTTCGATTGCGGAGTTAATTCAAATTAGGATATAATCCCCAATGTCCCGACGGCAGCTGCGATTTAAAAGCAAGAACATCAATCCGGAGTACGTCTTTCCTCAATCTGATTAACAAGCGGGCTATTTACACAAGAGTTAGGAGATCAGTTAGGACTTAGTGAGCCGGCGAGAGCGGTTACCTAGTAGGAAGTTATTTCCTCGTGGTGGTGGTTTAGTTCGAGAGGATCGAGCCATGCTTGAATCAGATCCCTAGCCGGTTGACATGAGAGATCTACCGCTTTACCACCCTCTGCAAACTGCAAAGTAGTCGCCTATTGTCCCGGAAGATAATAAAGGAACAAAAGTTGCTGGCTTTAGTATGATTCTTGGTATTGCATGTTTCCTACTGCCTAATTTTATCTCTAGATGCTAACATACCCTCTTCAATTTTTCTTCTCGGTGAAGCCTCAAAGTTCCTCGCGGATTTGGACAGGTCTACCATCCGCAATCCCGGCTCTCCAATTTCGTGTTTTTGCAATTTGAAACAATCAATGTTGTGTTCGATTTTCGCATGAATTGTCGCTTAGCAGATCTCTAGGTCGCCTGCAAATGATGAATATGCATCCAAAAGCAGAATACCGAAGAAGAAAACCAGGACGAAGTTCAGCCATTCTGGAATCAAGTGCGCAAGCACGATAGAACAGAGAGATTCGTCTTATAGATGAAGTCGCAGTAACTGTTTGAATCGTGCAAAAGCCGAGGACGGACGAACATACAGAGTGTTGATTTCAGCACACAAAGTGACGTTTTCTGCTCCGGCATGTTATTGCAAGCCAGTCTAATGTAAACAAACACAGCAGAAACAAATGAGGGAACTCTGAATCCAAGCCTACAGTCTTCCGAGTTTTTACAAGAGGCTATCATGATTTCAGTCGTTAAACATAACATAATCCTTTGAGAATCGCCCAAGTATTTCTGCAACAGCTCCGCCGACGGCACACTCGATCCGATTTTTGAGTCTGTAGTACAGTGACAGTAGTGTCTTTGGGAATTATATAGATTCCACAAGCTCCTGACGCCACTTGACAGCGATCGGACTCCTCACCCGGTGAGTCCCATCTGCCCAGTCGATCGATCCAAATCTTGGAGTAGACAACCCCGACGACGTGATGCTGGAGAACGTAACCTCGTAGGAAAGTATCTGGTTTTCTGCAGAAAATGCGAGCTTGCTCGGTGAAACAATGACTTCGACATTTTCGGGAGCATTCACTTTCACCTCATAAACTGCGTCAGCAGAACTCCCGACATTTTTTACCACCCTCCTATACTTCACGACATCGCTGCCCGATTTCAGGATGACCGAGAAGGATGGATAATTCAATTCTCCAGGAGAAGCTATTCTATGCGCGCACACGTTAGAACTCGTAGGCTCTCTAAGGAAAACCGCGATTCTTCGTGGTTCGTAACCGATAGCACAGAGAAACCCCACGTAGTCATCAACGTCGATGTCGTAAACCAATCCAGGATTAAGCGCCTTGTTCGGATCTACATGTCCTGCTCCGTGAACAAAAGGGCTGGATTCGTCGCCGCTAGCAAGATCCTTAATGTTCCTCCCCGCATTATCCAAGTTATAAGCAGTTGTCACGAGTGCAGATTTTATCGCCGCCGGAGACCAATCGGCATAAGCCTTCCGAAGCAGAGCAGCTAATCCACTGGCATGGGGGCACGACATCGAGGTGCCTGAGATAATGTTGAACTCGACCCTTCTCTGGTCGATGTCAAGATCCGTGGGGCCATTGAATCCGGTCCAGGCCGCCAAAATATTAACGCCTGGAGCTATAACATCCGGTTTGAGGATCTCAGCAGTGAGGTGGTTCGGGCCACGGCTAGAGAAAGCGGCAACTTTTGGAGCAGGCGGCGAGGGACCGATCACCGTGCCATGGAATTCGATAGCTGCTGTTGGGAATGGGTCCAACCTGGCATATTCTCGGATCTTATCTCCGGCAGTCTCGCCCACCATAGTGGCGGGTATGAGGTGCGAATCGGCAATCAATTCTTCACCACTCTCTTCAGTATTGGCAAGGATCATTCCCACGCCGCCCGCGAGCTTCACCGCACTTCCCTTGGCGACTCTCGCATTTCCTCCTCTATCACAAATGACAATCTTTCCTACAACTTTGGTGGAATCAAGCCCGCCATCATAGCAATACCGACTTCCGCAGTCATCGGCATAGACCAAAGGAAGTTTAGTGTCGCCAAGCGGCTCACCAGAGTAAAGCGACACGCCCTTAAAGATCCTCCCATCACCAAGAACCACATCAGCGGGAAACTCCCTGTCGATTGTGGAGGCACCCACTGTCAAAATCCAAGGAGCAACGTTCACAGCTGTGAAAGGGCCGGGACCGGAATTCCCAGCAGAGCAAGACACAAGAACCCCATGTTTCACAGCCCCAAATGCACCGATCGCAATTGAGTCGTGATCGTACTGCGGCGCGTACCCGGTGGCGCCCACGGATAAAGAAATTATGTGCACACCATCCGAAACAGCCTGATCCATGGCTGCTAATATATCCGAATCGAAACAACCCAAGCTCCAACATATCTTATAAGCAGCAATTCTTGCTTTAGTGGCCATACCTCTAGCTTCACCCACCGCATACTCGTAAAAGCTCGCGTTCGAAACAACCGATCCAGCGGCCGTCGACGCAGTATGCGTGCCGTGACCCTCCGTGTCCCTCGGCGATTTCGACTCCCTCGACTCATCAATCGGCCTCTGCAAATAGGCCTCATACCCTTTGTAAAAGGCCCTCGCGCCGATGATCTTCCGGTTGCAGGCCGAGGCAGGGAAGTCCCGCCCGACCTCACACGCACCTCTCCACGAGCCGGGGACCAGGCCGAGTCCCGAATCGGAGAAGCTCCGCCGCTCGGGCCAGATCCCAGTATCAAGGACGCCGATTATGATGTCGTCCGCATGATCGGAATTCGGCCAGAGGCCGGCGCTCTCGGTGAGGCCGAGGAAGTGAGGGGTCCGGGTGGTGTGGAGGTGGCGGATGCGGTCCGGGACGACGGAGAGGACCCCGGGGGCGCGGCGGAGGGCCTCGGCCTGGGGGGCGGTGAGGCGGGCGGAGAAGCCGGCGGCGGCGGCCCGGTAAGTGTAGAGGATCCGGGAAGGAGGGTTCGAGGGGGGGAGGGAACGGAGGAGGGAGGAGTACCAGTGGCGGTGGGTGGCGAAGAGGGAGGGCTTGTGGGAGGATGAGGCGTGGACGATGAAGGTCTGTTGGGGGTTCTGGGGTGATTGCTCTTGTGGGGTTGAGAGAGATGGAGAGATGAAGAGCAGGAGGATGAGGAAGGAGGACGAGAAGTGAGAGAGATCGGCCATGGATGACGATGACTATTCCTCAGAAATTGGAGGAACGATGGTCTTTACCTGACATTCTGAATGTTTCTCGGGGATAAAATGGGTGGCGATTGGACACGGGAATCTTTTGGAGTAAATGGATGGAACCAGTTTCTGCAACCATGTTCATGTTTTGAAGTTTGTCGGAATGGCATGGATCCACAGGCCAATGAAATGGAATGGGGCTCGCGGGGGGACCCAGATGGGTAGTGGGAGCCACTTCTTTTCTAGTCTGTCGGCCAATGGGTTATTGACACCTCATCATTGGGCCATTCTTTGATAATTTCTCTTTCCTTTAATCATTATGACAGGAGATAGAATCAGTCTGCAGAATGGCAACGTTATCGCTTTCATGGACGAAAGGACAAGCAACTTTGGCTAAATAATAAGCATACACAGACAGAATAAAATAAAGCCCAATTGCTTATAAATATCTTTCATTTCCCTTTGAAGTTGGCCCATCATACAGTCAAGCTTAACCATTGGCCCGCTTGAATGAATTTGGATATCTCATTGTTCCCGATCTTAGTAATCCCATGACAAACATGCATGATTCATTATCTTCACTTGTCTGTAATGGAATGCAAATGGGCTTCTTTTTGGGTGGTTAAAACTTGAAAATTTCATTTGAGACTGGATTTTCTTCTGCTTGGATTATAGTCTTCCTGGTAATATAGGTTCGGCTTTGGAAATGAGCCTTGGAAAAATGCAAACGCTCTTGGCCTAAGCGATTTTGGGAAAATACAAATTACATTCGGTAAAAAATCCATTGCAAAGCAATTTTGAGTTAAGTAGTGTTTGACAAAAAAAAAAATTACAAAGGGCATTTGGCTGCAATTTTTCCTTTTTTATTAAAAAATAAATCGAACCATTCGCCGACGGCAGTCGGTCAAGGTCGCACGACCTCTAGGGACCCCCGGCGAGGGCCGCACGACCCAAGCAAGGGCCACCTGGGGTCGCGGGACCTTAGGCGGCCATCGTCTAGGTTGTACGATCCCAGCAAGGGCCGCTTGAGTCACGCGACCCCATGCGACGAGGCCTAAGGTAACACGACCCAAGCGACCATCTCTTGGGCGGTCCCGCGATCTTAGGCAACGGTCGCCTGGGTAGCACGACCTGGCCGGCCAACCGCCCTCGCGCAAAGAGCAGTAGCCATGATGGGCGAACGAAGTGTAAATTTAGGGTTTTACTTCTTAAAAGTGGTAAAATTGAATTTTTATTAAAGTTTTGAGGGCAAAATATGCGGCTCACTAAGAAAGTTATTACCCCAGGTCTGGAATTGATGAGTTGATCATCATCTGCTTCACTGTCTAAGAAAGTCAAGAGTAATTTGGATCTTATGAGGTAGGTGAGCAGATCTTTTCCTGGAAAGTGGGCAGATGAGGCCAGGAAATTTGCTTGGTCTCTCCATATTCTTTAATTTATCAGTAGGCAAAAATGACCATTTCAAAAGGAAAACGACACCTCATTTTGTAATGTTAGAATCTCTGTCAGCCTTGCTGGAGCTCATATCTTCACCTAAATATCTAATATTACAGGTCATTTCCTTGTGCTATTACATCAGATTGGACTAGTAGTTGTCCAGAATTAAAGCTTATAGTTTTGCTCAGAAGGAGAAGCGAGACCAACAACGTTGATTGGACAATTTTCTTGAATGTTTTTTTTTTTTTGGTTGCTGTATTCGCTTGAAAATAACTGAAATACTCTTTTTTTTTTCCCTTCTAAAGATGGACAAGAAGTGATATTTTCGCGTATTCAGTCTCGAATCGAAAGAAGGAAAGTGCCTCATATTTTACCGGTTCCAATCAAAATGGGAAAACAGAGTTGAAAACGTTCATTAGAAGCATTTTCCAGGAAAAACAGTGATATAGAGACGACCTTTACGATTTTCTTTTTCACTTGACCTCGATTGTGTTTCCAGGAAACAAAAAAGTTCCCATTTTTTCTTCAGCTCAGCATCAGCTGTTTCATGGCATGTACAGCCATCCCAAGTTCTTGTGTAGTCATGAAGCCCTCAAGCCGAATGACGGAAACATATAACAGGAAAATCACGGTCATGTTCTCGGATATTTCATTTATTTATAGGGCTTTGCTGGCATAACGGTCTTTGATGACGGTGAGAATAATTGCTTTACAATGAATTTGAAAGCAACTTCAAGATCGGACTAATGTGCGAACACCAGGGACTTCTGTCGAGTTCCTAGAAGGGCTTCCAGGAGCTGATCTCGAGTCCAAGCCCCTCTTCAGGATCTGCCTCACCGCAGATATCAGAAGCACTGTCGGATTCGGAGGCGGCCCCGTCGAATCTGTAGGCCTCTTGCAAAAGCTCCTGAGCTTGGCCATTGCCTCTTCAGTGCCTACAGCCCTCCGGCTCTCGTTGTTCCTGAGGATTTCGTCCTTCACGGCCTCGGTGCATAGCCCGCATAACCATTTCCCGTGGTGGCGCTCTCGGACACGCTCTATGTAGGCCGGCGTGCACTCCTCGGTGAGGCCGCAGCAGTCGCACACTGCAATCGAGGACTCCGGGTCGATATTGGGAACGAGCATAGATTGTTGTGTTTCCAGGGCCAGTATGATCACGGGGTCGTGAAACACGGACATGGCCATTGCCGGATCAAGCCCTGTGCTCGAATGAGGGAACGCGATCGCCTGTAAATGAGATAACTCATAATAAATAGAAACCGATGTCAAGACCCGGTTTCCGAGCTGTTCAATCAAGAAAGATTGGCCTCTCCATTTCTCTATTTCTATCAATTACTAAGGAAATTCTCAAAAAGATTTTCACAACACATCATACAAAACTCGGCATATGAACAAGGTGACACAATCAGCATAACAACCTACTAACAGAGCAGAGCCTGCGATGAGAATTACCTGCAGAAACAGATCGAAACACGGATACGAGACGCCTATCTTCTACCTCTCTTTCTCCCACTCCCGATCGCGAACAATTGCTTCTTCGGCAATAAAAAACTCGAACATCGAAACCGGAACCATTTCGGAAACTCCCCTCCTGTTTTCCTTGCTGTTAATGCTTGCTCTGTAAAGTCACGCTCTCATTCCGAGTACCTGAGATCCTCAACTTCCTCTTTGATGTTGGGGCAATCTTCAAGAAGCCCAGAGAAGATGGGATTTGGTTTTCTCTGGTTCTTTTTGGGTGAGGAAAATTTTCTTTACATGGAGCCTTTATATATTGGAGGAAGGTCTTGGATTTACGTAGAGAGAAGACTGTGCAGATTTCTGGTAAACAGGGCATTGTCATTATAAAAAACTGAATGATTAGATTTAGAATATTATGTAAATGACAAAATCCACGTCAGTTCTGACATTACAAACACGGTACTGCCAGCTCAGCTTAATATTAGCTGACCTGCTCTAGGTCATGTACAATTTAGGGCGCGCGCATGAGAACAGTTTTATTTCCATATTTATCTATTTTTTCCTATTCCGCCAAACAGATTTAGAAGAAAAATTCGTTTGGTAAAGTAATTTCATTTTTCTATTTTCGAGACAAATTTTTGTCCTAGAAATAGATTTGGAACAAAAATAAGAAGTAGAACTTTTATACTTTTCTATTTTTGAAACAAAAACAAAAGTAAGAATTCTTCTTATTGCTCACTCTCTCTCTCGCGTGCGGTCTCCCACTCTCGCGTCCCTGCCACCCATCGCCCATCAAACGGTCGTCGCCTATCGTCTCTCTCGCGTCCATGCCGCCGTTTGCCATCCTCCGGTCGCCCTTCGCCAGTCACCGATTTCCGTCTGCCAGTCCTAATTGCCGGTCTTCTGTCCTCGGCCGCTGTTCTCCCGCTGCTGGTCGCCGTCCGCTAGTCACCCTTCATCGGCCGCCGTCTGCCCGCAGCCGTTCCATCGCTGCCGTCCGTCGGTCCAGGCAGCCGTTCGCTCGCCTTCGTTCGTCGTTCGTCTGCTGCCGGTCGCCCAATCGTAGAAATTTTATGCAGTTATCAAACGGATATCTGTTCCGAGAACAGGAATTTTTTTGTCATTATCAAACGCCTCTCTGCTCAGAAACTGGTCAATGGAATAGAAATAAGAAAAATTTATTTCTGACCAGAAATAGAGTCTGGAAAGAGAATGGTTGTCATTTCGCGCCCTTAATCCATTCCTATTCCTACTAGCGTTGGGACGGGCTATACGTTATTATAAAGAGGAGAACAATTTGAGTTTTGATTATGAAGAGGAGAAGTTTACAAGAAGGAAATAAATCGCGACTATAGTTCGTAATTCGTATTGTTTATCTGATCCCAAAAATCAAGTCACAGGTATATGCATGCTTATGAATATTACCACAACACCACCTTTGTCTTGTTGACCTACCGACTAACAAATAATATCCGTGGAAAATTAGAGGAAGTCAATATCCTGATAATATTTATTCCATTGTTTTTTTTCTCGCTCAAGCTCTTGGCTTTTTCTCTTGAACTTTCTTCACAAGAAGACGAAATGTCGCGGAAAAACAAACATAATTTCACTTGTGCTTGCATAATGATCTTGTTGGGCAAACTCATGAAGCCTAATCAATTAACAATTTTTTATTTTTATTTTTTGCAATTCTTAATGAACCATTTTTTAAAAAAATTTCTTATAGTAATCTCCTTGACATTTCAATGATTCTTTCTCAATTTGTTCAAGCTCGTCCATGTTCTTTAAATTGACGAAAATACCATCAATTGTTACCTTCAGGCTTCAGCATAGACTGAACTTGGCCAAGCCCATATACTTTTAGCTCTCCACCACAAAAATAAAAATAAAATGGTTTAGGTTTAGGTCTTTTGAAGAGCCTTTGTGAGATCCACTAGTCTGTGTTCTTCTTCCACACATATAATCTAAGAACTCTCATAAATGAGCAGAATATCAAGCCCAAAGAGAGTGGCAGAGCACAAGAGATGACCCCATCAGGTAGTTAAACAGTCCATTATCAGTTGACATGGATTGAAATTCCAAATATTAAATTGTATTATTGATGGTGAGAAAATGATTTATGACACTACATGAGCAACCATAAATCATTTTCCAGAAATTAACGTTGCTTATTGTTTTAGTTAATGCACGATCGGCCCATGTTATTAGAAATTAATTATTAAATTAATTATATTAAACAATCCACCGGTTTCATTGGACCACCGATCCGGTTCCCGGTTCTTGAGTGGGACCGGATCAGACCGGGAACCGATCACCCCTAGTAAAACCTTGAAATGACAGAATGGAAATAGTATGGGCAAACCATAGTTTGACTGATTCGACTGCCACGTAAATGATTTCTGTTCAAAATTGGATGAAAGGGCTACATTGGAAAATCGTCAAAATGTTTAGGACTAAATTAACTAAACTAAAAAGTTTAGGACTACATTGGCTGCCGTACAATAAGTATAGGAATTTTTGGACAATTTCCTTGCTATTTTATCAAAATAACGGTCTTGCTTACTGTCTGGTGATAAGGTTTATCGATTCTCCCTTGACTTATGTTCCCACACCTATATCGGTCAGCGGCTTGACCAAAATGAACGTCCTTGCACGGTATGCATACTCTTTAAGTAGATGCTTGGTTCAACTCGTTAAATTTATTGAAAAACTTCCCAAAAACTTAATGTTTTGTTCGGAAATTTTTGGAGGAAAATAACATAACATGTATAGAAAATGGATGCGTAAAAAAGGAATCCATGGCTTCTCTATGAGATCCATAATTAAAACCTAAAAATTCTCTCACGTGCAACTTCAGTCACCACAAACACACTTCACCACCTTCGGCCACTGCTATGGAGCCAGCGCCCGCCAGGGCGTTTACGCACAACCCCGCTGATGCCGTGGTGAGGAAGCTGGTGGCGAGGTCGTCGCGCATTTATTGCACCCGAATGGGGCTACGATGAGCCGCCTAGGTCGCACGACCAGGCTAATCAGAGTTTGGCTGAACTCCGTGTTGAAGTTGTTGCCCCACATCGGTTGTGAATGGGTCCCGTATGCTTTTTATATTCACAGCATCTCTATCCACTTATTAATTTAAGCTTTTGAGTTTGATTTTCTAACATGGTATCAGAGCCAGCCTTATCCCTTTTCTCGAATGTGCGTCCACCCCCCCATTAGGGTCTAACTGTTAGCTTGGTTCACTATCTTTTATATTGTAGCCGCAAAAGACGTTTTTTTTTTCAGACGTAGTAGCAAGAGAGAGAGAAAGGTTTCATCAAGCTAACATCAGAGGTCGATTCGTGAAAGGTTTCATCAAGCTAACCTCAGAGGTCAATTCGTGATCCGATTGCTCGCGACGCATTGCTCTCGAATCTGATTGGTTTGATTTTTCTCGAATGTGCGTCCACCCCCCATTAGGGTCTAACTGTTAGCTGGGTTCACTCCTATGTGGAGGAAGCCCAATGAATTGCAAGCCTGTAGGTTTGAGCCCATATAATAATATATATGGAGAAATAGGGTTTCTCACTATTTTTTATGTTGTAGCCGCAAAAGACGGTTTTTTTCAGACGTAGTAGCAAGAGAGAAAGGTTTCATCAAGCTAACATCAAAGGTCGATTCGTGATCCGATTGCTCGCGATGCATTGCTCTCGAATTTGATCGGTTTGATTTTCATCTGGATCTTCATTCATCGGGTTTTTCGTGGGTAGAACTAAACCTGCGTTTTGGTGAGATTTATCCTTAATCTCTTGCGAATTCACGTGTATTGCCAAGAATGGAGTTCTTGATGTATTTGCTGCTATGTACCTCTTGATGATATATTTTCTCCGGTGGTAAAAATGCCTTCTATCGATGTGGTTTTAGGCTTGGTAGCTAGCCTATAATTGGAAATTGAATAGATGGATGTCAAAACAGCCTTCCTACATGGTAACTTGGAGGAAGAGATATACATGGAACAACCAGAATGTTTTAAAGTGAAAGGGAAAAGGGACTATGTGTGCAAGTTAAATAAGAGTCTCTATGGCCTAAAGCAAGCACCGAGATAGTGGTACAAAAAGTTTATGTCAGTTATGATTGAACATGGCTATAAGAAGACTTCCTCGGATGACTGTGTGTTTGTCCAAAAATTTTCTGATGATGACTTTATTATTCTCTTGCTTTACGTTGATGATATGTTGATTATTGGTAGGAATGGTTCACGAATTGAGTTATTGAAGAAACAGTTGAGCAAGTTTTTTGCCATGAAAGATTTGGGCCTGGCGAAGCAGATTCTTGGTATTAGAATTACTCGGGACAGAAATTCTAAGAAGTTGTTCTTATCGCAAGAGAAGTATATCGAGAAAGTTCTTCATAAATTTCACATGGACGAGGCTAAAGTGGTTAGCGCTCCTCTTGCTGCCCACTTTAAGTTGAGTACGAAGCACAGTCCTACAACTGATAAAGAGAAGAAAGACATGGAAAGTGTTCCATATGCCTCAGCTGTGGGAAGCTTAATGTATGCGATAGTATGTACACGACTAGACTTGGCGCATGCAGTTGACGTTGTTAGTCGCTATTTGTCAAATCCGGGAAGAGAGCATTGGAATGCTGTAAAGTGGATCATGAGGTATTTTCGGGGAACTTCAAGTTTGAAACTCAGTTTCAGGACCGAGAAACTAGAGTTAGTTGGATACATAGATTCTAAGTTGGCCGGAGATATTAATACACGTAAATCTACTTCTGGTTATTTGGCCGGTGGGGCTGTGTCATGGAAGTCAAGGTTGCAAAAGTGTGTTGCACTTTCTACAACCGAAGCAGAATTTATTGCTGCGACCGAAGCTAGTAAAGAGTTGCTGTGGCTAAAGAAGTTCTTGGAAGAACTTGGTTTCAAGCAAAAACAGTATGTGTTATTTTGTGATAACCAAAGTGCGATTCATCTTGGTAAGAATTCAAATTTTCATTCTAGTCGAAACATATTGATGTTAGATATCATTAGATAAGGGATGTTCTTGATGAGAAGTTGTTGGAACTTGAAAAAATCAATACGAACCATAATGGTTCCGATATGATGACGAAGACTCTACTAAGGGAGAAGCTTGAATATTGCAGATTGATGGCGGGGATGGTGAATCCCTCCACATCATCGTGAGGGGGAGATTTGTTAGCTGGGTTCACTCCTATGTGGAGGAAGCCCAATGAATTGCAAGCATGTAGGTTTGAGCCTATATAATAATATATATGGAGAAATAACATTTCTCACTATCTTTTATGTTGTAGCTGCAAAAGACGTTTTTTTTCAGACGTAGTAGCAAGAGAGAAAGAGAGAAGAAAATCTGGAAAGAGGGTGTCGTACGATTTCATCAAGCTAACATCAGAGGTCGATTCGTGGTCCGATTGCTCGTGACGCATTGCTCTCGAATATGATTGGTTTGATTTTCATATGGATCTTCTTTTATCAGGTTTTTCGTGGGCAGAACTAAACCTGCGTTTTGATGAGATTTATCCTTAATCTCTTGCGAATTCACATGTATTGCCAAAAATGGAGTTCTTGATATATTTGCTGCTATGTAACTCTAGTATTGGCTAGAGAATTGTCTACCGAATTCATTGATAGTGAAGTTTTTGGGTGGACTCCGGTCCCGTGGTTTTTTATCTCCTCTCACATCGAGGAGATTATCCATGTAAAAACTGCTTATGTTCTTGGGTGCTTGGTGTTTATATATTTTCGCAGATATATTGCACTATTATATCATTTCCTATAAGGTTTGCACAAGAGGGGAGATTGTTTTATTCCGCTGCGCTAATTCGATATTGTTCGGATGTTCGCTGATCTCCTAACACTAACATGGTATTAGAGCAATCTTTGAAGGGTTAAATAGTGAAGAAATGCAAAATATTCCTCAAAGGCTTCCAAAGATTTCTAGTTATATAAGAATTGAATTCTATGAGGCTGTTTCAACATATGAAAAGGCAAATCGCGCATGATCTTTGTTCAGGTCTGCATATAAATTTCAATTCACAAAAAATTAGCCGCCGCCGTGGTTATGGCGAGGAGAAGTATGTGCTCGCCGGCCGCCAAAGATTTGGCCGAACCCTGAGCTAGGGGTGATTTGAGAATAAGTAGCTCACTACATAGGCTTATTTGAGATAATGTCCCCAACGAAGATTTTCCTCGAGAAAACGGCTCCACTTGAGGGGCCTATTTGCAATTTTCCCAAAATTATTATTCATGAAAAGTGGTCGGGCCTGAGTGGATATGGCGGGCTTGAGCGGGCCGACCCGGTAAAACCGAAAGATAAAAAACGATTAAATAAATTTACGTTTTTTCTTAACACCGAGGAAAAAATAAAGCATTCGGGATTGGCCATTTCGCCTTCGCTCTCCCGCCTTCTTCTGCCGCGCTCCAATTTGATTCCTCGGCGAGTTCTCTTTCCCTCCCCAAATCACCGAGGAGGAATCTTCCTTTCGATTCCCGAGAAAATCGGAACTCCCCCATCATCCAACTCTCCAAGTCTTTCTGCAATCGAGTAGGTCGGTCGGAGCTTTGTTAGGTTTCCGAGATGATTCAGTGTTTTGTTGGCGCTGCTTGTCGATTTGTTTCGCGCAACTTTTTATTGTTTTGATTTTTGGAATTTAAGCCGTTCTTTCAATGGATGATGTTGTTTTTGTGTGTGTGTGTGTGTGTGTGCAGTTAGATGCTCCAGATGACGGTCCGTTTGACTCCGTTCATGACGACGAGATTGCTGTTCTTCTCCTTCTTCTTCTTCTTCGTTGCTTTATCAGTTACCAGGTAATTACAGCTAGGGGTTTCGTTTTCCAGTTGACTGGTGTTAGGATCGCCTTTTTGCAGTTACTAGGAAATGGCCATTGAAATTGAGCTTGATAGTAGAGAACATTTGATTCGTTACTTTGGTTCTCTCTGCAACCACGTGCTGAGTGAGTTTTTCTTTTGCCGTCTGCTACTCTATTACGTGCACTCTCTGACATACGTTACCCCAAATCGATTCTATCAAGGTTAATGCTGTAAGTCGGGACAATGTCAGAAGAACTGCAATGGAAAAATGAAGTAATAGGAAATATTAGGACAATTCATCTTTCCTGACTTCCCACTTCATCAGAAACTGACCTACTATTAATGTGGCTGGCTTTTGTGCTTTTTATTCGGTCGAAGTTGCTAGATTATGAAGTGCGATTTGGGTATTTGAAATATGATGGTCGGAAGGAAAGAAGAATTATGAGAATTTCACTACAGAAATTTTTTCTTTTTGTATCTCGAGTTGTTGGCAATGCTGGTGTTTTGTGGATTGTGATGACTCATAACTGCTCGAAGGCGTATAGGTATTCTGGCGGGGAAGCAAAATTTGAAAGAACACTGGCTATTATAAAGCCTGACGGATTGTTCAGCAACCACACAGATGCTGTAAAGAAGATTATTTTGGAGTCTGGCTTCAGAATCGTAAAGGAAAAGATTGTTCAGTTAGATCAAGAAAGTGCAGCGAGCTTTTATGCTGAGCACTCTGCAAGGAGCTTCTTTCACAGCCTCGTCCAATACCTGACTAGGTATATTACCTCTTGGCCTAACAGTGCAGTACTCATACTCATACGTGACCTTGGTCTCCTGATTATGATAGTCTTGAACGGCACTTTTGGTGTTCAGTTTCTGTTAGTCCAGAAGCTGCTTCCTCAACTTTTTTTTATATTCCTATATGTATTAAAAGCTTCCTTTTCTTGTGAAAAAAGCAAAACATGCCCGGACAAGTTCACAGATAACATCTTCTAGGCTTGGATATATATATATTTTTTGAGTGGAAGGGTGACCCAGCTTGTGCACTTGTTTTCATTCTGGTTCTCATCTTCCTCACATAAGGACCATTTACTTGTCGACTCTTCATCTACCTGTTCTCCTCCTTAATCTCTTGCATGTGCACACCTAATTGTGTGTTTCTGTTAGTGGTCCAGTCTTGGTTATGGTTTTGGAAAGGGATGATGCTGTTTCTGGCTGGCGTACTTTGATTGGGCCAACAGATGCAAGCAAAGCTAAAATCACTCACCCTCAAAGGTAATTAGAGCTATATAGCTTGCATCTAATTGGTTGTCTATGTTGGGTCATGTTGCTAATTTCTTTTACTCCTTGAAGTTAATAGTTTGGATTTATGAGCAAGTTTTCTAACCATTCTCAGATAGTTAACTTTCTGTCAAGTTGCGAGATGATTGTTTCTGCTTTGCTTACAGCATCAGAGCAATGTGTGGGACCGATGCTGAGAAGAATTGTGTTCATGGTTCTGATTCACCTCAATCAGCCCAAAGAGAGATATCATTTTTCTTTGACTCTACGCTTGAAGGTGAGCTTCTGTTCTTCTTTTCAGAAAGCATATGCTAAAGAAATTAAAATTCTGGATAAGCTCATAGTGCTACTGTGAAATGAAATGCCATAGTGGAAGGTGGACTAGCACAGCAAATGATGGCTTTTTTTATCCTTAGCTATTGACACATCTTTAACTGGAGAAGCATCGTAAGACTAAAGAAGACGATCAACAGAATCATGACTTTCAACATTTATTCTACCAACAGGGCTGCAAGATATTGAACATGACGAACTGTAGCTGGAATATGCAGAGTATCCCTTTGCGCCTCTTAATCTCTGCTGTTGAATCCACATCAGACAGATTCCTCATCTACTTGAGACTGGCACGGAGGATCATTTCTATAATATTCTAGTTCTACTTCGCTCAATTTATTGTTTTCGTGCAGCCACATTGACCTGGCGATAGCTTTAGAGGTAAGCCGTCTATGTTAAGTTGTTGTCAGCTCAAAACATATTTGTGTGTAGCTGAAGAATGCGAGCCTAAGTGTATAATTGGAGAAACAATAGGGGACCTGCTTAATCAGGTTTGCATCTCACGGCGTTGCAGGGTTATTTATGTGATCATTACACACACCACAAAGTGGTTCCGGATTTCACCTTATATACATATTCCAGTTCTTTATTCATTAATATGTACCTGACTAGATTGTCCAGGATAGTTTGCATAATGTAGCACTCTTCCCTGGTAGACAATATGCTCCTCTTCGATGTGGTTTGTTACTTTTTGGGTAGTCATGGCACACAGAAGATTCAGCTCCTATTTCTGTTCTTTTGTTTGGGAATCCCACACTCTAGGCGAAGGGCTTTTGGTTGCTGGGTGCCCGAGGTCTCTGGACAAGATAGTCTTTCTAGGATTAGCTGATTTGCAGAAAACATTGTACTGACAGTCTGAGACAACTAGAAATTTTACGATAAAAAGAATACTCATCTAAAATTTGAAACAGTGCCTTTAAAACTAGGATTAGTAAGTATGATATGTTTTTTTTTTTTTTATAAGTACGATTTCAGTCATAGAAAACGTGTACACCTGAAGGGTGAAAGAGAATGGATAAGAGAACTTGAAAAGAAAATGAAAAGGACACCATTACACAAAGAAGAAGAAGAATTAGATTTGACTCTAATTTGTATGTGGAGCATCATGACACGCTTTAAGTTGATAGTAGGCTTTAAGTATTAAAAAGCTAAAAGGAGATAGGGGGCAGCTCCTTCCAGTCAAGTGTCAACAATTCCTGTTTCCTTCCAGCCATTTGACCTAAGGATCTACTTTATTGCCTCTTGGCTCTCTGTCTTCAAGAACTAAGTCCTTTTGGAGGGATGTGATAGATTGGGCTGACACTTTGCACTTTGAATCTCGTATATCATTCATGCGAGTGGATTGTGTATATTGTGCATGTGGCGTTTCTAGAGATATTCTTTTGTTTTTGTGACTTTAATCCAAGGATAAGGATATAACTCAAAAAGAAAAACGAAGAAAAAGAAACTGCTACTGTCCTGGATTTGCCTCATTATCTAGCTGTCAACTTTCTGGCCTGAAGAAGATTAAACAGAGGACGAAGAGAAGCGACGGATGACTTAGAACTCTCACCCTTTTAGGTAGAGTAGAGTTGTTTCTATCAAAGGTAGACTGTTCAAATCCAGGTGTTGCCTGATCAAGAAAAAACCCTCTTACGACAGACACAGTCCTCTGTTCCTGAAGAAGATTAAACAGAGGACGAAGAGAAGGGACGGATGACTTAGAACTCTCTCCCTTTTAGGTAGAGTAGAGTTGTTTCTATCAAAGGTAGACTGTTCAAATCCAGGTGTTGCCTGATCAAGAAAAAACCCCTTATGACAGACACAATCCTCTGTTCTTGGAGCAATGTTATGGTAGGAGTCCTACTTGTGGCGATAACTCCCATCTCAGCGAGAAGAGAAGAACTAGAAAGACTAAGAACATGGAGAGGGCTTTTCCCAACCTAGGTTAGGTTTGGCTCGTTTCCCCTATTTATCATTCTGTTTGATGACCTAAATCAAATTATGAGACGACTTATCAGTATTCATTATACTAAACATAAGCAAGTGTTCCACTTTAGTTCATTGACTGCTTTGTTTGGCCTCATCACATCTTCAAGTGTCTCTAAGTCATGTAGGATTTGGTTCCTCCTATGCAATGGAATAGCTGAGGATGCCCTGGTTTTACATGGTGGAGTGGAGAATACTGCTGAGATGTGTGCTACAAATGCGAGCCTGAATTAGTTTCATCTGCTTTCTGGGATTTCATCTTATTCTGCTGGTGCAAATTCTCTACTGTGAAGAGAGCAGCTATTCCTATCAAATCTTAGCAGCAGTTGCCTCTTATTTGATGCAAATCTTTAGTGATGAAGATGTGCTTTAGAAAAAGAATCATTAACGTGCGTGCACTCATTGCATTTGGAGATTGGGTACATGGCCTTGTGTCTGTCTTGCTATTACTTTGATGAGATTGTAGCTTGACTCCAGGGCTAGTTCTGTACTATATGGAAGATTTGCTCGGGACACTTGGTGCTTTAATTAATGGAATGATCCAATGAAAGTCGAGCTAGTCAAATTCCAAGTCCCACCACTTTCCCGGAGGATAGGCGTCCACATCAACCAATGTCTTAGTTTATTTTTGGTAAGATGTGTAACATTCCAGATATGGTAAGCCGAGCTCATGGTTGCGATTAATAGCTTGGATTCTCCAACCCCTAGGCGCCTATTCGACGTGAACACCCACATGGATTGCTTAAAATCTGGTAATATTTCTTTTCCTTTTTTTTGCTTGGTTATCTTTTACCTTGGTGGGAGTGATTCTTCAGAATTCTCTTTCGGCCTTTGCCCCTTTGCATTTTCACACGCATCTCGAGGTACCCCTTTTTTTTTTTTCATGATCTGTAGTACTTCTAGGCTTCAGGGTGACGGGACGAGTGACGATTTCCACCTATATATTTTTGAGGTTTTATCGACAATTTCACTTAGCTTAGTTGTACAGTTTTAGGTTAAGGCAAAGGCCTGGGGTGTTGTATTTCTGACCAAAGAACATGGAACAGCTATGCTTCATAGACTAGAGGGGTGTTTTTTTCTTCTTAATTTGCTTGAATTTGGTTAGGGAGCGACGTGAATCCATCAGAACCGCACAATTCATTTTCTCCATTCATTCTTCTTTGCCCCCCATGGCAAACCACCATGGGAGGAGGCGGCATTTATGCGGATGCAGGAGGGAGGAAGAGAAGTTTCGTACGTGGTCCAAAGCAGAGTACTTATGTCCACCAGTGACCCCTTTTTCGGATTAACTAAAGATTAATCATGTGATTAGGGAATGAAATTGGTGTTGCCTTTGTTAAATGTGACGGAGAAGTCTACGAGTGAACTGTGTTTAGGTCAAAGTTAATCATCCTGATGGGGTTGAGATACTGTTTATTAATGGCTTGATCCAACCCCGTTAGAGATTTCTTGAAAACCTCGAGGGGCAACATCATCTGAATTTATTTCGTATTTTGATTAATGTGTTATTATCTCGGGGGAGCTGGTATTTTGGTGGGCGAATAAAGAATAACGTAATTCCCCAATTGAGACAGTAGAAAGTCAACCCCGACCCCTTTGGTACACGTGTCGGTACGACACGATATGGCAGGACTGATGGCGGCGTGACACGTAGCCAACTTTCCTGAAATGCTACGTGTCTGGAAGTGGATCACGTAGAGCATTGTGGTGCCTTAAAAGGGCAAAAGTAAAAGGGAGCATGCAAAGTGTCATCTTTAATTTTTTTTTTCTGACAGGAAAAAAAGGGGATCAACTTTTTGACTTGGCCTTATTTTCTTCTGAGTCTTGCTCTTGCATCTAGAAATTGATGGTTTTGGTTTTGATATTTGCGATTGTTAATGTCATTCTGAATTTTCAGTGAATTTCTTAATATTCCGTTAGATCTGAATAATAATGATAATAACACGAAATGAAATTCAAATTTATTCGCCACAAATGGGGTGACACGGTTCCCTCATGGTCATGTTCATTTTTCAGTTGATTCTCCTTTCGGAAATTTGTCCGCTACACTATGATAGTGTAGCTCTTCTAGCTTTTTGGAAATGAAGAAGTGCATCGGAAAATCGATCCCAAAACGGTTCAGATCCATTGTAGGTGAAGACCAAGGACTTAACCAAGTCCCAAGTACAAGCAAGTTGACCGTGATTTCTGTTTATGGCTCATCCTATCCAATTTCGATAAGCAAGTTGTCCAACCTCCTCTCTGTTGTCCTTTTTTTTTGAATTATTGAATATAGCAAGTGGTTAAGTGTAAAGCTTCTCCAGGGTATAATTAGTCTCAGATAGCAATTTTTTTTACTGAAAGAAAAATAGACAATCAGGTTGGTCTATGTAATTAGGCAATTAGACTTTATATTTGAAACATGCTTAACGTAAGAAAATTTTACTCGAGTGGACGCGCGAGCAACGATTCCTATACCCTTTTTTCCAAACAACCAACCTTTTGCTTCCTTCTTGCCATCGCAAGTGTTCTTTCGAGAGATTTCTTTCTGCCAACCAAGAAAGACGAGTCCAAATAAGCACCCTTTCTTTTCCTTCTTTCTCCATTCTTTAAAAAAAAAAAAGCATTCTTGATTAATAAGAAAATTTTACCTGAAGATGGAGGGAGACGTTGTCCCTCAGGACCAGACCAATATTTAGGGCATCCCCTCGTGTCGCTCCCCTTATCGTTAGATTGTAAAAGGTTTGTGTATAGAGATTGATATCACCTTCCTTTCTCTCCACTTCATGGGTGTCTTTGGATCTCTGCAATTCCCCCCTACTTTAACGGCTGGCATGAGCGCCACTCTTTGTGGCCCTTCTTAAGGGTTTGTTCCAGACAAAGCTTATTTAGACCCCCATGTGTTATTCATAGATTATATGAGTAAAATATGAGAGGGAATGTTTTTGTGCTGATGGGAATGTGTGTATATTAGTTGTATTTTCGTATAAGATAAGAGTCAGTCAGTCAGTCACTCAGGTGTGTTCAATTCAAAAGCTTTGTGGAGAGATAGATATATATGTTGAGTGGGAGAAAGCAAAGCTGCTTTTAGGAACTTGAACCAAGGTGGGGGAGCTAGTTCAGGTTGGCCATGAAATTCACCAAAGGCTCCAAATCTTGAATCTGCACTCCCAAAGCTCAGTTCTCATTGGCCTTTAAGATCTGCTTTCTTCAGCACCTGGGTCTCAGCCTGTCAAGCAATCTCCCACTGAGTTTTTTTTCTGCCACCCTTTTTGGTTAATACAGCTGCCTACTCATACAAGAAGAGTGAAGAGCTTTGAGCTTTGCCTTCTTGTTTCACTGAAAATGAAGGTAAAATGTTGTGTGGGGTCATGTTGCATGTGGCTTTGTTCGTGCATTCGAGTCCTGTACGAGTCCTAATTAGGAATTTTCGGTTGCAGCTATTCAGTTGGGTGCAGAACAAGCTAAGTGGTACAAAAGGGAATGCGAAACTAGAACCAGTTCCCTCCAACAAATGTAAGTGTTCATAGACTGTATCAAGTGTCATGGTCAACTCTGTCATCGAAATGTCTTGCTTCATATTGGCCTAGAATATACTAATTGTCTTGCTTCGTAAGGTATCAAAAGAGATCTTCTGGCTATTTGAGCCTCTTCTTTTGTCTGCCATCTAGCCTGCTATCTAGAATAGTTGCTTTATGCTTTACGCAAGCCGTTTACAGGGACGGATAGAGAGATTATTGGCCTCATATTCTAACAGAATTGACTATTGGACTAATCATTTTAGTTCTCGAAATTAATCCTAAAGGTTGGGGTCAATGAATAAGATCTATCTGAAAGGAGCATAATGTCCGCCCACATGATCCGAGGACGCCTAGAAGTTCCTTTTGAATATGCCAAAATGCACTTTTCTTGGTGATGATTACTAGCGGCAATGAAATAGAACCTTAAACACAAAATCCTGCTTGAATTCATAGATTCGAAGAATACAATCTGAACGGGCAAGATGGTAACTTGAAGATTTTTGTTCATTCACTTTGTGTAGAAGAAAGTGCTTTCTTTTTTCTTTTTGGGGTCCATAGGAAGTGTTTTCAGTGTATACCTGGTTGTGATCTTACTTTATCATTTGTTTTTCTCAACAGTGGTATAATAAATATGCACGACGATTCAATCATCTATAATTGACATAACTAAAGTTTGGATAAGTGAGCTTACTTCTACACTGGGATCAATTTCGAAATTAGTTTGGTACTTTATTGTACAGATCATGTGAAACAAGAACCTAGAGAAGAATTCAGTGACTGGCCACAGGGATTGCTGGCAATTGGAACCTTTGGGAAGAGTGATCTAGGAGAAAACCAAGAAAGGCAAAACAATCTTCAGGAAATTAACCAAGAAAGCCAAAGCAATCTTCAGGAAAATTCGTCTTCCTCACCCGATTTATCAGACTTCACCCCTGAAGAAGTTGGGAAATTACAGAAAGCTTTGACCAAACTCTTGTCCCGTAAACCTTCCACTAAAGTTGAAAGGGAAACCACGGATCTGCCACTGGACAGGTTCCTAAACTGCCCATCAAGCTTGGAGGTCGACAGGCGGATTAGTAGTTCCTTGTGCAGTGAGCCAGGGGATAGGGAGGAGGACATTGAGAGGACTATAAGTATTATCATTGGTAAATGCAAGGAGATTTGTGCAGATAATAGCAAGAAAGCAATAGGGAAAAAGTCCATTTCGTTCCTTCTTAAGAAGATGTTCGTTTGCAGAAGCGGATTTGCACCGGGGCCTAGCTTGAGAGATCTGCTCCCCGAGTCAAGAATGGAGAAGGTACACAGAAAACACACAAGTTACATCATATCTCTAGTTAGATTATTTGATTTAAACCATGATCACGGTGGAAAGATCACAAGTCAAGAAGTGCATACGGCGAGTGCCGATCTACTTTGATTCATCTTCGTCTATGATGATCTTGAAACCTCTGTATTCATCCGATGTGTAGACGGGACGACACAAATAAACTAGCTGGTCCAAAAGTTCTCTCATAGAACACAGAAAAGGATTACAGATAATAAGCTACCTAGCACCTAAAATAGGCAAATTGTGAACTACATATTGACCATAAAAAGAAACTAATGCCTATAAGTTTTCCACTTCTTCATGCTTTTTCCTGGTAGCTTCTGAGTACATTGCTTCGCAAGAAAATGTACCCGCAAAATACTTCTCGGGCATCGTCGATGAAAAGGTACTTAGGGGACAAGCCGATCTCGAGAGCGGAGAAAGAAAAGCAGGAGGAAGCAGATGAAGGCTCTAAATGGGACAAGACAGATTCTGAATGTAAGTTCACTCTGGGATCATCCCAACTTCTCGCAACAAATCTAACTCGCTGAAACACAAGAGCTTGCATTCAAACCATGCTTCCCTTTTGTTGCAGATATTGTCCTGGAGATTTGATCTGCTTGCCATCTGCTACAGAAATACACTACAAGGTAATAAAACTAATTTCGATTTGCTTTCGGATGAGTAATCTTTTGCATCTCTTACTTCTCTGCCCTCAAGTAACACAACTCTTGGCACGACTGAAACATGTTATGCAGATTCATTTTTCATCACTCAGTTTTTGCGGCTCATATTCGTTAGCTGGGACCTCGGACATGGAGAAGCTGTCGATATATCTTTGAAACGAAGTCGTCAATAAGTTCATCTGAGGATCTAAGTTGGCTCACACGAAGGACCAGAAAAGAGTTGCTTTCAATTTGTTGGACTCTGTTAAATTCCAAAATCTTCCCCCTTTTTTTCATGGTTGTCTGTTGATCAGTCTCAACCCATGTTAATGGACAAATCTCCAATGAATTATCTGTAGTGCATATTCTGGAAAAGCTGGACACAATCCACAATTTCCCATCTTTCTTAATGTCTTCTCCTCTCTTTCTTGACCATTTCTCCTCTTTGTAAAGTCTGTAAAATAGTAGGAAGTATTAGAAACATCTTTGAAATAATCTACTTGACAGTTCTACTTTCAAGAGGGAAAGGGACTGAGGCAAAGCCTTCTAGGCCAAAACTAAAGAGAACATCAAATGGTAGGTATGGAGTATTGAGGATTGGATTAGAATTTTCTTACTGATGTCTTTTGGGCCTTATGCAATAAGAAAGTCAAGCACATTGACGCGAATTAAGCGAGTTTATGGAACCCACTTGACCGATCTTATGACTAACTCCAGATAATATCTCGTGGGTTCATCGAATTTGTGCTGAAAGTTCCATATCCAAATTTAAATTTACTTGAAGTCTTGAACTAGGTTGGAAAAAATAGGTGGAAATTACACATGAGGACCCGAAATCAACTAATTAAAGTCACAATTTTTGGTTTGATCATTAGAGAACGACTCAATCCGATTGATTTGTGCATTTTTCTCTTTATTTGAAGATGATTGTTCTTTGGAATTTATGGCAGTAATTCTCTAGGTTCCAACTAGAATTGGATCAATTGGGAAATTCAACTTCTCACATTTGACAACTAGAATGCTAGGCCTCTTGGTCAAACGAGTCTAATGCCATTGGAAGTTAAGATCAATTAGGCGGGATCTGATCCCTTTTCCTTTTACGGTTCTGAAGAAGGACTTGTTCTTAAATTAGTCAATTTGTGTGGTCTGTGTGGGTTTTATTTTTCAACGAAATCCAACTCCTCTTTCTTAAGAAGGGTTAAAATGTAAAGAAAGCTAAACCCACGGGCCAAAAGTAGAAAATCGCAAAACTGGCCATGTTATTCAGAATTCCGAAAGTTTGTTCCCCTCGCACAGTCGCACTTTTCAGCAGCGCTCCATCAAAAAATCAAGATCGAGTCTTCATTAATCACTTGAACACTGGTTAGATTCACTCGATAGGAGACCCTTTAAGCCCTAGATGATCAAACCAAATCTTTCCCCCTCACAAATGCCCCTTTTGTTTCACTTTCTCATCCTTTTGGATTCTTGATGACAATCTTTCGTAAAAATCTCATCTTGGATCTGATTGCTTTTCGCTCACCTTCTAAAGTTCCCATCTTTTTGCCTGGTTTTGAAGCCTGGTGAGAATTGGGGGTTTTCTGGATTAATTCGTTGAAGCGAGTTTCGGTCGATTGATTCATATTGGGAGGTGGGAGATAGGTGCAGAATTTGCTTTTGTTTTATTTCTGGTGTTGCTGTTAAGTACGAGGAGAAGAATCAATTGACACTTTGAGAAACCTGCGGCTTGAATTCTTGTTTGAAATGACGTTTCTTGAGTGAATTGGATATTGTTCTTTAGCTGGTTAGTGCGGCGGGGGATTAAGGAAGAGGAGTCGTAGCTGTCAATGCCATTTCTGGATTGGTATTTGGTGGATTTTGAGGTGGTTCTGTTAGACTTAACGCGAAAGTCGAGGCTAATTATCGATGTCGTGGGCAAGCCCTGAAGACATTTACTTGTCCACTTCTCTTGCCAGCTATCTTGACAGTAGGTTTTTCGCTTGGTTAATTTCTCATTTGCATGAAATTTGCTATTATTTTGTTACTGACTTTGTTTATGCTGGTTGAGTTGTTTGTTAAAAATTTCCTGTATTTACAAATGGTTTTGAGACTTTAATCTCTCGTGTTTAGTTCTGTATGGATGGCGGTGCATATCTATGTCTAGGCTGTACAATGATATATAGAGCAATGGTTTAGATCCATTAGGTTTTGAATGGGAGTTCTACCTCGGTTTATTGTGTTGGCTTCTTGCATTATTGTTCGTGTGTTGGATATACGTGCACATGTTTATCTGGTGCTATAGAGGCTTTACAGGGAGAGTTGGTGACTATGCTGTACATGTTTGCAAGGGAAAATTAATTACAAGTTTCCACTATTTTATGTTCAGTAGGCTGTGAGACTTTATAGTTAGTTGCTAATGGCTAAGGTGAAGATGCTGTTGCTTGTGGTTTTTCAGTCACCAATCCTTTTGTTCCGACATTTCTGAAGAGGATATGATTAGGTCATTCATGCTGGTACTCATTTTTCTGACGCGAAATGATATGTATGACTGCCTTTGCCTATACTGATCTGATTCATTCATTTGCCAAGTGGAGAGATGAGCTAGCATTTTGTTGCTTTAGAAGAAGTTGAAAATAAGTCTGATAAAACTCAACAAAATGCAGCATTTGGTGGGTCAGCAAAAGAATGAATGTACTTCTGAGGACCTTAATTTCCTGGATGTTGTCAACTGCAAAAACCTTCCTCCTGTGAAAATATTAAGCTTTGCAATTCAGGTTTATTAATGCAATTCCTGGATGTTGTCTGTATGAATTGACTGAGGTTTGACGAGGCATAAAGCTGCCATTGTAATCCTCAAGTTATAATTTTTTTTTTGTTTATAACCGGTATGAATTAATTCGGATAGAGCCTTTCTCTTAATACGTCTGCCTTGAATACCCAGTTGAGAGATAATCTAGAGAGAGAATATTATACAGAAGAAGTATTGTCTTTGAAGGAATAGTAGGCTTCCAGATGAATTTATTTTACAACTATTTCGATTTTTAAGCAATGGAAGATGTATATGAGGTCCATCAATTGAAAACTCCCAATATGGCAATAGTGCAATTTAGTTTTGATGGTAAATATGTTTAACTGCTGTATTACAGAAGGGTGGCTAGCCTCCTTTTCAAGTCAGTCATTTTCTTTTTGTCTTCCCTCATTACTTTATCATGCTTTCCTTTAGCCTTTTTATTGATTTTTTCCCTTTAGTTGATTGACGGCGAAACATGTCGGTCTTCTCATGGGATACAAATAAAAAATGACTTTGTCTGTTTGTGGCACCATGTTAGATTCTTACGTGCAAATGATATTTTACTTTGCAGAGAAGCTTCTTGTACTGCTGCGAGATGGTCGAAAGCTGTTGGGTACACTTCGCTCATTTGATCAATTTGGTACAACCTTTTGGCTTGTTATCCTTGGTCCCTGCATAAGTGTACGCTTCAATCCTGTATTCTAAATTCTGCTATCACTCTTTTTCTGCAGCAAATGCTGTTCTAGAGGGCGCATGTGAAAGAGCTATTGTTGGTGACCTATATTGCGACATCCCTTTAGGTCTTTATGTAATTCGTGGGGAGAATGTAGTTTTAATCGGTGAATTGGTAGGAAATCTCATTACCCTTTGTTAATTTCCCATATAGCATTTATTCTCTGTAGTACCTTCATATACGCATCTCATGTATCAGGACGTTGAAAAAGAGGAACTTCCCCCACATATGAGACGGGTTTCAACACCGGAAATTAGAAGGGTATGTGCACTTATAAATTACTGAATGTGGGCTAGTCCTAGTCTCCTACAAAATGACACTTCCCCTAAGTGTTTGATCATATCTTCGATAGTTGTTTCAACATTTGTGATATTTCCACATTTTTCGATTTTGGCAAATAGTTGTGAATACACTGCAAGATGTCCATGATTTGAAGGCTCTAGCAGGAATAGTTAATGCTGGTGGTATTCTTTGGTTAATATCTGGATGAATGTTTTGAGATTTATCTGTTTTATATCAAAGATCTTGGTCATGTATTCTCTTCCACTCGCTTCGACGTATAAACTCATTGAGTCAGACTATTGGGGCACTTTAAAGTAATTCGAAGGAAATTATTCATCCTTTGTACACTTCCAGCTGCACACTTTTGCACTTCCAGTTTCTTGTCAATGACTTTAGTTGGAATGAAACAAAAGCAAAGACTTCTGACGCCATTTCTAATCTAGCAGTTAATCGAGAAATGATTTCATGTAATTTTCTTATGTCAATATGCCTCATTTTCTGCGTCTGCGCATTCTTAATCTAGTTGTATTATAATGAAGTGCTAGATTCCATAAGTTGATTTTGCCAAGAAGATTTTTTCTTAGCTCTTTCACTTTGATGATTGTGCAGGCGCAGAAGGCAGAAAGGGAGGCTTCAGACCTTAAAGGTACCATGAGGAAAAGAATGGAGTTCTTGGATCTGGATTAATCTCTTTCGATCATATTGTGTATTTCTCGAGGGATCGAAGCCATGTCTGCAAATATTAGTGCGGTGGTGTTTTGGTGTTGCAAGGGGTTTTGTATCAATTTCCTATCGATCATTGACCTTCAATATTCAGATTCTTAGCAGGGTGGTTCATTTTCCTTTTGTATTAGTAGCATGTAAGCTGAAATTGGATCTTCATGGTAACGCTTAAGATTCTCTGGAATTAGCATGGTGTCTGCACTTTGGAATACCGGACTTCAGCATCGTACTACGGATAATCTGTCATGGAATTCATCATCTTCTGTGTTTCCCAGCCCGACGGTTGTCATGAAATTAGTCATTAGACCGTGATTTAGGCAAGGCCACAACCTTCTTCACCGTTACTTCGGCAAAGCTTCAACTATATTCGATGTAGCGAGATATGAACGTGATGACATATTTTAAGGTTTTTCGCATTCGACTAGCCAATCTCAAATGTCATGCTTTTGGTCTTGTGAAGTAGCTGAGTTGTTTCTTTCCAATCTTAACATTTGGGATATCATTTGGAAATTAAACTTCACAACTTAGCAGAAGTATCAACATTCTGGAAATGGGGACCAAAAGCAGAACAGAAGCAAAAACAATCAGTTTCAGATACGAGGGTTTGGACAAGGTAGATGATTTAGATTGGATATGTTGGCTTGTTTGTTTTACGGTTAACCTCGGTAGATCGAAAGCGAAGAAGAACAGAAAAAAGCACAACCTGTTCGAAGTGCCGGTAAATAATGGGAACGCAGGCTGAAGAGAAAAGCATGTACAGATTACTTACAGTTTAATTGCTCTAACTACATTGGCTTGATATGTGCTTTGAATTTCTTTCTTGTCATCTCCTTCACTTGCTTGCACCTTCTCTGCTGCACAAAATATACACTCATTGGTGCACCAGATAGCACTCTAGATGTCAGTACCATCCTCCTCTTTGAATTCGCCATGCATTACCACTTAAATGTCTAAGGACTCTAATCACGATACACCGAATGTAAAACTATCGCCATCTCGACGCCCTGACCGTTTTTCGAAACTATTTGATCCGGTTCTCCTTCCCGAGCTTGCGCTGTAGCCTTCTCGTTAACTTAATACATGGACCTGTGGCAGAACGTCTATTGTCCTGGACTCCGCACCTTCCTCCATCTGTATCTCCTCAATTCTCCTAATGGCTTCTCTCATGTCTAGTCTCTGCTCGGGATTAGTTTCTGTGCAAGCTTTGCCAATATGGAGAAGCTTTTCCATCTCCGGGAACGAACTGGTTGAGTTTGCAATCTCAGGATCGAACAGTTTGGCTTCTCTTCCATCAGAAATCGCCGACCTCACCCATTCTATGACATCAGTTCCGCCTTTCCCGTTACTGAGGTATTGGGAAGGGAATTTTCCAGTGAGCATCTCAAGGATTACCACTCCGAGACAGTACACGTCACATTTAGGCGATATTCCACCGAACTGTGCGGCTTCAGGTGCCTTGTACGCGAATAGGGCTTGCGAGACATGGGACGTGCCAAGTAACGAGCTGAACCCGTAGTCTGCCAGTAGCGGCTCATATTCCGAATTTAGAAGGATATTGCTTGATTTAAGGTTACCATGCGGCAAGCCGGAAGTACTGAGTTCGTTGTGCAGAAAGCCGATCCCTTTGGCTATTCCTTTGATGATCTTTAGGCGCACCGGCCAATTCAGATCTCCGTGAGAAGGTCCGCGATCACCTGAAACGTTTGATCCATCAATCAAATTTGTCAAGACTAACTTGCGACAAAGAAGGAATTACAGAAGCAATCACCAGAAAACAGAACAAGAAAGATACAGAAGCAGAAAAACTTTCTGAGTTCATACCATGTAATAGATAGAGTAGACTTCCTTTGGGAACATATTCAGAAACCAATAGCTTCTCATCCTTCCGGTAATGGTAAGCCAAAGGGGCCAAAATGTTGGGGTGCTTTAGCCTTCCTAGCTTCCTCATCTCTGCATCAAACTCATCCTTACTCTTCCTGCCGCCGGCCGTTTCTCTTATTCTCTTCACCACGACCGTGACCCCGTTAGCCATCACGGCCTTGTACGATGATCCGAATCCTCCATTCCCCAACACCTCGGCCGCCGCTCTCATCAAATCTGCCATCTCGAAGTCGCCCTTCTCATTGCTCAACAGAACCAGTTCCGAGGCAGTTGAACCTTTGGCAGGATTAGGGGCAGGGCTCTTACGGCTCGAGCCCATTCCTTTGCGACTTAATTGCGCTTCCTTTTTCTCAGTTCTGAGAACGACATTCTGAATCGAGTCGTTAACATTTTCCTTCCCGAGCACATTGAAGTCGTGTTGGACCTTCGCTCGTCTTCTCGTTCTGATTATCAAGCAAATGACCATAGTCAGAAGCACCACTCCTAGCGCAATTAAAACGATGATGATCTCTCTCTGGCCGTCTGCTGAACCATCGTGCTGATCATTACCTGAAACATGATCGCCTCTCGGTCCTCCAGCGCTAGTTGTATCTGGTGCCGCGGGCGGCTGCACAACTGCCTTTGGACACTCTTTACCCAACTTTTCCCCGCAGAGGCCGGAATTTCCATCGAACGAACTCGAGTCAAACTTCGAAAGGCTTGGAGGAATTTTCCCTTCTAACTGATTGTTCGACAAATCGAGTGACACCAATGCTGGTGCATCAAAAGAGGGAATAGCGCCACCAAATTCGTTGTCTTCGAGGTGTAATTCCAAGAGATGGGTTAGGCGGGCGACAGACGACGGGATTTTCCCGGTGAACTTATTGTTAGAAAGCCACAATTTCTTCAGAGACCCCATGTTGGAGAAATAGTCTGCCGGGATCTCACCCGAGAATTGATTTCCAGAAATGTAAATGGCCTTGAGGGCGCCGAGACGGTTGAACTCTGGAATCGGACCTGAAAAGGAGTTGTTCACAAAGCTAACAGATCTGAGGCCTGCGATTTCAGTCATTGCATCGACATCAATCTTCCCTGATAGACTCATCTTTCCGAGCCGCAGGCCTGTGACTATCCCGTTGTAGCAAACGACTCCAGCCCAGGAGTCCTCATTGCCGCAAGGATCCGAACTAGGCACCCAAGATTCCAGGGCTTGAGAATTCGCGAACGATCTCTTTAGCTTGAGCAGCGCGTCAGATTGTGACAGAGAATGTGTCATGGGAGACAGGATCAGGACAATGGACAAGACGACCAGGGACCACCCGGGAAGGCGTGCAGCGACCATTGTTCAGCCGGAGATACCACGCCTCAGGACAGGTTTAGCCGTCGCAGTTTTGTGAGGAACTCGTCCCCTGGTTTCTCGTTGCTTCATGACTTGTCGCACAATCTTCTTGGGCGCAATGCAGGAACGCTTGTCCGGATTGACAGCAAGCGAGAGAGAGAGAGAGAGAGAGAGAGAGAGAGAGAGAGAGAGAAACGGGAAATCTGTTATGAACCGGCCAACTAGATAGGTCCGTCCTTTGCCAATTCTGGAACTCTGTTTCATGGTGGAGATTTAAAAGGCCGAAACTGCACACATTCATGAACTGCACACGTTCATTCTTGTTTGCCCTTTTTGATGGTGGTCAGTGATTTTGCACTTGCTCATGCCACAAAGCACATCAATCAAGAGCTAACTAGCTACTCAATTGTGAGCCAAGTCTGCATAATTTCCCATGTCGTCGACAATGCCGGGGCGGGGCGGGGCGGGGCGGGGCGGCCGCACCAAGTGGGAGAATACCCGAATGCCGAGCCGATCAGTCGTTGTTCGTCTTTGTCTCGGATCGGAGTCGTCGTGGATTCAGTAATTTCGGCTGTTCGGCATAATTAGTTCAGGTTGGTGGTGTGATCAAAAGAATAGAGTCTGACATGATGAGGGAAGTGGCATGATTATCTTAACCCAATCTAAGACTTTCATTCAGTTCCACTTTGGGATATGATTAGCAAGAAAAATTTCAATGGCTAGCCCAAAAAAAGGGTACTATTATTAACTCATTTACCAGCTTGTTGCAAACCTAGGTAGAACACAATTAACATGGTTGAAGGATTCTCTGGTCTAATCGATTGAATGTTCGTATAAGTGCTAGTCCGAATCACGTACGACCCTTTCCAAATAAAAAATAAAGAAGAAAATCATAGATATTTTAGTAGTGAAAAATGACATCCGTCTCTTCATTGAGGATTAAATTTTATGCGCCGCTAATCAAAATTGACCATCAACTTAAAACCATGATAACAAAGGTTCGAGAAACAAATGGAACCTATAATTTGATTCCTAATCTTCCAAATTAGGCATAGTTACATTTTTTTTAAAATAATTGAATCCAATGTACGAATTTCTTAAAATGCCAAATATATAATAAATAGATTGGTTTTGTCACTCTCCATTAGTTCTTCCACCATTTTAATTGCAGATGTAGCTTTTGTTTCAATTTAAATAATTCCTATCACTAAGATATGGATTTGAATTTACACATAAAAATTTGATAATGTCTATTAAGAAAGAAATATAAAATGGGCAAAAAAGAAGAAGAAAAGAAAATGACTTGTCTTAATATTAACTTGCTTACGTGTCATTCTCTGGTTGGCCTAACGGGATAAGTAAACCGAGCCCCAACTTTAATAAACTGTACTCTAATAATTGAATATTATCACTTAATTTATTCTTCATATAAAATGAGATGTATATAATTTTCGAAGGTTTTTATAAATTGGAAAATAGAATTTAATGTCCCCGACTTGACACGCGAGGAGCGAAGACCACCCAAACCGAACCAAACGAACCCTAACGCTCGATTTTCTCGGGAAAAAAGGGGGGGAAAAGGAGAAGCTCGACCCTCAATTTTGACGGGAAAATCTGCGGGAAAATGCAGCATCACCGGCTGAAGCAGCAGCAGCAGCAGCAGCATCAGCAGCAACAGCAAGCCTTGATGCAACAAGCTCTTCTCCAGCAGCAGTCGCTCTATCACCCTGGCCTCTTGGCTCCTCCTCAGGTTTCTCGCATTTCGTCTCGTCGCATGTTTATGTTTTTGCTCGGAGCTTGCGAGGCGTGAAATTTTGATCGATGATGGATGCGTTTGTGACTTCCGAATTCGCGATTATGATGATTCCGGTGTTCGGGGGTGTGATCGGAGTAAGATGATATAGTGTGAACAGTTGATCACAACCTGATTTTGTCTTCTTGTGGGGTCGGACTGTGTTGTTAGACAAGGGATTTAGGTCGCGGGAAGTGGTTTGTTTATTTGGTTTTTGCAGCTAGGGTCCTGCAGTTGCTTGTCCTTGTGTTGTGTAGTTGCGATTTCTTTGTTAGATATTGTGGAGACATCTTTTGAAGTATGTTAGTTATCAGAAAGAAGGTGGAAATGAGGTGCAGCTTCTTGTCTTTCATTCTTCCGTTCCATCTATCGGAAAACAAATGATCTGTGCAGTTTGTAAGTTCGCCCATCGCCACCCATTAGGTGCTGATTCTAGTGCGAGTAGTTGTTGTTGTTGGCCTTTTCTTTTATCAAGAAATAGTTCCATTTTGGGTTGTTTTTACTGGAGCAATATTTCGATAAGTCTAAGAACAATGCTAGATCATGCTAGACATGATGGAAGAACACAGCCTTAAGCTATTAAAACTGAAAGGTATGCTGCGGGTCCAAACATGATCTTTGACCCTTTTGAAAGACATTCAATTGCTCAACGTGAAAATTTATTGATTTTTCAGCTTCAGCTTATGGGGTGGTCTATAAATTGCTCTAGTTCAGTTGTGATACTAGGAAGAACTGAGAGCAAATTACCACTTATATTTCAACTTACAAGCTTCTATCTGGTAAAGGTCAACCGCTACTTGACCATAGAATCTTCCTTTGATAGTCTTTTCCAAGACTGGGCACTTCTACAGCCACTATAAGAAGGCCACCATGTCATTTCACCTTTCTTTGGCTGTGTAAGCTTATTTATACTCCATCAATCCACTTCATGAGGGATGGGATGAATATCTTGAGTTGATGGACTTACGGTGGTATGCTTAAGCTTCAGCTCATTTACCTTACATCCTAAAGGAGAGAACAGGGAAGCTCTCTACAAACGGTTTAAATGGAACTAAAAGAATAGTTCACTAAGAAGGAAAATAAAAAAATATTCTTTTTCTCCAAGACATTATGCTTCGCGGAATTTTTTGAATTTCCATTTGACCTCTGCGAATATTCCTTAAGCAGGATATGGACTCAATTTCTTCTATATTCATCTGTCTTCCTATACTTCTGTTAAGCACATGGCTGTTGTTTGTATAGGGTTGCTTTAGATAGGGTATATGAGAAACTTTTGATGATTAGTCAAGCAAAAGTAAAAGGACTTAATGAGGAGATGGAAAAATTATGGGTCATGGGGGAATGATTCAAAGATTGGGATGGTGAATTATGCGGTGAGGCCTGTGGCATCTTGGAATTTTTGGAATCCAGTTATTAGTGAGCATGAACAAGGTGAAAAGCTAGCAAAAGAGGACACTTGGTTTGGGGGATTGGGGCTGGTGGCAGGGAATAAGATTGGATCGCGGCAAAGATGGTGATGATGGGCCGGAATTAAATTTGTTCAGAAATTACTTGTAATGCTGTATTGACAAGATTTGACAAGTTCACATACAGATGTTGTAATGTGCAAGCATGATAAATTGCTATTATGTGGCAAAGCATGGCTTGAAGGAGCAACCATTGCAAATGTTGAAATTTTAAGTATTTGAGGTCATCATTATGTAAGAAGATGTGAAAATAAGGAATACTTTCATAGAATACATCCTCAAGAATGATAATTGGTTGAGGATTTTTTTTTATTCCATGTCTAGTGTATTTAGTTGGAATATTTGATCTTTCTCTTTGTCCCTGGAAACTTTCAGATTATCCATTTTGTGAAGCTCCCGCGGGGCGCTAAGTCATTCTTTCTTGAGAATTTTGATCAATGCTCGAGCTACGCGTTAATGAATATCCTGACTAGATCACGGAAGTTTTTGTTGGGACTTGATGTTAGAAGCTGGTTATTACAGCTTACTATTATTGCTTTAGTGGTGTAATTTAGTTTGTACATCATGAATTCTTTGGAGTGGCTGTTTGTTGGACTCTCTTTGTTAATCTTCTTTCTGATCTTGTCTTGCCCATTATGGAAATTTTTTTGCACGTATCTTGGTTCATCTTTACCTGCTTAATGGATATTACTATGATATCTCTTTGTCTTTGGTTTAGAATACTCTCAAACAAAGCAACGTTCTTTGTTCTTTCTTTTGAATTTTCTTTTCCCCCTATTGTTCTGCAGATAGAACCAATTGCAAGTGGAAATCTGCCTCCCGGTTTTGATCCAAGTACTTGCCGCAGTGTGTGAGTCTTTGTCAAGTCTTTCCTCCATACTTTTATTTCCATTTCTCTGTTTCAACTGCCTGTTTGTTGGTTTATCATGTTTCTTTGGTTACCTTAAATTGAGGCTATGGAAGGCTTAGATTTGTGCAGTGGTAATTGTCATATATTTTTAAATATTCTGACATTAACACTTTTGCTTGAAGATGCACCGCAATATTTCTTATGGGTTTTCTCTCATCTTTGTTTTAACTTAACTCAGGGACACTAGGAGTTCATTTTTTCGTTTTCAAATTCTCGAGTTAGAAACTTAATTGTTCTTGGTATTCATTGTATAATGCAGCTATGTGGGCAACATTCATACTCAGGTGACAGAACCACTTCTTCAAGAGGTTTTTGCTGGTACAGGTCCTGTTGAGGGCTGCAAACTTATTAGAAAGGAGAAGGTATAGGTTTTGATTTGAAAGTTAGATATACTATCTGTATTTGGGTTTTGATGAAATTGCCGAAGCACCTGGAAAAATTAACAGAAATGATAGAATCTGTTGCTTCACTTGCTTGGATGTCATCTATTGCTAATAATTTTCTTTTCCCTGCTGTATACAGTCGTCCTATGGGTTTATTCACTACTTTGATCAAAGATCCGCTGCGATTGCGATTCTTTCTCTGAATGGAAGGCATCTGTGAGTAGAAACTATACTGGATTTTTAGTTACCGATGTTGCAATTACAATTTGAGCATTCATGCCATTGGATTACTCTCTTTTTGCTGAGCTTGTCCCATTCCACGGCTTGCAGATTTGGGCAACCCATTAAAGTTAATTGGGCATATGCCAGTGGTCAGAGAGAGGACACTTCAGGTTTGCTCTGGTTCTTGTTCTACAATAGCTTATTGTTACGTTCTCATAGTGCTATAATACATATTTTCATCGATGCTTCATATAACTACTTTTTAAATGTGTAGGCCATTTCAACATTTTTGTTGGTGACCTCAGTGCTGAGGTGACGGATGCCATGTTGTTTGCATGCTTTTCTGTTTATCCTAGCTGTTCGTAAGTTTCACATCTCCTTATCTTGCTTTTTTTTTTTTTCCTGAAAGAGCAAACTTTCTAGTACAAAAGAAATAGTAAAAAGACATTATGATAGCTTTATGCATTCTCATCAGTCAAGTTCAAATAGCTGTGGTATTAAATTGTACCTTTGTGCTAAAACACAGAGATGCACGGGTTATGTGGGATCAGAAGACTGGACGTTCAAGAGGGTTTGGCTTTGTTTCTTTCAGGAACCAACAGGTGCTTTATTGCATTCTCCTGAACCTATGGTCATTTCCTACATCTATAAGTTCTACATCCATTAGACACATACATATTCTGTTGTTCTTAATCTCCAGTATTAAGGTTGTCTGTTAATTGTTGGTGGTTCTGTTTGTGTTCAGGATGCCCAGAGTGCAATAAATGATTTGACCGGTAACTGTTCTGCCTTCTGAACAAAACTATTTTTCTCACACTTACATGTGTTATGGTCGTCCATGTTAAGGAGATTGCCTTCTTTATCTTGGATATTGGAATAGTGAAACAGATGAACTATTAATACTGAAGTTCTGATTTTCTTAAACAGACTATTGAAACTTCCAGACATCTTTCTTATCTTTGTCTATAGTAACTAATTCTTAGATGGAAAACTCTTTGTTGGATCATAATCATGCTGTTTCCCTCCGATAACTAGATTGGCTCGGTGTGTTGGGGGTAAGATATTAAGGGAGGTCCTCAATTTTGAGCCATTTTTCATTTTTAAATATATGTGGTTGTCTTTTGCCAAAAGAAAAGGAAATTTGGGGTTGTTACTAAACGTTATCACAATTTTGTTCCATTCATAGTTTTCACAAAAATCAATGTGGTTGTCCACTCAAGGCACATTGTTGTCACAATGGCGATTTTTTTTTGACAAATAGGTGGTGCCTTTTGTGTTTGCTATTTTGTGAGCACATTGATTACTGTAGATTTGGATGATGTATCATATTGAATAGGCGCTGTGGGTTGATTAAGGATCACTTTCTGGTAGAAATTTGGACATAGTAAGAAGTTCGCAACAGTTGAATTATTTTGGATAGTATAGTGGTAGTTCAGCGGTTCAGTGAAATGCCAGAAAGTTGAACGGTCTTCCCTGGTAATAACATGATGGCTAGTTCTTTTTACTGTCTCCATGTGAAGTCAAGTTATATTTGCTTTATATTTCAGGGAAATGGCTTGGCAGTAGACAGATACGTTGCAATTGGGCGACAAAGGGTGCTGGTGGCATTGAAGATAAGCAGAGCTCTGATGCCAAAAGTGTGGTGGAGCTAACTATTGGCTCATCAGGTTAGCCATTTTTTTGTAAACATTACTTTCTTGGATTCATCTTGGTTGATATGCGATGCTCGAAGGAACAAGCATTTTAAGTTTTACTGCCTAGAGTCATTGTATTATCAACTGTTATAGGCATTTTCTTTCTCATGATTGATTCACGTATCATCTGCCCTTTCTCTTTTCATTGCAGAGGATGGTAAGGAGGGTACAAACAGTGATGCTCCGGAAAATAATCCTCAGTATACAACTGTTTATGTAGGAAATTTAGCTTCAGAGGCAAGACTGATCTCTCTTTCGTGTACTATCTTTTGGTGTTACTGTCCATATGGCAGTTCTTGAGGAATTTCGGGGCAAATCAAAGCGATTTTTCCAGATTAACTGTAGGGAAAACTAGTATTTTCATCATGTACTGGGGTACAGTAAACTTTGCATCGCGGGTTATTAAAATTACACTATAATTCTTCTTATTGACATTACTACATTAGCCATCTGGGCTTTTTTCTTTTGCGAGCAGTAACAAAATTATATCCAATGAAACTGTAATTTTTTTTTATGAAGTTTAATTTCACATCAACCATCTGTGTATTTTTGCAATTACCATAATACTCTTCTCTAGTTATAACTAGTCAAGAAGCCCGTCCTATGCATGGGTCTCTTTTTGTTGTTATTAATAATTTAAACTTCAAGCAAGTGTTTGGGAAGCTCTAGAAATTGAATTATCATGAAAAGGATAAGGATTTAGACTTGTCACTTTAGTACTGATCTAAATTATTTGCTATATAATGAAGAAGAAATCAAACTGCAGTATGGGTTCTGATTCTTTTCATGTTTTCTTCATATCAGATTGAATTGTATTCCTTTCCTCTTCATTAGCTAATTTGATGCTAACTTTTGCAATAACTAAATGTGGATGTATTGTATTACATTCTTTGAGCGCCAACATTATGAGGAGACAAAATCTCACAAATAGATTAGATAATTTCAGTTTACAAAATTAACAATGGTTAGAAGTCAAATTAGAATTAGAGGTGAAAAAATTGCTCTAATTAATTTCAACTGAAATTGCGTGTAAGAAAAGCAGTAATTTTTTAAATGCTAATTCCATCCACCCTATTTATCTCGTTCTGCAAATCTTAACTTGCTTACATTATAATTATTATAAAAAAATTAAGTATTAAATCAAATTATTTTAGAGATTTGGATTGATCTTATTATTATTTTTTTTTTTCAGTATTTGAGCTTTGACTTCTGTTTAATGTTGACCACTTCGAATTTCTAAAACTAAATAAATACAAACTTTTGAGATCCCTTGAAGTCATTTAATTTTTTTTTTTTGGTAGGTTCTTTTCTCTTTAAATTTCGCGAAAGATGCTTCTTTTTCTTTAGATTGAAAGAAAAATATAAGAAAGAAAGGTTGAATAAAAAACGATAGTTCATTTAGTGAAACATGTTTTCTTGATTTGTTTAGTTAGTGGGACACATGTCACTCAAAAGAGAACCGCATGTCAACACTGATAGTCCCCTTGCGTTTGCACCAAGATACATATATAGTATTTGAGTAAGTTAACTATAAGCAACCACATTGAATGGGTCTATACCGGAATAATTTTTTGAGACTAATTTATTCTGTCATACTTTTTATCATAGGCTATTTGATGTCGGTACTACATTAGTTCATACTTTGTAGCCTTATTTAGAGGAGAGAATTCAGGAAGTGGGTGTGTGAAGAGTAGGTGAATGAGTAGAGAGGAAGAGCTGATGAGCATATTCTATCAAAGTTAAACCTTCTTATATGGAAAAGGGCTCCAACAATTGCAAGTTTAAATTTGGCCTTTCAAGTGATTAAAATGACAATTGTAAGTATTCGATTTTTTTTGCGATGGGCATTTATAGGGATTGTGGAGTTTATGAAGTAGGAGGTAGTTTTGCGAACTATGACTTCTAAAGTGTAATTTCTTTTGAAATGATAGGGTGCATCTTACCCCATGGAACATGATACCATGCGTAGTTTTCCCTCACGTCTTTTGTTCAAGTTTAGTTCACTATACCGCCTAGGAAAGGGTGTCATTATAACTAAGGAAAAATTAATGCTATAATTGAATCATTATAAATATGTGTGCGTGCATGCGAGCTCATATAAATCGACTGTATAGGCTCGTTTTCAGAAGTTATTTGTCTCCAATTTTTTGGGGAAATTCTGAGTCATTTTAAATTTGCAGGTCACTCAGCTTGAACTCCATCGCCATTTTCATGCTCTTGGTGCTGGAGTGATTGAGGAGGTCCGGGTCCAAAGAGATAAAGGATTTGGTTTTGTGAGGTATAGTACTCATGCAGAAGCAGCATTAGCCATTCAAATGGGAAATTCTCAGTCTCTTCTGTGCGGAAGACAAATTAAGGTGTGTTCTTGGGCTTGTTACTAATGCTCTTCATTTCTAATTTTTCATTTCACAGGGCGCTGATAACCGAAAAGTATCTGTTCCATAGAAAATGTAGTGGGAGATTATTAATTCTGCAATTATACTGATATAAGCTGAAGTTACCGCACTTTATTTTTCTTTTCCTGATCGTAAATCCGACCACCTCCCATAGTTAACTTGGTCGAAGACCTCATTTTTGTTTACTACACCGAGATTTGGATAGAAGTTGTCTTTGAGTTCTGTGCATTTAGTGACTGCACTAAACCCTTTTGGATGAGCTTAGTGCCCTTTGACTTAGGACAGCTGGATTTAAACTCAATCTGTCAATGCTGTAGCTATGACTTCATCAGCATGTTGTGCCACCACATGTTCGGCTGTACCTCTTATCCTCTACAAGGTTAAGCAAAGGTGGCATGTGTTATGGTAATAAGACATGGTTCTCTGGCAATACAAGTGGAGTGTTCTATGTTTTCAATAATTTGAAGGGGCTTTTTGTGGCATAGAGTTTAAGATATAATTGCTGACCGCATCTTGGCAGTGGTAAAAATAGATCAGGGGCTCTAGCATGTGGAAACAGTAGTTAATACAAGACTTCCTCCCCCTGGTGTTGTCGATTGAACCAAAGCTGACTTGTGGTTTGTTTGTGCTTGCAGTGCTCCTGGGGTAGCAAGCCTACTCCCCCAGGAACAAGCTCCAATCCCCTTCCTCCGCCTGCTGCAGTGGCACCATCACCAGGCCTTTCTACTGCTGAACTATTAGCCTACGAGCGACAGTTAGCAATGAGCAAGATGGGCGGCATGCATCCTCTCATGCAAGGACAGCATCCTCTCAAGCAGGCAGCGATGGGAATGGGAGTTGCTGGCGGAAGCCAGGCAATATATGATGGTGGGTTTCAAAATGTTGCAGCCGCTCAGCAGCTCATGTATTATCAGTAACATGCCTGGCTGGTTTTCAGCTTAATGGTTAAAGGCAAGGAAGGAGAGAGGGGGGGGGGGGGGGGGGGGGGGACTTTACTTGAGCTACATATACTATTGAGAGGTTGTTGAACTCTAGGAAGTCAGTCTCTGTGCATGTTACCCTTGTCGATCCATTCGCTTCGTCCGTATGTTATACTATTTATGTATGTGTATGGTTGGCTGTTCAGAAATGAATTCGTGTCTCTTTGGACCATTTTTTTCCCGTGAGGTTCCGACGCATTGTATTTCTACTCAACTAAGGCGAATCACAATTTCAAAAACAGTGAGACTTGCATTGGAAAGGTAAAAGTTGGTGGTAGCGAGAAAGGGGCATCTTCACCTTGAGTTTCTGCTGGAATTCTGTTTTTCGATAATTCAGAGGCACAGATGTGGAGACTTGGGTACTTAGAAGCCGACGAAGTATCCTGCAAGTCCTTGTGATTATCGATTAAGTTTGAGCCACTTTCTCCAAAGGTTATAATCTACACCATTTATTACTATATTTTGCTTCGTATCAATAGACAAGGCTTCAGAACCAAAAAAAAAGAAAAAGAAAAAAAACTGAAAAGGCTAATATTTGTTGACACCTAAACTTTGATTTTTTTATTTAATCAATTATTGCATAAAAATTAGTCTCTGACAAAAATATTTAAATCATTTTGGCATAATTTTTACATATAAGTTAGTATAATTTTCTACATTCATGTTTGCATATTTATTTATCGGACCAATGGTGGATAGACTTACCGAGTGCTCCGAGCTTAATTCAATTGAATGGACTGAACCCGTGTAAATTGAGTCCATTGTTTCTCTCTTATGGCCGAAATGTCACATTTGACTAAAAAGAGGTGTATTGATGGCTTGGCTATAAATCACGATTGGATATATATAAATATTTGGCCCATATTCTCTAAGGAGCAAGGAAAGGGAAGTTTGTGAGGTTATGCCATGAGGCTCATAAAAGGCAAAAGAAAAGAAAATTCTACAAAGAAAGAAATCTTTTCATATGAAAGGAGGAGGAAAGGAATAAAATATATGTTATCTACAATTGGAAAGATGGTCACTTCCTTTTTTGTTTCAATTTTATAGCCCGATCCCGATAGCACCTCGAAACTGATCGGCCGAGCCTCCATTCGCCGTCTTCTCGAGGCCCCCCCTCTCGTGTAGCGCATACTTTCTTATGGAAGCATCTGAGGGACTGAGACGGCGAAGAAAAAATCGCCCGCAACGAGGAGGAAACGCCGACGTGATGTTGTTGGTGCGAGAAGATGAAACTTCCCCGCTCGATGCCGGGAGGAGCATTGTAGCTCCTCCATCACCAGGCAACCTGACCCGACCAAGAAAGATGAAGGATGAGTCCCATCTCGTGGGTCGTCAACATCTTGTGAATCAACTCTTGCCGCAGTTGATTCATAAAAGAGACGATGGAGCCCTCCTGAGAGTGATTTCGGTGGTTGGCCAAGAAGCCGTTGGGAAAACAGCTCTCGTTAGGAGCATCTACAACCGAGCACACGTTGACAATCATTTCGACGGCTGCGCTTGGGTCCAGGTTTGGGCGGAGCCTACCCTGTGTCATCTCATGGTCGACTTGCTCAAGCAGTTGAGGGTCCTCGTGGAGAAGCTTGCGGACGAGAAAACGCTGTCCAGTGTGCTCCGACGAGTCCTGATGCAGTGCTGTTATCTGATAGTGCTGGATGACTTGAGTGATGTCCATCTCATGGACAAGCTCATGATGGTGCTTCCCGACTCGAGGAATGGGAGTAGAGTAATCGTCACCACTCGGAACCCCGACATACCCTCTTCCGTCCATCCATGCTACTCCACACATCTCAAGTTGACCTGCTTTGACCGAGAACAGAGCCACAATTTGTCAATTCCCAGTACTTGCGTTATGTAGAATTTAGGAATATGATTCTTTCATAATATAATTTTGTGTTCTTGATCACGAACAGAACGAAAATGAAGAGGAGTGATCAGATGAAGAAGACAGTGGAAGAGGAGAAGATGATTATAATTATGATTATGAAGAAGAAGAAGAAGAAGAAGAAGAAGAAGAAGAAGAAGAAGACAGCGGAAGAGGGGAAGATGATTATGATTATGATTAAGAAGAAGAAGAAGAAGAAGAAGAAGATTCAGAAAAAGATTCAGAAGATTCATAAGAAGAAGAAGAAGAAGAAGAAGATTCAGAAGAAGATTCATCAGAAGAAGAAGAATCAGAATCAGAAGAAGAATCATACGAAGAAGAAGAATAAGAATCAGAAGAATCAGAAGAAGAAGAAGAAGAAGATTCAGAAGATTCGAAAGATTCATCAGAAGATTCGGATTTATCATCATCAGAAGAAGATTCAGGAGAAGATTCATCAGAAGATTCATAAGAAGAAGAAGAAGAAGAAGAAGAAGAATCAGAATCAGAATCAGAAGAAGAATCATCATCATTAGAAGAAGAAGAAGAAGAAGAATCAGAAGAAGAATCAGAAGAAGAAGATTCAGAAAAAGATTCATCAGATGATTTAGAAGAAGATTCATCAGAGGATTTATCAGAAGAATCAGAAGAAGAAGATTCAAAAGATTCATCAGAAGATTCAGTAGAAGATTCGTCATCATCAGAATAAGAAGATTCAGAAGAAGATTAAGAAGAAGAAGAAGAAGAAGAAGAAGAAGAAAGAAGAAGAAGAAGAATATTCAACAGAAGATTCAGAAGAAGAAGCAAGAAGAAGATTCAGAAGAAGGAGAAGAAGAAGAAGAAGAATCAGAAGAAGAAGATTCATCAGAAGATTCATTGGAAGAAGATTCATCAGAAGATTCATAAGAAGAAGAAGAAGAAGAAGAAGAAGAAGAAGAAGAATCAGAAGAAAATTCATCAGAAGAATAAGAAGAAGAAGATTCGAAAGATTCATAAGAAGAAGAAGAACATTCAGAAGAAGAATCATCAGAAGATTCATAAGAAGAAGAAGAAGAAGAAGAAGATTCATCAGAAGATTCAGAAAAAGAAGCAAGAAGAAGATTCAGAAGAAGAAGAAGAAGAAGAAGAAGAAGAAGAATCTGAATCAGAAGAAGAATCAGAAGAACAAGAAGAAGAAGAATCAGATTCAGAAGATTCAGAAGAAGATTCAGAAGAAGATTCATTAGAAGAATCAGAAGAAGAAGATTCAGAAGAAGATTTAGAAGATGATTCAGACGATTCAGAAGAAGATTCAGAAGACTCATCAGAAGATTCAGAAAATTCATCAGAAGATTCAGAAGAAAATTCTGTTGTAACAAACGCGGAAAAATAAACATAGAACATAAGTATTTACGTGGTTCGATCAAAGTGATCTACGTTCACGGGCGAGGCAAAATAAGATTTCACTATGTTTAAAGAGTGTACTGATTAGACCCCTAGCAACAGTATAAAAAGAGCCCTTAAAAAAAGATTCATCAGAAGAATCGGAAGAAGAAAATTCAGAAGAAAATTTAGATGATTCAGAAGAAGATTCAAAAAATTCATCAGAAGATTCAGAAGTTTCATCAGAAGATTCAAAAGAAAATTCTGTTGTAACAAACGCGAAAAAACGAACACAGAACACAAGGATTTACGTGGTTCGATCAAGGTGATCTACATCCACGGGCGAGACAAAACAGGATTCCACTATGTTTAAAGAGTGTATTGATTACAACCCTAGCAACAGTATAAAAAGGGCCCCAAAAAAAGATTCATCAAAAGAATCAGAAGAATGAGATTTAGAAGAAGATTCAGACGATTTAGATAAAGATTCAGAAGATTCATCAGAAGATTCAGAAGAAGATTATGTTGTAACAAATGCGAAAAAATAAACACAGAACACAAGGATTTACGTGGTTCGATCAAGGTGAACTACGTCCACGGGCTAGGCAAAACAAGAATCCACTATGTTTAAAGAGCGTACTGATTACAACCCTAGTAATAGTATAAAAAGAGCCCCCAAAAAAGATTCATCAGAAGAATCAGAAGAAGAAGATTTAGAAGAAAATTCACACGATTCAGAAGATTTATCAAAAGATTGAAAAGATTCATCAAAAGATTCAGAAGAAGATTCTGTTGTAACAAACGCGGAAAAACAAACACAGAACACAGGGATTTACGTGGTTCGATCACGGTGATCTACATTCACGGGCGAGGCAAAACAAGATTCCACTATGTTCAAAGAGTGTACTAATTACAACCATAGCAACAGTATAAAAAGAGACCCCAAAAAAAGATTCATCAGAAGAATTAGAAGAAGAAGATTCAGAAGATTCATCAGAAGATTCTGTTGTAACAAACGCGGAAAAACAAACACAGAACACAAGGATTTTTGTGGTTCAGTCAAGGTGATCTACGTCCATGGGCGAGGCAAAACAAGATTCCACTATGTTTAAAGAGTGTACTGATTACAACCATAGCAACAGTATAGAAAGAGCTCCCAAAAAAAGATTCATTAGAAGAAGAAGATTCAGATGAAGATTCAGACGATTCAGAAGATTCATCAGAAAATTCAGTAGAAGATTCATCAGAAGATTCAGAAGATGATTCAGAAGATTCATCAGGAGATTCATCAGAAGATTCAGAAGATGATTCAGAAGATTCATCAAAAGATTCGTTAGAAGATTCAAAAGAAGATTCTGTTGTAACAAACGCTGAAAAATAAACACAGAGCACAAGGATTTACGTGGTTCGATCAAGGTGATCTACGTCCATGGGCGAGGCAAAATAAAATTTCACTATGTTTAAAGAGTGTACTGGTTACAACCCTAGCAACAGTATAAAAAGATCCCCCAAAAAAAGATTCATCAGAAAAATCAGAAGAAGAATATTCAAACGATTCAGAAGATTCATCAGAAGATTCAGAAAACGATTCAGAAGATTCATAAGAAGATTCATCAAAAGATTCAAAAGATTCATCAGAAGATTCTGTTGTAACAAACGCGAAAAAATAAACACAGAACACAAGGATTTACGAGGTTCGATCAAGGAGATCTACGTTCAAAGGCGAGGCAAAACAAGATTCCACTATGTTTAAAGAGTGTACTGATTACAACCCTAGCAACAGTATAAAAAGAACCCCCAAAAATAGATTCATCAGAAGAATCAGAAGAAGAAGATTCAGAAGAATATTCAAACGATTCAGAAGATTCATCAGAAGATTTAGAAGAAGATTCATAAGAAGATTCAGAAGATTCATTAGAAGATTCATTAGAAGATTCAGAAAACGATTCATAAGATTCATCAGAAGATTCTGTTGTAACAAACGCGGAAAAATAAACACAGAATACAAGGATTTACGTGGTTCGATAAAGGTGATCTACGTCCATGGGCGAGGCAAAATAAGATTTCACTATGTTTAAAGAGTGTACTTATTACAAACCTAGAAACAGTATAAAAAGAGCCAAAAAAAAAAAGAATCATCAGAAGAATCAAAAGAAGTAGATTCAGAAGAAGTGTCAGACGATTCAGAAGATTCCGAAGAAGATTTAGAAGATTCATCAGAAGATTCTGTTGTAACAAACGCGAAAAAAATAAACACAACACAAGGATTTACGTGTTTCGATCAAGGTGATCTACATCCACAGGCGAGGCAAAATAAGATTCCACTATGTTTAAAGAGTGTATTGATTACTACCCTAGAACCAGTATAAAAAGAGCCCCCAAAAAAGATTCAACAGAAGAATAAGAAGACGATTCAGATTCATCAGAAGATTCATCAGAAGGTTAAAAAGAAGATTCATCAGAAGATTCTTCAGAAGATTCATCAGAAGATTCATCAGAAGATTCAAAAAACGATTCAAAAGATTCATTAGAAGATTCAGAAGATTCATCAGAAGATTCAGAAGAATCATCAGAAGATTCGGAAGAAGGTTCAGAAGATTCATTAGAAGATTTAGAAGACGTTTCGGAAGATTCATCAGAAGATTCATAAGAAGAAACAGAAGACGATTCAGAAGATTGATCACAAGATTCATTAGAAGATTCAAAAGATTCATCAGAAGATTCTGGTAACAAACGCGAAAAAAGAAACATAGAACACAAAGATTTACGTGGTTTGATCAAGGTGATCTACGGCAAACAGCGAGGCAAAACAAGATTCCATTATGTTTAAAGAGTGTACTAATTACAACCCTAGAAATAGTAAAAAAGAACCCCCTAAAAAAGATTCATCAGAAGAATCCGAAGAAGAATATTCAGACGATGAAGAAGATTCATCAGAAGATTCAGATGATTCATCAGAAGATTCATCAGATGATTCAGAAGAAGATTCAGAAGATTTATCAGAAAATTCAGATGATTCATCCCAAGATTCATCAGAAGATTCATCAGAATATTCATCAGAAGATTCAAAAGATTCATCAGAAGATTCAGAAGAAGATTCTGTTGTCGTAAACGCGGAAAAACAAACACAGAACACAAGGATTTATGTGGTTCGATCAAGGTGATCTACGTCCACGAGCGAGGCAAAATAGGATTCCAATATGTTTAAAGAGTGTACTAATTACAACCCTAGCAACAATATAAAAAGTGCCCCCAAAAAAAGATTTATCAGAAGAATCAAAAGAAGAAGATTCAGACGATTTATCAGAAGATTCAGAAGAGGATTCATGAGAAGATTCATCAGAAGATTCAGATGACGATTCAGAAGAATCATTAGAAGATTCATTAGAAGATTCAGAAGAAGATTCTGTTGTAACGAATGCGGAAAAATAAACACAGAACGCAAGGATTTACGTGGTTCGGTCAAGGTGATCTATGTCCATGGACGAGGCAAAACAAGCTTTCACTATGTTTAAAGAGTGTACTGATTACAAACCTAGCAACAGTATAAAAAGAGCCCAAAAAAAGATTCATCAGAAGAATTAGAAGAAGAAGATTCAGACGATTCAGAAGATTCATCAGAAGATTCAGAAGATTCATCAGAAGATTCAGAAGATTCATCAGAAGATTCATGAGAAGATTCAAAAGACGATTCAGAAGATTCATCAGAAGACTCATCAGAAGATTCATCAAAAGATTCATCAGAAGATTCAAAAGAAGTTTCAGAAGACGATTCAAAAGATTCATGAGAAGATTCAGAAGATTCATCAGAAGATTCAGAAGAAGATTCTGTTGTAAGAAACGCGAAAAAACAAACACAAAAAAAAGGATTTACGTGGTTCGATCAAGGTAATCTACGTCCACGGGCGAGGCAAAAGAAGATGCCACTATGTTTAAAGAGTGTACTAATTGCAACCCTAGCAACAGTTTAAAAAGAGCCCCCAAAAAAAGATTCCTCAGAAGAAACAGAAAAAAAAGATTCAGAAGATTCATTAGAAGATTCAGAAGATTTATTAGAAGATTCAGAAGATTCATTAGTAGATTCAGAAGACGATTCAGAAGATTAATCAGAAGATTCAGAAGATTCATCAGAAGATTCAGAAGAAGATTCTGTTGTAACAAAATCGAAAAAACAAACACAGAGCACAAGTATTTACATGGTTCGATCAAGGTGATCTACGTCCACGGGCAAGGCAAAAGAAGATTCCACTATATTTAAATAGTGTACTAATTAAACCCTAGCAACAGTATAAAAAGAGCCCCAAAAAAAGATTCATCAGAAGAATCAAAAGAAGAAGATTCAGAAGAAGAATAAGACGATTCAGAAGATTCATCAGAAGATTCATCAGAAGATTTGGAAGATTCATCAGAAAATTAATCAGAAGATTCAAAAGACAATTAGGAAGATTCATTCGAAGATTCAGAAGATTCATCAAAAGATTCAGAAGATTCATCCGTATATTCATCAGAAGACTTATGTGAAGATTCAGAAGATTCATCAAAAGATTCATCAGAAGATTCAGAATGCGATTCAGAAGATTCATCAGAAGATTCAGAAGAATGATCAGAAGATTCAGAAGAAGATTCTTTTTTAACAAACGCGGAAAAACAAACACAGAACTTAAAGATTTATGTGGTTCGATCAAGGTGATCTACGTCCACGGGCGAGACAAAATAAGATTCCACTATGTTTAAAGAGTGTACTGATTATAACCCTAGCAATAGTATAAAAAGAGCCACAAAAAAAAGATACATCAGAAGAATCAAAAGAAGATTCAGATGATTCAGAAGATTCAGAAGAAGATTCAGAAGATTCATCAGAAGAAGATTCAGAAGATTAATCCGAAGATGCAGAAGACGATTCAGAAGATTCATCAGAAGTTTCATTAGAAGATTCATCAAAAGATTAAGAAGACGATTCAGAAGATTCATCAGAAGATTTAGAAAATTCATTAGAAGATTCAGAAGAAAATTATGTTGTAATAAATGCGAAAAAATAAACATAGAACACAAGGATTCACGTGGTTCGATCAAGGTGATCTACATCCATGGGCGAGGCAAAATAAGATTCCACTATGTTTAAAGAGTGTTTCGATTACAACCCTAGCAACAGTATAAAAAGAGCCCTAAAAAAAGATTCATCAGAAGAATTAGAAGAAGAAGATTTGGAAGAAGATTCAGATGATTCAGAAGATTCATTAGAAGATTCATCAGAAGATTCATGAGAAGATTTAGAAGATTCATAAGAAGATTCATCAGAAGAAGATTCGGAAGACGATTCAGAAGATTCATCAGAAAATTCAGAAAAAGATTCTCTTGTAACAAATGTGGAAAAAAAACACAGAATACAACGATTTACGTGGTTCGATCAAGGTGATCTACGTCCACGGACGAGGCAAAATGAGATTTTACTATGTTTAAAGAGTGTACTGATTACAACCCTAGCAACAGTATAAAAAGTGCCCCGAAAAAAAGATTCATCAGAGGAATCAGAAGAAGAAGATTCAGATTCATCAAAAGATTTATCAGAAGATTCTTCAGAAGATTCAGAAGACGATTGAGAAGATTCATGAGAAGATTCATCAAAAGATTCAAAAGAAGATTCAGAAGAAGATTCAGAAGATTCATCAGAAGATTCAGAAGACGATTCAGAAGAAGATTCAAAAGAAGATTCAGAAGATTCTTCAGAAGATTCAGAGGACAATTGAGAAGATTCATCGGAAGATTCAAAAGAAGATTCATCAGAAGATTCAAAAGAAGATTCATCAGAAGATTCAGAAGAAGATTTAGAAGACGATTCAGAAGAAGATTTAGAAGACGATTCAGAAGATTCAGAAGAAGATTCAGAAGACTCATAGAAAGATTCAGAAGATTCATCAGAAGTTTCAGAAGTCGATTCAAAAGATTCATCAGAAGATTCAAAAGACGATTCAGAAGATTCTTGAAAAGATTCATCAGAAGATTCAGAAGACGATTCAGACGATTCATCAGAAGATTCATCCGAAGATTCAGAAGATTCATCAGAAGATTCAAAAGAAGATTCTGCTGTAACAAACGCAGAAAAACAACAACAGAACACAAGGATTTACGTGGTTCGATCAAGGTGATCTACGTCCATGGGCGAGGCAAAACAAGTTTTCCCTATGTTTAATGAGTGTAATGATTACAACCCTAGCAACAGTAAGATTCAGACGATTCAGAAGATTCATCAGAAGATTCATCAGAAGATTCATATGACGATTCAGAAGATTCATCAGAAGATTCATTGGAAGATTCATCAGAAGTTTAAGAAAAAGATTCTGTTGTAACAAACCCGAAAAAATAAACACAGAACACAAAGATTTGAATGGTTCGATAAAGGTGATGTACGTCCACGGGCGAGGCAAAAAAAGATTTCACTATGTTTAAAGAGTGTACTGATTACAACCCTAGCAACAGTATAAAAAGAGTTCCCAAAAAAGACTCATAAGAAGAAGAAGAGTTAGACGATTCAGATGATTAATCAGAAGATTCATAAGAAGATTCAGAAGACTATTTAGAAAATTCATCAGAAGATTCACAAGACGATTCAGAAGATTCATCGGAAGATTCGGAAGAAGATTCTGTTGTAATAAACGCGGTAAAACAAACACAGAAGTCAAGGATTTACGTGGTTCAATCAAGGTGATCTAAGTTCACGGGCTAGGCAAAACAAGATTCCACTATGTTTAAAGAGTGTACTGATTACAACCATAGCAACAGTATAAAAAGGGCCCCCAAAAGAGATTCTTCAGAAGAATCTGAAGAGAAAGATTTAGAAGAAGATTCAGACTATTCAAAAGATTCATCAGAAGATGCAGAAGATTCAGAAGACGGTTCAGAAGATTAATCAGAAGATTCAGAAGATTCATCTAAAGATTCAGAAGAAGATTCTGTTGTAACAAACGCGGAAAAAAAAAACACTGAACACAAGGAGTTACGTGGTTCGATCATGGTGATCTACGTCCACAGGCGAGGCAAAACAAGATTCCACTATGTTTAAAGAGTATACTCATTACAACCCTAGCAACAGTATAAAAAGAGCCCCCAAAAAAGATTCATCAGAAGATTTAGAAGACGATTCAGAAGATTCATTAGAAGATTCAGAAGACGATTCAGAAGATTCATTAGAAGATTCAGAAGACGATTCAGAAGAGTCATCAGGAGATTCAGAAGAAGATTCTATTGTAACAAACGCAAAAAAACAAGCACAGAATACAAGGATTTACGTGGTTCGATCAAAGTGATCTAGGTCCACGGGCGAGGCAAAATAAGATTTCATTATGTTTAAATAGTGTACTGATTACAACCCTAGCAACACTATAAAAAGAGCCAAAAAAAAAAAAGATTCTTTAGAAGAATAAGAAGAAGAAGATTCAGAGGATTCAGAAGATTCATCAGAAGATTCAGAAGACGATTCCGAAGATTCATTAGAAGATTCGAAAGATTCATCAGAAGATGCATCAGAAGATTCAGAAGATTTATCAGAAGATTCAAAATAAGATTCCGTTGTAACAAACGCGAAAAAATAAACAAGAACCCAAGGATTTACGTGGTTCCATCAGGGTGTTCTACGTCCACGGGTGAGGCAAAATAAGATTTCACTATGTTTAAAGAGTGTATTGATTACAACCCTAGCAACAGTATAAAAAGAGCCCCCAAAAAAATATTTATCAAAAGAATCAAAAGAAGAAGATTCAGATGATTCATCAGAATATTCATCAGAAGATTCAGAAGATTCATCTGAAGATTCATCAGAAGATTAATCAAAAGATGCAGAAGATGATTCAGATGATTCATTAGAAGATTTGGAAGAAGATTCTATTGTAACAAACACGAAAAACTAAACACAGAACACAAGCGTTTACGTGGTTCGATCAAGGTGATCTACGTCCACGGGCGAGGCAAAACAAGATTCCATTATGCTTAAAGAGTGTACGGATTACAACCCTAGCAATAGTACAAAAAGGGCCCCCACAAAAAGATTCATCAGAAGAATCAGAAGAAGAAGATTCAGAAGACAATTCAGACGATTCAGAAGATTCATCAGAAGATTTAGAAGGCGATTCAGAAGATTCATCAGAAGATTCATCGGAAGATTCGGAAGATTCAGAAGATTCATCAGATGATTCAGAAGAAGATCCTGTTGTAACAAACGCGGATAAACAAACACAAAACACAAGCATTTACGTGGTTCGATCAAGGTGATCTACGTCCACGGGCGAGGCAAAACAAGATTCCACTATATTTAAAGCGTGTACTGATTACAACCCTAGCAACAGTATAAAAAGAGCCCCCAAAAAAGATTAATCAGAAGAATCAGAAAAAGAAGATTCAGAAGAAGATTCAGACGATTCAAAAGATTCATCAGAAGATTCAGAAGAGTCATCGAAAGATTCAGAAGACGATTCAGGAGATTCATCAAAAGATTGAGAAGAAGAAGATTCAGAAGAAGATTTTGACGATACAGAAGATTCCGAAGAAGATTCTGTTGAAACAAAAGCGGAAAAACAAACACAGAACACAAGGATTTACGTTGTTCGATCATGGTGGTCTACGTCCACGGGCTAGGCAAAATAAGATTCCACTATGTTTAAAGAGTGTACTGATTACAACCCTAGCAACAGTATAAAAAGTGCCCCAAAAAAAGATTCATCAGAAGAATCAGAAGAAGAAGATTTAGAAGAAGATTGAGACGATTCAGAAGATTCATTAGAAGATTCTTCAGAATATTCAGAAGACGATTCAGAAGATTCATCGGAAGATTCAGAAGGCGATTCAGAAGAAGATTCAGAAGAACATTCTGCTGTAACAAACGCGAAAAAACGAACACAGGACACAAGAATTTACATGGTTCGATCAAGGTGATCTACGTCCATGTGCGAGGCAAAACAAGATTTCACTATGTTTAAAGAGTGTACTGATTACAACCCTGGCAACAGTATAAAAAGAGCCCCTAAAAAAAGATTCATCAGAAGAATCAGAAGAAGAAGATTCAGACGATTCAGAAGATTCATCAGAAGATTCATTAGAAGATTCAGAAGAAGATTATGCTGTAACAAACCCGAAAAAATAAACACGAAACACACGGATTTACGTGGTTCGATCATGTTGATCAATGACCACGGGCGAGGCAAAATAAGATTCTACTATGTGTAAACAGTGTGCTGATTACACCCCAGCAACAGTATAAAAAGAGCCCCCAAAAAATGATTCATCAGAAGAAGAAGGTTCAGAAGACGACTCAGACGATTCAGAAGATTCATCAGAAGATTCAGAAGACGATTCGGAAGATTCATCAGAAGATTCAGAAGACGATTCAGAAGAGTCATCAGAAGATTCAACAGAAGATTCAGAAGGCGATTCACAAGATTCATCAGAAGATTCTTTAGAAGATTCAGAAGATTCATCAGAAGATTTTGTTGTAACAAAAGCGAAAAAACAAACACGAAACACAAGGATTTGCGTGGTTCGATGGAGGTGGTCTACGTCCACGGGCGAGGAACAACAAGATTCCACTATGTTCAAAGAGTGTACTGATTACAACCCTAGCAACAGTATAAAAAGAGCCCCCAAAAAAAGATGCATAAGAGGAAGAAGATTCAGACGATTCATCAGAAGATTGATCAGTAGATTCAGAAAACGATTCAGAAGATTCATCAGAAGATTCCTCATAAGATTCAGAAGACGATTCAGAAGAAGATTCATCAGAAGATTCGGAAGAAGCTTCAGAAAAACATTCGTCAGAAGATGCAGAAGACGATTCAGAAGATCCATCAGAAGATTCAGAAGAAGATTCTGTTGTAACAAACGCGGAAAAACAAACACTAAACACAAGGATTTACTTGGTTCGATCAAGGTGATCTACGTCCACTGGCGAGGCAAAACAAGATTCCACTATGTTTAAAGAGTATACTCATTACAACCCTAGCAACAGTACAAAAAGAGCCCCCAAAAAAGATTCATCAGAAGATGAAGATTCAGAAGATTCAACAGAAGATTCATTAGAAGATTCAGAAGACGATTCATAAGATTCATTAGAAGAATCATCAGAAGATTCATCAGAAGATTCAGAAGGCGATTCAAAAGATTCCTCAGAAGATTAATCAAAAGATTCTTCAGATGATTCGGACGACGATTCAGAAGATTCACAGAAGATTCAAAAAAAGATTCTGTTGTAACAAACACGAAAAAATAAGCACAGAACACAAGGATTTGCGTGGTTCGATCAAGGTGATATACGTCCACGGGCGAGGCAAAATAAGATTTTACTATGTTTAAAAAGTGTACTGATTACGACCTTAGCAACAGTATAAAAAGAGACCCCCAAAAAAGATTCATCAGAAGATTTAAAAGATTCATCAAAAGATTCGTCATAAGATTCAGAAGACGATTCAGAAGAGTCATCAAAAGATTCAGAAGAAAATTCAGATGATTCTTCAGAAGATTAAGAAGAAGATTTAGAAAATTCATCAGAAGATTCATTAGAAGATTCAGAAGATTCATCAGAAGATTCTGTTGTAACAAACGCGAAAAAACAAAAACAGAACACAAGGATTTACGTGGTTCGATGGAGGTGATCTACGTCCACGGGCGAGGAACAACAAGAGTCCACCATGTTTAAAGAGTGTACTGATTAAAACCATAGCAACTGTATAAAAAGAGCCCCCCAAAAAAGATTCATCAGAAGAAGTAGATTCAGACGATTCAGAAGATTTATCAGAAGATTCATCTGTAGATTCAGAAGAGGATTCAGAAGATTCATCAGAAGAATCATCATAAGATTTAGAAAACGATTTAGAAAATTTTATCAGAACCTTCATCAGAAGATTCATCAAAAGATTCAGAAGAAAATTTTGTTGTAACAATCGCAGAAAAACAAACACTGAACACAAGGATTTACGTGGTTTAATCAAGGTGATCAGACGATGAGGAAGATTCATCAGAAGATTCATCAAAAGATTCATAAGAAGATTCAGAAGATTCATCAGAAGAATCAGACGACAATTCAGAAGATTCATTAGAAGATTCATGAGAAGATTCAGAAGAAGATTCAAAAGATTCAATAGAAGATTCAGAAGAAGATTCTGTTGTAACAAACGCGGAAAAACAAATACAGAACACAAGGATTTACGTGGTTCGATCAAGGTGATCTACGTCCACGGGCGTGGAAAAATAAGATTATACTATGTTTAAAGAGTGTATTGATTACAACCCCAGAACCCGCATAAAAAGAGCCCTCAAAAAAAGATTCATCAGAAGAATTCGAAGAAAAAGATTCAGAAGAAGATTCAGACGATTCAGAAGATTTATCAGAAGATTCATCAAAAGATTCAGAAGATTCATCAGAAGAATCAGACGACGATTCAGAAGATTCATCAGAAGATTCAGAAGAAGATTCAAAAGATTCAATAAAAGATTTAGAAGAAGATTCTGTTGTAACAAACGCGAAAAAATAAATACAGAACACAAGGATTCTCGTGGTTCGATTAAGGTGATCTACGTCCACGGGCGTGAAAAAACAAGATTCTACTATGTTTAAAGAGTGTACTGATTACAACCCCAGCAACCGCATAAAAAGAGCCCAAAAAAAAAGATTCATCAGAAGAATTCGAAGAAGAAGATTACGAAGAAGATTCAGACGATTCAGAAGATTCAGAAGATTCTTCAGAAGAAGATTCATTAGAAGATTGAAAAGATTCGTCAGAAGATTCAGAAGAAAATTCTGTTATAACAAACGCGAAAAAATAAGCACAGAACACAAGGATGTACGTGGTTTGATCAAGGTGATCGACGTCCACGAGCGAGGCAAAATGAGACTCCACTATGTTTAAAGAGTGTACTAATTACAACCCTAGCAATAGAATAAAAAGAGCCCCCAAAAAAAGAATATTCAGAAGAAGATTCAGGTTCATCAAAAAGATTCATCAGAAGATTCAGAAGATTCAGAAGAAGATTCAGAAGATTCATCAGATGATTCTTCAGAAGATTCATTAGAAGATTCTTCAGAAGACTCTATAGAAGATTCAAAAGACGATTGAGAAGATTCATCAGAAGATTCAGAAGATTCATCAGAGTATTCATTAGAAGATTCAGAAGATTCATCAGAAGATTCATAAGACGATTCAGAACATCCGTCGGAAGATCCATTAGAAGATTCAGAAGACGATTTAGAAGATTGATCAGAAGATTCAGAAGATTCATCAGAAGATTAATCAGAAGATTCAGAAGATTCAGAAGATTCATTATAAGATTCATCAGAAGATTAATCAAAAGATTCAGAAGACGATTTAGAAGATTCATCAGAAGATTCCGATGATTCATCAAAAGATTCCGATGATTCATCAGAAGATTAAGAAGAAGATTCTCTTGCAACAAACGCGGAAAAACAAACCCACTCTTGCAACAAACGCGGAAAAACAAACCCAGAACATAAGGATTTTCGTGGTTCGATCAAGGTGATCTACGTTCACGGGCGATGCAAAATAAGATTCCACTATGTTTAAAGAGTGTACTGATTACAACCCTAGCAACAGTATAAAAAGAGCCCCTAACAAAAGATTCATCAGAAGAATCAGAAGAAGATTTAGACGATTCAGAAGATTCATCAGAAGATTAAACAAAAGATTAAGAAGAAGATTCATAAGATTCATCAGAGGATTCCGATGATTCATCAGAAGATTCAGAAGAAGATTCTGTTGTAACAAACGCGGAAAAACAAACCAAGAACCTAAGGATTTACGTGATTCGATCATGGTGATCTACGTCCACGGGCGATGCAAAATAAGATTCCACTATGTTTAAAGAGTGTACTGATTACAACCCTAGCAACAGTATAAAAAGAGCCCCTAAGAAATGATTCATCAGAAGAATCAGAAGAAGATTAAGACGATTCAGAAGATTCATTAGAAGATTTATCAAAAGATTCATTAGAAGATTCAGAAAATGATTCAGAAGATTCATTAGAACATTCATCAAAAGATTCAGAAGAAGATTTCGAAGATTCATTAGAAGATTCAGAGGAAGATTCTGTTGTAAGAAACAATGAAAAATAAATACAGAACACAAGGATTCACGTGGTTCGATTAAGGTGATCTACGTCCACGGGCGAGGAAAAATAAGATTCCACTATGTTTAAAGAGTGTACTGATTACAATCCTAGCGACAACATAAAAAGTGCCCGTAAAAAATGATAAATCAGAAGAATTAGAAGAAGAAGATTAAGAAGAAGATTCAGACGATTTAGAAGATTCATCAGAAGATTCATAAGAAGATTCTGTAGAAGATTCATGAGAAGATTCATCAGACGATTCATTAGAAAATTCAAATGATTCATAAGAAGATTCAGAAGAAGATTCTGTTGTAACAAATGCGAAAAAATAAACACAGAACACAAGGATGTACGTGGTTCGATCAAGGTGATCTACGTCCACGGGCGAGGTAAAACGAGACTCCACAACGTTTAAAGAGTGTACTGATTACAACCCTAGCAACAATATAAAAAGAGACCCCAAAAAAAGATTAATTAGAAGAATCAGAAGATTCAGAAGAAGATTCAGAAGATTCATCAGAAGAATCAACCGAAGATTTATCAGAAGATTCAGAAGATTTAGAAGACGATTCAGAAGATTCATCGGAAGATCCATCAGAAGATTCAGAAGATGATTTAGAAGATTGATCAGAAGATTGATCAGAAGATTCAGAAGATTCATTAGAAGATTAATCAAAAGATTCAGAAGACGATTGAGAAGATGCATCGGATGATTGAGATGATTCATCAGAAGATTCAGAAGATTGGTTAGAAGATTCAGAAGATTCATTAGAAGATTCAGAAGATTCATCAGAAGATTAATCAAAGGATTTACGTGGTTCGATCAAGGTGATCTACGTTCACGGGCGAGGCAAAATAAGATTCCACTATGTTTAAAGAGTATACTGATTACAACCCTAGCAACAGTATAAAAAGTGCCCAAAAAAAAGATTCGTCAGAAGATTCAGTAGAAGATTCCGATGATTCTTCAAAAGATTCAGAAGAAGATTAAGAAGATTCATCAGAAGATTCATAAGATGATTCAAAAGATTCAGTAGAAGATTCATTAGAAGATTCAAAAGATTTATTAGAAGATTCATCAGAAGATTCTATTGTAACAAACGCGGAAAAATAAACATAGACCATAATTATTTACGTGGTTCGATCAAGGTGATCTACGTCCACGGGAGAGGGAAAATAAGATTCCACTATGTTTAAAGAGTGTACTGATTACAACCCTAGCAACAGCATAAAAAGAGCTCCCAAAAAAAGTTTCATCAGAAGAATTAGAAAAAGAAGATACAGAAGAAGATTCAGAAGATTCGTCAGAAGATTCATCAGAAGATTCAGAAGATGCAGAAGAAGATTCAGAAGATTCATCAGAAGATTCCTCAGACGATTCATCAGAAGATTCATCAAAAGATTCCATTGTAACAAACGCGAAAAAATAAACATAGAACACAAGGATATACCTGGTTCGATCAAGGTGATCTACGTCCACGGGCTAGGCAAAACGCGACTCCACTATGTTTAAAGAATGTACTTATTACAACCCTAGCAATACTATAAAAAGTGCCCCCCAAAAAAGATTAATAAGAAGAATCAGAAGAAGAAGATTCAGAAGAAGATTCAGATTCATCAGAAGTAGATTCATCGGATGATTCATTAGAAGATTCATCAGAAGATTCAGAAGACAATTTGAAATATTCATCGGAAGATCCATCAGAAGATCCATCAGAAGATTCAGAGGATGATTCCGAAGATTGATCAGAAGATTCGTCAGAAGATTCAGAAGATTCATCAGAAGATTAATCAAAAGATTCAGAAGGCGATTCATCAGAAGATTCAGATGATTCAGAAGAAGATTCTATTGTAACAAACGTGGAAAAACAAACCCAGAACATAAGGATTTACGTGGTTCGATCAAGGTGATCTACGTCCACGGGCGAGGCAAAATAAGATTCCACTATGTTTAAAGAGTGTACTGATTACAACCCTAGCAACAGCATAAAAAGTGCCCAAAAAAAAGATTCACCAGAAGAATCAGAGGAAGATTCCGACGATTCATCAAAAGGTTCAGAAGAAGATTCAGAAGATTCATCAGAAGATTCAGAAGATTCAGTAGAAGATTCAATAGAAGAATCAGAAGAAGATTCTGTTGTAACAAACGCGGAAAACCAAATACAGAATACAAGGATTCCCGTGGTTCGATCAAGGTGATCTACGTCCACGGGCAAGGGAAAACATGATTCCACTATGTTTAAAGAGTGTACTGATTACAACCCTAGCAACAGCACAAAAACAGCCCCCAAAAAAAGATTCATCAAAAGAATTAGAAGAAGATTCAGAAGATTCATCAGAAGATTCAGAAGATTCAGAAGAAGATTTAGAAGATTCATCAAAAGATTCATAAGAAGAAGATTCATCAGAAGATTCAAAAGATTCATCAGAAGATTCAGAAGAAGATTCTGTTGTAACAAACGCGAAAAAATAAACATAGAATATGAGGATGTACGTGGTTCGATCAAGGTGATCTACGTCCATGGGCGAGGCAAAACGAGACTCCACTATGTTTAAAGAGTGTATTGATTACAACCCTAGCAGCAGTATAAAAAGAGCCAACAAAAAAAGAATGTTCAGAAGAAGATTCAGATTCATCAAAAGATTCATCAGAAGATTCAGAAGGAGATTCAGAAGATTCATCAGATGATTCTTCAGAAGATTCATAAGAAGATTCTTCAGAAGATTCATCAAAAGATTCAGAAGATTCATTAGAAGATTCAGAAGATTCATCAGAAGATTAATCAAAAGATTCCGAAGACGATTCAAAAGATTCATCAGAAGATTTAGATGATTCATCAGAAGATTCAGAAGAACATTCAGTTGTAACAAACGCGAAAAAACAAATACAGAACACAAGGATTCACGTGGTTCGATGAAGGTGATCTACGTCCACGGGCGAGGGAAAATAAGATTCCACTATGTTTAAAGTGTGTACTGATTACAACCCTAGCAACAGCATAAAAAGAGCCCCGAAAAAAATATTCATCCGAAGAATTAGAAGAAGAAGATTCAGACGATTTAGAAGATTCATCAAAAGATTCAGAAGATTCAGATGATTCATCGGAAGAAGATTCAGAAGATTCATCAGAAGATTCATCAGACGTTTCATCAGAAGATTCAGAAGATTCAAAAGAAGATTCTGTTGTAACAAACGCGAAAAAATAAACACAGAACACTAGGATGTACGTGGTTTGAACAACATGATCTCCGTCCACGGGCGAGGCAAAACGAGACTCCCCTATGTTTAAATAGTGTACTGATACAACCCTAGCACCAGAATAAAAAGAGCCCCCAAAAAAACAATATTCAGAAGAAGATTTAGAGTCCTCAGAAGATTCAGATTCATCAAAAGATTCATCAGAAGATTCAGACGATTCAGAAGATTCATCAAAAGATTAGGTAGAAGATTTAGAAGATTCAGAAGAAGATTCATTAGAAGATTTAGAAGATTCATCAGAAGATTAATCAAAAGATTCAGAAGACGATTCAAAAGATTCAGATTATTGATCGGAAGATTTAGAAGAAGATTCTGTTGTAACAAACGCGAAAAACAAATACAGAACACAAAGAATCACGTGGGTCGATCAAGGTGATCTACGTCCACGGGCGAGGGAAAACAAGATTCCACTATGTTTAAAGTGTGTACTGATTACAACCCTAGCAACAGCATAAAAAGAGCTCCCAAAAAAATATTCATCAGAAGAATTAGAAGAAGAAGATTCAGACGATTCAGAAGATTCATCAGAAGATTCATCGGAAGATTCATTAGACGATTCATCAGAAGATTCAAAAGATTCATTAGAAGATTCAGAAGAAGATTCTGTTGTAACAAACGCGAAAAAATAAACACAGAACACAAGGATGTACGTGGTTCGAAGAACGTGATCTACATCCACGGGCGAGGCAAAACTAGACTCCCCTATGTTTAAAGAGTGTACTGATTGCAACCCTAGTAAGAGAAAAAAAAGAGCCCAAAAAAAAAAAAATATTCAGAAGAAGATTCAGATTCATCAATAGATTCATTAGAAGATTTAGATTCATCAAAAGATTCATCAGAAGATTCAGATTCATCAAAAGATTCATCAGAAGATTCAGACGATTCATCAAAAGATTAGGAAGAAGAGTCAGAAGATTCAGAAGAAGAATCATAAGATTCATTAGAAGATTCAGAAGATTCATCAGAAGATTAATCAAAAGATTCAGAAGCGGATTCAAAAGATTCATCAGAAGATTCAGATGATTCATTAGAAGATTCAGAAGAAGATTATGTTGTAACAAACGCGAAAAAGAAAATACAGAACACAAGGATTCACCTGGTTCGATCAAGGTGATCTACGTCCACGGGCGAGGGAAAACAAGATTCTACTATGTTTAAAGTGTGTACGGATTACAACCCTAGCAACAGCATAAAAAGAGCCAAAAAAAAAATAAAATTCAGAAGAAGATTCAGATTCATCAAAAGATTCATCAAAAGATTCAGATTCATCAAAGGATTCATCAGATGAATCAGACGATTCATCAAAAGATTATGAAGTAGATTTAGAAGATTCAGAAAACAATTCATAAGATTCAGTTGAAGATTCAGAAGATTCAGTAAAAGATTCAGAAAATTCATCAGAAGATTAATCAAAAGATTCAGAAGACGATTCAAAAGATTCATCAGAAGATTCGGATGATTCATCTGAAGATTCAGAAGAAGATTCTGTTGCAACAACCGCGGAAAAACAAATACAGAACACAAGGATTCACCTAGTTCGATCAAGGTGATCTACGTCCCCGGGCGTGGGAAAACAAGATTCTACTATGTTTAAAGTGTGTACGGATTACAACTCTAGCAACAGCATAAAAAGAGCCCCAAAAAAAATATTCCTCAAAAGAATTAGAAGAAGAAGATTCAGACGATTCAGAAGATTCCGAAGAAGATTCAGAAGATTCATCGGACGAAGATTAAGAAGATTCATCAGACGATTCATCAGAAGATTCAAAAGATTCAGAAGAAGATTCTGTTGTAACAAACGCGAAAAAATAAACACAGAACACAAGGATGTTCGTGGTTCGAACAACGTGATCTACGTCCACGGGCGAGGCAAAACGAGACTCCCATATGTTTAAAGAGTGTACAGATTACAACCATGGCAACAGAATAAAAAGAGCCCCCAAAAAAATAATATTCAGAAGAAGATTCAGATTCATCAAAAGATTCATCAGAAGATTCAGATTCATCAGATGATTCAGACGATTCAGAAGATTCATCAAAAGATTAGGAAGAAGATTCAGAAGAAGATTCATAAGATTCATTTGAAGATTTAGAAGATTCATTAGAAGATTCAGAAGATTCATCAGAAGGTTAATCAACAGATTCAGAAGACGATTCAAAAGATTCATCAGAAGATTCAGATGATTCATTAGAAGATTCAGAAGAAGATTCTATTGTAACAAAAGTGGAAAAAACAAATACAGAACACAAGGATTCAGGTGGTTCGATCAAGGTGATCTACGTCCACGGGCAAGGGAAAACAAGATTCTACTATGTTTAAAATGTGTACTGATTACAACCATAGCAACAGCATAAAAAGAGCCCCCAAAAAAATATTCATCAGAAGAATTAGAAGAAGAACATTCAGACGATTCAGAAGATTCAGAAGATTTAGAAGAAGATTCAAAAGATTCTTTGACAAAGATCCATCAGAAGATTCGGAAGATTCATCAGAAGATTCGGAAGAAGAATCTGTTGTAACAAACGCGAAAAAATAAACGCAGAACACAAGGATGTTCGTGGTTCGAACAACGTGATCTACGTCCACGGGCGAGGCAAAACGAGACTCCCCTATGTTTAAAGAGTGTACTGATTACAACCCTAGTAACAGAATAAAAAGAGCCCCCAAAAAAACAATATTCAGAAGAAGATTCAGATTCATCAAAAGATTTAGATTCATCAAAAGATTCATAAGAAGATTCAGACGATTCAGAAGATTCATCAAAAGATTAGGAAGAAGATTCATAAAATTCATTTGAAGATTCAGAAGATTCGTTAGAAGATTCAGAAGATTCATCAGAAGATTAACCAAAAGATTCAGAAGACGATTCAAAAGATTTATCAGAAGATTCAGATGATTCATCAGAAGATTCCGAAGAAGTTTCTGTTGTAACAAACGCGAAAAAACAAATACAGAACACAAGGATTCACCTAGTTCGATTAAGGTAATCTACGTCTACGGGGGAGGGAAGATAAGATTCTACTATGTTTAAAGTGTGTACGGATTACAACCCTAGCAACAGCATAAAAAGTGCCCAAAAAAAAAATATTCCTCAGAAGAATTAGAAGAAGAAGATTCAGACGATTTAGAAGATTCAGAAGAAGATTCAGAAGATTCATCGGACGAAGATTCAGAAGATTCATAAGACGATTCATCAGAAGATTCAAAAGATTCATCAGAAGATTCAAAAGATGATTCCGTTGTAACAAACGCGAAAAAATAAACACAGAACACAAGGATGTTCGTGGTTCGAACAACGTGATCTACTTCTAGGGGCGAGACAAAACGAGACTCCCCTATGTTTAAAGAGAGTACTGATTACAACCCTAGCAACAGAATAAAAAGAGCCAAAAAAAAAAACAATATTCGGAAGAAGATTCAGATTCATCAAAAGATTCATCAGAAGATTCAGACGATTCAGAAGATTCATCAAAAGATTAGGAAGAAGATTCAGAAGATTCAGAAGAAGATTCATAAGATTCATTTGAAGATTCAGAAGATTCATCAGAAGATTAATCAAAAGATTCAGAAGACGATTCAAAAGATTCATCAGAAAATTCAGATTAAGATTCGTCAGAAGATTCAGAAGAAGATTCATAAGATTCATTTGAAGATTCAGAAGACTCATTAGAAGATTCAGAAGATTCATCAGAAGATTAATCAAAAGATTCAGAAGACGATTCAAATGATTCATCAGAAGATTCAGAAGAAGATTCAGTTGTAACAAACGCGGAAAAATAGATACAGAACACAAGGATTCATGTGGTTCGATCAAGGTGATCTACGTCCACGGGCAAGGGAAAACAAGATTCTACTATGTTTAAAATATGTACAGATTACAACCATAGCAACAGCATAAAAAAAGCCCCTAAAAAATATTAATCAGAAGAATTAGAAGAAGAAGATTCAGACGATTCAGAAGATTCAGAAGATTCAGAAGAAGATTCAAAAGATTCTTCGGACGAAGATTCAGAAGATTCATCAGATTCATCAGAAGATTCGGAAGAAGAATCTGTAGTAACAAATGCGAAAAAATAAACATAGAACACAAGGATGTTCGTGGTTCGAACAACGTGATCTACGTTCACGGGCGAGGCAAAACGAGACTCCCATATGTTTAGAGAGTGTACTAATTACAACCCTAGTAACATAATAAAAAGAGCCAAAAAAAAAACAATATTCATCAGAAGATTCAGATTCATCAAAAGATTCATCAGAAGATTCAGATTCATCAAAAGATTCATCAGAAGATTCAGACGATTCAGAAGATTCATCAGAAGATTCATCAAAAGATTAGGAAGAAGATTCAGAAGATTCAGAAGAAAATTCATAAGATTCATTAGAAGATTCAGAAGATTCATCAGAAGATTAATCAAAAGATTCAGAAGACGATTCAAAAGATTCATCAGAAGATTCAGATGATTCATCAGAAGATTCAGAAGAAGATTCTGTTGTACTAAACGCGAAAAAACAAATACAGAAGACAAGGATTCACCTGGTTCGATCAAGGTGATCTATGTCCACGGGCGTGGGAAAATAAGATTCTACTATGTTTAAAGTGTGTACGGTTTACAACCCTAGCAACAGCATAAAAAGAGCCCCCAAAAAAATATTCCTCATAAGAATTAGAAGAAGAAGATTCAGAAGAAGATCCAGAAGATTCATCAGACGAAGATTCAGAAGATTCATCAGACGATTCATGAGAAGATTCAAAAGATTCATCAGAAGATTCAGAAGAAGATTCCGTTGTAACTAACGCGAAAAAATAAACACAGAACACAAGGATGTTCGTGGTTCGAACAAGGTGATCTACGTCCACGGGCGAGGCAAAACGAGACTCCCCTATGTTTAAAGAGTGTATTGATTACAACCATAGCAATAGAATAAAAAGAGCCCTCAAAAAAACAATATTCAGAAGAAGATTCAGATTCATCAAAAGATTCATCAGAAGATTCAGATTCATCAAAAGATTCATCAGAAGATTCAGACGATTCAGAAGATTCATCAAAATATTAGGAAGAAGATTCAGAAGAAGATTCATAAGATTCATTTGAAGATTCAGAAGATTCATTAGAAGATTCAGAAGATTCATTAGAAGATTAATCAAAAGATTCAGAAGACGATTCAAAAGATTCATCAGAAGATTCAGATTCATCAAAAGATTCGTCAGAAGATTCAGACGATTCAGAAGATTCATCAAAAGATTAGGAAGAAGATTCAGAAGAAGATTCATAAGATTCATATGAAGATTCAGAAGATTCATTAGAAGATTCAGAAGATTCATCAGAAGATTAATCAAAAGATTCAGAAGACGATTCAAATGATTCATCAGAAGATTCAGATGATTCATCAGATGATTCAGATGATTCATCAGAAGATTCAGAAGAAGATTCAGTTGTAACAAACACGAAAAAATAGTTACAGAACACAAGGATCGACATGGTTCGATCAAGGTGATCTACGTCCACGGGCGAGGGAAAACAAGATTCTACTATGTTTAAAATGTGTATATATTACAACCATAGGAACAGCATAAAAAGAGCCCCGAAAAAAATATTCATCAGAAGAATTAGAAGAAGAAGATTCAGACGATTCAGAAGATTCAGAAGATTCAGAAGAAGATTCAAAAGATTCTTCGGACGAAGATTCAGAAGATTCATCAGATTCATCAGAAGATTCGGAAGAAGAATCTGTAGTAACAAACGCGAAAAAATAAACATAGTACACAAGGATGTTCGTGGTTCGAACAATGTGATCTACATCCACGGGCGAGGCAAAACGAGACTCCCCTATGTTTAAAGAGTGTACTGATTACAACCCTAGTAACAGAATAAAAGGAGCCAAAAAAAAAACAATATTCAGAAGAAGATTCCGATTCATCAAAAGATTCATCAGAAGATTCAGATTCATCAAAAGATTCATCAGAAGATTCAGACGATTCAGAAGATTCATCAAAAGATTAGGAAGAAGATTCAGAAGATTCAGAAGAAGATTCATAAGATTCATTTGAAGATTCAGAAGATTCATTAGAAGATTCAGAAGATTCATTAGAAGATTAATCAAAAGATTCAGAAGACGATTCAAAAGATTCATCAGAAGATTCAGATTCATCAAAAGATTCGTCAGAAGATTCAGACGATTCAGAAGATTCATCAAAAGATTAGGAAGAAGATTCAGAAGATTCAAAAGAAGATTCATAAGATTCATTTGAAGATTCAGAAGATTCATTAGAAGATTCAGAAGATTCATCAGAAGATTAATCAAAAGATTCAGAAGACGATTCAAATGATTCATCAGAAGATTCAGATGATTCATCAGAAGATTCAAAAGAAGATTTCAGTTGTAACAAACACGAAAAAATAGTTACAGAACACAAGGATTCACGTGGTTCGATCAAGGTGATCTACGTCCACGGGCGAGGGAAAACAAGATTCGACTATGTTTAAAATGTGTATAGATTACAACCATAGCAACAGCATAAAAAGAGCCCCGAAAAAAATATTCATCAGAAGAATTAGAAGAAGAAGATTCAGACGATTCAGAAGATTCAGAAGATTCAGAAGAAGATTCAAAAGATTCTTCGGACGAAGATTCAGAAGATTCATCAGATTCATCAGAAGATTCGGAAGAAGAATCTGTAGTAACAAACGCGAAAAAATAAACATAGTACACAAGGATGTTCGTGGTTCGAACAATGTGATCTACGTCCACGGGCGAGGCAAAACGAGACTCCCCTATGTTTAAAGAGTGTACTGATTACAACCCTAGTAACAGAATAAAAGGAGCCCAAAAAAAAAAACAATATTCAGAAGAAGATTCCGATTCATCAAAAGATTCATCAGAAGATTTAGATTCATCAAAAGATTCATCAGAAGATTCATCAAAAGATTAGGAAGAAGATTCAGAAGATTCAGAAGAAGATTCATAAGATTCATTTGATGATTCAGAAGATTCATTAGAAGATTCAGAAGATTCATCAGAAGATTAATCAAAAGATTCAGAAGACGATTCAAAAGATTCATCAGAAGATTGAGAAGAAGATTCTATTGTACTAAACGCGGAAAAACAAATACAGAACACAAGGATTCACCTGGTTCGATCAAGGTGATCTACGTCCACGAGCGAGGGAAAATAAGATTCGACTATGTTTAAAGTGTGTATGGATTACAACCCTAGCAACAGCATAAAAAGAGCCCCCAAAAAAATATTCCTCAGAAGAATTGGAAGAAGAAGATTCAGAAGATTCAGAAGAAGATTCAGAAGATTCATCAAACGAAGATTCAGCAGATTCATCAGAAGATTCATGAGAAGATTCAAAAGATTCATCAGAAGATTCAGAAGAAGATTCTGTTGTAACTAATGCGAAAAAATAAACACAGAACACAAGGATGTTGGTGGTTCGACCAACGTGATCTACGTCCACGGGCGAGGCAAAACGAGACTCCCCTATGTTTAAAGAATGTATTGATTACAACCCTAGCAATAGAATAAAAAGAGCCCTAAAAAAAACAATATTCAGAAGAAGATTCAAATTCATCAAAAGATTCATCAAAAGATTCAGATTCATCAAAAGATTCATTAGAAGATTCAGATTCATCAAAAGATTCATCAGAAGATTCAGACGATTCAGAAGATTCATCAAAAGATTAGGAAGAAGATTCAGAAGATTCAGAAGAAGATTCATAAGATTCATTTGAACATTCAGAAGATTCATTAGAAGATTCAGAAGATTCATTAGAAGATTAATCAAAAGATTCAGAAGACGATTCAAAAGATTCATCAGAAGATTCAGATTCATCAAAAGATTCGTCAGAAGATTCAGACGATTCAGAAGATTCATCAAAAGATTAGGAAGAAGATTCAGAAGATTCAAAAGAAGATTCATAAGATTCATTTGAAGATTCAGAAGATTCATTAGAAGATTCAGAAGATTTATCAGAAGATTAATCAAAAGATTCGGAAGACGATTCAAATGATTCATCAGAAGATACAGATGATTCATCAGAAGATTCAGAAGAAGATTCAGTTGTAACCAACGCGAAAAAATAGATACAGAACACAAGGATTCACGTGGTTCCATCAAGGTGATCTACATCCACGGGCGAGGGAAAACAAGATTCTACTATGTTTAAAATGTGTATGATTCCAACCATAGCAACAGCATAAAAAGAGTCCCTAAAAAAATATTCATCAGAAGAATTAGAAGAAGAAGATACAGACGATTCAGAAGATTCAGAAGATTTAGAAGAAGATTCAAAAGATTCTTCGGACGAAGATTCAGAAGATTCATCAGATTCATCAGAAGATTCGGAAGAAGAATCTGTAGTAACAAACGCGAAAAAATAAACATAGAACACAAGGATGTTCGTGGTTCGAACAACGTGATTTACGTCCACGGGCGAGGCAAAACGAGACTCCCCAATGTTTAAAGAGTGTACTGATTACAACCCTAGTAACAGAATAAAAAGAGCCCAAAAAAAACATTATTCATTAGAAGATTCAGATTCATCAGAAGATGCAAATTCATCAAAAGATTCATCAGAAGATTCAGACGATTCAGAAGATTCATCAGAAGATTCATCAAAAGATTAGGAAGAAGATTCAGAAGATTCAGAAGAAGATTCATAAGATTCATTTCATGATTCAGAAGATTCATGAGAAGATTCATCAGAAGATTAATCGAAAAATTAATCAAAAGATTCATCAGAAGATTCAGATGATTCATCAGAAGATTCAGAAGAAGATTCTGTTGTACTAAACGCGAAAAAATAAATACAGAACACAAGGATTCACCTGGTTCGATCAAGGTGATCTAAGTCCACGGGCGAGGGAAAATAAGATTATACTATGTTTAAAGTGTGTACGGATTACAACCCTAGCAACAACATAAAAAGTGCCCCCAAAAAAATTTTCATCAGAAGAATTAGAAGAAGAAGATTCAGAAGATTCAGAAGATTCAGAAGATTCATCATACGAAGATTCAGAAGATTCATCAGACGATTCATGAGAAGATTCAAAAGATTCATCAGAAGATTCAGAAGAAGATTCCGTTGTGACTAATGCGAAAAAATAAACATAGAACACAAGGATGTTGGTGGTTCGAACAACGTGATCTACGTCCACGGGCGAGGCAAAACGAGACTCCCCTATGTTTAAAGAGTGTATTGATTACAACCCTAGTAATAGAATAAAAAGAGCCCTAAAAAAAAACAAAATTCAGAAGAAGATTCAAATTCATCAAAAGATTCATCAGAAGATTCAGATTCATCAAAAGATTCATTAGAAGATTCAGATTCATCAAAAGATTCATCAGAAGATTCAGACGATTCAGAAGATTCATCAAAAGATTAGGAAGAAGATTCAGAAGATTCAGAAGAAGATTCATAAGATTCATTTGAAGATTCAGAAGATTCATTAGAAGATTCAGAAGATTCATTAGAAGATTAATCAAAAGATTCAGAAGACGATTCAAAAGATTCATCAGAAGATTCAGATTCATCAAAAGATTCGTCAGAAGATTCAGACGATTTAGAAGATTCATCAAAAGATTAGGAAGAAGATTCAGTAGATTCAAAAGAAGATTCATAAGATTCATTTGAAGATTCAGAAGATTCATTAGAAGATTCAGAAGATTCATCAGAAGATTAATCAAAAGATTCGGAAGACGATTCGAATGATTCATCAGAAGATTCAGAAGAAGATTCAGTTGTAACAAACGCGAAAAAATAGATACAGAATACATGGATTCACGTGGTTCGATCAAGGTGATCTACGTCCACGGGCGAGGGAAAACAAGATTCTACTATGTTTAAAATGTGTACAGATTCCAACCATAGCAACAGCATAAAAAGAGCCCCCAAAAAATATTCATCAGAAGAATTAGAACAAGAAGATTCAGACGATTCAGAAGATTCAGAAGATTTAGAAGAAGATTCAAAAGATTCTTCGGACGAAGATTAAGAAGATTCAGAAGATTCATCAGAAGATTCGGAAGAAGAATCTGTAGTAACAAACGCGAAAAAATAAACATAGAACACAAGGATGTTCGTGGTTCGAACAATGTGATCTACGTCCATGGGCGAGGCAAAACGAGACTCCCCAATGTTTAAAGAGTGTACTGATTACAACCCTAGTAACAGAATAAAAAGAGCCCAAAAAAAACATTATTCATTAGAAGATTCAGATTCATCAGAAGATGCAAATTCATCAAAAGATTCATCAGAAGATTCAGACGATTCAGAAGATTCATCAGAAGATTCATCAAAAGATTAGGAAGAAGATTCAGAAGATTCAGAAGAAGATTCATAAGATTCATTTGATGATTCAGAAGATTCATGAGAAGATTCATCAAAAGATTAATCGAAAGATTAATCAAAAGATTCATCAGAAGATTCAGATGATTCATCAGAAGATTCAGAAGAAGATTCTGTTGTACTAAACGCGAAAAAATAAATACAGAACACAAGGATTCACCTGGTTCGATCAAGGTGATCTAAGTCCACGGGCGAGGGAAAATACGATTATACTATGTTTAAAGTGTGTACGGATTACAACCCTAGCAACAACATAAAAAGTGCCCCAAAAAAAATTTTCATCAGAAGAATTAGAAGAAGAAGATTCAGAAGATTCAGAAGATTCATCATACGAAGATTCAGAAGATTCATCAGACGATTCATGAGAAGATTCAAAAGATTTATCAGAAGATTCAGAAGAAGATTCCGTTGTAACTAATGCGAAAAAATAAACACAGAACACAAGGATATTGGTGGTTCGAACAACGTGATCTACGTCCACGGGCGAGGCAAAACTAGACTCCCCTATGTTTAAAGAGTGTACTGATTGCAACCCTAGTAATAGAATGAAAAGAGCCCCCCAAAAAAAATATTCAGAAGAAGATTCAGATTTATCAAAAGATTCATTAGAAGATTCAGATTCATCAAAAGATTCATCAGAAGATTCAGACGATTCAGAAGATTCATCAAAAGATTAGGAAGAAGATTTAGAAGATTCAGAAGAAGATTCATAAGATTCATTTGAAGATTCAGAAGATTCATTAGAAGATTCAGAAGATTCATCAGAAGATTAATCAAAAGATTCAGAAGACGATTCAAAACATTCATCAGAAGATTCAGATTCATTAAAAGATTCGTCAGAAGATTTAGACGATTCAGAAGATTCATCAAAAGATTAGGAAGAAGATTCAGAAGATTCAGAAGAAGATTCGTAAGATTCATTTGAAGATTCATTAGAAGAATCAGAAGATTCATCAGAAGATTAATCAAAAGATTCAGAAGACGATTCAAATGATTCATCAGAAGATTTATACGATTCAGAAGAAGATTCAGAAGAAGATTCAGTTGTAACAAACGCGGAAAAATAAATACAGAACACAAGGATTCACGTGGTTCGATCAAGGTGATATACGTCAACGGGCGTGGGAAAACAAGATTCCACTATGTTTAAAGTGTGTAGTGAGTACAACCCTAGCAACAGCATAAAAAGAGCCCCCAAAAAAATATTCATCAGAAGAATTAGAAGAAGAAGATTCAGACGATTCAGAAGATTCAGAAGATTCGGAAGAAGATTCAGAAAAAGATTCAGAAGAGTCATCTGAAGAAAATTCAGAAGATTCATCAGACGATTCATCAGAAGATTCAAAAGATTCATCAGAAGATTCAGAAGAAGATTCTGTTGTAACAAACGCGAAAAAATAAACACAGAACACTAGGATGTACGTGGTTCAAACAACGTGATCTAAGTCCACGGGCGAGGCTAAACGAGACTCCAATATGTTTAAAGAGTGTATTGATTACAACCTTAGCAACAGAATAAGAAGAGCCCCCAAAAAAACAATATTCAGAAGAAGATTCAGATTCATCAAAAGATTCAACAGAAGATTCAAATTCATGAAAAGATTCATCAGAAGATTCAGTAGATTCAGAAGATTCATCAAAAGATTAGGAAGAAGATTCAGAAGATTCATCAGAAGATTCAGAAGAAGATTCATAAGATTCATTTGAAGATTAAGAAGATTAAGAAGATTCAGAAGATTCATCAGAAGATTAATCAAAAGATTCAGAAGACGATTCAAAAGATTCATCAGAAGATTTAGATGATTTATCAGAAGATTCAGAAGAAGATTCTGTTGTAACAAACACGGAAAAAAAATATAGAACACAAGTATTCACGTGGTTCTATCAAGGTGATCTACATCCACGGGCGAGGGAAAATAAGATTCCACTATGTTTAAAGTGTGTACTGATTACAACCCTAGCAACAACATAAAAAGCGCCCCCAAAAAAATATTCATCAGAAGAATTAGAAGAAGAAGATTCAGACGATTCAGAAGATTCATAAGAAGATTCAGAAGATTCAGAAGATTGATCGGAAGAAGATTCAGAAGATTCATCAGAAGATTCATCAGACGATTCATCAGAAGATTCAGAAGATTCAGAAGAAGATTCTGTTGTAACAAACGCGAAAAAATAGACACAACACAACGATTTACGTGGTTCGAACAACGTGATCTACGTCCACGGGCGAGGCAAAACGAGACTCCCCTATGATTAAAGAGTGTACTGATTACAACCCTAGCAACAGAATAAAAAGAGCCCTTAAAAAAACAATATTCAGAAAAAGATTCAGATTCATCAAAATATTCATCAGAAGATTCAGATTCAACAAAAGATTCATCAGAAGATTTAGACGATTCAGAAGATTCATCAAAAGATTTGGAAGAAGATTCAGAAGATTCATCAGAAGATTGATAAGATTTATTTGAAGAATCAGAAGATTCATTAGAAGATTCAGAAGATTCATCAGAAGATTAATCAAAAGATTCAGAAGACGATAAAAAAGATTCATCAGAAGATTTAGATTCATCAAAAGAATCATTAGAAGATTCAGACGAATTCAGAAGATTCATCAAAAGATTAGGAAGAAGATTCAGAAGATTCAGAAGAAGATTCATAAGATTCATTAGAAAATTCAAAAGATTCATCAGAATATTAATCAAAAGATTTAGAAGACGATTCAAAAGATTCATCAGAAGATTCAGAAGAAGATTCTGTAGTAACAAACGCGAAAAAACAAATACAGAACACAAGGATTCACGTGGTTCGATCAAGGTGATCTACGTCCACGGGTGTGGGAAAATAAGATTCCACTATGTTTAAAGTGTGTACGGATTACAACCCTAGCAACAGCATAAAAAGAGCCCCAAAAAAATATTCATCAGAAGAATTAGAAGAAGAAGATTCAGACAATTCTGAAGATTCATCAGAAGATTCAGAAGAAGATTCAAAAGATTCATCGGACGAAGATTCAGAAGATTCATCAGACGATTCAAAAGATTCATTAGAAGATTCAGAAGAAGATTCTATTGTAACAAACGCGGAAAAAAAAATACAGAACACAAGGATTCACCTAGTTCGATCAAGGTGATGTACGTCCATAGGCATGGGAAAACAAGATTCTACTATGTTTAAAGTGTGTACGGATTACAACCCTAGCAACAGCATAAAAAGAGCCCCCAAAAAAATATTCCACAAAAGAATTAGAAGAAGAAGATTCAGACGATTCAGAAGATTCAGAAGATTCATCGGACGAAGATTAAGAAGATTCATTAGACGATGCAATAGAAGATTCAAAAGTTTCAGAAGAAAATTCTGTTGTGACAAACGCGAAAAAATAAACACAGAACACAAGGATGTTCGTGGTTCGAACAACGTGATCTACATCCACGGGCGAGGCAAAACGAGACTCCCCTATGTTTAAAGAGTGTACTGATTACAACCCTAGCAACAGAATAAAAAGAGCAAAAAAAAAAAAAACAATATTCAGAAGAAGATTCAGATTCATCAAAAGATTCATCAGAAGATTCAGACGATTCAGAAGATTCATAAGAAGATTCATCAAAAGATTAGGAAGAAGATTAAGAGGATAAATCAACAGATTCAGAAGACGATTCAAAAGATTCATCAAAAGATTCCGATTCATTAAAAGAATCATCAGAAGATTCAGACGATTTAGAAGATTCATCAAAAGATTAGGAAGAAGATTCAGGAGATTCAGAAGAAGATTCATAAGATTCATTAGAAGATTCAGAAGATTCTTCAGAAGATTAATCAAAAGATTCAGAAGACGATTGAAAAGATTCATCAGAAGATTTAGAAGAAGATTCTGTCGTAACAAACTCGAAAAAACAAATACAGAACACAAGGATTCACGTGGTTCGATCAATGTGATCTACGTCCAAGGGCGTGGGAAAACAAGATTCCACTATGTTTAAAGTGTGTACTGATTACAACCCTAGCAACAGCATAAAAAGAGCGCCCAAAAAATATTCATCAGAAGAATTAGAAGAAGAAGATTCAGACAATTTAGAAGATTCAAAAGAAGATTCAAAAGATTCATTGGACGAAGATTCAGAAGATTCATCAGAAGATTCATCAGACGATTCATTAGAAGATTCAGAAGATTCATCAGAATATTCTGTTGTAACAAATGCGAAAAAATAAACACAGAACACAAGGATGTTCGTGGTTCGAACAACGTGATCTACGTCCACGGGCCAGGCAAAACGAGACTCCCCTATGTTTATAGAGTGTACTGATTACAACCCTAGCAACAGAATAAAAAGAGCAAAAAAAAAAAACAATATTCAGAAGAAGATTCAAATTCATCAAAAGATTCATCAGAAGATTCAGACGATTCAGAAGATTCATAAGAAGATTCATCAAAAGATTAGGAAGAAGATTAAGAGGATAAATCAACAGATTCAGAAGACGATTCAAAAGATTCATCAAAAGATTCCGATTCATTAAAAGAATCATCAGAAGATTCAGACGATTTAGAAGATTCATCAAAAGATTAGGAAGAAGATTCAGGAGATTCAGAAGAAGATTCATAAGATTCATTAGAAGATTCAGAAGATTCTTCAGAAGATTAATCAAAAGATTCAGAAGACGATTGAAAAGATTCATCAGAAGATTTAGAAGAAGATTCTGTCGTAACAAACTCGAAAAAACAAATACAGAACACAAGGATTCACGTGGTTCGATCAAGGTGATCTACGTCCAAGGGCGTGGGAAAACAAGATTCCACTATGTTTAAAGTGTGTACTGATTACAACCCTAGCAACAGCATAAAAAGAGCGCCCAAAAAATATTCATCAGAAGAATTAGAAGAAGAAGATTCAGACAATTTAGAAGATTCAAAAGAAGATTCAAAAGATTCATTGGATGAAGATTCAGAAGATTCATCAGACGATTCATTAGAAGATTCAGAAGATTCATCAGAATATTCTGTTGTAACAAACGCGAAAAAATAAACACAGAACACAAGGATGTTCGTGGTTCGAACAACGTGATCTACGTCCACGGGCCAGGCAAAACGAGACTCCCATATGTTTAAAGAGTGTACTAATTACAACCCTAGCAACAGAATAAAAAGAGCCAAAATAAAAACATATTCAGAAGAAGATTCATATTCATCAAAAGATTCATCAGAAGATTCAGATTCATCAAAAGATTCAGACGATTCAGAAGATTCATAACAAGATTCATCAAAAGATTAGGAAGAAGATTCAGAAGATAAATCAAAAGATTCAGATGACGATTCAAAAGATTCATCAGAAGATGCAGACGATTCAGAAGATTCATCATAAGATTCATCAAAAGATTAGGAAGAAGATTCAGAAGATTCATAAGATTCAGAAGATTCATTAGAAGATTCAGAAGATTAATGAAAAGATTCAGAAGACGATTCAAAAGATTCATCAGAAGATTCAGAAGAAGATTCAGTAGTAACAAACTCGGAAAAACAAATTCAGAACACAAGGATTCACGTGGTTCGATCAAGGTGATCTACGTCCACGGGCGTGGGAAAACAAGATTCCACTAGGTTTAAAGTGTGTACAGATCACAACCCTAGCAACAGCATAAAAAGAGCCCCCCAAAAAAATATTGATCAGAAGAATTAGAAGAAGAAGATTCAGACAATTCAGAAGATTCATCAGAAGATTCAGAAGATTCAGAAGAAGATTCAAAAGATTCATCGGCTGAAGATTCAGAAGATTCATCAGACGATTCATTAGAAGATTCAGAAGATTCATCAGAAGATTCTGTTGTAAGAAACGCGAAAAAATAAACACATAACACAAGGATGTTCGTGGTTCGAACAACGTGATCTACGTCCACGGGCGAGGCAAAACGAGACTCCCCTATATTTAAAGAGTGTACTGATTACAACCCTTGCAACAGAATAAAAAGAGCCCCCAAAAAACCAATATTCAGAAGAAGATTCAGATTCAACAAAAGATTCATCAGAAGATTCAGACGATTCAGAAGATTCATCAAAAGATTAGGAAGAAGATTCAGAAGATTCGGAAGATTCATCAGAAGATTAATCAAAAGATTCAGAAGATGATTCAAAAGATTCATCAGAAGATTCAGAAGAAGATTCTATTGTAACAAACGCGGAAAAACAAATACAGAACACAAGGATTCACCTAGTTGGATCAAGGTGATCTACGTCCACGGGCGTGGTAAAACAAGATTTTACTATGTTTAAAGTGTGTACGGATTACAACCTTAGCAACAGTATAAAAAGAGCCCCCAAAAAAATATTCCTCAAAAGAATTAGAAGAAGAAGTTTCAGACGATTCAGAAGATTCAGAAGATTCATTGGATGAAGATTCAGAAGATTCATCAGACGATTCATCAGAAGATTCAAAAGATTTAGAAGAAGATTCCGTTGTGAGAAACGCGAAAAAATTAACACAGAACACAAGGATGTTCGTGGTTTGAACAACGTGATCTACGTCCACGGGCGAGGCAAAACGAGACTCCCCTATGTTTAAAGAGTGTACTGATTACAACCCTAGCAACAGAATAAAAAGAGCGCCCAAAAAAACAATATTCAGAAGAAGATTCAGATTCATCAAAAGATTCATCAGAAGATTCAGATTCATCAAAAGATTCATCAGAAGATTCAGACGGTACATCAAAAGATTAGGAAGAAGATTCAGAAGATTCAGAAGAAGATTCATAAGATTCATTTGAAGATTCAGAAGATTCATTGGAAGATTCATAAGATTAATCAACAGATTCAGAAGACGATTCAAAAGATTCATCAGAAGATTCAGAAGAAGATTCTATTGTCACAAAAGCGGAAAAACAAATACAGAATACAAGGATTCACGTGGTTCGATCAAGGTGATCTACGTCCACGGGCGAGGGAAAACAAGATTCTACTATGTTTAAAATGTGTAATGATTACAACCATAGCAACAGCAAAGAAAGAGCCCCCAAAAAAATATTCATCAGAATAATTAGAAGAAGAAGATTCAGACGATTCAGAAGATTCAGAAGAAGATTCAAAAGATTCTTCGGACGAAGATTCAGAAGATTCAGAAGATTCATCAGATTTATCAGAAGATTCGGACGAAGAATCTGTAGTAACAAACTCGAACAAATAAACATAGAACACAAGGATGATCGTGGTTCGAACAACGTGATCTACATCCACGGGCGAGGCAAAACGAGACTCCCCTATGTTTAAAGAGTGTACTAATTACAACCCTAGTAACAGAATAAAAAGAGCAAAAAAAAAAAACAATATTCAGAAGAAGATTCAGATTCATCAAAAGATTCATCAGAATATTCAGATTCATCAAAAGATTCATCAGAAGATTCAGACGATTCAGAAGATTCATCAAAAGATTAGGAAGAAGATTCAGAAGAAGATTCATAAGATTCATTTGAAGATTCAGAAGATTCACTAGAAGATTCAGAAGATGCATCAGAAGATTAATCAAAAGATTCAGAAGACGATTCAAAAGATTCATCAGAAGATTCGGATGATTCATCAGAAGATTCCGAAGAAGATTCTGTTGTAACCAACGCGGAAAAACAAATACAGAAGACAAGGATTCACGTGGTTCGATCAAGGTGATCTACGTCCACGGGCGAGGGAAAACAAGATTCTACTATGTTTAAAGTGTGTACGGATTACAACCCTAGCAACAGCATAAAAAGAGCCCCCAAAAAAATATTCCTCAGAAGAATTAGAAGAAGAAGATTCAGATGATTCAGAAGATTCAGAAGATTCATCGGAAGAAGATTCAGAAGATTCAACAGATGATTCATCAGACGATTCATTAGAAGATTTAAAACATTCATCAGTTGTAACAAACGCGAAAAAATAAACATAGAACACAAGGATGTACGAGGTTCGAACGACGTGATCTACGTCCACGGGCGAGGCAAAACGAGACTCCCCTATGTTTAAAGAGTGTACTGATTACAACCCTAGCAACAGAATAAAAAGGGCAAAAAAAAAAAAACAATATTCAGAAGAAGATTCAGATTCATCAAAAGATTCATCAGAAGATTCAGATTCATCAAAAGATTCATCAGAAGATTCAGACGATTCAGAAGATTCATCAGAAGATTCATTAAAAGATTAGGAAGAAGATTCAGAAGAAGATTCATTAGATTCATCAGAAGATTAATCAAAAGATTCAGAAGACGATTCAAAAGATTCATCGAAGATTCAGAAGAATATTCTGTTGTAACAAACGCGAAAAAATAAATACAGAACACAAGGATTCACCTAGTTCGATCATGGTGATCTACGTCCACGGGGGAGGGAAAACAAGATTCTACTATGTTTAAAGTGTGTACGGATTACAACCCTAGCAACAGTATAAAAAGAGCCTCCAAAAAAATATTCCTCAGAAGAATTAGATTCAGAAGATTCAGAAGAAGAGTCAGAAGATTCATCGAACGAAGATTCAGAAGATTCATCAGAGGAATAATCAGAAGATTCAAAAGATTCATCAAAAGATTCAGAAGAAGATTCCGTTGTAACAAACGCAAAAAATTAACACAGAATACAAGGTTGTTCGTGGTTTGAACAACGTGATCTACGTCCACAGGCGAGGCAAAACGAGACTCCCCTATGTTTAAAGAGTATACTGATTACAACCCTAGCAACAAAATAAAATGAGCCCCCAAAAAAACAATATTCAGAAGAAGATTCAGATTTATCAGAAAATTCAGATTCATCAAATCATTCAGAAGAAAATTCATCAGAAGATTCAGAAGACGATTGAGAAGATTCATCAGAAGATTCAGAAGATTCATCAGAGGATTCATTAGAAGATTCAGAAGATTCATCAGATGATCCATCAAAAGATTCAAAAGACGGTTTAGAAGATTGATCAGAAGATTCAGAAGATTCAAAAGATTCATCAGAAGATTAATCAAAAGATTCAGAAGATGATTCAGAAGATTCAGATGATTCATCAGAAGATTTAGAAGAAGATTCTATTGTAACAAACACGGAAAAACAAACCCAAATCATAAGGATTTACGTGATTCGATGAAGGTGATCTACGTCCACGGGCGATGCAAAATAAGATTCCACTATGTTTAAAGAGTGCACTGATTACAACCCTAGCAACAGTATAAAAAGAGCTAAAAAAAAAAGATTCATCAGAAGAATCAGAAGAAGAATCAGACGATTCAGAAGATTCAATAGAAGATTTAGAAGACGATTTAGAAGATTCATCGGAAGATCCATTAGAAGATTCAGTAGACGATTCAGAGGATTGATCAGAAGATTGATCAGAAGATTCAGAAGATTCATGAGAAGATTAATCAAAAGATTCCGAAGACGATTCAGACGATTCCTCAGAAGATTAATCAAAAGATTCAGAAGACGATTCAGAAGATTCAGAAGATTCTTCAGAAGAAGATTCAAAAGATTCATCAGAAGATTCATCAGACGATTCATTAGAAGATTCAAAAGATTCATCAGAAGATTCAGAAGAAGATTCTGTTGTAACAAACGCGAAAAAACAGACACAAAACACAAGGATGTACGTGGTTTGATGAAGGTGACCTACGTCCACGGGCGAGGGAAAATGAGACTCCAATATGTGTAAATAGTGTACTGATTACAACCCTAGCAACAGTATAAAAAGAGCCCCCAAAGAAAGATTCATCGGAAGAATCAGAAGTAGAAGATTCAGTGGAAGAATCAGATGATTCAGAAGATTCATCAGAAGATTTAGAAGATTCATCAGAAGATTAAGAAGATTCATCAGAAGATTCAGAAGATTCATCAGAAGAATTAGAAGATTCATCCGATGATTCATCAGAAGATTCAACCGAAGATATATCAGAAGTTTCAGAAGATTCATCAGAAGATTCAGAAGAAGATTCTGTTGTCACAAATGCAGAAAAATAAACACAGAACATAAGGATTTACGAGGTTCGATCAATGTGATCTACGTTCACGAGCGAGGCAAAATAAGATTCCACTATGTTTAAAGAGTGTACTGATCACAACCCTAGCCAAGGTATAAAAAGAGTCCAAAATAAAACGAATCATCATAAGTATCAGAAGAAGATTCAGACGATTTAGAGGATTCATCAAAAGATTCAGAAGATTCACAAGACGATTCAGAAGATTCATTAGAAGATTCATTACAAGATTCATCAGAAGATTCATTGGAAGATTCATCAAACGATTCAGCAGAATATTCAAAAGATTCATTAGAAGATTCAGAAGAAGATTCTGTTGTAACAACGCGAAAAAACAAATACAGAACAAAAGGATTCACGTGGTTCAATCAAGGTGATCTACATTCGCGGGCAAGGGAAAAGAAGGTTCCACCATGATTAAAGAGTGTACTGATTACAACCCTAGCAACAACATAAAAAGAGCCCAAAAAAAAAATCATCAGAAGAATTAGAAGAAGAAGATTCAGACTTTTCAGAAGATTCATCAGAAGATTCAGAAGATTCATATGAAGATTCATCAGAAGAACATTCGGAAGATATATCAGATGATTCATCAGACGATTCATCAGAAGATTCAAAAGATTCATCAGAAGATTCAGAAGAAGATTCTGTTGTAACAAACGCAAAAATACAAACACAGAACACAAGGATGTACGTGGTTCGATCAAGGTGATCTACGTCCACGGGCGAGGCAAAACAAGACTCCACTACGTTAAAAGAGTGTACTAATTATTTCCCTAGCAACAGTATAAAAAGAGCCCCCAAAAAGAGATTAATCAGAAGAATCAGAAGAAGAAGATTCAGATTCATCAGAAGATTCAGATGATTCATCAAAAGATTCTTCAGAAGATTTAGAAGAAGATTCGTCAAAAGATTCAGAAGAAGATTCATCAAAAGATTCAGAAGAAGATTTAGAAGATTCATCAGAAGATTCAGAAGACGATTCAGAAGATTCATTAGAAGATTCTGTTGTAATAAACGAGGAAAAATAAATACAGAACACAAGGATTCACATGGTTCGATCAAGGTGATCTACGTCCATGGGCGAGGAAAAAAAAGATTCCACTATGTTTAAAGAGTGTATTGATTACAACCCTAATAACAGCGTAAAAAGAGCCCCCAAAAATAGATTCATCAGAAGAATTAGAAGAAGAAGATTTAGAAGAAGATTCAGACGATTCAGAAGATTCATCAGAAGATTTATTAGAAGATTTATCAGTAGATTAAGAAGATTCAGAAGAAGATTTAGAAGATTCATCAGAAGATTTAGAAGATTCATTTGGAGATTCATCAGAAGATTCTGAAGATTCATCCCAAGATTTATCAGAAGATTCAACCGAAGATATGTCAAATGATTCAGAAGATTTATCAAAAGATTCAGAAGACGATTCAAAAGATTCATCGGAAGATCCATCAGACGATTCAGAAGATTGGTCAGAAGATTCAGATGATTCAGAACATTCAGAAGATTCATTAGATTCATCAGAAGATTAATCAAAAGATTCAGAAGACGATTCAGAAGATTCATCAGAAGATTCAGATGATTCATCGGAAGATTCAAAAGATGATTCTATTGTCACATACACGGAAAAACAAACACAGAACACAAGGATTTACGTGGTTCGATCAAGGTACTCTACGTCCACGGGCGAGGCAAAAGAAGATTCCATTATGTTTAAAAGGTGTACTGATTACAACCCTAGCAACAATATAAAAAGAGCAAAAAAAAAAAGATTCCTCAGAAGAATCAGAAGATGATTCAAACAATTCAGAAGATTCATCAAAATATTCAGAAGAAGAATCTGTTGTAACAAACGCGAAAAAACAAACACATAACACAAGGATGTACGTGGTTCGATCAAGGTGATCTTCGTCCACGGGTGAGACAAAATGATACTCCACTATATTTAAAGAGTGTACTGATTACAACCCTAGCAACAGTATAAAAAGAGCCCCCAAAAAAAGATTCATCAGAAGAATCAGATGTAGAAGATTCAGTAGAAGAATCAGACGATTCAGAAGATTCATCAGAAGATTGATCAGAAAATTTAGAAGATTCATCAGAAGAATCAGAAGATTCATCCAAAGATTCATAAGAAGATTCAACCGAAGATATATCAGAAGATTCAACCGAAGATATATCAGAAGATTCAGAAGACGATTCAGAAGATTCATCAGAAGATCCGTCAGACGATTCAGAAGATTCATCCGAAGATTCATCAGAAGATTCAACCGAAGATATATCAGAATATTCAGAAGACGATTCAGAAGATTCATCGGAAGATCTATCAGACGATTCAGAAGATTCATCAGAAGATTTAGAAGATTCAGAAGATTCATCAGGAGATTCAGAAGATTCATCAGATGATTAATCAAAGGATTCAGAAGATTCATCAGAAGATTCAGAAGAAGATTCTGTTGTCACAAATGCGAAAAAGCAAACACAGAACATAAGGATTTACGTGGTTCGATCAAGGTGATCTAGGTCCACGGGCGAGGCAAACTAAGATTCCACTATGTTTAAAGAATGTACTGATTACAACCCTAGCAATAGTATAAAAAGAGCCCCAAACAAAAGATTCATCAGAAGAATCAGAAGAAGATTCAGACGATTCATAAAAAGATTTAGAAGAAGATTTAGAAGATTCATAAAAGATTCAGAAGACGATTTAGAAGATTCATTAGATGATTCATCAGAAGATTAGAAGATTCATCAGAAGATTCTGTTGTAACAAATGAGGAAAAGTAAATACAGAACACAAGGATTCACGTGGTTCGATCAAGGTGATCTACGTCCACGGGCGAGGGAAAAGATGATTCCACTATGTTTAAAGAGTATACTGATTACAACCCTAGCAAAAGCATAAAAAGAGCCCCCCAAAAAAGATTCATCAGAAGAATTAGAAGAAGAAGATTCAGACTTTTCAGAAGATTCATCAGAAGATTCAATAGAAGATTCAGAAGATTCATCAGAAGAAGATTCATAAGATTCATCAGACGTTTTATCAGATGATTCAAAAGATTCATCAGAAGATTCAGAAGAAGATTCTGTTTTAACAAACGCGAAAAAATAAACACAGAACACAAGGAAGTACGTGGTTCGATCAAGGTGATCTACGTCAACGGGCAAGGCAAAATGAGACTCCACTACGTTTAGAGAGTGTACTGATTAGAACCTTAGCAATAGTATAAAAAGGGCCCCCAAAACAAGAATATTCAGAAGAAGATTCAGTTTCATCAAAAGATTCATTAGAAGATTCATGAGAAGATTCAGAAGATTCATCAGAAGATTCAGAAGATTCATCGGAAGATCCATCAGAAGATTCAGAAGATGATTCAGAAGATTGATTAGAAGATTCAGAAGATTCATAAGAAGATTTAGAAGATGCATCAGAAGATTCAAAAGATTCATCAGAAGATTAATCAGAACATTCAGAAGACGATTCAGAAGATTCATCAAAAGATTCAGATGATTCATTAGAAGATTCAGAAGAAGATTCTGTTGTAATAAACACGGAAAAATAAACACAGAACATAAGAATTTACGTGGTTCGATCAAGGTGATCTACGTCCACGGACGAGGGAAAATAAGATTCCAATATGTTTAAAGAGTGTATTGAGTACAACCCAAACAACAGCATAAAAAGAGCCCCAAAAAAAAGATTCATCAGAAGAATTAGAAGAAGAAGATTCAGAAGAAGACTCAGACGATTCTGAAGATTCATCAGAAGAAGATTCAGAAGATTTATCAGAAGATTGAAAAGATTCATCAAAAGATTTAGAAGAAGATTCGATTGTAACAAACGCGAAAAAACTAACACAGAACACAAGGATGTACGTGGTTCGATCAAGGTGATCTACGTCCACGGATGAGGTAAAATGACACTTCACTATGTTTAAAGAGTGTACTGATTACAACCCTAGCATAAGTATAAAAAGAGCCCCCAAAAAAAGATTAATAAGAAGAATCAGAAAAAGAAGATTCAGAAGAAGATTCAGATTCATCAAAAGATTAATCAGAAGATTTAGAAGATTCACCAGATGATGCATTAGAAGATTCAACAGAAGATTCAGAAGACGATTGAGAAGATTCAGAGGATTCATCAGAAGATTCAGAAAATTCAGAAGACGATTCAAAAGATTCATCAAAGGATCCAGCAGAAGATTCAGAAGACGATTCCGAAGATTGATCAGAAGATTTAGAAGATTCATCAGAAGATTCAGAAGATTGATCAGAAGTTTCAGAAGATTGATCAGAAGATTGATCAAAAGATTCAGAAGATTTATCAGAAGATTCAGATGATTCAGAAGAAGATTCTGCTGTAACAAACGCGGAAAAACAAACACAAAACATAAGGATTTACGTGGTTCGATCAAGGTGATCTACGTCCACGGACGGGGCAAAATAAGATTTCACTATGTTTAAAGAGTGTACTGATTACAACCCGAGCAATGGTATAAAAATAGACCCCAAAAAAAGATTAATAAAAGGAATCAGAAGATGATTCAGATTCATCAAAAGATTCATCAGAATATTTAGAAGAAGATTCAGAATATTCATCAGATCATTCATCAGAAGATTCAGAAGACGATTGAGAAGATTCATCAAAGGATTCAGAAGATTCATCAGAAAATTCATTCGAAGATTCAGAAGATTTATCAGAAGATTCAGAATACGATTCAAAAGATTCATCGGAAGATCCATAAGAAGATTCAGAAGACGGTTCAGAAAATTCATCAGAAGATTCATCAGAAGATTCCTCAGAAGATTAATCAAAAGATTCAGTAGGCGATTCAGAAGATTCATCAGAAGATTCTACTGTAACAAAGGGGAAAAAACAATGACAGTACATAAGGATTTACATGATTCGATCAAGGTGATCTACGTCCACGGGCGAGGCAAAATAAGATTCCACTATGTTTAAAGAATGTACTGATTACAACCCCAACAACAGTCTAAATAGAGCCCAAAAAAAAAAAAAGATTCATCAGAAGAATCAGAAGAAGATTCAGACGATTCAGAAGATTAATCAGAAGATTCATCAAAAGATTTAGAAGTCGATTTAGAAGATTCATTAGAAGATTCAGAAGAAGATTTTGTTGTAACAAACGCGAAAAAAAAAAACAAAACACAAGGATTCACGTAGTTCGATCAAGGTGATCTAGGTCCACGGGCAAGGGAAAATAAGATTCCACTATGTTTAAAGAGTGTACTGATTACAACCATAGCAATAGCATAAAAAGATCCCCCAAAAAAAGATTCATCAGAAGAATTAGAAGCAGAAGATTCAGAAGAAAATTCAGACGATTCAGAAGATTCGTCAGAAGATTCGATTATAACAAACGCGAAAAAATAAACACAGAACACAAGGATATACGTGGTTCGATCAAAGTGATCTACGTCCACGAGCGAGGCAAAACGACACTCCACTATGTTTAAAGAGTGTACTAATTACAACCCTAGCAATAATATAAAAAGAGCCCCCAAAAAAAGAATAATAAGAGGAATCAGAAGAAGAAGATTCAGATTCATCAAAAGATTCATCGAAAGATCCATCAGAAGATTCAGAAGATTCATCAGAAGATTCAGAATATTCATCAGTAGATTCAGATGATTTATTAGAAGATTCAGATGATTCATTAGAAGATTCAGAAGAAGATTCTGTTGTAACAAACGCGGAAAAACAAACACAGAACATAAGGATTTACGTGGTTCGATCAAGGTGATTTACGTCCACGGGCGAGGCAAAATAAGATTCCACTATGTTTAAAGAGTGTACTGATTACAACCCAAGCAACAGTGTAAAAAAAGCCAAAAAAAAGATTCATCAGAAGAAGATTCAGACGATTCAGAAGATTCATCAAAAGATTCAGAAGAAGATTCAAAAGATTCAGAAGACGATTCAAAAGATTCATTAGAAGATTCAGAAGAAGATTCTGTTGTAACAAACGCGGAAAAACAAACACAGAACACAAGGATTCACGTGGTTCGATCAAGGTGATCTACGTCCACGGGCGAGGAAAAACAAGATTCCACTATGTTTAAAGAGTGTGCTGATTACAACCCTAGCAACATCATAAAAAGAGCCCCCAAAAAAAGATTCATCAAAGGAATTAGAAGAAGAAGATTCAAAAGAAGATTCAGACTTTTCAGAAGATTCATCAGAAGATTAAGAAGAAGATTTAGAAGATTCATCAGACGATTCATCAAAAGATTCAGAAGAAGATTCTATTGTAACAAATGCGAAAAAATAAACACAGAACATAAGGACGTACGTGGTTCGATTAGGGTGATCTACGTCTACGGTCAAGGAAAAATGAGACTGCACTATGTTTAAAGAGTGTACTGATTACAACCCTAGCAGCAGTATAAAAAGAGCCCAAAAAAAAGAATATTCAGAAGAAGATTCCGATTCATCAAAAGATTCATCAGAAGATTCATCAAATGATTGATCATGAGATTCTTCAGAACATTCAGAAGACGATTGAGAAGATTCATCCGAAGATTAATCAGAGGATTCATCAGAAGATTCAGAAGATGATTCAGAAGATTCATCGGAAGATCCATCAGAAGATTCAGAAGATTGATCAGAAGATTCAAAAGATTTATTTGAAGATCAATCAAAAGATTCAGAAGACGATTCAGAAGATTCAGATGATTCATTAGAAGATTCAGATGATTCATCAGATGATTCAGATGATTCATCAGATGATTCAGAAGAAGATTCAATTATAACAAACGCGGAAAAACAAACCCAGAACATAAGGATTTACGTGGTTTGATCAAGGTGATCTATGTCCACGGGCGAGGCAAAATAAGATTCTACTATGTTTAAAGAGCGTACGCATTATAACCCTAGCAACAGTATAAAAAGATCCCCCAAAAAAATATTCATCAGAAGAATCAAAAGAAGATTCAGACGATTCAGAAGATTCATCAGAAGATTCATCGAAAGATTAGGACGAAGATTAAGATGATTCATCAGAAGATTCAGAAGAAGATTTTGTTGTAACAAACGCAAAAAAAAAAAAAATACAGAACACAAGGATTCACGTGGTTCGATCAAGGTGATCTACGTCTACGGGCGAGGGAAAACAAGATTCCACTATGTTTAAACTGTGTACTGATATAAAAAGAGCCCCAAAAAAATTGTCATCAGAACAATCAGAAGAAGATTCAGAAGATTCATCAAAAGATTTAGAAGAAGATTCAAAAGATTCAGAAGGCGATTCAGAAGATTCGTAAGAAGATTCGTTAGAAGATTCAGAAGAAGATTCTGTTGTAACAAACGCAAAAAAACAAATAGAAAACATAAGGATTGACGTGGTTCGATCAAGGGGATCTACGTCCACGGGCGAGGGAAAACAAGATTCCACTATGTTTAAAGAGTGTACTGATTACAACCCTAGCGACAGCATAAAAAGAGCCCCCAAAAAAAGATTCATCAGAAGAATTAGAAGAACAAGATTCAGACGATTCAGAAGATTCCAAAGAAGATTCAGGAGATTCATCAGAAGAAGATTCAGAAGATTTATCATAAGATTCATCAGACGATTCATCATAAGATTAAAAAAATTCATCAGAAGATTCAGAAGAAGACTATGTTGTAACAAAAGCGAAAAAACAAACACAGAAAATAAAGGTTCTACGTGGTTCGATCAAGGTGATCTACGTCCACGGGCGAGGAAAAACGAGACTCCACTATGTTTAAAGAGTGTACTGATTACAACCCTAGAAACAGTATACAAAGTGCCCAAAAACAAAGATTCATCAGAAGAATAAGAAGAAGAAGATTCAGAAGTAGAATTAGAAGATTCAGTAGATTCATCAGAAGATTCAAAAGATTCATCGGAAGATTCAACCGAAGATTTATCAGAAGATTCAGAAGATTTGGAAGACGATTCAGAAGATTCATCGGAAGATCCATCAGAAGATTCAGAAGACGTTTTGGAAGATTGATCAGAAGATTCCGAAGATTCCGAAGATAGGTCAGAAGATTCAGAACATTTATCAGAAGATTAATCAAAAGATTCAGAAGATGATTCAGAAGATTCAGATGATTCATCAGAAGATTCAGAGGATTGGTTAGAAGATTCAGAAGACGATTCAGAAGATTCATCAGAAGATTCAGAAGAAGATTCTGTTGTCACAATGGCGGAAAAAAAAACACAGAACATAAGGATTGACGTGGTTCGATCAAGGTGATCTACATCCATGGGCGAGGCAAAATAAGATTCCACTATGTTTAAATAGTGTACTGATTACAACCCTAGCAACAGTATAAAAAGAGCAAAAACAAAAAAAAGATTCCTAAGAAGAATCAGAATAAGATTCAGACGATTCAGAAGATTCATCAAAAGATTCAGAAGATTCGTCAGATGAATCAGACGACGATTCAGAAGATTCATTAGAAGTTTCATTAGATGATTCAGAAGATTCATTGGAAGATTCAGAAGAAGATTCTGTTGTAACAAATGCGGAAAAACAAATACAGAACACAAGAATTTACGTGGTTCGATCAAGGTGATCTACGTCGACGGGCGTGGGAAAACAAGATTCCACAATATCTAAAGAGTGTACTGATTACAACCCCAGCAACCGCATAAATACAACCCCCAAAAAGAGATTCATCAGAAAAATTTGAAGAAAAGGATTCTGAAGAAGATTCAGACGATTCAGAAGATTCAGAATATTCATCAGAAGAAGATGCAGAAGATTCATCAGAAGATTGATCAGACGATTCATCAGAAAATTCAGAAGAAGATTCTGTTGTAACAAACGCGAAAAAATAAGCACAGAACACAAGGATGTACATGGTTCGATCAAGGTGATCTACATCCACGGGCGAGGCAAAACGAGACTCCACTATGTTTAAAGAGTGTACTGATTACAACCCTAGCAACAGTATAAAAAGAGCCCCCAAAAAAAGAATATTCAGAAGAAGATTCACATTCATCAAAAGATTCAAAAGAAGATTCAGCAGATTCTTCATAAGATTAAGAAGACGATTGAGAAGATTCATCAGAAGATTCAGAAGATTGATCAGTGGATTCATTAGAAGATTCAAAAGATTCATCAAAAGATTCAAAACACGATTCAGAAGATCCATCGAAAGATCCATCAGAAGATTCAGAAGACGATTTAGAAGATTGATCAGAAGATTCAGAAGATTGAAAAGATTCATTAGAAGATTCAGAAGAAGATTAATGAAAAGATTCAGAAGATTCATCAGAAGATTCTGTTGTAACAAACGCGGAAAAACAAACACAGAACATAAGGATTTATGTGGTTCGATCAATGTCATCTACGTCCACGGGCGAAGCAAAATAAGATTCCACTATGTTTAAAGAGTGTACTAATTACAATCCAAGCCACAGTATAAAAAGAGCCAAAAAAAAAATATTCATCAGAAGAATTAGAAGAAGATTCAGACGATTTAGAGGATTCATCAAAAGATTGAAAAGAAGAATCAGAAGACGATTCAGAAGGTTCATTAGAAGATTAATCAGAAGATTCAAAAGATTATTCCACTATGTTTAAAGAGTGTACTGATTACAACCCCAGCAACAGCATAAAAAGTGCCCCCAAAAAAAGAATCATCCGAAGAATTAGAAAAAGAAGATTTAGGAGAAGATTCAGACTTTTCAGAAGATTCAGAAGAAGATTCCGAAAATTCACCAGAAGAAGATTCAGAAGATTCAGTTGTAACAAACGCGAAAAAAGAAACACAGAACACAGGGATGTACGTGGTTCGATCAAGGTGATCTATGTCCACGAGTGAGGCAAAATGAGACTCCACTACGTTTAAAGAGTGTACTAATTATAACCCTAGCAACAGTATAAAAAGAGCAAAAAAAAAAGATTAATCAGAAGAATTAGAAGAAGAAGATTCAGATTCATCAAAAGATTCAGATGATTCATGAGAAGATTTAGATGGCGATTGAGAAGATTCATCCGAAGATTCAGAAGATTCTTCAAAAGATTCAGGAGAAGATTCAGAAGACTATTCAGAAGATTCTGAAAATTCATTAGAAGATTCAGAAGAAGATTCTGTTGTAACAAACGCGAAAAAATAAATACAGAACACAAGGATTCACGTGGTTCGATTAAGGTGATCTACGTCCACGGGGTGAGGGAAAATAAGATTCCACTATGTTTAAAGAGTGTACTGATTACAACCCAGGCAACAGCATAATAAGAGCCCCCCAAAAAAGAATCATCGGAAGAATTAGATGAAGAAGATTCAGAAGAAGATTCAGACGATTCATCAGAAGATTCAGACGATTCAGAAGATTCATCAGAAGATTCGGAAGATTCATCCGAAGATTCATCAGACGATTCATCAGAAGATTCAAAAGATTCACCAAAAGATTCAGAAGAAGATTCTAGTCGAACAAGCGCGAAAAAACAAACACAGAACACAAGGATGTACGTGGTTCGATCAAGGTGATCTACGTCCACGGGGGTGGCAAAACGAGACTCCACTATGTTTAAAGAGTGTACTGATTACAACCATAGCAATAGTATAAAAAGAGCCCCCAAAAAAAGATTAATAAAAAAATCAGAAGAAGAAGATTCAGATTGATCAAAAGATTCATCAGAAGATTCAGAAGAAGATTCCACAGAAGATTCAGAAGACGATTGAGAGGATTCATCAGAAGATTCAGAAGATTCCTCAGAAGATTCAGGAGATTCATGATAATATTCAGAAGACGATTCAGAAGATTCATCGGTAGATCCATCAGAAGATTCAGAAGATGATTCCGAAGATTAATCAGAAGATTCAAAAGATTTAGAAGATTCAATAGAAGATTAATCAAAAGATTCAGGAGGCGATTCATCAGAAGATTCATCAGAAGATTCAGATGACTCATCAAAAGATTCAGAAAAAGATTCTGTTGCAACAAACGCGGAAAAACAAACACAGAACATAACGATTTACGTGATTCAATCAAGGAGATCTACGTCCACGGGCGAGGCAAAATAAGATTCCACTTTGTTTAAAGAGTGTACGGATTACAACCCTAGCAACAGTTTAAAAAGAGCCCAAAAAAAAAAAATATTCATCAGAAGAATCAGAAGAAGATTCAGACGATTCAGAAGATTCGTCAAAAGATTCAGAAGATTTAGAAGACGATTCAGAAGATTCATTAGAAGATTCAGAAGATTCATCAGATGATGCAGAAGAAGAATCATAAGAAGATTAATCAAAAGATTCAGAAGATTCATCAGAAGATTCAGATGATTCACGGAAGATTCAGAAGAAGATCTGTTGTCACAAACGCCGAAAAACAAACCCAAAACATAAGGATTTACGTGGTTCGATCAAGGTGATCTACGTCCATGGGCGAGGCAAAATAAGATTCCACTATGTTTAAAGAGTGTACTGATTACAACCCTAGCAATTGTATAAAAAGTGCCCCAAAAAAAAGATTCATCAGAAGAATCCGAAGGAGATTCCAACGATTCAGAAGATTCATCAAAAGATCCAGAAGAAGATTCAGAAGATTCAGACGACGATTGAGAAGATTCATTAGAAGATTCAGAAGATTCATTAGAAGATTCTATTGTAACAAACGCGGAAAAACAAATACTGAACACAAGTATTCACGTGGTTCGATTAAGGTGATCTACGTCCACGGGGGAGGAAAAACAAGATTCCACTACGTTTAAAGAGTGTACTGATTATAACCCTAGCAACACCATAAAAAGAGCCTAAAAAAAAAAGATTCATCAGAAGAATTAGAAGAAAAAGATTCAGAAGAAGATTCAGACTTTTCAGAAGATCAATCAGAAGATTCAGAAGAAGATCTAGAAGATTCATCAAAAGATTCATCAGAAGAAGATTCATAAGATTCATAAGAAGATTCAAAAGATTCATCAGAAGATTTAGAAAAAAATTCTGTTGTAAAAAACGCGAAAAAATAAACATAGAACATAAGGATGTACGTGGTTCGATCAAGGTGATCTACGTCCACGGTCGAGGCAAAACGAGACTCCACTATGTTTAAAGAGTGTACTGATTACAACCCTAGCAGTAGTATAAAAAGAGCCCCCAAAAAAAGAATATTTAGAAGAAAATTCCGATTCACCAAAAGATTCATCAGAAGATTCAGAAGATTTATTAGAAGATACATCAGAGGATGCTTCAGAAGATTCATCAGAAGATTTAGAAGATCCATCAGACGATTCAGAAGACTATTGAGAAGATTGATAAGAAGATTCAGAAGATTCAAAAGATTCTTCAGAAGATTAATCAAAAGATTCAGAAGACGATTCAGAAGATTCATCAGAAAATTCAGATGATTCATCAGAAGATTCTGTTGTAACAAACGCGGGAAAACAAATACAGAACACAAGGATTTACGTGGTTCGATCAAGGTGATCTACGTCCACGGGCGAGGAAAAAGAAGATTCCACTATGTTTAAAGTGTGTACTGATTACAACCCTAGCAACAGCTTAAAAAGAGCCCCCAAAAAAATATTCATCAGAAGAATTAGAAAAAGAAGATTCAGACGATTCAAAAGATTCAGAAGATTAAGAAGATTCATCAGACGATTCATCAGAAGATTCAAAAGATTCATCAAAAAATTCAGAAGAAGATTTTGTTGTAACAAACGCGAAAAAATAAACACAGAACACAGGGTTGTTCGTGGTTCAAACAATGTGATCAACGTCCACGGGCGAGGCAAAACGAGACTCCCATATGTTTAAAGAGTGTACTGATTACAACCCTAGCAACAGAATAAAAAGATCCCCAAAAAAAAGAATATTCAGAAGAAGATTCAGAAGATTCATCAGAAGATTCAGAAGACGATTGAGAAGATTCAAAAGATTCATCAGAGGATTCATTAGAAGATTTAGAAGAAGATTCAGAAGATTCAGAAGACGATTCAGAAGATCCATAAGAAGATTCAGAAGACGATTTAGAAGATTGATCAGGAGATTTAAAAGATTCAAAAGATTCATCAGAAGATTAATCAAAAGATTCAGAAGATTCATCAGAAGATTCAGATGATTCATCAGAAGATTCTATTGTAACAAACACGGAAAAACAAACCCAAAACATAAGGATTTACGTGGTTCGATCAAGGTGATCTACGTCCACGGGCGATGCAAAATAAGATTCCACTATGTTTAAAGAGCGTACGCATTATAACCTAGCAACAGTATAAAAAGAGCCACTAAAGAAAGATTCATCAGAAGAATCAGAAGAAGATTCAGACGATTCAGAAGATTCATCAGAAGAGTCATCGAAAGATTAGGATGAAGATTCAGATGATTCATCAGAAGATTCAGAAGAAGATTTTGTTGTAACAAACTCGGAAAAAAAAAATACAGAACACATGGATTGACGTGGTTCGATCACGGTGATCTACGTCCACGGGTGAGGGAAAACTAGATTCTACTATGTTTAAAGTGTGTACTGATTACAACCCTAGCAACAACATGAAAAGAGCCCCCAAAAAAATATTCATCAGAAGAATTAGAAGAAGAAGATTCAGACGATTCAAAAGATTCATCAGAAGATTCAGAAGATTCAGAAGAAGATTATGTTGTAACAAACGCGAAAAAATAAACACAGAACGAAGGGATGTTCGCGGTTCGAACAACGTGATCTACGTCCACGGGCGAGGCAAAACGAGACTCCCCTATGTTTAAAGAGTGTACTGATTACAACCCTAGCAACAGAATAAAAAGATCCCCCCAAAAAAGAATATTCAGAAGAAGATTCAGAAGATTCAGAAGACGATTGAGAAGATTCATCAGAGGATTCATTAGAAGATTTATCAGAAGATTCAGAAGACGATTCAGAAGATCCATAAGAAGATTCAGAAGACGATTCAGAAGATTCAGATGATTCATCAGAAGATTTTGTTGTAACAAACACGGAAAAACAAACCCAAAACATAAGGATTTACGTGGTTCGATCAAGGTGATCTACGTCCACGGGCGATGCAAAATAAGATTCCACTATGTTTAAAGAGCGTACGCATTATAACCCTAGCAACAGTATAAAAAGAGCCCAAAAAAAAAGATTCATCAGAAGAAGATTCAGACGATTCAGAAGATTCATCGAAAGATTAGGATGAAGATTCAGAAGAAGATTTTGTTGTAACAAACGCGGAAAAAAAAAATACAGAACACAAGGATTCACGTGGTTCGATCAAGGTGATCTACGTCCACGGGCGAGGGAAAAGTAGATTCCTCTATGTTTAAAGTGTGTACTGATTACAACCCCAGCAACAGTATAAAAAGAGCCCCAAAAAAATTGTCATCGGAAGAATCAGAAGAAGATTTAGAAGATTCATGAAAAGATTCAGAAGATTCATTAGAAGATTCTGTTCTAACAAACGCAGAAAAATAAATACAGAACATAAGGATTGACGTGGTTTGATCTAGGTGATCTACGTCCACGGGCAAGGGAAAACAAGATTCCACTATGTTTAAAGAGTGTACTGATTACAACCCTAGCGACAGCATAAAAAGAGCCCAAAAAAAAGATTCATCAGAAGAATTAGACGAAGAAGATTCAGACGATTCAGAAGATTCCAAAGAAGATTTAGAAGATTCAAAAGATTTATCATAAGATTCATCAGACAATTCATCAGAAGATTCGAAAAATTCATCTGAAGATTCAAAAGAAGACTATGTTGTAACAAAAGCGAAAAAACAAATGCAGAAAAAAAAGGTTGTACGTGGTTCGATCAAGGTGATCTACGTCCACGGGCGAGGCAAAACGAGACTCCACTATGTTTAAAGAGTGTACTCATTACAACCCTAGTAACAGTATACAAAGAGCCAAAAAAAAAAAGATTCATCAAAAGAATAAGAAGAAGAAGATTCAGAAGTAGAATTAGAATATTCAGTGGATTCATCAGAAGATTCAGAAGATTCAACTGAAGATTTATCAGAAGATTCAGAAGATTTAGAAGACGGTTCAGAAGATTGATTAGAAGATTCAGAAGATGCATAAAAAGATTCAAAAGATTCATCAGAAGTTTAATCAAAAGATTCAGAAGACGATTCAGAATATTCATAAGAAGATTCAGATGTTTAATCAGATGATTCAGAAGAAGATTCAATTATAACAAACGCAGAAAAAAACACCCAGAACATAAGGATTTACGTGGTTCGATCAAGGTGATCTATGTCCACGGGCGAGGCCAAATAAAATTCTACTATGTTTAAAGAGCGTACGCATTATAACCCTAGCAACAGTATAAAAAGAGCCCAAAAAAAAAGATTCATCAGAAGAATCAGAAGAAGATTCAGACGATTCAGAAGTTTCATTGAAAGATTAGGATGAAGATTCAGATGATTCATTAGAATATTCAAAAGAAGATTTTGTTGTAACAAACGCGGAAAAAAAAATACAAAACGCAAGGATTCACGTGGTTCGATCAAGGTGATCTACGTCCACGGGCGAGGGAAAACAAGATTCCACTATGTTTCAAGTGTGTACTTATATAAAAAGAGCCCCAAAAAATTGTCATCGGAAGAATCAGAAGAAGATTCAGAAGATTCATCAAAAGATTCAGAAGAAGATTCAAAAGATTGAGAAGACGATTCAGAAGATTCATTGGAAGATTCATTAGAAGATTCAGAAGAAGATTCTGTTGTAACAAATGCAGAAAAACAGATACAGAACATAAGGATTGACGTGGTTCGATAAGGGTGATCTACGTCCACGGGCGAGGGAAAACAAGATTCCACTATGTTTAAAGAGTGTAATGATTACAACCCTAGCGACAGCATAAAAAGAGCCCCCAAAAAAAGATTCATCAGAAGAATTAGAAGAAGAAGATTCAGAAGATTCCAAAGAAGATTCATCAGAAGAAGATTCAGAAGATTTATCATAAGATTCATCAGACGATTCATCTGAAGATTCAAAAAATTCATCAGAAGACTATTTTGTAACAAAAGCGAAAAAACAAACACAGAAAACAAAGGTTGTACGTGGTTCGATCAAGGTGATCTACATCCACGGGCGAGGCAAAACGTGACTCCACTATGTTTAAAGAGTGTACAGATTACAACCCTAGAAACAGTATACAAAGAGCCCAAAAAAAAGATTAATCTAAGAATACGAAGAAGAAGATTCAAAAGTAGAATTAGAAGATTCGGTAGATTCATCAGAAGAAGATTCAGAAGATTCAGTTGTAACAAACCCGAAAAAAGAAACACAGAACACATGGATGTACGTGGTTCGATCAAGGTGATCTACGTCCATGAGTGAGGCAAAATGAGACTCCACTACGTTTAAAGAGTGTACTAATTATAACCCTAGCAACAGTATAAAAAGAGCAAAAAAAAAAAGATTAATCAGAAGAATTAGAAGAAGAAGATTCAGATTCATCAAAAGATTCAGATGATTCATCAGAAGATTTAGATGGCGATTGAGAAGATTCATCCGAAGATTCAGAAGATTCTTCAAAAGATTCAGGAGAAGATTTAGAAAACTATTCAGAAGATTCAGAAAATTCATTAGAAGATTCAGAAGAAGATTCTGTTGTAACAAACGCGGAAAAATAAATACAGAACACAAGGATTCACGTGGTTCGATTAAGGTGATCTACGTCCACGGGCGAGACTCCACTATGTTTAAAGAGTGTACTGATTACAACCATAGCAATAGTAAAAAAAGAGCCCCCAAAACAAGATTAATAAAAAAATCAGAAGAAGAAGATTCAGATTGATCAAAAGATTCATCAGAAGATTCAGAAGAAGATTCCACAGAAGATTCAGAAGACGATTGAGAGGATTCATCAGAAGATTCAGAAGATTCCACAGAAGATTCAGAAGATTCAGAAGATTCAACAGAAGATTCAGGAGATTCATGATAATATTCAGAAGACGATTCAGAAGATTCATCGGTAGATCCATCAGAAGATTCAGAAGATGATTCCGAAGATTAATCAGAAGATTCAAAAGATTTAGAAGATTCAATAGAAGATTAATCAAAAGATTCAGGAGGCGATTCAGAAGATTCATCAAAATATTCATCAGAAGATTCAGATGACTCATCAGAAGATTCAGAAAAAGATTCTGTTGCAACAAACGCGGAAAAACAAACACAGAACATAACGATTTACGTGATTCAATCAAGGAGATCTACGTCCACGGGCGAGGCAAAATAAGATTCTACTTTGTTTAAAGAGTGTACGGATTACAATCCTAGCAACAATTTAAAAAGAGCCCAAAAAAAATATATTCATCAGAAGAATCAGAAGAAGATTCAGACGATTCAGAAGATTCATCAGAAGATTCGTCAAAAGATTCAGAAGATTTAGAAGACGATTCAGAAGATTCATTAGAAGATTCAGAAGATTCATCAGATGATGCAGAAGAAGAATCACAAGAAGATTAATCAAAAGATTCAGAAGATTCATCAGAAGATTCTGATGATTCACGGAAGATTCAGAAGAAGATCTGTTGTCACAAACGCCGAAAATACAAACCCAAAACATAAGGATTTACGTGGTTCGATCAAGGTGATCTACGTCCATGGGCGAGGCAAAATAAGATTCCACTATGTTTAAAGAGTGTACTGATTACAACCCTAGCAATTGTATAAAAAGTGCCCAAAAAAAAAAAGATTCATCAGAAGAATCCGAAGAAGATTCCAACGATTCAGAAGATTCATCAAAAGATTCAGAAGATTCAGACGACGATTGAGAAGATTCATTAGAAGATTCAGAAGATTCATTAGAAGATTCTATTGTAACTTACGCGGAAAAACAAATACTGAACACAAGTATTCACGTGGTTCGATCAAGGTGATCTACGTCCACGGGGGAGGAAAAACAAGATTCCACTACGTTTAAAGAGTGTACTGATTACAACCCTAGTAACACCATAAAAAGAGCCTCCAAAAAAAGATTCATCAGAAGAATTAGAAGAAAAAGATTCAGAAGAAGATTCAGACTTTTCAGAAGATCAATCAGAAGATTCAGAAGAAGATTTAGAAGATTGATCAAAAGATTCATCAGAAGAAGATTCAGAAGATTCATCAGACGATTCATAAGAAGATTCAAAAGATTCATCAGAAGATTCAGAAAAAAATTCTGTTGTAACAAACGCGAAAAAATAAACATAGAACATAAGGATGTACGTGGTTCGATCAAGGTGATCTACGTCCACGGTCGAAGCAAAACGAGGCTCCACTATGTTTAAAGAGCGTACGCATTATAACCTAGCAACAGTATAAAAAGAGCCACTAAAGAAAGATTCATCAGAAGAATCAGAAGAAGATTCAGACGATTCAGAAGATTCATCAGAAGATTCATCGAAAGATTAGGATGAAGATTCAGATGATTCATCAGAAGATTCAGAAGAAGATTTTGTTGTAACAAACTCGGAAAAAAAAAATACAGAACACATGGATTGACGTGGTTCGATCACGGTGATCTACGTCCACGGGTGAGGGAAAACTAGATTCCACTATGTTTAAAGTGTGTACTGATTACAACCCTAGCAACAACATGAAAAGAGCCCCCAAAAAAATATTCATCAGAAGAATTAGAAGAAGAAGATTCAGACGATTCAAAAGATTCATCAGAAGATTCAGAAGAAGATTCTGTTGTAACAAACGCGAAAAAATAAACACAGAACACAGGGATGTTCGCGGTTCGAACAACGTGATCTACGTCCACGGGCAAGGCAAAACGAGACTCCCCTATGTTTAAAGAGTGTACTGATTACAACCCTAGCAACAGAATAAAAAGATCCCCCCAAAAAAGAATATTCAGAAGAAGATTCAGAAGATTCAGAAGACGATTGAGAAGATTCATCAGAGGATTCATTAGAAGATTTATCAGAAGATTCAGAAGACAATTCAGAAGATCCATAAGAAGATTCAGAAGACGATTTAGAAGATTGATCAGGACATTTAGAAGATTCAGAAGATTCAGAAGATGATTCAGAAGATTCAGATGATTCATCAGAAGATTCTGTTGTAACAAACACGGAAAAACAAACCCAAAACATAAGGATTTACGTGGTTCGATCAAGGTGATCTACGTCCACGGGCGATTCAAAATAAGATTCCACTATGTTTAAAGAGCGTACGCATTATAACCCTAGCAGCAGTATAAAAAGAGCCCAAAAAAAAAAGATTCATCAGAAGAAGATTCAGACGATTCAGAAGATTCATCAGAAGATTCATCGAAAGATTAGGATGAAGATTCAGATGATTCATCAGGAGATTCAGAAGAAGATTTTGTTGTAACAAACGCGGAAAAAAAAATACAGAACACAAGGATTCACGTGGTTCGATCAAGGTGATCTACGTCCACGGGCGAGGGAAAAGTAGATTCCTCTATGTTTAAAGTGTGTACTGATTACAACCCCAGCAACAGTATAAAAAGAGCCCCAAAAAAATTGTCATCGGAAGAATCAGAAGAAGATTCAGAAGATTCATCAAAAGATTCAGAAGATTCATTAGAAGATTCTGTTATAACAAACGCAGAAAAATAAATACAGAACATAAGGATTGACGTAGTTTGATCAAGGTGATCTACGTCCACGGGCAAGGGAAAACAAGATTCCACTATGTTTAAAGAGTGTACTGATTACAACCCTAGCGACAGCATAAAAAGAGCCCAAAAAAAAAGATTCATCAGAAGAATTAGACGAAGAAGATTCAGACGATTCAGAAGATTCCAAAGAAGATTTAGAAGATTCAAAAGATTTATCATAAGATTCATCAGACGATTCATCAGAAGATTCGAAAAATTCATCTGAAGATTCAAAAGAAGACTATGTTGTAACAAAAGCGAAAAAACAAATATAGAAAACAAAGGTTGTACGTGGTTCGATCAAGGTGATCTACGTCCACGGGCGAGGCAAAACGAGACTCCACTATGTTTAAAGAGTGTACTCATTACAACCCTAGCAACAGTATACAAAGAGCCCCAAAAAAAAGATTCATCAGAAGAATAAGAAGAAGAAGATTTAGAAGTAGAATTAGAATATTCAGTTGATTCATCAGAAGATTCAACTGAAGATTTATCAGAAGATTCAGAAGATTTAGAAGACGGTTCAGAAGATTGATCAGAAGATTCAGAAGATGCATAAAAAGATTCAAAAGATTCATCAGAAGTTTAATCAAAAGATTCAGAAGACGATTCAGAATATTCATAAGAAGATTCAGATGTTTAACCAGATGATTCAGAAGAAGATTCAATTATAACAAACGAAGAAAAAAACACCCAGAACATAAGGATTTACGTGGTTCGATCAAGGTGATCTATGTCCACGGGCGAGGCCAAATAAGATTCTACTATGTTTAAAGAGCGTACGCATTATAACCCTAGCAACAGTATAAAAAGAGCCCCCAAAAAAAGATTCATCAGAAGAATCAGAAGAAGATTCAGACGATTCAGAAGATTCATCGAAAGATTAGGATGAAGATTCAGATGATTCATTAGAAGATTCAAAAGAAGATTTTGTTGTAACAAACCCGGAAAAAAAAATACAGAACGCAAGGATTCACGTGGTTCGATCAAGGTGATCTACGTCCACGGGCGAGGGAAAACAAGATTCCACTATGTTTCAAGTGTGTACTGATATAAAAAGAGCCCCAAAAAAATTGTCATCGGAAGAATCAGAAGAAGATTCAGAAGATTCATCAAAAGATTCAGAAGAAGATTCAAAAGATTGAGAAGACGATTCAGAAGATTCATTGGAAGATTCATTAGAAGATTCAGAAGAAGATTCTGTTGTAACAAATGCAGAAAAATAAATACAGAACATAAGGATTGACGTGGTTCGATCAAGGTGATCTACGTCCACGGGCGAGGGAAAACAAGATTCCACTATGTTTAAAGAGTGTACTGATTACAACCCTAGCGACAGCATAAAAAGAGATTCATCAGAAGAAATAGAAGAAGAAGATTCAGACGATTCAGAAGATTCATCAGAAGAAGATTCAGAAGATTTATCATAAGATTCATCAGACGATTCATCAGAAGATTCAAAAAATTCATCAGAAGACTATGTTGTAACAAAAGCGAAAAAACAAACACAGAAAACAAAGGTTGTACGTGGTTCGATCAAGGTGATCTACATCCACGGGCGAGGCAAAACGTGACTCCACTATGTTTAAAGAGTGTACAGATTACAACCCTAGAAACAGTATACAAAGAGCCCAAAAAAAAAGATTAATCTAAGAATACGAAGAAGAAGATTCAAAAGTAGAATTAGAAGATTCGGTAGATTCATCAGAAGATTCAGAAGATTCAACCGAAGATTTATCAGAAGATTCAGAAGATTTAGAAGACGATTCAGAAGATTCATCAGAAGATCCATCAGAAGATTCAGAAGACGATTTAGAAGATTGATCAGAAGATTTCGAAGATTCAGAAGATAGGTCAGAAGATTCTGAACATTTATCAGAATATTAATCAAAAGATTCAGAAGACGATTCAGATGATTCATTAGAAGATTCAGAGGATTGGTCAAAACATTCAGAAGATCTATTAGAAGATTCATCAGAAGATTAATCAAAAGATTTAGAAGACGATTCAGAAGATTTAGTTGATTCATCAGAAGATTCAGAAGAAGATTCTGTTGTCACAAAGGCGGAAAAACAAACACAGAACATAAGGATTGACGTGGTTCGATCAAGGTGATCTACGTCCACGGGCGAGGCAAAATAAGATTCCACTATGTTTAAATAGTGTATTGATTACAACCCTAGCAACAGTATAAAAAGAGTAAAAAAAAAAAGATTCATCAGAAGAATCAGAATACAATTTAGACGATTCATCAAAAGATTCAGAAGATTCGTCAGATGAATCAGACGACGATTCAGAAGATTCATTAGAAGTTTCATCAGAAGATTCAGAAGATTCATTGGAAGATTCAGAAGAAGATTCTGTTGTAACAAACCCGGAAAAACAAATACAGAACACAAGGATTTACGTGGTTCGATCAAGGTGATCTACGTCCACGGGCATGGGAAAACAAGATTCCACTATGTTTAAAGAGTGTACCGATTACAACCCCAGCAACCGCATAAAAAGAACCCTCAAAAAAAGATTCATCAGAAGAATTCAAAGAAAAAGATTCCGAAGATTATTCAGACGATTCAGAAGATTCAGAATATTCATCAGAAGAAGATTCAGAAGATTCATCCGAAGATTGATCAGACGATTCATCAGAAGATTCTGTTGTAACAAACGCGAAAAAATAAGCACAGAACACAAGGATGTACTTGGTTCGATCAAGGTGATCTACGTCCACGGGCGAGGCAAAACGAGACTCCACTATGTTTAAAGAGTGTACTGATTACAACCATAGCAACAGTATAAAAAGAGCCCCAAAAAAAGAATATTCAGAAGAAGATTCAGATTCATCAAAAGAATCAAAAGAAGATTCAGCAGATTCTTCAGAAGATTCAGAAGATTGATCAGTGGATTCATTAGAAGATTGAAAAGATTTATCAAAAGATTCAAAAGACGATTCAGAAAATCCATCGAAAGATCCATCAGAAGATTCAGAAGACGATTTAGAAGATTGATCAAATTGATCAGAAGATTTAGAAGACTCAAAAGATTCATTAGAAGATTCATCAGAAGATTAATCATAAGATTCAGAAGATTCCGATGATTCATCAGATGATTCAGAAGATTCATCGGAAGATCCATCAGACGATTCAGAAGATTCATAAGAACATTCAGAAGACAATTCAGAAGATTTTGTTGTAATAAATGAGGAAAAACAAACACAGAACATAAGGATTTGTGTGGTTCGATCAAGGTGATCTACGTCCACGGGCGAAGCAAAATAAGATTCCACCATGTTTAAAAAGTGTACTAATTACAATCCTAGCCACAGTATAAAAAGAGCAAAAAAAAAAATATTCATCAGAAGAATTAGAAGAAGATTCAGACGATTCAGAAAATTCATCAAAAGATTCAAAAGAAGATTCAGAAGACGATTCAGAAGGTTCATTAGAAGATTAATCAGAAGATTCAGAAGAAGATTCAGAAGATTATTCCACTATGTTTAAAGAGTGTACTGATTACAACCCCAGCAACAGCATAAAAAGTGCCCCCAAAAAAAGAATGATCGGAAGAATTAGCAAAAGAAGATTCAGAAGAAGATTCAGACTTTTCAGAAGATTCAGAAGAAGATTTCGAAGATTCACCAGAAGAAGATTCAGAAGATTCTGTTGTAACAAACGTGAAAAAACAAACACAGAAGATAGGGATATAGGTGGTTCGATCAAGGTGATTTACGTCCATGGGCGAGGCAAAATGTGACTCCAATACGTTTAAAGAGTGTACTAATTATAAACCTAGCAACAGTATAAAAAAGAGCCCAAAAAAAAAACGATTAATCAGAAGAATCAGAAGAAGAAGATTCAGATTCATCAAAAGATTCAGAAGATTCATCAGAAGATTAAGAAGATTCTTCAAAAGATTCAGCAGAAGATTCAGAAGATTCATCCGAAGATTCAGCAGAAGATTCAGAAGATTCATTAGAAGATTCATCAGAATATTCAGAAGATTCTGTTGTAACAAACGCGATAAAATAAATACAGAACACAAGGATTCACGTGGTTCGATTAAGGTGATCTACCTCCACGGGCGAGGGAAAATAAGATTCCACTATGTTTAAAGAGTGTACTGATTACAACCCTAGCAACAGCATAAAAGATTGATCAAAAGATTCAGAAGAAGATTCCACAGAAGATTCAGAAGACGATTGAGAAGATTCATCAGAAGATTCATCGGTAGATCCATCAGAAGATTCAGAAGATGATTCCGATGATTCATCAGAAGACTCATCAAAAGATTCAAAAGATTTAGAAGATTCAACAGAAGATTCAGAAAAAGATTCTGTCGCAACAAACGCAAAAAAACGAACACAGAACATAAGGATTTACGTGATTCGATTAAGGAGATCTATGTCCACGGGCGAGGCAAAATAAGATTCCACTTTGTTTAAAGAGTGTACGGATTACAACCATAGCAACAGTATAAAAAGAGCCCAAAAAAAAATATTCCTCAGAAGAATCAGAAGAAGATTCAGACGATTCAGAAGATTCTTCAAAAGATTCAGAAGATGATTCAGAAGAAGAATCATCAGAAGATTATTCAAAAGATTCAGAAGACGATTCAGAAGATTCAGATGATTCATCAGAAGATTCTGTTGTCACAAACACCGAAAAATAAACCCAGAACATAAGGATTTACGTGGTTCGATCAAGGTTATCTACGTCCACGGGCGAGGCAAAATAAGATTCCACTGTGTTTAAAGAGTGTACTGATTACAACCCTAGCAATAGTATAAAAAGTGCCCCAAAAAAAGATTCATGAAAAGAATCAGAAGAAGATTCCAACGATTCAGAAGATTCATCAAAAGATTCAGAAGAAGATTCAGAAGATTCAGAAGACGATTGAGAAGATTCATCAGAAGATTCAGAAGATTCATTAGTAGAGTCAGAAGAAGATTCTATTGTAACAAACGCGGAAAAAAAAACACAGAACACAAGGATTCACATGGTTCGATCAAGGTGATCTACGTCAACGGGGGAGGAAAAACAAGATTCCACTATGTTTAAAGAGTGTACCGATTACAACCCTAGCCACAGAATAAAAAGAGCCCCCAAAAAAAGATTCATCAGAAGAATTAGAAGAAAAAGATTTAGAAGAAGATTCAGGCTTTTCCGAAGATTCATCAGAAGATTTAGAAGATTCATCAAAAGATTCATCAGACGATTCAGAAAAAAAATTCTGTTGTAACAAACGCGAAAAAATAAACATAGAACATAAGGATGTACGTGGTTCGATCAAGGTGATCTACGTCCACGGTCGAGGCAAAACGAGACTCCACCATGTGTACTGATTACAACCCTAGTAGCAGTATAAAAAGAGCCCCCAAAAAAAGAATATTCAGAAGAAGATTCCGATACATCAAAAGATTCATCAGAAGATTCATAAGATTCTTCACAAGATTCATCAGAAGATACATCAGAGGATTCTTCAGAAGATTCATCAGAAGATTCAGAAGACGATTCAGAAGATCCATCAGAAGATTCAGAAGATGATTCAGAAGATTGATCAGAAGATTCAAAAGATTCAAAAGATTCAGAAGACGATTCAAAAGATTCAGAAGACGATTCAGAAGATTCAGATGATTCATCAGAAGATTCAGAAGAAGATTCTGTTGTAACAAACGCGGAAAAAAAAATACAGAAAACAAGGATTCACGTGGTTCGATCAAGGTGATCTACGTCCACGGGCGAGGGAAAACAAGATTCTACTATGTTTAAAGTGTGTACTGATTACAACCCTAGCAACAGCATAAAAAGTGCCCCCCAAAAAATATTCATCAGATGAATTAGAAGAAGAAGATTCAGACGATTCAGAAGATTCATCAGAAGAATCAGAAGATTCGGAAGATTCAGAAGATTCATCAGATGATTCAGAAGAAGATTCTGTTGTAACAAACGCAAAAAAATAAACACAGAACACAGGGATGTTCGTGGTTCGAACAACGTGATCTACGTCCACGGGCGAGGCAAAATGAGACTCCCCTATGTTTAAAGAGTATACTGATTACAACCCTAGCAACAGAATAAAAAGATCCAAAAAAAATAAGAATATTCAGAAGATTCAGAAGAATATTGAGAAGATTCATCAGAAGATTCAAAAGATTCATCAGAGGATTCATTAGAAGATTCAGAAGATCCATCGGAAGATACATAAGAAGATTCAGAAGACGATTTGGAAGATTGATTAGGAGATTTAAAAGATTCAGAAGATTCATCAGAAGATTCTGTTGTAACAAACACGGAAAAAGAAACCCAAAACATAAGGATTTACGTGGTTCGATCAAGGTGATCTACATCCACGGCTGATGCAAAATAAGATTCCACTATGTTTAAAGAGTGTACTAATTACAACCCTAGCAACAGTATAAAAAGAGCCCAAAAAAAAAAAAAGATTCATCAGAAGAATCAGAACCTTCTAAATCTTCTGAATCTTCTTCGAAATCTTTTTTTGAATCTTCTTCTGAATTTTCTGAATCTTCTCCTGAATCCTCTGAAGAATCTTTTAATGAATCTTCTGAATATTCTTCTAAATATTCTGATGAATCTTTTGATGAATCTGGATCTTCGTCTGAATCTTCTTCTAATTCTTCTGATTAATCTTTTTTTGGGGGCACTTTTTATACTATTGCTAGGGTTGTAATCTGTACACTCTTTAAACATTGTGGAGTATCGTTTTGACTCACCCATGGACATAGATCACCTTCATGGAACCACGTACATCCTTGTGTTCTGTGTTTATTTTTTCGCGTTTGTTGCAGCAGAATCTTCTGATGAATCTTATGAATCTTCTTCTGAATCTTCTTATGAATCTTCTGATGAATCTTCTGAATTGTCTGAATCTTCTTCTAAACCTTCTTCTTCTAATTCTTCTGATGAATCTTTTTTTGTGGGCTCTTTTTATGCTGTTGCTAGGGTTGTAATCAGTACACTCTTTAAACATAGTCGAATCTTGTTTTTCCTCGCCCGTGGACGCAGATCACCTTGATCAAACCATGTGAATCCTTGTGTTCTGTATTTGGTTTTCCCCATTTGTTACAACAGAATCTTCTAAAGAATCTTCTGATGAATATTCTAATGAATCTTCTGAATCTTCTGTTGAATCTTCTGAATCTTCTCTGTATTTATTTTTTCGCGTTTGTTACAATAGAATCTTCTAAAGAATCTTCTGATGAATATTCTAATGAATCTTCTGAATCGTCTTCTGAATCTTCTGTTGAATCTTCTGAATCTTTTGATGAATTTTCTAATGAATCTTCTGAATCGTGTGAATCTTCTTCTGATGAATCTTTTTTTGGGGGCTCTTTTTATGCTGTTGTTAGGGTTGTAATCAGTACACTCTTTAAACATAATGGAATCTTATTTTGCATCGCCCGTGGACGTAGATCACCTAGATTGAGCCACATGAATCCTTGTGGTCTGTATTTATTTTTTCGCGTTTGTTACAATAGAATCTTCTTCTGAATCTTCTAATGAATCTTGTGAATTTTCTTCTGAATCTTTTAATGAATCTTTTGATGAATCTTCTGAATCTTTTGATGAATTTTCTGATGAATCTTTTGAATCGTCTGAATCTTCTTCTGATTCTTCTGATGAATCTTTTTTTTGGCTCTTTTATACTGTTGCTAGGGTTGTAATCAGTACATTTTTTAAACATGGTGGAATCTTATTTTACCTCGCCCGTGGACGTAGATCAGCTTGATCGAACCACGTAAATTCTTATGTTCTGTGTTTGTTTTCCCGCGTTTGTTACAATAGAATCTTCTAATGAATCATCTGGATCTTCTGATGAATCTTCTGAATCTTTTGATTAATCTTCTGATGGATCTGATGAATCTTATAATGAATCTTCTGAATCTTTTGAATCTCCTTATCAATCTTCAGAATCGTCTTCTGAATCTTATGACGGTTCTTCCGATGAATCTTCTGAATCATCTGAATCTTCTGATGAATCATCTGAATCTTCTGAAACGTCTTCTGAATCTTTTGATTAATCTTTTGATGAATCTTCTGAATCTTCTGATGAATCTTCTAAATCTTCTGATCAATCTTCGGAATCGTCTTCTGAATCTTCTGAAGGATCTTCCGATGAATCTTTTCAATCTTCTGATAAATCTTCTCAATCGTCTTCTAAATCTTATGAAGAATCGTCTGAATCTTCTGATGAATCTTCTTCTTCTTCTTCTGATTCTTCTTATTAATCTTTTTTTGGGGGCTCTTTTCACACTGTTACTAGGGTTGTAATCAGTATACTCTTTAAACATAGTGGAGTCTCGTTTTGCCTTGCCCGTGGATGGAGATCACCTTGATCGAACCACGTACATCCTTGTGTTCTGTGTTTGTTTTTTTGCGTTTGTTACATTAGAATCTTCTTCTGAATCTTTTGAATCTTCCAATGAATCGTCTGAATTTTCTTCTGAATCTTGTTCTTCTAATTCTTCTGATGAATCTTTCTTTGTGGGCTCTTTTTATGCTGTTGCTAGGGTTGTAATCAGTACATTCTTTAAACATTGTGAAATCTTGTTTTCCCTCGCCCGTGGACGTAGATCACCTTGATCGAACCACATGAATCCTTGTGTTTTGTATTTACTTTTCCGCGTTTATTACAACAAGATCATCTTCTAAATCTTCTAATGAATCTTTTGAATCGTCTTCTAAAACTTCCGATGAATCTTCTTCTGAATCTTTTGATGAATTTTCTGATGAATCTTATGAATCGTCTGAATCTTCATCTGATTCTTCTGATGAATCTTTTTTTAGGGCTCTTTTTATACTCTTGCTAGGGTTGTAATCAGTACACTCTTTAAACATAGTGGAATATTATTTTGCCTCGCCCGTGGACGTAGATCACCTTGATCGAACCACGTAAATCCTTATGTTCTGTGTTTGTTTTTTCGGATTTATTACAACAGAATCTTCTTCTGAATCTTCTGAATCTTCTGATGAATCTTTTGAATCGTCTTATGAATCTTTTGATTAATCTTCTGATGAATCTTCTGAATCTTCTAATGAATCTTCTGATCAATCTTCTGAATCGTCTTCTGAGTCTTCTGAATCGTCTGCTGAATCTTCTAAATCGTCTGATGAATCTTCCTAATCTTCTGATGAATCTTCTAAATGTTCTTCTAAGTCTTCTGATGAATCTTCTCAATCGATTTCTGAATTTTCTGATGAATCTTTTGAATCTTTTGATGAATCTGAATCTTCTTCTGAATTTTCTTCTTATTAATCTTTTTTTGGGGGCTCTTTTTATACTGTTGCAAGGGTTGTAATCAGTAAACTCTTTAAACATAGTCGAATCTTATTTTGCATCGCCCGTGGACGTAGATCACCTTGATTGAACCACATGAATCCTTGTGGTCTGTATTTATTTTTCCGCGTTTGTACAACAGAATCTTCTTCTGAATCTTCTGATGAATCTTCTGAATTGTCTGAATCTTCTTCTGATTCTTCTGATGAATCTTTTTTTTTCGATCTTTTTATACTGTAGCTAGGGTTGTAATCAGTACACTTTTAAAACATAGTGGAATCTTATTTTGCCTCGCCCGTGGACATAGATCAGCTTGATCGAACCACGTAAATCCTTATGTTCTGTGTTTGTTTTCCCGCGTTTTTTACAACAGAATCTTCTGATGAATCATCTGGATCTTCTGATGAATCTTCTAAATCGCCTTCTGAATCTTTTGATGAATCTTCTGAATCTTTTGAATCTCCTTATCAATCTTCAGAATCGTCTTCTGAATCTTATGACGATTCTTCCGATGAATCTTCTGAATCGTCTTCTGAATCTTCTTAATCTTCTGATGAATCTTCTCAATCGTCCTCTGAATCTTCTGATGAATCTTTTTTTTGCGCTCTTTTTATACTGTTGCTAGTGTTGTAATCAGTACACTGTTTAAACGTAGTGTAATCTTATTTTGCCTCGCCTGTGGAGGTAGATTACCTTAATCGAACCACGTAAATCCTTATGTTCTATGTTTGTTTTTTGGCGTATGTTACAACAAAATCTTCTTCTGAATCTTCTGATGAATCATCTGAATCTTCTGATGAATCTTCTAATGAATCTTCTGAAACGTCTTCTGAGTCTTTTGATTAATCTTTTGATGAATCTTCTGAATCTTCTAATGAATCTTCTAAATCTTCTGATCAATCTTCGGATTCGTCTTCTGAATCTTCTGATGGATCTTCCGATGAATCTTCTGAATCTTCTGATGAAGCTTCTCAATCGTCTTCTAAATCTTCTGAAGAATCTTCTGAATCTTCTGATGAATCTGAATCTTCTTATAAATCTTTTTTTTTTTGCTCTTTTTATACTGTTGCTAGGGTTGTAATCAGTATACTCTTTGAACATAATGGAGTCTCGTTTTGCCTCGCCCGTGGACGGAGATCACCTTGATCGAACCACGTACATCATTGTGTTCTGTATTTGTTTTTTCGCGTTTATTAGATTAGAATCTTCTGATGAATCTTTTGAATCTTCTAATGAATCGTCTGATGAATCTTCTTCTGAATCTTCTGAATCTTCTAATGAATCATCTGAATCTTTGGATGAATCTTCTTCTTCTAATTCTTCTGATGAATCTTTTTTTGTGGGCTCTTTTTTTACGCTGTTGCCAGGGTTGTAATCATTACACTATTTAAACATTGTGGAATCTTGTTTTCCCTCGCCCGTGCACGTAGATCACCTTGATCGAACCACGTGAATTCTTGTGTTTTGTATTTATTTTTCCGCGTTGATTACAACAAGATCTTCTTCTGAATCTTCTAATGAATCTTCTGAATCGTCTTCTGAAACTTCCCATGAATCTTCTGAATCTTCTTTTGAATCTTTTGATGAATTTTCTGATGAATCTTCTAAATCGTCTGAATCTTCTTCTGATTCTTCTGATGAATCTTTTTTTGGGGCTCTTTTTATCCTGTCGCTAGGGTTGTAATCAGTACACTCTTTAAACATAGTGGAATCTTGTTTTCCCTCGCCCGTGGACGTAGATCACCTTGATCGAACCACGTAAATCCTTATGTTCTGTGTTTATTTTTCGCGTTTGTTACAACAGATCCTTCTTGTGAATATCCTGATGAATCTTTTGAATCGTCTTCTGAATCTTTTGATTAATCTTCTGATGAATTTTCTGAATCTTCAAATGAATCTTTAGATCAATCTTCTGAATCGTCTTCTGAATCTTCTAAATCGTCTGATGAATCTTCTGAATCTTCTTCTGAGTCTTCTGTTGAATCTTCTCAATCGACTTATGAATTTTCTGATGAATCTTTTGAATCTTTTGATGAATCTGAATCTTCTTCTGAATCTTCTTATTTTGATTCTTCTGATTAATTTTTTTTTGGGCTCTTTTTATACTGTTGCTAGGGTTATAATCAGTACACTTCATTAGAAGATTCAAAAGAAGGTTCTATTGTAACAAACGCGGAAAAACAAATCCAGAACATAAGGATTTACGTGGTTCGATCAAGTTGATCTACGTCCACGGGCGAGGCAAAATAAGATTCCACTATGTTTAGGGAGTGTACTGATTACAACCCTAGCAACAGTATAAAAAGAGCCAAAAAAAAGATTCATCAAAAGAATCAGAAGAAGATTCGGACCATTCATCATAAGATTTATCAAACAATTCAGCAGAAGATTCAGAACATTCATTAGAAGATTCAGAAGAAGATTCTGTTGTAACAAACGCGGAAAAACAAATACAGACCACAAGGATTCATGTGGTTCAATCAAGGTGATCTACATCCACGGGCGATGCAAAATAAGATTCCACTATGTTTAAAGAGTGTACTAATTACAATCCTAGCAACAGTATAAAAAGAGCCAAAAAAAAAAAGATTCATCAGAAGAATCAGAAGAAGATTCATCAAAAGATTCAGAAGATTCATTAGAATATTCATCAGAAGATTCTTTAGAAGATTCTGTTGTAACAAACGCGGAAAAACAAATACAGAACAAAAGGATTTACGTGGTTCGATCAAGGTGATCTACGTCCACGGGCGAGGAAAAATAAGATTCCACTATGTTTAAAGAGTGTCCTGATTACAACCCTAACAACAACATAAAAAGAGCCCCCAAAAAAAGAATCATAAGAAGAATTAGAAGAAGAAGATAAAGACGATTCAGAAGATTCATCAGACGATGCATCAGAAGATTCAAATGATTCATCAGAAGATTCAGAAGAAGATTCTGTTGTAACAAACCCGAAAAAACAAACACAGAACACAAGGATGTACATGGTTCGATCACGGTGATCTACGTCCATGGGCTAGGTAAAACGAGATTCCGCTATGTTTAAAGAGTATACTGATTACAACCCTAGCAACAGTATAAAAAGAGCCCCAAAAAAAAATTCATCAGAAGAATCAAAAGAAGAATATTGTGATTCATCAAAAGGTTCATCAGAAGATTCAGAAAACGAGTGAGAAGATTCATCAGAAGATTCACAAGATTCATCATAAGATTCAGAAGACGATTCAGAAGATTCAGTAGATTAATCAGAAGATTAATCAAAAGATTCAGAAGACGATTCAAAGATTCATCAGAAAATTCGGACGATTCATCAGAAGATTCAGAAGAAGATTCTGTTGTAACAAATGCGGAAAAAAAAAACACAGAACATAAGGATTTACATGGTTCGGTCAAGGTGATCTACGTCCATGGGCGAGGCAAAATAAGATTCCACTATGTTTAAAGAGTGTACTGATTACAACCCTAGTAACAGTATAAAAAGATCCAAAAAAAAAAAAGATTCATCAGAAGAATCAGAAGAAGATTCAGACAATTTATCAAAAGATTCAGAAGAAGATTCAGAAGATTCATTAGAAGATTTTGTTGCAACCAACGCGAAAAAATAAATACAGATTACAAGGATTCATGTGGTTCGATCAAGGTGATCTACGTCCACGGACGAGGAAAAACAAGATTCCACTATGTTTAAATGGTGCTGATTACAACCCTAGCGACAGCTTAAAAAGAGCCCCCAAAAAAAGATTAATCAGAAGAAGATTCAGATGATTCAGAAGATTCATCAGAAGATTCAGATTCATCAGAAGAAAATTCAGAAGATTCATCATACGATTCATCAGAAGATTCAAAAGATTCATCAAAAGATTTAGAGGAAGATTCTATTGTAACAAACACGAAAAAAAAAAACATAGAACACAAGGATGTATGTGGTTCGATCAAGGTGATCTACATCCACGGACAAGGTAAAACGAGACTCCACTATGTTTAAAAAGTGTATTGATTACAACCCTAGCAACAGTATAAAAAGAGCCCCAAAAAAAGATTAATTAGAAGAAGATTCGGAAGAAGATTCAGATTCATCAAAAGATTCATCAGAAGATTCAGAAGATTCATCAGATAATTCATAAGAAGATTCATCAGAAGATTCAGAAAATGATTTAGAAGATTCATCAAAAGATCCATCAGAAGATTCAGAAGATGATTCGAAAGATTGATCAAAAGATTCATTAGAAGATTCATCAGAAGATTAATTAAAAGATTCAGAAGACGATTCAGAAGATTTATCAGAAGAATCAGATGATTCATAAGACGATTCATCAGAAGATTCTTCAAAAGATTCAGAAGATGATTGAGAACATTCAAAAGATTCATCAGAAGATTCAGAAGATTATCAAAAGATCCATCAGAAGATTCAGAAGACGATTCGGAAGATTGATCAGAAGATTCAGAAGATTAATCAAAAGATTCAGAAGACGATTCAGAAGATTAATCAGAAGAATCAGAAGAAGAAGATTCAGATTCATCAGAAGATTTAGAAGATTCAGATGATTCATCAGAAGTTTCTGTTATAACAAACGCGAAAAAACAAAGCCGGAACATAAGGATTTACGTGGTTCGATCAAGGTGATCTATGTCCACGGGCGAGGCAAAATAAGATTTCACTATGTTTAAAGAGTGTACTGATTACAGTCTTAGCAATAGTATAAAAAGAGCCCCCAAAAAAATTTCATTAGAAGATTCAGACGATTCAGAAGATTCATCAAAAGATTCAGAAGACGATTCAGAAGATTCATTAGAGGATTAATTGGAAGATTCAGAAGAAGATTCTGTTGTAATAAACGCGTATAAACAAATATAGAACATACGGATTCACGTAGTTCGATCAAGGTGATCAACGTCCATGGGCGAGGGAAAATAAGATTTCACTATGTTTAAAGAGTGTACTGATTACAACCCTAGCGACAGCATAAAAGGAGCACACAAAAAAAGGATTCATCAGAAGAATTAGAAGAAGAAGATTCAGACCATTCAAAAGATTCATTAGAACATTCATCAGAAGATTCAGAAGATTCATCTGAAGAAGATTCAGAAGATTTATCAGAAGATTCAAAAAATTCATCAGAAGATTCACAAGAAGATTATGTTGTAACAAACACAGAAAACAAAGGTTGTACGTGGTTCGATCAAGGAGATCTACGTCCACTGGCGAGGCAAAATGAGACTCCACTATGTTTAAAGAGCGTACTGATTACAACCCTAGCAACAGTATAAAAGGAGCCCCCAAAAAAAGATTCATCAGAAAAATCAGAAAAAGAAGATTCAGAAGTCGAATCAGAAGATTCCGTAGATTCATCAGAAGATTTCGAAGATTCAGAAGATTCAAAAGACGATTCAGAAGATTCATCGGGAGATCCATCAGAAGATTTAGAAGACAATTTACAAGATTAATCAAAAGATTCAGAAGATTCATTAGAAGATTCAGAAGATTGGTCAAAAGATTCAAAAGATTCATAATAAGATTCAGAAGATTCATCAGAAGATTAATCAAAAGATTCAGAAGACGATTCAGAAGATTCAAATGATTCATCAGAAGATTCAGAAGAAGATTCTGTTGTAACAAACGCGGAAAAACAATCACAGAACATAAGGATTTACGTGGTTCGATCAAGGGGATCTACGTCCACGGGCGAGGCAAAATAAGATTCCGCTATGTTTAAAGAGTGTACTGATTACAACCCTAGCAATAGTATAAAAAGAGCCAAAAAAAAGATTCATCAGAAGAATCAGAAGAAGATTCAGAAGATTCATTAGAAGATTCAGAAGATTCTGTTGTAACAACCGCGGAAAAACAAATACAGAACACAATGATTCACGTGGTTCGATCAAAGTGATCTATTTCCACGGGCGAGGCAAAACAAGATTTCATTATGTTTAAAGAGTGTACTGATTACAACCCTAGCAACAGCATAAAAAGAGCCCCCCAAAACAGATTCATCATAAGAATAAGAAGAAGAAGATTCAGACGATTTAGAATATTCATCAGAAGACTCATCCGAAGATTTAGAACATTCATCAGAAGATTCATTAGATTCATCAGAAGATTTAGTAGTAACAAATGCGAAAAAATAAACACAGAACACAAGGATTTACGGGATTCGATCAAAGTGATCTACGTCCACGGGTGATGCAAAATAAGATTCCACTATATTTAAAGAGTGTACTGATTACAACCCTAGCAACAGTATAAAAAGAGCCCCCCAAAAAATTCATTAGAAGAATTAGAAGAAGAAGATTCAGACGATTGAGAAGGTTCATCAGAACATTTATCATAAGATTCATAAGATGATTCTGTTGTAACAAACGCGGAAAAATAAACACAGAACACAAGGATTTACGTGGTTCGATCAAGGTGATCTACGTCCACGGGCGAGGCAAAACGAGATTCCACTATGCTTAATGAGTGTACTGATTTCAACCCTAGAAACAGTATAAAAGGAGCCCCAAAAAAAGATTCATCAGAAGAATCAGAAGAAGAAGATTCAGAAGATTCATCAGAAGATTCATAAGAAGATGCTGTTGTAACAAACACGGAAAAACAATGACAGACCACAATTATTTACGTGATTCGATCAAGGTGATCTACGTCCACATGCGAGGCAAAACAAGATTCCACTATTTTTAAAGAGTGTATTGATTACAACCCTAGCAACAGTATCAAAAGAGCCCCAAGAAAAAAGATTCATCAGAAGAATCAGAAGAAGAAGATTCAGAAGACGATACAGAAGATTCATCAGAGAATTCCGAAGAAGATTCTGTTGTAACAAACGCGGAAAAACAAACATAGAACACAAGGATTTACGTGGTTCGATCATGGTGATCTACGTACTCGGGCGAAGCAAAACAAGATTGCACTATGTTTAAAGATTGTACTTATTACAACCCAAGTAACAGTATAAAATAGCCCCCAAAAAAAGATTCATTAAAAGAATCAGAAGAAGAAGATTTAGACGATTCAGAACACGATTCAGAAGATTCATCAGAAGATTCATAAGAAGATTCAGAAGAAGATTCTGTTGTGACAAACACAAAAAAACAAACACAGAACAAAAGAATTTACGTGGTTTGATCAAGGTGATCTACGTCCACGGGCGAGGAAAATAAGATTCCACTATGTTTAAAGAGTGTACTGATTACAACCCTAGCAACAGTATAAAAAGAGCAAAAAAAAAAGAAGACTAATCACACGAATCAGAAGAAGAAGATTCAGAAGATTCATTAGAAGATTCAGAATACGATTTGGAAGATTCAGAAGACTATTCAGAAGATTCAGAAGATTCGTCAAAAGATTCATCAGAAAATTCAGAAGAAGATTCTGTTGTAACAAACGCGGAAAAATAAACACAGAATACACGGATTTACGTGGTTTGATGAAGGTGATCTACGTCCACGGGCGAGGCAAAATAAGATTCCACTATATTTAAAGAGTGTACTGATAACAACCCTAGCAACAGTATAAAAAGAGCCCTCAAAAAATGATTCATCAGAAGAAGAAGATTCAGACGATCCAGAAGATTCATTAGAAGATTCAGAAGATTCATTAGAATATTCCGAAGTAGATTCTATGGTAACAAACGCGAAAAACTAAACACAGAACACAAGGATTTACGTGGTTCGATCAAGATGATCTACGTCCACGGGTGAGGAACAACAAGATTCCACTATGTTTAAAGAGTGTACTGATTATAACCCTAGCAACAGTATAAAAAGAGCCTCGATCAAGGTGATATACGTCTAGGGCAAGGTAAAACAAGATTTTAATATGTTTAAAGAATGTACTGATTGCAACCCTAGCAACAGTATAAAAAGAGCCCCCAAAAAAAGATTCATTAGAAGAAGAAGAGTTAGACGATTCATCAGAAGATTCAGAAGACGATTCAGAAGATTCATCAGAAGAATCTGAAGAAGATTCTTTTGTATCAAACGCGGTAAAACAAACACAGAACAATAAGAATTTACGTGGTTCGATCAAGGTGATCTACGTCCACGGGCGAGGCAAGATTCCACTATCTTTAAAGAGTGTACTAATTACAACCCTAGCAACAATATAAAAAGAACCCCCAAAAAAAGATTCATCAGAAGAATCAGAAGAAGAAGATTCAGAAGAAGATTCTGTTGTAACAAATGCGGAAAAACAAACATAGAACACAAGGATTTACGTTGTTCAATCAAGGTGATCTACGTCCACAGACGAGGCAAAACAAGATTCCACTATCTTTAAAGAGTATACTTATTACAACCCTAGCAACAGTATAAAAAGAGCCCCCAAAAGTAGATTTATCAGAAGAATCAAAAGAAGAAGATTCAGACGATTCAAAAGATTCATCAGAAGATTCACCAGAAGATTTAGAAGAAAATTTAGAAGATTCATCAAGAGATTCATCAGAAATTCATCAGGAGATTCATCAGAAGATTCAGAATAAGTTTCAGAACAAGTTTCAGAAGATTCATCAGATGATGCATTAGAAGATTCAGAAGACGATTAGAAGATTCATCAGAAGATTCAAAAGAAGATTCTGTTGTAACAAACGCGGCAAAACAAACACAGAATACAAGGATTTACGTGGTTTGATCAAAGTGATCTAAGTCCACGGGCGAGGCAAAATAAGATTCCACTATGTTTAAAGAGTGTACTGATTACAACCCTAACAACAGTATAAAAAGAGCAAAAAAAAAAAGATTCATCAAAAGAATAAGAAGAAGAAGATTCATACGATTCAGAAGATTTGTCCGAAAATTCAGAAGACGATTCAGAAGATTCGTCAGAAGATTCAGAAGATTCATCAGCAGATTCGGAAGATTCAGAAGAAGATTATGTTTTAACAAATGCGAAAAAATAAACACAGAACACAAGGACTTACGTGGTTTGATCAAGCTGATCTACGTCCACGGGTGAGGCAAAATAAGATTCCACTATGTTTAAAGAGTGTACTGATTACAACCTAGCAACAATATGAAAATCGCCCTCAAGAAAAGATTTGTCAGAAGAATCAGAAGAAGAAGATTCAGAAGAAGATTCTCACAATTCAGAAGATTCAAACGATTCAGAAGATTCATCAGACGATTCAGAAGATTCATTAGATTCATCAGAAGATTTATCATAAGATTCAGAAGACGATTCAGAAGATTCAGAAGAAGATTCTATTGTAACAAACGCGAAAAAATATACACCGAACACAAGGATTTACGTGGTTCGATCAAGGTGATCTACGTCCACGGGCGAGGCAAAACAAGATTCCACTATGCTTAAAGAGTGTACTGATTACAACCCTAGCAACAGTATAAAAAGAGCCCCCAAAAAAAGATTCATCCGAAGAATCAGAAGAAGATTCAGACGATTCAAAAGATTCATCGGAAGATTTAGAAGGCGATTTAGAAGTTTCATCAGAAGATTCAGAAGATTCTATTGTAACAAACGCAGATAAATAAACACAGAACACAAACATTTACGTGGTTCGATCAAGGTGATCTACGTCCACGGGCGAGGCAAAATAAGATTCCACTATGTTTAAAGAGTGTACTGATTACAACCCTAGCACCAGTATAAAACGAACCCCCAAAAAAGATTCATTAGAAGAATCAGAAGAAGAATATTCAGAAGACGATTCAGAAGATTCAAAAGATGAAGATTCAGAAGAAGATTCAGACGATTTATCAGACGATTCATCAGAAGATTCCGAAGAAGATTATGTTGTAACAAACGCGGAATAACATAGAACACAAGGATTTACGTGGTTTGATCGAGGTGATCTACGTCCACGGGTGAGGCAAAATAAGATTCCACTATGTTTAAAGAGTGTACTGATTACAACCCTAGCAACAGTATGAAAAGAGCCCCCAAAAAAGATTCATCAGAAGAAGATTCAGAAGAAGATTTAGATGATTTAGAAGATTCAGAAGATTCATCAGAAGATTCAAAAGATTCATAAGAAGATTCAGAAGAAGATTCTGTTGTAACAAACGCGCAAAAATAAACACAGAACACAAGAATTTACCTGGTTCGATCAAGGTAATCTACGTCCACGGGCGAGGCAAAATAAGATTTCACTATGTTTAAAGAGTGTACTGATTACAACCCTAGCAACAGTATGAAAAGAGCCCCCAAAAAAAGATTCATCAGAAGAATCAGAAGAAGATTCAGACGATTCAGAAGATTTATCAGAAGATTCAGAAGACGATTTAGAAGATTCATCAGAAGATTCAGAAGATTCATTAGAAGATTTATCAGAAGATTTAGAAGAAGATTCTTATGTAACAAACGCGAAAAAACAAACACAGAACACAAGAATTTACGTGGTTCGATCAAGGTGATCTACGTCCACGGGTGAGGAAAAACAAGATCCCACTATATTGAAAGAGCGTACTAATTACAACCCAAGCAACAGTATAAAAAGTGCGCCCAAAAATAGATTAATCAGAAGAATCAGAAGAAGAAGATTCAAACGATTCATCAGAAGATTCAGAAGATTCATCCTAAGATTCAGAAGATGATTCAGAAGATTTATCAGAAGATTCAGATAATTCATTAGAAGAATCAGAAGAAGATCTGTTGTAACAAAGGCGAAAAAATAAACACAGAACACAAGGATTTACATGGTTCGATGAAGGTGATCTACGTCCACGGGCGAGGCAAAATAAGATTCCACTATGCTTAAAGAGTGTACTGATTACAACCCTAGCAACAGTATAATCCACTATGTTTAAAGAGTGTACTGATTATAACCCTAGCAACAGTATAAAAAGAGCAAAAAAAAAAAAATTAAGAAGAAGAATCAGAAGACGATTCAGAAGATTCATCAAAAGATTCTATTGTAACAAACGCGGAAAAACAAATACAGAACACAAGGATTTACATGGTTCGATCAATGTGATCTACATCCTCGGGCAAGGCAAAACAAGATTCCACTATGTTTAAAGAGTGTACTGATTACAACCCTTGCAACAGTATAAAAAGAGCCTAAAAAAAAAAAGATTCATCAAAAGAAGATTCAGAAGATTCATCAGAAGACTCATATTTGGAGTACTTTTGACTTACTTATGATGCGCAAAATACGATTCCAAGATATACGTACATCCAGAGGCGGTCGTGCATTCAATTGGGCTGAAATCTTTGATGGGTGCATCAAGTTCCGAGACACCTATGCCGGGCCAATCAACTTCTTCAATGAGAAGAAGTCCATCAGAGAACTCCAAGGCATGGAGTAGAAGTTGACTTATCCAGCCCAACTCGAGGATATAAGAACCTCATTGCTAAATGTACAGAATGTTAATTAAATTAGGTTAAAAAAGACAAACTGAAATAACAACAAAATAAACAAGGAAAAAGCAAAAAAAAAATACAAAAAAGAAAAAAAAATACATCGGCGGATAGAGGGTCAAGCCCTCCACTTGTAGCCGTCGCCCCATCGCCGATGGGGCATCGACAATGGCCAGTGGGGGTCACCGAGGCTTGGTGAGAGCAGGCCACCCTCGCCAAGATCTAGGAGAGGGTCGCAGCCCGCTCCTAAATCTAGCAAGGGCCAGCAGGGCCTCCTGCTTGTATTTTTTCTTGTTTTGCTCTTTATTTTTTAAAAAAGAAAATCAAATGTAGCTAGATTTAGGTTAAAAATTGAGATTTTGAACAAAACGATGTCGTTTTAGTGCTTTAATTAACTTTAGTGCCACATAGGACGCCATGTACAAGTGAGAATAATAAATAATCCATGTCAACATTTTCTGTTAGTCAAGTTTGACGGAGTTCAATGAAGGACTTGATTAAACAAAATTACAATTTTTAGGACTTGATTGCACTTTTTGAAAATTTTAGGAATCAATCATACTTTCCTAACTGTTAAATATGTCTTGAAATTTATGTACTCGGTCCGGTTCATCACCCAACCTAACATATTTTTTGTGCGGGCCAAAAAATGGAGAGAAAATTGAGATTTAGTTCGTGTCGCGAAGGGTTGGGCCAACAGTTCTTTGGGGGGTTCTTTTTATATGGTTGCTATGGTTGTAATCTGTACACTCTTTGAATATAGTGGAATCTTGTTTTGTCTCGCCCGTGGACGTAGATCACCTTGATCGAACCATGTAAATCCTTGTGTTCTGTGTTTGTTTTTCCGTGTTTGTTACAACACTAACAAATTTGACGATTTTTAAAACACTTATCCCAAAAGAAAAGAGAGAGAGAGAGAGTAGATGATAAGAGTGAAAGTATAAAAAAGTTAAAGACTTCTCACATTTTTAACTAATTTCTTTTGCCAAACATATATAACTTATTGAACATTGTTTTTTTTGGTCGAACTTATTGAACATTGAAAATGTGAACAAAGATACAATTTAAGGACTTTCTGGTTTTTTTTTTATTCCGAGTTTTCAAATTCTGACCTTTGCCACGTTCTTGAGCTTTCATGAACCTCCACGATGAGGACAAACTATTTCTTGAGCCATTTCGGGCTTATGTTCAAAATTTTATGCAAGATTTGAGGACAATTAAGAGGCAAATTTTTTGGCATCAAGAAAAAAAGAAAAATACAAATGAGATTAGTTGATCGGTTCTTCTTTGTGAGTAGACTGTGAATTGATCTATATAATACAACGAGAGAGTGCTTAAATAATTAACATACCTAAGGGTGCTAGTTTGTTTAGTTTTTTGGATGAACAACTAATAATTAAGAGCGGAGCAATTTGACTTTAAGCATTAAGAAAGAAGAAAAATACAAATGTGATTGATAAATTGGTCATTATTTTTATGAACTGTGCTAGAGGAGGTCGTGCTGAAGACCTACTCTAAGGGTGCTAGTTTAACGAGTCTCCAGTACTTCTGACTAGGAGTGATTGTAGCAGTGCTTATATGGATTTGGACTATGTTTAGCTTGATGTGGAGTTGTAACCCGAAACTCCCGAGGTAGCGGATACTAGCGAAGCAATTGACACAGATAGTGCTTATAGGGAGGTGGAACTTGTACGGCCAACAGTTACTGTAATTGCCGATATTGACAAGGTACTATTTATAAGATTAGAAAATAATTAAAGTTTAAAATTTGATAAAGATTAGATATGAGATAATTTACTTATTTACACATTTATCCCTTGATAGGGTATTTATAATATTAACCAATTGAGAATATTATTAGAAGGAAAAAGTATTTGAGGAGGTCCTCTTTACTTTGTATTATAGTATAAATTAGTATGTTCTGAGACCAAAGACATAATCGACTTCCCACGGTGTAGACAATGCAACGTGATTGCAGCAAGTTGTCCGTTCATTGAATTGGGAAATGAGTATTGTCTTATCTCCCTTGTAATTCCCTTTGACGTCGGTGACAACAACACGGGTGCCCTGAGTCGAGCCGCCATAAGCCCCGGAAGGCTGGCGGATCCGGTGTCAAGCTCGATGACGTTCGCGCCGGTGAGAGGGGAACGAGTGGAAGTGAGCTTCGGTGGAAAGCCACTTGAAGAGGACGAAGGAGGGGTCCCAGGGCCAGGATCTGGTGAGGGGACGACCGGTGACCTAGTCATGGACGTCTTCTTGTTCGAGGACGCGTATTGGCATCTAGCGACTTCGAGCTCCCTCGGGGTCATTGAACCCTGTGTTCGCGAGCTGCTTCAGCGGCTGATTCTTTTTCAGTTATCTGTTGTGTGGTGGCCCTTTTCCTTTTGGCTCTGTGAATGCGATTGCCAGCTTGACTTCAAGGCGTACATTACTCAGTGCTTCGCCTTTTCATCAAATTTCTAGGCTTTTTGGTTCAATCTTTCTTCCATCGATCCTCCTTCTAGAGTCTATACTTGCTCCGAAGGCTTCTCTGAAGCGAAAAAAAGGAGGAGGAGGGAATAAGGAGGAAGTGTTAAGAAGAGGAAGAAAAGTGGGACCCGTGAGGAAAGAAAATAAATAAATAAATAAGCGGGAACGATACATTTGACAAAATAAAAAAAGGAGAATAATACTAAAAAAGTGGGCTGCATAAGGAACAATATGGTAAAAATACTATGATAGTGAGTGTTTTAAGTTAAATGAGGAATGGAAAAAGCGCGGCCCTATTTTTTACTGTCTACAAATTTCCAATAGTTCACATGAATTACCAACTTTTGTCCGCATAACTTATCAACTTAACAACCGTACCAATATTCATATAATTGAAGTTATCAATTGATTTTTTATTATTAACTCTCATTGGAACTTCTTACCGACATATATTATTCGAGAGATTTCGAGTGTCACCAACTTTCTCATAACTTACCAACTTTTGTTGAATTTTTACTCTTATATTAAATCACCCGCTTTATTGAAGTTACTTACCAACTTCTGTTCAATAAAATTACCAAACTAATCTCTTATTGGAGCCACCTAACAACGTTTATTTCATCAGTCCCAAATTACCCGCTATTCTAATAACCTCCCCATTTATTTTTTTGTTGAAGTTGTCTGCTCTTATTCGAAATTACCATCTTTATTTGCGTTACCAACTTTTTTGTTAGATGAAATTATCATTTAGTTTACATTACTAACACTTATTTGATACACTTACCGGGACTTTTAAATGTTTTCGGACTTATCAACTTATATAACTCACCACTTTCGAATTACATACCCATCATTGGGACCAAATTGGTTGTGTTTCCCCCTCTCTCTCTCTCTCTCTCTCTCTCTCTCTCTCTCTCGTTTTTCGTTTTTCAACTTTTTGATTTCTTACGTCAAACAGTTTGTGCTGAAGAGACGGTCCATCCGTCCATTGAGGGCAACGTATTCAACCGCACACCATGCTAACGATTGGTATGTTGTCGCAAATAAATGAGAACTGAAGGCGTTTAATGTGGTGATACTTGTAAATAAGCTTTGAAGAAGATGTTAACATTAGCTCAGTGTTTATTCATTCACTGTCTATATTATCCCTTTTCCGCATAGCTAAGCCATTGAGTAGCATTTTTCCGTGTTTCGTGCTCGAGTCATTACTTTCCCTGTCTCTATTAGGCCTTATGTTTCATGCCTGAATCATTCGGCATCGTCTTATTTGTTGTCGGCAAACATGTCTCGCAGTCGTTACTGGCTTGGTCCTTATGAGGGCACGGAGGCTGTCGGAGGTGCTCTCCTCTTCGGGCGACGTGTGGAAGGAGTGGGAGCTGAGAGGTGGTCATCTTGAGCCTCACCCTCCAAATCGTCCTCATTTGTCTCGGCAACCGCCACAAGTACCTCCCGCACGCTTTTGTCACGGGCCGAGGTTTTCGTGGCACGACCGGTCAATCACATGGCCGAGAAGAAACTCAAAACTTAAAGTGTCTTGACATCTAGGGTTTTATCTAGGGTTTTCTAGGGTTCTCTAGAATATTCTCAAGGGCGGGCAATACTGTAATTATCAAATATTCTAGAACTTTCTCATTTATGTCGGTAGTTGAGTAGATGTGGAGATGTAATTTTAGCCATTAGATCGATTCTAAATCACCGGTTGTAATGAGAGCCAATCTACTATATAAGGAGGTGTCCTCCCCCTCATTTTGATCATCCAACAAAAAAAATACAATAGAAAGCATTCTCCCAGAGCTTCTCTCTCTACAATCCGGTGATTCAAGCAAGCAATCACAACTCTCAATTACAAGAGAAAGAAATTATATACAAAATTACTAATTAATGGGCCCAAACCCAAACTACCAATAAAACATTGGCTCAAATTACTAGCGGGACCCTCATGCTTTCATGTCGTGGGGAGTATGAACCGTACCCCAACAAAGTTATCTTTTTCAAACCTAGCAAAGCCATTCTTTAAGCTGCTAAAAAAGGGTGCTAAGGTGAACTGGGATTTAGAATGCCACCAAGCATTGAAAAAAATCAAGTAATATCTCATTCGGCCATCAGTCTTGGTACCCCTAGAAAAGCACTACCTATAACCTAGAGAACTCGGTTTGGCTTAGCTTAGGCACTCCAATGATCCAAGGAAGCCTAAGTCGCCGCATGGATTGACCCTCAAGAGTCTGCTCGTGACACTTTGATCAGGGTGGTCACCTGGTCGGCCTACCTATTGCCCGATTCGATCTCGATCTACGCACTCGCCATGATCTCCAACATGATCGGGGAAATCAAGGCCGGAAAATCGATGGACCTGCACGCTTAGCTAATCGCCTTTTGGGCGCCATTTTTGCTTTTGCACTTGGGGCCTCCCGACACGATTAGTTCCTACGCCATGCAAGACAATGAGCTTTGGCTCAGGCACTCGCTGATGCTAGTGAACCAGGCGGGCTTGACAGTTTATGTCTTGGTAATTGCGTGGACTCATCCTAGCCTATCATTCCTCTCCATTCTGATCCTGCTCTCGGGTTTCTATAAGTACGGTGAGAGGGTTTGGGTCCTCCACACCGCCAGCAACGAGCACTTCAAGGACTCCCTTGCCAAATGCTAACCCCACCGGAGGTATTCCAACAAGATTGTGGAGGAATGCGAGTTGAAGGGGGCCGAGGGGTACAACATCGTGCCTCATCAAATCACTTGGACAAGTTCGCACTAAAAGATGTTTTAGAAGTACTTGGGAAAGTTCGCACGAAGTTCGCACCAAAAGTTTTCTGAATTGGTTTCTAGGAATGTTCGCACCACTTGCTTTTGAAAGTTCGCACGAAAAGTTGTTTGAACTAGTTTTCGGACAAGTTCGCACCAAAAGATGTTTTAGTGGTACTTGGGAAAGTTCGCACGAAATTCGCACCAAAAGTTTTCCTTTTCTCCGACCTGTTTGCCTGTTGGCACATAAACAACAAGCAATCAGCCGTCTTCAATTTTGTCAACCGAATTCGGCCGCTGTCGAAAAGGCGCAGGTGGTCGAATTCCATTGGCCAATACAGCCTAATGACCTGCTCCTTTAGAGAAAATGACTCCTGCTGGTGGAGATTCCTTAAGCTATTGCACGTCGATGAGATGGTGGTGAAGTTTCTCTACCAAGGCTGCAAGGACGTGATAGGCTATATCAGAGACATAATTCTATCGACGATCACAGAGAAGGAAGTGAGGGATACGTAGAAACTCCCGTCCCCGTGGATAGACAGGGGAGGCCGCAGGTTGAGCACGCAATTAAAATGGGGCGTTGAGCTGGACTTCGACATGAGCATCCTAGTCTGGCACATAGTGACGGAGCTTTGCTATTACCCCGATAGTGGAGCGGACACCCTTAAGGAACTAGATAGGAATAACCAGAGCCATGTTAAGTTCTATTCCTTGCACTTGTCTCGGTATATGCTATATCTCCTAGTTTTGTATCTGTTGATGTTGCCAGTTGGAATCGGAAGCACCAAGTTCCGAGACATTTATAAAGACAACAGGAAGTACTTTCCCTTGCATGAATCCACTCCACAAAGACCTGCTCATGGCCACAACATGGGAGAGAGCATGCCCGACATCTCGGAAGGCGACCCTGGGAGGAGGAGAGAGTGCAACCTGAGGTCGCAAAGGCTTGCGACGTGTTGCGTCGCCAAGTGAAGACCAAATTCAATCTGAGCTTGACCAAGGAGGACAAAGTCAAGTACGTGCTGTTCAACGGGTGCCTGCTCACGTCAGAGCAGGAGCGCCTCCCGTCCGAGCTCACGAAATGGGGAGTGATCAGGCAGGTGTGGGCGGAAATGCTGATCTACGCGGCTAGCAAGTGCAAGGCGAGGGATCATGCGCAGCAGATGCGGCGGGGCGGCGAGCTCATAACCCATGTCTGGTTTCTAATGGCTCATTACAGGCTGACCGACCACTTCCAGATACCACACGCCCCGGCAATAGCAGAGATAATGGTGAATTCCTGGTGAATAATGGTGATCGAGGATCTGCAAATTAGTTGGATTTGTTATATTTGGTGTTACGTTTATCTAATAAGGCCTATCAATAGGCTTCATGTACTCTATTCTATATACATCGAAATATACAAAAAGTTCCATCATTTTCTCTTCCGCGTTATTCTTAACTGCGGCGTTTCATGAACTCAACGGAGGTGATGAAGTCTGGCAAACGTTGGAACAAATTGAAAAAGAAAAACAAAAAACATTGTAGAGTCGTTTTTTTTTCGGGCGAAATAGATGTCAATGTATTTACAAAGAACAAATTAGTTAATCCACGAGATGTGCTTTAGCTTTCCCTAAAGTTCTGAGGTAGTTTTCGGAAATGCAAACGGTTTCTTATTTGTGCGAAATGATAGGAATTTGCTAAACATTCTTTTTATATTTCAAGAACCATAATCTCTATAAATCCACATGAAGGATAAGTATTTCATTGGGTATTAATATTTGGGTTAATACCACGAAAAATCTCAAATTTGTACACATGTGACAAATTTACTCCAAACTAATTTATTTACCACAAAAAACCCTAAGCTGGTACACCTGTGACAAATTTACCCAAAACTAATTTTTTTGACCACAAAAAATCCTAAACCGGTACATCTATGACAAATTTACCCAGTTAGTTTCCGTTAAATTGAGTTATTACCACGAAAAACTCCAAACTGGTACACCTGTAACAAACGGAGGGTAAAAACCCCAAATTGGTACATCCATCAACTGTCATGTGTCATCCAACACAACAATTTGACGGTAAAATTTAACGGCAACTAATGGATGATAAATTTGTCACAGGTGTACCAGTTTGAGGTTTTTGGTGGTAAAAAAATTAATTTAGAGTAAATTTGTTACATGTGTATCAATTTGGGATTTTTCGTACTATTAACTCTTTTTATTTCTATCCTTTCAGATTGCTATTATGGGCTTGTCAACCTTGAACCTTCACAATCCTAATAAATGACATTTACGGCTCCAATCAAACATTACTGATGCGAAAGACTTTTGGTAATCCCCTTTGAGGGTACTTGTGCTAGTCCCGTCCGAATTGAGGAAGAGGGCTATTAGTATTAGAGAATGAGTGACATCTCATCAATATGTAAATATGTCATGCATCATATGGTGCAAGTGTTTATATGTTTTGTAACAAAGCTTCTCTAGATCGATCTACCCTCATATCTCTTCTTTGACCCCATTAATCAAATTAACCATTTGTTCCCCGGTCCGACCACATGGGAGTAGCTCTTCCTATTCACCGCCGGTTCGCTGACACAGAGCTTGATCCATTTCTCCTTTGGCTTCTTCGCGAGAGACGCTCCGTGCTCATGAGTCTGTTTCCGTCGGGTAGATGGAGCTCGAGGTTCACGGGAAGCGGCCACGAGTTGCTGCTTCTCCGGTGCTTAACCACGAATGTGACTTCGTAGGTGGTCTTAGGAGATAGCGCATTCATATGGAAGCTTCCTTTGATCTATAACCAGGATAGCTTCAACAGCACGGGGAGCGGTGTGTCTACATCGCCGCCGAAACTGAACGCCGAGAAGGTCAGTGAGTTAGTATTGCGCAACCGTGCGGCGAAATCTTTGAAGGCGACGGACGAACGAATGGTGTGAGCGAGCAACTAAAGTAGTGAAGTCGGGAGATATACCATTCTTCTTTCTCTTGAATCCACTGCCAGGTGATAGCTCTATCACCTCCCTCGAGGTACATCGCCTTGGGAAGCACCAGCAAGCAGTTCTTGTGGAGCTTCTCGTCGACCCAAAACTTCAGCATACCAATCAATACACGAGAATGAATATCAGAAGAAGATGATGCACCATCAAAGAGTTGGAGAGAGTTGAAGGACATCATCTGGGTCTTTGCCTTTCTGTTGTCCTCGAAGAGCAATCCTTCGTAGACTCCGCGACGCCAATCCTTGAGGTTGATGGAGGCGGCGTTGGCCGGCGCGGTTGCTCGCTTCACGAAGGCGAGAGAAACGAGGGAAGGCCTTCCCTGTTCTCTTTTAATATTTCTTTCGATTTTTTAATTTTTTTCATTATTTTAATTTATTCCTTCTTTACTGTTTTGTTTTTTAATTTTTTGTAAGTACTCGTTAACTAAATTCTCAAGTCAAAACCCTTGCTTGCAGCCTAAATAGCACCGACACGCGACACGACACGTCACTTCTCAAAAAATAACGTTGGGACACGCTGTATATTAAATATACATATATAATATATAACACTCTTTCGTTTATTGTTTATTGTGATACTTTTTATTTCAGAAACAACTCAAGACTTTAGCACCCATTAGAAAGTGCTTCCTAAGGTGTCATCACGTTTGCAGATCAGAACCCGATTCATGGATCCATACCACGTATATACATAGATTCTCCACTCATGAATTAGCAAGCATACGTAATAGCTCTATTTGCTTATATTTGCTTTTATCATATCTTCATTTACTCTAAAAATTCGATATGGGCCTGTAACTTCAAATAAATCGACTGAATAGATAATGAAGCAGGACCAAATCAGCCTAAATTCTGACTAAAAGCAGGCTGGGCCAGATTAAGCTAGAAGTGGGCTAAATGTAAGTCTTGGGAGCTTTATTGTTATTAGTTCACTTCTGTTGGCCATGTTTGTAACACTGAGACGGACAAATTATCGTCTTTGTTAATGTCTGCTTTAACCTCTTTTCTTAATCACCTTCACTTGTCTTGCAGGCTCAAATTTGACAATAAAAATGATGATCAAGATGATTAGGACAGACATAATGTACAAGATGGACAAGAAATTTATATCTATCTATATTTCAATAAGACAAATGCTATGCATACTAAGGTTAACTGACAAAGTTGATATATTAAGCTATATGACAGACTCTTATTAGGTATTAAATATGCCCCATTTGTTTAAGCGGCCGCCACTCGCAAATTTACTATCTTACTTAGCATACTGACTTTGTAAACCATTGCTAACAAACCAAGTATTGCTCTTTCAACTGATTATGTAACGGTTTGGCTCGGTCATCCCAAAAAAGCACTCTAAGTAACGACATGATATGATGACCATCTAAGAGTGGGTGTTAAAAATGAGTCACTCAACAAGGTCTCTCACATTCAAAATATGATTTTGGGATATTACAAATTGCCCCAGGCATCAACGAACGTACGGTTGGCTTGTACTGCCAAGCGATACTGGAAACGACTAACACAATAATCAAGAGAGGGTGAGTTCGTTGTTTCTGCAACTTTTGAATAAGGAAAGCAGTTATACCTAAGCAGTAACTTTTACGAAAGAGATAAATGAACCTTCGCTGGATTCTGTACTAGTCACTTCCATCTTCCTCAAAGGCTGAGAATACTGATCATGGATGAACAACTAAAAGAAACAAGTCGCTCTTACAAACTCCGTCACTCTTTTGTTTCCCGCTCTCTATTTCTCTCGATCTCTTAGCATTGAAGCTCTTTTAACTTTCGTAAAGTTCCTCCATAATTTTACTTCAATCGTCAATTCCCTCGATGACTATGAGCTTAGGAAACACAACACGGAAAGATCCATGATAACCTTACTGTAATGCCCACGAAATGCACCGCTACGATTTGCTTACACACGTGAATATCATCTTTCATGAACGTCCCAGGTCAAATTGTGATGCCGAGTTTCGGCGAGAGAGATTTAGCTTTGGCATGGATTCTATCTTGAGGAGAGCAAAACAATTATATGAGTTTGATATACTTAAATGGAAAATGTTTATGCGACTGTCTTTAATTTACCATGAGAATAACATCCTATTTTGGGCCACAAAATAAATAAATAATAAATAATTAGAAATTGTTGCAAGGTCCACTTTTTAAAAAATTGTCGCTTATAACATGCTGTTACTCTGGTACTATTATACTAGCAAAACTCATGTTAAGACCCATGTTAGTCCCATCAAATCTACAGGTTCAAATTCGTTTTACGTCGTTTAGGCCTTGAATTTCTGACAAAGCCCTACAACTAAGCGGATGGGCCGTGTATACTCCATAGATGTCGAAACTTTGCCATATTATAGCCCCCTCGTCCCCTATAGCGACTAGGTTTAAATGATTTAATCCCTCGTCGATCAACTCGAAGTCGTGTCCCATGTTAATACCCTCATACCTTCTTTTGATTCCTCATCAATCTAAAGACAACAATACTAATCATTTAAGGGTTAGTTCAGAGCGTGCGATGATTAGTTTGTAAAGCTCGGGCGATGGAGATTTTATTTTGAAATTTGTCAAAATACATTCCTTTTCCTCGGAGCGACCCCCCTTGGTTGCAGCATAACACATGTAAAAATGCGGCTTTTTTGTTAAACCGTGGGCTTAATAGATTGGGCCCAGCTTGGAATCAATCGTCGCTCTGTCCCAAAGAAACCTCAAGTTGAGCTGGGATGGAGATCGAATTTTGCGAGAAGTAAAGCTTATATTGCTTAAGCAAAAAGAGCGTTCAGGGCGAAAAAAAGGGGCAATTCAGGACTAGGTAGGCAACCTGAATTCACGACTACATAATCTCAAAGTCTTCTGGCCAGCGGGGATGTATTGGAGCTTGGTCCATTCAGAACACACTGTCACATGCGTATCGGTTCATTCAACATCCATCTTCCACAAGACATGGTCTATGCAAGACACTTATATGGCAAATTTGCGAGTGATGATCGATGTAGCTCGGTATTGGTGGACCGGACACTAATTTAACTAATTTATTTAATTAATTTACTGTCATTATAAAATGAAATGTGCTACGAGATCTGTGATGGCACCATGTTGTACCAATATCGTAGGTTTGATGGTCAATGACGACTGTTAATTTTTAAGCGTTTCTTCCGTTTGCACAATCATGTTCCATGTGCGAAGTCTCAAGGGTTAGATCACATGACACACTTGCGCATGTCATGCGTCCACATTACATGCTAGGAATCTCCTTATCGTGCATCCCATAGCCCAATAAAAACTCCGCAAATGGGTTGCTTAATACTTAAACTTACTTCCATGTTCTGAAATATTATAGTCAACAGACCATGCAACATTTGATATGTGCCCATGGCTCTTGGTGTCCTTATCCCAATTAAATGAACATCCAAAGTTTGCCGGAAGAAGACTGAAGAAAACTAAATAGAGAGCTGAAAAAGTCAACCAGAAGAAGATAAATATGGAGTCTTAAATAATGCATGTGATTATGAACGTGCATTGACCTTTCTTTTATTTGCCAGATCTAGGCTTGTCATATACCAGTAATAAATAATGCACTCTCAAATAATGCATCTAATTATGAACGTGTACAATCATCTCCCGTGTACCTAAGTTCAAGGGTTGCCTTATAGGAGGCACATGCACATGTTATGCATCCACATTGCACATGATATGCTTAAAATGCACTCATTGTCCATCCCAAAAGCCCAATAAAAATGGTGAGAACAAATTAGAAAGTGATAGTTCTGAAATTCAACTAAGACATCGATTTACTAGCTAAGCGTTGTCGATTAATAGCGTTGTCCATTAATTGAGGTATCGGTGATCATGTTGTCGATTTATTTGATTGTCAATGTTCATGTGATTTTCATTTTGCCTATCATTTGGTTATTGACGTTCATGTAGTCGACTCTTGATTGTTATCATTGTTTGTATGGAAATTGAAAGAGAGAAGTATATTATCACTTATTATACCATGTAATTATCATGTTTCATGTGCAAAACTTTATAATTTGAATACGATAAGTAAATTCCGTCATCCATATATAAGCGGCAACAATGCCTCGGGAGATTCAGGATGCCCCTGCTGTGTGATCTAGGATGCCCCGTGGAGCGTTTCGGGATGCCTCGAAGTGGAGATATCTCTTGTGTCAGGATGCCTTGGCAGGAGTTGCCCTAGGGAGTGTTTCGGGATGCCCATGCTGTGTGATCTTGAATGCTCCGTGTGTCGAGATGATGGCCCAGGAGTTTCGAAAAGAGAAATAATAAAGAATAATACATGTTCATGTGTATGTACATATTCACATGTTTACGTGACACTAGGTGATACTAGTGCATCATGATGTGTGCGATGTGTGATGTCATGCACCGACTGACGAGGAGGTAAAAGGATGAGATATCATTATCGGTACATTTTTCTGTGGTAGATTTGTAAATTATGCATGCATCAATATACTTGATCATTATGTGATACTTTGTTGCATACCAGGTTGAGTGGTAAGCTGATTTCCTAATTTAGACTTAAAGTCTTTCATTTACTAGGGTTCAGCTTACTATTTAATTTTTCATGTTTGTAGGATAGATCCCCACGTACCATGCTTTGGAATACCTAGTGCGAGTAGTTGTTGTTGGCCTTTTCTTTCATCAAGAAATAGTTCCATTTTGGGTTGTTTTTACTGGAGCAATATTTGGATAAGTCTAAGAACAATACTAGATCATGCTAGACATGATGGAAGAACACAGCCTTAAGCGATTAAAACTGAAAGGTATGCTGCGGGTCCAAACATGATCTTTGACCCTCTTGAATAACATTCAATTGCTCAACGTAAAAATTTATTGATTTTTCAGCTTCAGCTTATGGGGTGGTCTATAAATTGCTCTAGTTCAGTTGTGATACTAGGAAGAACTGAGAGCAAATTACCACTTATATTTCAACTTACAAGCTTCTATATGGTAAAGGTCAACCGCTACTTGACCATAGAATCTTCCTTTGATAGTCTTTTCCAAGACTGGGCACTTCTACAGCCACTATAAGAAGGCTACCATGTCATTTCACCTTTCTTTGGCTGTGTAAGCTTATTTATACTCCATCAATCCACTTCATGAGGGATGGGGTGAATATCTTGAGTTGATGGACTTACGGTGGTATGCTTAAGCTTCAGCTCATTTACCTTACATCCTAAAGGAGAGAACAGGGAAGCTCTCTACAAACGGTTTAAATGGAACTAAAAGAATAGTTCACTAAGAAGGAAAATAAAAAAATATTCTTTTTCTCCAAGATATTATGCTTCGCGGAATTTTTTGAATTTTCATTTGATCTCTGCGAATATTCCTTAAGCAGGATATGGACTCAATTTCTTCTATATTCATCTGTCTTCCTATACTTCTGTTAAGCACATGGCTGTTGTTTGTATAGGGTTGCTTTAGATAGGGTATATGAGAAACATTTGATGATTAGTCAAGCAAAAGTAAAAGGACTTAGTGAGGAGATGGAAAAATTATGGGTCATGGGGGAATGATTCAAAGATTGGGATGGGGAATCATGCGGTGAGGCCTGTGGCATCTTGGAATTTTTGGAATCCAGTTATTAGTGAGCATGAACAAGGTAAAAAGCTAGCAAAAGAGGACACTTGGTTTGGGGGATTGGGGCTGGTGGCAGGGAATAAGATTGGATCGCGGCAAAGATGGTGATGATGGGCCGGAATTAAATTTGTTCAGAAATTACTTGTAATGCTGTATTGACAAGATTTGACAAGTTCACATATAGATGTTGTAATGTGCAAGCATGATAAATTGCTATTATGTGGCAAAGCATGGCTTGAAGGAGCAACCATTGCAAATGTTGAAATTTTAAGTATTTGAGGTCATCATTATGTAAGAAGATGTGAAAATAGGGTATACTTTCATAGAATACATCCTCAAGAATAATAATTGGTTGAGGATTTTGTTTTATTCCATGTCTAGCGTATTTAGTTGGAATATTTGATCTTTCTCTTTATCCCTGGAAACTTTCAGATTATCCATTTTGTGAAGCTCCCGCTGGGCGCTAAGTCATTCTTTCTTGAGAATTTTGATCAATGCTCGACCTACGCGTTAATGAATATCCTGACTAGATCAAAGAAGTTTTTGTTGGGACTTGATGTTAGAAGCTGGTTTTTACAGCTTACTATTATTGCTTTAGTGCTGTAATTTAGTTTGTACGTCATGAATTCTTTGGAGTGGCTGTTTGTTGGACTCTCTTTGTTAATCTTCTTTCTGATCTTGTCTTGCCCATTATGGAATTTTTTTTGCACGTATCTTGGTTCATCTTTACCTGCTTAATGGATATTACTATGATATCTCTTTGTCTTTGGTTTAGAATACTCTCAAACAATGCAACGTTCTTTGTTCTTTCTTTTGAATTTTCTTTTCCCCCTATTGTGCTGCAGATAGAACCAATTGCAAGTGGAAATCTGCCTCCCGGTTTTGATCCAAGTACTTGCCGCAGTGTGAGTCTTTGTCAAGTCTTTCCTCCATACTTTTATTTCCATTTCTCTGTTTCAACTGCCTGTTTGTTGGTTTATCATGTTTCTTTGGTTACCTTATATTGAGGCTATGGAAGGTTCAGATTTGTGCAGTGGTAATTGTCATATATTTTTAAATATTCTGACATTAACACTTTTGCTTGAAGATGCACCGCAATATTTCTTACGGGTTTTCTCTGATCTTTGTTTTAACTTAACTCAGGGACACTAGGAGTTCATTTTTTCGTTTTCAAATTCTCGAGTTAGAAACTTAATTGTTCTTGGTATTCATTGTATAATGCAGCTATGTGGGCAACATTCATACTCAGGTGACATAACCACTTCTTCAAGAGGTTTTTGCTGGTACAGGTCCTGTTGAGGGCTGCAAACTTACTAGAAAGGAGAAGGTATAGGTTTCGATTTGAAAGTTAGATATACTATCTGTATTTGGGTTATGATGAAATTGCCGAAGTACCTGGAAAAATTAACAGAAATGATAGAATCTGTTGCTTCACTTGCTTGGATGTTGTCTATTGCTAACAATTTTCTTTTCCCTGCTGTATACTGTCGTCCTATGGGTTTATTCACTACTTTGATCAAAGATCCGCTGCGATTGCGATTCTTTCTCTGAATGGAAGGCATCTGTGAGTAGAAACTATACTGGATTTTTAGTTACCGATGTTGCAATTACAATTTGAGCATTCATGCCATTGGATTACTCTCTTTTTGCTGAGCTTGTCCCATTCCACGGCTTGCAGGTTTGGGCAACCCATTAAAGTTAATTGAGCATATGCCAGTGGTCAGAGAGAGGACACTTCAGGTTTGCTCTGGTTCTTGTTCTACAATTATTGACACCTAAATTTTGATTTTTCTTTTTCACTTATATTGCATAAAAATGAGAATTAATTCTCACCAAAAATAATCTATCATGCATTGCATATTTATTTTTTGTCAAGTCATCATGCATTCAGGCCGACGGAGGAGAAATTGAGCTAAATTTGATAATCAACTGGGCTAGACTCAATCTAGAATTTTCAGCAATCATGGTGAGAAGGTTCTGAAATTTCAAGCCGTTGGGGCCTATCTCAAGGTCAAATCAGCCCACTCGTATTAACCAGGAAGGTTTTCTAATGAGGGCTGATTAAGCTTCATAAAAAAAAAAAAAAAAAAAAGCAGTCAAGCTCATCTAGGCCTAGCAGAATTCGGCAATAAGGCCAGCCGAATTTTTTTATCAATCTTTGGACTAAATTTGTGCAAAAATCGACCCTGGAGGATGTAATCTGAAGTCATATTTTATTTTGGGGTATTATTTTGTGATAATAAGAAAAGATCAAGCCCTTATCATGCAAGGTTTTTGCCTATATAAACTAGTTTATGTTTAGGGTTTGAGGAGGCCACATATGATAATACACGGCACACACAAAAAAGGAGAGAAGGGGGCTCTCATATTCTGTGCATACGGTGGAGCAGAGGAGGAAAAGTCAAAAAGGGTGATTGAGATTATAAAATTGATTGTCTTTGTCCTTGCCTTTTAACCACCAACTATTATAGGTCCAGGAGAGAAGTTGATAACACTTGGAGGCCAATTTATTGAAGACTCGGCAATGGAGGCAAGATACACAGGGCTCTCGGAGGAATTCTTGATCACGTTCGTAAGAGGGAAGACACACTCCGGTTCATAGTTTTCTTTATTTTTTCTCGAATATTGCCCTTCAATTTTGCAGGTCCACGACCTCAAGCGTCCTACAGCAGTCCCGTCGCACAACGTCCATCTCGTTGCCGCATCTTCACAGTCAAGGTTTCCCTGCAGTTTTGGCATAATTCACCAGTCCGACACCGACGTGATTGTGCGCAGAGATTATGGCCAAATTAAGATAGTGGAAGCAATAATTGGTGCAAGAAGTCAACACCGAAGAGCATTCTATGGAAATTTGCTCCATCGCAGAAGGAGACAAATCAAGGGAACTTCATCATATTCACAGTCACATAATCACTCACAGGGAAGAGCACAAGAAGGGTGATAAGAAGAGAAGTTTGTTTTCTTTTTTCACTCAAGTTTTTTCCTCCTTTTTTTGGGTTATCTTCTCTGCAGGTCACGCATTGATGCATGGAAGATTTTGAAAAAGAGAAGACTTTGACTGGGTATTCTTTCACCGGGCTCTACGAAGGTGGACACAAAGAATCTAAAAGAAATCTCAGGAAGCTCTCCCCGACGAGCACCCAAACCGTGAACCATCACAAAGCCTCCCCGTAGTAGCTGCTGAGAACCGCTCGAGTCCTACCACGAACAAGAGCCGTCGTGCGTCCAAACCGTCGTGATCCGCAATTCCGATTGGTTCAAATTTGGACGTTATCCGCAATTTAGGTAACAAAGTCTATCCCCGAATGTATTTTGAATATCATGTTGCCTAAATTGATTGCGTTGGATTTCATATCTTTAAAAATGTGAATCTTTGCGGATAAGGGAAGATTGTCTTCAAAATAATTAAAGATGATAGCTAAATCTAAATTAGGAAGACATCTTCCTAATAGGCAACGTTTTTTTTTTCCTAAAATTGGACGATTCTTCCCGTCGTCATTCGGGAACGATCCTCCGGTTTGGAAAAAGCGGGAAAGATAACCAACCTGGTCTATTGCCATTTAGATCCGGTTCGTTATCTTTCAAGAGCCGATTTTAGATTTAGGCATATCAATTTTTTTCGAAAATTGCAAGAATGAAGGATTTGATTTGCCATCTTTGTTTACTTGAATTATCTTGATTGATATCTTGGATTTGTTTGAATTTTAATTGAACTTAAGACTCCCGAAAATATTTAGTAAGATATAGTTTCTTAGAAATTATATCTAATTAAATCTTTAGGAAGATAAAGTTTCCTAGAAACTTCATCTTATTAAGTTCAACTTGGAAATGAAGTCAAGAAAATAAAAAAAAGCATATCTTCATGTGGTTGAAAATCCCAAAGAAAATACAAAAAATCTCATGCATACATTGCATATTCATGGCATATTTTTTTCGAATATCATATCCTGCATTCCATATTTTCAAAATTCCATTTCATATCTTTGCATTATCTCTTATGTATTGCATCAAATTTTCGAGTATCATCATATCCCCATACCATATTTTTGTCAAAATATTTCATGCATGAATTCGCATGTCTCACGTTGCATTTTATATAGTTTAGGCGCATGTACATGTCATATTCCATGTTATGCTCGCATATTATATGTTATTCATGCTCATAATTTTCATGTATCACTTATAAATTGCCTTCCATATTTTAAAAAATCATTTTGCATACATTATGCATATTTTCGCATAACATATCTTGCATTTTTGCATGTCTCATATGTTGCACGTCCGTGTCACATTTTATTTTGCCACGTCATATCTCGCATGTCATTCATCTTAGGTTAGTCGAATTTGTATGATTGAATTGCTTAATTGAAAATTGCATGCTATCTAGGGTAGATATAATTTGCGTATGTTATAGTTTTGCACGTCTATTTGGATTGCTTGCATGTTGTCTTGAATATTGCATTCATGAGTCACTTTGCATGTTTTAATTAAATTGAATTCAGACATATCTTGCATGCTTTGGCATTTTTGCATTTAGTGTAATTCATGCATTTGCATTTCATTTTAAATAAATGAAAACACAAAAGAACACCTCATTTGAACTTTAAGATGAATTCAATCAAGTTTGAGTCGTCGACTTAGGACTTTCATGGAATTAAGGTACCGAAAGGGCGTTAGTTTTAGTTAACTAGTGTAATCAAGTCCCTGAACACTTAATCTCTGGTTCGTAGAAATAAAGTGGTTCTCCCGCTACTTTATTTAGGTTCCTAATCAACCTACCAAAAATGATTAGTGGCGACTCCAAATCTAAAATCATCTTAATGAACCCTAAGTTGCGATTTGGTAGGCTTGGGAGAGTTCGTATTAGGTTAGTTTCTAATTAGCCTGATAATCCATTAGCCTAAAATCTGATTTTTTTTTAGGTCGCGACAACAATGGCTTATTGTTACATTCTCATAGTGCTATAATACATATTTTCATCGATGCTTCATATAACTACTTTTTAAATGTGTAGACCATTTCAACATTTTTGTTGGTGACCTCAGTGCTGAGGTGACGGATGCCATGTTGTTTGCATGCTTTTCTGTTTATCCCAGCTGTTCGTAAGTTTCACATCTCCTTATCTTGCTTTTTTTTTTTTTCCTGAAAGTGCAAACTTTCTAGTACAAAAGAAATAGTAAAAAGACATTATGATAGCTTTATGCATTCTCATCAGTCAAATTCAAATTGCTGTGGTATTAAATTGTACCTTTGTGCTAAAACACAGAGATGCCCGGGTTATGTGAGATCAGAAGACTGGACGTTCAAGAGGGTTTGGCTTTGTTTCTTTCAGGAACCAACAGGTGCTTTATTGCATTCTCCTGAACCTATGGTCATTTCCTACATCTATAAGTTCTACATCCATTAGACACATACATATTCTGTTGTTCTTAATCTCCAGTATTAAGGTTGTCTGTTAATTGGTTGTGGTTCTGTTTGTGTTCAGGATGCCCAGAGTGCAATAAATGATATGACCGGTAACTGTTCTGCCTTCTGAACAAAACTATTTTTCTCACACTTACATGTGTTATGGTCGTCCATGTTAAGGAGATTGCCTTCTTTATCTTGGATATTGGAATAGTGAAACAGATGAACTATTAATACTGAAGTTCAGATTTTCTTAAACAGACTATTGAAACTTCCAGACATCTTTCTTATCTTTGTCTATACTAACTAATTCAGAGATGGAAAACTCTTTGTTGGATCATAATCGTGCTGTTTCCCTCAGATACCTAGATTGGCTCGATGTGTTGGGGGTAAGATATTAAGGGAGGTCCTCAATTTTGAGCCATTTTTCATTTTTAAATATATGTGGTTGTCTTTTGCCAAAAGAAAAGGAAATTTGGGGTTGTCACTAAACTTTATCACAATTTTGTTCCATTCATAGTTTTCACAAAAATCAATGTGGTTGTCCACTCAAGGCACATTGTTGTCACAATGGCGAATTTTTTTTTTGACAAATAGGTGGTGCCTTTTGTGTTTGCTATTTTGTGAGCACATTGATTACTGTAGATTTGGATGATGTATCATATTGAATAGGCCCTGTGGGTTGATTAAGGATCACTTTCTGGTAGAAATTTGGACATAGTAAGAAGTTCGCAACAGTTGAATTATTTTGGATAGGATAGTGGTAGTTCAGTGGTTCAGTGAAATGCCAGAAAGTTGAACGGTCTTCCCTGGTAATAACGTGATGGCTAGTTCTTTTTACTGTCTCCATGTGAAGTCAAGTTATATTTGCTTTATATTTCAGGGAAATGGCTTGGCAGTAGACAGATACGTTGCAATTGGGCGACAAAGGGTGCTGGTGGCATTGAAGATAAGCAGAGCTCTGATGCCAAAAGTGTGGTGGAGCTAACTAATGGCTCATCAGGTTAGCCATTTTTTGTAAACATTACTTTCTTGGATTCATCTTGGTTGATATGCGATGCTCGAAGGAACAAGCATTTTAAGTTTTACTGCCTAGAGTCATTGTATTATCAACTGTTATAGGCATTTTCTTCCTCATGATTGATTCACGTATCATCTGCCCTTTCTCTTTTCATTGCAGAGGATGGTAAGGAGGGTACAAACAGTGATGCTCCGGAAAATAATCCTCAGTATACAACTGTTTATGTAGGAAATTTAGCTTCAGAGGCAAGACTGATCTCTCTTTCTTGTACTATCTTTTGGTGTTGCTGTCCATATGGCAGTTCTTAAGGAATTTCGGGGCAAATCAAAGCGATTTTTCCAGATTAACTGTAGGGAAAACTAGTATTTTCATCATGTACTAAACTTTGCATCGCGGGTTATTAAAATTACACTTTACATCTTCATATTGACATTACTACATTAGCCATCTGGGCTTTATTCTTTTTGCGAGCAGTAATAAAATTATATCCAATGAAACTGTAATTTTTTTTTTATGAAGTTTAATTTCACATCAACCATCTGTGTATTTTTGCAATTACCATAATGCTCTTCTTTAGTTATAACTAGTCAAGAAGCCCGTCCTATGCATGGGTCTCTTTTTGTTGTTATTAATAATTTAAACTTCAAGCAAGTGTTTGGAAAGCTCTAGAAATTGAATTATCATGAAAAGGATAAGGATTTAGACTTGTCACTTTAGTACTGATCTAAATTATTTGCTATTTAATGAAGAAGAAATCAAAGTGCAGTATGGGTTCTGATTCTTTTCGTGTTTTCTTCATATCAGATTGAATTGTATTCCTTTCCTCTTTATTAGATAATTTGATGCTAACTTTTGCAATAACTAAATGTGGATGTATTGTATTACATTCTTTGAGCGCCAACATTATGAGGAGACAAAATCTCACAAATAGATTAGATAATTTCAGATTACAAAATTAACAATGGTTAGAAGTCAAATTAGAATTAGAGGTGAAAAAATTGCTCTAATTAATTTCAACTGAAATTGCGTGCAAGAAAAGAAGTAATTTTTTAAATGCTAATTCCATCCACCCTGTTTATCTCGTTCTGCAAATCTTAACTTGCTTACATGATAATTATTATCAAAAACTTATGTAGTAAATCAAATTATTTTAGAGATTTGGATTGATCTTCTTCTTCTTTTTTCAGTATTTGAGCTTTGACTTCTGTTTAATGTTGACCACTTCGAATTTCTAAAACTAAATAAATACAAACTTTTGAGATCCGTTGAATTCATTTAACTTTTTTTTGGTAGGTTCTTAAAATTAACGTTCTCTTTAAATTTCGCGAAAGATGCTTCTTTTTCTTTAGATTGAAAGAAAAATATAAGAAAGAAAGGTTGAATAAAAAACGATAGTTCATTTAGTGAAACATGTTTTCTTGATTTGTTTAGTTAGTGGGACATATGTCACTCAAAAAGAGAACCGCATGTCAACACTGATAGTCCCCTTGCTTTTGCACCAAGATACATATATAGTATTTGATTAAGTTAACTATAACTGATGCAACCACATTGAATGGGTCTATACCGGAATAATTTTTTGAGACTAATTTATTCTGTCATACTTTTTATCATAAGCTATTTGATGTCGGTACTACATTAGTTCATATTTTGTAGCCTTATTTAGAGGAGAGAATTCAGGAAGTGGGTGTGTGAAGAGTAGGTGAATGAGTAGAGAGGAAGAGCTGATGAGCTTATTCTATCAAAGTTAAACCTACTTATATGGAAAAGCGCTCCAACAATTGCAAGTTTAAATTTGGCCTTTCAAGTGATTAAAATGACAATTGTAAGTATTCGATTTTTTTTGCGATGGGCATTTACAGGGATTGTGGAGTTTATGAAGTAGGAGGTAGTTTTGCGAACTACGACTTGTAAAGTGCAATTTCTTTTGAAATGATAGGGTGCATCTTACCCCATGGAACATGATACCATGCGTAGTTTTCCCTCACGTCTTTTGTTCAAGTTTAGTTCACTATACCGCCTAGGAAAGGGTGTCATTATAACTAAGGAAAACGTTATGCTATAATTGAATCGTTATAAATATGTGTGCGTGCATGGGAGCTCATATAAATTGACTGTATAGGCTCATTTTCAGAAGTTATTTGTCTCCAATTTTTTTGGGGAAATTCTGAGTCATTTTAAATTTGCAGGTCACTCAGCTTGAACTCCATCGCCATTTTCATGCTCTTGGTGGTGGAGTGATTGAGGAGGTCCGGGTCCAAAGAGATAAAGGATTTGGTTTCGTGAGGTATAGTACTCATGCAGAAGCAGCATTAGCCATTCAAATGGGAAATTCTCAGTCGCTTCTGTGCGGAAGACAAATTAAGGTGTGCTCTTGGGCTTGTTACTAATGATGCTCTTCTTTTCTAATTTTTCATTTCACAGGGCGCTGATGGTTAGAAAAGTATCTGTTCCATAGAAAATGTAGTGGGAGATTATTAATTCTGCAATTATACTGATATAAGCTGAAGTTACTGTACTTTATTTTTCTTTTCCTGATCGTAAATCCGACCACCTCCCACAGTTAACTTGGTCGAAGACCTCATTTTTGTTTACTACACTGAGATTTGGATACAAGTTGTCTTTGAGTTTTGTGCATTTAGTGACTGCACTAAACCCTTTTGGATGAGCTTAGTGCTCTTTGACTTAGGACAGCTGGATTTAAACTCAATCTGTCAATGCTGTAGCTATGACTTCATCAGCATGTTGTGCCACCACATGTTCGGCTGTACCTCTTATCCTCTACAAGGTTAAGCAAAGGTGGCATGTGTTATGGTAATAAGACATGGTTCTCTGGCAATACAAGTGGAGTGTTCTATGTTTTCAATAATTTGAAGGGGCCTTTCGTGGCATAGAGTTTAAGATATAATTGCTGTCCGCATCTTGGCAGTGGTAAAAATAAGATCAGGGACTTCCTCCCCCTGGTGTTGTCGATTGAACCAAAGCTGACTTGTGATTTGTTTGTGCTTGCAGTGCTCCTGGGGTAGCAAGCCTACTCCCCCAGGAACAAGCTCCAATCCGCTTCCTCCGCCTGCTGCAGTGGCACCATTACCAGGCCTTTCTACTGCTGAACTATTAGCCTACGAGCGACAGTTAGCAATGAGCAAGATGGGCGGCATGCATCCTCTCAAGCAGGCAGCGATGGGTATGGGAGTTGCCGGCGGAAGCCAGGCAATATATGATGGTGGGTTTCAAAATGTTGCGGCCGCTCAGCATCTCATGTATTATCAGTAACATGCCTGGTTTTCGGCTTAATGGTTAAAGGAAAGGGAGGGGGGGGGGGGGGGGGGGGGGTGAACTTTTCTTGACCTACATTTACTATTGAGAGTTGATGAACTCTAGGAAGTCAGTCTCTGTGCATGTTACCCTTGTCGATCCGTTCGCTTCGTCCGTATGTTATACTATTTATGTATGTGTATGGTTGCCTGTTCAGAAATGAATTCGTGTCTCTTTGGACCATTTTTTTCCCGTGAGATTCCGACGCATTGTATTTCTACTCAAGGGGCATCTTCACCTTGAGTTTATGCTGGTATTCTGTTTTTCGATAATTCAGAGGCACAGATGTGGAGACTTGGGTACTTAGAAGCCCACGAAGTATCCTGCAAATCCTTGTGATTATCGATTAAGTTTGAGCCACTTTCTCCAAAGGTTATAGTCTACACCATTTATTACTCTATCTTGCTTCGTATCAACAGACAAGGCTTCAGAACAGAACAAAAAAAAAAAAACTGAAAAGGCTAATTTTTGCTGACACCTAAACTTTGGCTTTTTATTTAATCATTTATTGCATAAAAATTAGTCTTTGACAAAAATATTTAAATCATTTTCGCATAATTTTTACATATAGATTAGTATAATTTTCTGCTTTCATCTTTGCATATTCATTTATCGGACCGATGGTGGATAGACTTACCGAGTGCTTCGAGCTTAATTAAATTGAATGGACTGAACCCGTGTAAATTGAGTCCATTGTTTCTCTCTTATGGCCGAAATGTCACATTTGACTAAAAAGAGGTGTATTGATAGCTTTGCTATAAATCACGATTGGATTGTGTGCAGAGAAGCGCGTGCGCGCGCACACACACCATAAGGCACGCAGGATCTGAAGAGACTAGAGAGAGAGAGGGAGAGATAACTTATAGAAAGATCTCAAGAGAAATCTATTGAAACCGTCTTTTCTTATTAGAGTATGTAGAGAAGAGTTCGGTAACAGAAATATCTAAATAATAATCAAAATAATCAATAAATTCAAGCACAAGTTCTATTATATAATGTAAAAAGTATATGCTTAGCAAGAGCAAGGAAAGATAAACAAACAACATAAACAGAAAGAAAAATGCAGACCACCGATAGGAGGCACGGCCTTCCGAATGCGGGGTATGTAAAGTAAATTGCAGAATTTAAAGTACAGAAAAGATCAAACCACCAATAGGAGGCAGAGCCTTCCGATTCTAGGGTATAGATAAAAGAGCGAGCATTTAAAGTAATATAAATTGCGAAGCTGATATATAAAAGAACAAATAGAAGAATACAGAAAACTAAACTATCCATGTATATTAACGGAAAGTTTACAAGAAAGTAGAAAGATTACAAGTGCAAAAATATTAAAAAGCTTCGAGATCCACAGACCAAGAACAGATCTGAAAAACCAAAGAGGGATAGGGAGTTTTGGGCAGAAAGATTCTGGGACTTAGAAACTTACTGGAGGCTAAGATCTAGGAAGATTGAGGTAAAGCTTCAAAAGGGTTGGTGTATATGAAACACAGAGAGGGTGCACAAATTAGAAAGGAAGAGTATATGGGGACTTCAAAGGTTTTGGCTAAGAAATGATCTTCCAGATCTCCGAGAGGGTAGATCTAAAGAGGAAGAGTGAAAGAAAGAGTCTGAGAAACTGAGAAATCTGAACCCCCTATGACTGAAGAAGAAAGGGTTATTTAAAGAGAAGATTTGACTGTAGAAACAGTGACATATCAGAAAAGCCGCTATAGTGAACAGTAAAAATTTGCTATAGTGAACAGTGTACAATGATTTTTTACAGTGTACAGTGTTTCTCAAAAATAGAAATTCTTAGAAATTCTTAGAAATTCCTAAATGAGAACCTAGCTACTCTATGTCGAGAGTAGTTCTGGATTCATCAGGGATTGGAGGCTCCCAAGTCTATGCCATAGCAGTCGTCTTCATTGGACTGGAGGCTGCCAAGAGATTGGGGGGAGCTTTTGCATTCTTCATAATCAGCAATAGCCTGTTTCATGACTTCATAAAATTGTTCTTCATTTTGGGAAGAAGCCAGCTTTGAGACGGCTATAGACCTATTATGCAAAAAAGGAGTAGTAACTAATCCATCTCTTGTTTTTAACCATTCCGAGACGGATTCTTTAGAAATTTTGTCTAGAAACTTAGCACCATCCCACCATTTAGTTTTGTATCTCCGGATTAAGACTAATATTTTAGGATCAGAAGACGATCGTGTATAATCGAATTCCCAAGCTGAAACCCAAGAAACTCAAAAATGTAGAAAATATGATAAAGAGAGAGGAAAAGATTCCTCACTTTTCTATAGCCTGAATTTCTTCAAAAATAATTGGTAACCTGTTTTGGCGAATTGGGGGAGAATTTCTAGGTTAGGTCCAAAATGTTCACACCATCTGTTAAACCAGAAAGGAATTTGGTGTATGTTTATCCCTTGGTCAAAATAGAAAAGCCATGTATGGGTGAAATTGAAATTTGGGGGTAGAAGGCATTCCACCAGGCTTGCTGGTAATCAAAATACGTGAAATTGCTCCTATGGGAAAGAGGCTGGGTTAGTTTCGCTTTGAAATTTTTGGGAGTCATAGGTGACGAATCCCATTCAGTAGGATGTATGATCCTTTTGATTCTGGTCATAGAATAGTTAACATTGTCAACATTCGTAGCACCTGAGAAATGCTTGAATTCTATTGAACCTGTTTCAATTAAAATGGATTCATAGAATTTAAGTGGTTTTGCTAGATCATGCGGAGTATAAAACCAATTTTCTCCGAACATATTTCTAGCAAAAACATTTGGGTTATCATGATAGAAACCTTTTTCAATAGTGTAAACATTTTGGAAAGCCTGTTTTGGTAGAAATTTTGATTTTTCTTTTAAAAACAAGGGTTTTGGTGGAGGGGTTGCAGAAATAACCACCTCACTAGAAATTCTTTTCATATTTAAAGGTGAGGGTGATTGAACCTCCTTGGGAATAGAAACTTGCTTATTCAAGGCCTGCTGGAGTAAGAGCTCCAAGGTTTCCTTAGGAATCATAGAAAGTATATTATCTTTTGTGACCTTTGGAGGGGAGGATGCTGACGAGATGTCAACAATCTTTGAAGGGGTTATAGAAAGTGGCTTTGAAGGTTGCTGGGTTGCTTCAAGCCAGCTCTTGATGGGAGTTAGTTTTCCTATCTGAGGGTCGACTTTGGCTTTTCCTTTGTCTTTTTTGGGAGGCATGGTTGTTTTCCTTGTAAAAATTCTCTGGTGAGAAAGTCTAGAAGAGAATTTAAATTGCCATTAATGAATTCAATATCAAAATCGAAAACAGAAAGTATTGCTTGGCATTTGGCAAAAATTTCTTAGAAGCAATATTCAAAATATCATTTTGGAGTATATCTTTTGCAAATTTGCAATCAATTCTTAATAGAAATTTCTGATTCAAAATATCACCTTGAAATTTGGATATAGAAAGTACAATAGAAAGTATTTCTTTTTTAATAGTGGAGTAGTTTTGTTGCGTTTCATTCCAATGTTTTGTAATGAATTGAACAACTTGCTCTTTGTCATTTTTTCTTTGTTTTAAAATTCCTCCATATCCTATTTTCGAAGCATCTGTTTCAACTATTTTGAAAGCGGATGGGTGGGCCAAATGTAAGCAAGGAATTTCTTTGACAAAAGCTTTTATTCTTTTGACCGTATCAGTATGTAAAGAAGTCCAAGGAGGTGGATTCTTCTTTAATCTTTGATGTAACGGTTTGCAAACTATATTGATTTCTAGTATGAAATTAATCACATAATTGAGGCTACCCAAAAACCTTTGTAATTGGGTTTTGTCTCTCAATTCATCTGGAAATTTATCCACAAATTGAATAGATCTTTCAATTGGGACAATAGTTCCAAAATGTATGTGATGTCCTAGAAATCTTATTTTGGTTTGAAATAACACTACCTTGGAAGGAGATAATGCTAAACCATTGTTTTTAATAGTTTTGAAAAAGACATTTAAATGTTTAAAATGGGAGTCTATGTTTGATGAGTATACGAGCACATCATCAATATATGTTATTATGAAATCAGAATAAATATCAAAAATGTCATTCATGGTTCTTTGAAATTCTGAAGGGGCATTCTTCAAACCGAAAGGCACAACATTCCATTCATATTGTCCAAAGGGGACAGCGAATGCAGTCTATACCTATCTTTTTCAGCTATTTGGATTTGCCAAAACCCAGATTTCATGTCGAATTTAGAAAAGATTTTCGAATTATGTAACCTATTAAGAAGATCTTTCTTCTTAGGAATTGGGTATCTTATCCATTTTAAAGCGATGTTCAAAAGGTTTGTAATTAATTACTAACCTGGGAACTCCTCTTTCAAGTTCAGCATTTTTATTGACATAAAAAGCGGAACAACTCCAAGGAAATTGACTTTTTCTTATCAAATTTTTATTAAGAAGATCTTGAATTTCTTTTTTGCAAAAATCAAAGACTTCATGGATCATTTGGATTGGCCTAGCCTTGGTTGGGATATTCCTTTCAGAAAATTCCGGTTCATAAGGCAGGTCAATTATGTATTTTTTTCTGGACCAGAAAGCATTAGGAAAAGTGGAACAAATATTTTCTTTTATAAAGGACTCCATGGATTTAATTTTTTTGATATTATCGGGATTGGACAAGTTTTGTTCAATCCTTTTATACTCTAAGTCTTCCTTTAAAAATGAAAGCTGATTTTCTTTATCTTGTATTAAACAGTTTACTTCGGCTATGGAATGTTCTCATAAAATATTTAAATTTCTCGTCTGAGGTTTTTTAATAAAACTAAAAATTATCCTTTCACCAAAAACTTTGGTTTCAATTCCTTCTTCATAAACTTTAAAAGGTTGTATTAATGATATAAAAGGTGTTCCTAGAATGACGCATTGTTTTAAATCTTTGACTAAAAGAAAGGATGTTTTTAAAGAAATTTTTTTCTTTTATTATTAAAGCTTCTGGTAATTTGTATTTGATACTAAGCTTATTTCCTGATGCAATTTTTAGAGATTCGATTATCTTTTCAAAGGATTTAGTGGGGATTAACCCTTCACGTATACAATTTAAATCTGCTCCTGTGTCAAAAAGTGCCGTTGTATTTAAAACAAATTCTTTGTCTATTTGTATAGAAATATCAATAATCCATTTTCTTGATGTAACTTTAGAAAGTAACATGAGAAAGTTTCTATCAAGAGGTTCCTCCTTATCTTTTCCTTTTAAAACTTTAGATTTTATTTCTAAAATCTCCTTTTGCATTTCTATTTGAGTGAGTTTGAGATTTCGAATCTCAATTTTTTGTTGATTTATTTCATATTGAATATCATTTATATTGGATGGTCTGGTTTGGACTTTCTTTCATCTATTTAAAATTTCATTGAGATTATAGGGCTTATCATATTGACGAGAAGAATTTGGAGGTTGGAACTTATGCAAGATTTTTTCTTTGTCTTCTATATCAGAAATATTGTCTATAGTATCCAAAATATCTTGTTCTTCTTTTGTCAAAACATTTATCTATGGGGTTTTATCAGAAAACTCATCAAGTTTTTCAAGGATTTCTGATTTCGAATCTGTATCTTCAATGTCATTGACTTGAAGACCATTTTCGTCATCAGTAGAAAGGTCTGAAGAGGATTCTTCATCAGAATCCACCATCAGTTGATTTAATTGATTCAAAAGTTCTTCATCAAAATTCAGTTCATTAATCTTTTGATTCAACCTGTAGTATCTTTTTGTGTGTCCTTTTTTGCCGCAATTGTAGCAAATAAAGTCTCCTTTTTTTGCTTTTTCTTGCTGAGGACTTTTTTTCTTATGAAACTTGTCTTTTGATGGATTGTTCTAGATGACATTTGCCAGAACATTTCTTTGATTTAGAATTTTTAAAAGAAGGATCAAATTCTGCATAGAAATCTCCTAGAGAACATTTAGTGAGTTTTGTTTCTTTTTTAAGACGCTTTTGTAATTTGATGTTATTACAAAGATTAGTTTCTACCTTATAAACATAAGAATTAAGCTCTCCATAAGATAAATGGTCATATGGAATTTGTTCTCCATATTGTTCTCTTATCTTATCTCTTACTTGGTTTCCTATTAAGACAAGAAGACCAGCTACGAATTTTTCTTTCTAGAAAGGTTGGTTACAATCAAGTCTGAAAAGAACTCTTTGAAGGAAGACATCTTTATATTCTCGAAATTCTCCTAAAGACTTACAACCATATTAGAGAGTAGATCTTGGTTTTGATCTCGAATTATTGAAGGATCTCCTATAAAATATTGTGATATTGAATATATCAAGGTGCTAACAGCATGTTGGACAAGTCGACCATAATCATCAAAAATAGTTTGACCATTATCATCGACTTTAACAGTTTTTAGGATAGAATCTCTCTGTTCATCAGAACGATAATTATCCCACCAACCTTTTAATTGACTAGTAAAACCAGCAATTAAAAGATATGTTGTTTGCTCATCAGTTGTGTCTGGTGATGTCTTGTACGTAGTAGCAAGCATTACCATTTGATTTAAAATATTTATTATATTTTGTTCAGAAACACCATCTATGCTCCATTCATAGATTGCATCAGAAGAGTATCTGTTTTGAACACGTTGAAAAGATTCTTCTAAAATTATATCGGGAGGTGTTGCTCTCGAGTAATATAATTTTTGAGGTTCTTTCCAAGTTATCTTATTTAATTCTGGTTCAGAATCTTCTTTTTCTAGGATATGCAAATGACTGTCAATTACTAAAGGCTTTTCAACTTTTGGAGTTTCTAAAACGAGAGGTTTTTGTTTTCCAAATTTTAGATTTCTTTTCTTTTCAGCTCAAGCTGTAACAAATTCATTGCTAAAAGCTTTAGGCATTTCAAAAGTTTTAAAAAGAGGAGCTTTTAAAGCAGAAGTTTTAGTATCCTGTTGAATTATTTGAGTGGAAGTGGCAATTGAAATGGAAGATTCAATTCTATCTAATTGGGTTCCAATAGTATGAACAAATTGATTTGTAAAATTGTTTTGTTCAATTACCTTTTGGATCCCTTTATCTTCAGATTCAGAAGATATTTTGAAAGGTGATGCAATGATTTCAAAATCCATATGAGAAATTTTTACTTTTCGAAGAGGTGGATGATTAGACTCAATGATTTGTCCATCATCTAATTTCCATTTATATTGTTTTTCCAAAAAAAAATATTTCTTTTGGATTTAGAAAATAGTCTTCAAGCCAATCAAAGAAGAATATATGATCTCCAAGCTGCTGCATGAATTCATAATAATTTTCTTTAATTTGTTTAGCTTGATCTTTGAAATTATCAAAAAACCAATTTCTAATTTTTAAATTCTTTTCAGAATAAAATTCTTCATTTAGAAGAGTCTTATTGGGTTCAAAATTTCTTTCAAGAGTATAAATTTCTAGGTCATCATTTTCCATTTGAGAATGAGTGGGTTCAGGAAATTTAGAATCCTGTCTTTCTTACTGATAAACAGGTCTGGAAATCCCATAACTAGTGTCGATTCCACTGAGGTTGGTTAGTGGAGGAGCACTAGGACGTATTAAAACTGGATTTTGAGTACTACCCTGGCTACTACTAGGTAAAGTAATAATCGGAGGTAACTCATGGTGAAGATCTATTGATCTTCGAGATGAGAAACTATGAAAAGAAGGTTGAGACCTAATATCAAAAGACCTTCGGGGGAATTGTATCGTTACTCTTCCCTCAGGGTGTTGTATGATATTGGTAGACTCAGTATTTTGAATAATTGATTGGGAAACTTCTTGATGTTCAATTTCCCATTGTTCAGGAAGAGTTACCTGATTCCAGTTGATAGATTTAGGAATCATGGTATTTGACTTAGAAATATCTGTTTGAAGAAATAAAGTTTCTCCTTTTAGACTTATTTTGAAAACTTTATTTCCAAATGCAGAAAGCATGGCCTTATAATGGACTTTATAAACAATGGCTATTGGAATGGAACCTTCATCAATATGATAGTTATGAGTTTTAATCTGTAAAACTAGGGAATTAAGGATTTTTCTATCGTTAAGGGATATAGTGAGATTTCAGGAACAATCAAAATGTATTGGGCCCCTGCAGAGACTTGTCTCTACAGTGTTAAGGATAGATTCTTCATATTTTAAAAGGCGGGAATCTCTTAAAACTAAGAGGATTGAATAATCCCTCTTTCATTAAGGGTTTGATTCCTATCAAGACCATTCTTATGTGTATATAATTAAACTTTTGTTTATGCTTTTTCAAAGATTCTGCATTTAAGAGTTGGATAGACGTATAGGAAGATGAAAGAGGAACATCTCTTTCTTCCGTAGAAATTATGTAGTCTGACTTTTTAAACATTTTAAAAGATTGTTGCTCATAAATTTGATTATACTTGACCTTTGGAATTTTACAATTGTTAATAGATTTATTAAAATCTTCTATAGTTATTTCTTCTCTCAAATAGGGCCTCGATCATGAGTCATCTCAGATATAGAACTGTTGGAAGACGAATCTGTTCTTTTTAAAATGTTCATTTTCAAGAAACTAACCTTTATTCAATATATATATGGCCCATATTCTCTAAGAAGCAAGGAAAGGGAAGTTTGTGAGGGTTATGGGGCTCATAAAAGGCAAAAGAAAAGAAAATTCTATAAAGAAAGAAATCTTTTCATATGAAAGGGGGAGATAATGCGTGCAGTGAAGGAGTAGGAAAGGAATAAAATATATGTTATCTACAATTGGAAAGATGGTCACTTCCTTTTTTGTTTCAATTTTATAGCCCGATCCCGATAGCACCTCGAAACTGATCGGCCGAGCCTCCATTCGCCGTCTTCTCGCCCACAACGAGGAGGAAACGACCAGATGTTGTTGGTGCGAGAAGATGAAACTTCCCCGCTCGATGCCGGGAGGAGCATTGTAGCTCCTCCATCACCAGGCAACCTGACCCGACCAAGAACGATGAAGGATGAGTCCCATCTCGTGGGTCGTCAACATCTTGTGAATCAACTCTTGCCGCAGTTGATTCATAAAAGAGACGATGGAGCCCTCCGGAGAGTGATTTCGGTGGTCGGCGAGGAAGCCGTTGGGAAAACAGCTCTCGTTAGGAGCGTCTACAACCGAGCAGACGTTGAGAATCATTTCGACGGCTGCGCTTGGGTCCAGGTTCGGGCGGAGCCTACCCTCCTGTCATCTCATGGTCAACTTGCTCAAGCAGTTGAGGGTCCTCGTGGAGAAGCTTATGGACGAGAAAAAGCTGTCCAGTGTGCTCCGAGGAGTCCTGATGCAGTGCTGTTATCTGATAGTGCTGGATGACTTGAGTGATGTCCATATCATGGACAAGCTCATGATGGTGCTTCCCCACTCGAGGAACGGGAGCAGAGTAATCGTCACCACTCGGAACCCCGACATACCCTCTTCCATCCGTCCATGCTACTCCACAGATCTCAAGTTGAGCCCCCTCGACCGAGAACAGAGCGACAATTTATTAATAGAAAGCAGCTGGGCTTTCGATGCGGTCGATCCTCCCCCGCAACTCCTCCATCTCAAAGATTGGATTCTTAGTAAATCAGACGGTTCTCCCGCAAAGATCCTGCTACTCGGAGGACTTTTATCCTCTGCTACGTTGGATGGATGCACCGAGCTTGCCAATCTGCTTCCCGATCGTCCCACAGTCCGAGATGTTGTGGATTTGAGCGTTGCTAAACTGCCAGAACAGTTAAAGCAATGTGCTCTGTACTTGTCTATGTTCCCTAAGGAATCTGAGATCCCCACAAGGAGGTTCTTCAGTCTCTGGTCAGCAGTATCTTCACCGTTGGAGAATGGAGTAACCAGAGTTGATGCAGAGAAATGTTTCGATGATCTGGTGTCCAGAAAAATGGTCCATGTAGCTAGACGGAAATGGGACGGGAGTGCCCGATCGTATCGTTTTCCCGGGATGCTGCACGATGTCTTTTCTCAGATGGCTAAGCATAGAAGATTCCTCAATATCTATGACTGTTCTATTCATGAAAGATTCTATGACTTTTCTATTCATGAAAGATTCAGCGATGACGTTAAGTTTGATGCCCCGCCTATTCCCATACATAGGCATATTTCTGGAGGAGAAGCAAAGGCCACCAGCGACAATTCCACGCCGTGGGGCATCAAACAACTTTGTTCATATGTGTCTTTCAACACCATGAAGCCAGGAACACTGGCCAGAGAGATAGAGGCATTGCTTAAACCGCTAGTGCCGAGGAGACACTCAAGTTTGCTGAGGGTACTTGATCTTGAGGGTGTCTACAAGCCTTTGCTTCTGGAGGAGCTTGGCAACATATTGCTGAACCTAAAGTACTTGGGACTGAGATGGACTTTTCTTGAATCGCTTCCGAAGTCAGTGATACGATTGCCTAGCCTGGAAACTCTGGATCTGAGGTACACTGACATAACCCAAGTGCCGGCTTCTATCTGGGAGGTAGACAGTCTGCGACACCTATACATGAGTGAGGTGTCCTTCGACAAGTCCGTTCATCCTCAACTGCATTCCAACAAATCCTTAAACTGCAACATCCAAACCATTCGCGGCTTATACATAGGAGTTGGAAGTCCCATGTTGAAGGCGCTGCGCAAGTTGACAGGCTTGAGGAAGCTGGCTGTGACATGTTTTCCCTCGGCGGTAAGGGAAGCGACCAAGCAGATCTTGAATCTGAATAAGCTTGAATCCCTCAGATTGCAATCGAAGAATCTAATCGATCAGCCTTCAGATCTTGAACTGAGTGACATGAGAGGGCTGGAGTCTCTTTCCAAATTGTACTTGGTTGGAGAATTACCCGCACAAAGATTATTGGAGTTGCACGTTCCTCGGAACCTGAAAGTACTTACCTTGTCCATGTCAGGACTAAAAGACGATCCCATGGTAGTCCTGGGGAAGCTGGAATTTTTAACCACTCTCCGGTTTTTTGGCTACTCATACGAGGGCAAGATATTGAGCGTCCCAGAAGGAACATTTCCGAGCCTCCGTGTCTTGAAACTGTGGAGACTGGAGAACCTGACCGAGTGGACTATACAGGCAAGTGCAATGCGGTGCCTCGAAGACTTGGAAATTAAGTACTGCAAGAAGCTGGAGACGATCGACGGACTGCAGCAGATCGAAACCTTGGAAGGAATCGCATTGGTTAAAGTGCCGGATGAACTCGAGCAAAGAGTCAGAGAAATGCAGCCGGATGTGCCAATCTTAGCAGTGTAGGAATTGGTAATAGGTTTGCCTCAGGTAGCTCTCTTTCTTCTTTTGCTTTACATGTTTGTTTATACATCTTAGTTGCCATCCGCGGGGAACATCTCTTGACGGTGCAAATGATAACTTGCTTGATTCTATTTCCAGTACTTGCGTTATGTAGAATTTAGGAAGATGATTCTTTTATAATATAATTTTGTGTTCTTGATCATGAACAGAACGAAAATGAGGAGGAGTGATCAGATGAAGAAGACAGCGGAAGAGGAGAAGATGATTATGATTCTGAAGAAGAAGAGATACAAATGAGTTGTAGGATTGAATTATCTTGTCACTCAGAATGCTATTGCGGGTATAGCTGGTGGTAGCTGTTGCAATTGCTTCTCTTATTTAGGAATTTTTATCCAGGAATAATATGTTTGCAATGTAAGAATTGTACTCTGTAGACATCTTGGGAAGTTAACGGTCTCTTCACTTTCTAATTCAGGAAGACTGATCACAATCCTAAATGAACTTTTCTGTTGGTTTTGCCACTGGTAATGCTGCAAACAGGGATATTTCTTTCTTTACTATGTTTTTCCTTTTCAGTGCGAAAAAAAGTTGCAAATTGGTTTATTTAATAGTAGGGAATACTTTCACAGAATACATCCTCAAGAATGACAATTGGTTGAGGATTTTGTTTTATTCCATGCTAGTGTATTTGGTTGGAATATTTTACCTTTCTCTTTGTCCCCGCAAACTTTCAGATTATCCGTTTTGTGAAGCTCCCGCTGGGCGCTAAGTCATTCTTTCTTGAGAATTTTGATCAATGCTCGAGCTACGCATTAATGAATATCCTGACTAGATCACAGAAGTCTTTGTTGGGACTTGATGTTAGAAGCTGGTTTTTACAGCTTACTATTATTGCTTTAATGGTGTAATTTTGTTTGTATATCATGAATTCTTTGGAGTGGCTGTTTGTTGGACTCTCTTTGTTAATCTTCTTTCTGATCTTGTCTTGCCCATAATGGATAATTCTTTGCACATATCTTGGTTCATCTTTACCTGCTTAATGGATATTACCATGATCTCTCTGTCTTTGGTTTAGAATACTCTCAAACAATGCAACGTTCTTTGTTCTTTCTTTTGGATTTTCTTTTCCCCCTATTGTTCTGCAGATAGAACCAATTGCAAGTGGAAATCTGCCTCCCGGTTTTGATCCAAGTACTTGCCACAGTGTGTGAGCCTTTGTCAAGACTTTCGTCCATACTTTTATTTCCATTTCTCTGTTTCAATCGCCTGTTTATTGGTTTATCATATTTCTTTGGTTACCTTAAATTGAGTATGAGTAGCTATGTAAGGCTCAGATTTGTGCAGTGGTAATTGTCATATATGCTTATCGAATGTAAAGCTTCTGATAGTAACACTTTTGCTTGAAGATGCACCGCAATATTTCTTATGGGTTTTCTCTCATCTTTGTTTTAACTCAACTCAGGGACGCTAGGAGTTCATTTTTCCGTTTTCAAATTCTCTGAGTTAGAAACTTATTGATTCCTGGTCTGAGCCCCTCCCTTCTCTAGACACTCTTTCTACCTGTGGCTTATCACCCTTAACAGGCTTCCGACTCAGGTTTTACTGCTTCATTTTCATAGAATTCCGAATGGTGTTTGTGCATTTTGTGAGTGTCGCCCGGATTCTGTTAATCATCTCTTTTTCGATTGCCGTCACATGGGTGCCTTATCTCTTTTTTGGGCCTCCAAGTGTAATTTGGCTTGGCAAAACTCTACTTGGAGCGGCAACCTACAATGGGCGTTGCTCCATATCCGCGGCCAGCTATTCCATCAGCGAATGGCGAGATTCTCGTTCGGTGCTTTATGTCATATTATTTGGACCGAGAGGAACCATATTCTCTTCCGTAGCAAGACTCTTACTATACCGGCTGTTAAAGCGCACCTCGAGAAGGTGGTGAGGGACAAGGCATTAACATTCAGACATGTAAATGATACCCGTCGTAACCGTAGGATGCAAGCCAGCTGGGGCATCTCTACATCTATTTTTGACTGATATTTGGCTACGGTTCAGCCTGCTATAGCTGCTCGTCTCCTCTGTGTTGGTCGCCTTTGTGACCTCTCTCTGAAGTGCTTTTGCTTCAGTATATAACCTCTGGTTGGCTGTTTGTTTCGGCCTTGCTTGGCTTTGTTACCTGGCCGCGTGTTTGGCCCTCCTTTCCCTTGTGAATATTTCTTTTTCACCCGAGCCGCCCTTGCGCTTTTAGCAACACTTTGTGGTGTGCGGTGGAGGTTTGGTCTGTAACCCGCACATATCTTTTTCAATATACTTCTTACCTTACCAAAAAAAAAAAAAAAATTATTGTTCTTGGTGTTCGTCATATAATGCAGCTATGTGGGCAACATTCATACTCAGGTGACAGAGCCACTTCTTCAAGAGGTTTTTGCTGGTACAGGTCCCGTTGAGGTCTGCAAACTTATTAGAAAGGAGAAGGTATACGTTTCGATTTCAAAGGTAGATATACTTTCTGTATTTGGGTGTTGATGAATTGCAGAAACACCTGGAAAAATTAAACAGAGATGATAGAATCTGTTGCTTCACTTGCTTGGATGTCGTCTATTGCTAAGAATTCTGTTTTCCCTGCTGTACACAGTCGTCCTATGGGTTTATTCACTACTTTGATCAAAGATCCGCTGCTATTGCGATTCTTTCTCTTAATGGAAGGCATCTGTGAGTAGAAACTATACTGGAGTTTTAGTTACCGATGTTGCAATTACAACTTAAGCATTCATGCCATTGGATTACTCTCTTTTTGCTGAGCTTGTCCCATTCCACGGCTTGCAGATTTGGGCAACCCATTAAAGTTTATTGGGCATATGCCAGTGGTCAGAGAGAGGACACTTCAGGTTTGCTCTGGTTCTTGTTCTACAACAGCTTATTATTACGTTCTAATGGTGCTATAATACATATTTTCATCGATGCTTCCCATAACTACTTTTTAAATGTGTAGGCCATTTCAACATTTTTGTTGGTGACCTCAGTGCTGAGTTGACGGATGCCATGTTGTTTGCATACTTTTCTGTTTATCCCAGCTGTTCGTAAGTTTCAGAAGTTATTTGTCTCCAATTTTTTTGGGGAAATTCTTGGTCATTTTAAATTTGCAGGTCACTCAGCTTGAACTACATCGCCATTTTCATGCTCTTGGTGCTGGAGTGATTGAGGATGTCCGGGTCCAAAGAGATAACGGATTTGGTTTCGAGAGGTGTAGTACTCATGCAGAAGCGGCATTAGCCATTCAAATGGAAAATTCTCAGTCACTTCTATGCGGAAGACAAATTAAGGTGTGCTCTTGGGCTTGTTACTAATGCTCCTCATTTCTAATTTTTCATTTCATAGGGTGCTGATGATTAGAAAAGTATCTATTCCATATAAAATGTAGTGGGAGATTATTAATTTTGCATTCATGCTGATATAAGTGGAAGTTACCGCACTTTTTTTCTTTTCCTAATCGTAAATCCGACCACCTCCCACAGTTAACCTTGGTCGAAGACCTCATTTTTGTTTACTACACCGAGATTTGAATACAAGTTGTCTTTGAGTTTTGGGCATTTAAGTGACTACACTAAACCCTTTTGGATGAGCTTAGTGCTCTTTGACACTTCATCAGCATGTTGTGCCACCACATGTTCGGCTGTACCTCTTATCCTCTACAAGGTTAAGCAAAGGTGGCATGTGTTATGGTAATAAGACATGGTTCTCTGGCAATACAAGTGGAGTGTTCTATGTTTTCAATAATTTGAAGGGGCCTTTCGTGGCATAGAGTTTAAGATATAATTGCTGTCCGCATCTTGGCAGTGGTAAAAATAAGATCAGGGACTTCCTCCCCCTGGTGTTGTCGATTGAACCAAAGCTGACTTGTGATTTGTTTGTGCTTGCAGTGCTCCTGGGGTAGCAAGCCTACTCCCCCAAGGAACAAGCTCCAATCCCCTTCCTCCACCTGCTGCAGTGGCACCATTACCAGGCCTTTCTACTGCTGAACTATTAGCCTACGAGTGACAGTTAGCAATGAGCAAGATGGGCGGCATGCATCCTCTCATGCGAGGACAGCATCCTCTCAACCAGGCGGCGATGGGTATGGGAGTTTCTGGCGGAAGCCAGGCAATATATGATGGTAGGTTTCTAAATGTTGCTGCCGCCCAGCAGCTCATGTACTATCAGTAACATGCCTGGTTTTTGGCGTATATTATTGAGAGTTTATGACAACTATGAAGTCGCAGATGTTTGCCGTTTCTGTGCATGTTACCCTTGTCGATCTGTTCTCTTCGTCTGTTTGTTATCCATTTATGTAGCTGTATGGTTGGCTGCTCAGAAATGAATCCGTCTCTTTGGACCATTCTCCCGCGAGGTTCCGACGCATTTTATTTCTACTCAGTTACGGCGAGTTTTCAACTTCAAAAACAGTGAGACTTGCACTGGACAACCTTGTAGAGGCATATGCTACTAAAGTCAACTCGCATTTCCAGAAACTGTGTGACTGGATTCATCGATTAGTATAATCCCACGCGATATCATTCTTGTGTAGTATTATGTGAAGAAATGTTAATAAAATTGATTTCCAAGCTACATAATTTTTATGTCCTTTTTGTTAGGCATGTTTGTTAGGCATGTTGCCACATGTTGTAATCTTTAGACTTTGTGTTAGGCATGGTTGCATTTGTGTTGTAGTTTTTTGACCTTCTTTTGGTTTATTGAATGTTGTGTTCACAAGGGATTGTGTAAGCTATAAATACATGAGGGTTGTTCATGTATCCATAAGTGAGAAGCCATAGAACTCCTAGTGAGCTTCATATTGTATCCCATCCGAAGTTGATTCCAATAAGAATATTTTCTCCATCCATTTTGTGCCTCGTTTCGTATATCCGAGAGTCACCCTTCTTTGTTTTTTGGTTCCAACATTTGGTATCAGAGCTAGAAATGGCATCCACTAGTTCCGTTCAAATGCAGCTTCCAAAGCTGAACGGAAAGAATTTCAACAACTGGTCCGTCCAGATGAAGGTTCTTTTCAAATCGCAAGATTTGTGGAATCTGGTTGAAAATGGCTACAACGAAGTGGCCGATGCCGTAGCATTCGAGGCTTTAAGAAAGGAGGAGAAAGAATCTCTGGTGGAGTCCCGGAAGAAAGATCAGAAAGCATTATATGCGATTTTTCAAGCCGTGGAGGAAACGATATTTGAAAAAGTATCGTGTTCGGAGACCGCAAAAGCAGCGTGGGATATTCTACAAAAATCCTACAAAGGCGACGATCGTGTCCGGCGGGTGCGGCTATAAACACTTCGAGGTAATTTTGAGTCTTTACGCATGAATGACTCTGAACCAATCTTAGCATATTTTGATCGTGCTCAAACCATCGTTAACCAATTGAGGGTTAATGGTGAAGAACTCCATGATGTACGTGTCGTAGAAAAAATCTTGAGGTCTTTGACCGAAAGATTTGACTACGTCGTCGCCGCGATCGAGGAAGGGCAAGATGTGTCAACATTAACATTGGAGCGGTTGATGGGTTCATTGTGCTCACATGAGCAAAGAATGAATCAAAAGTCTATTGGTTCAGTTCCCGAGCAAGCATTGCAAAGTCGGGTCGCTCCATCAAATCGAGGAGGCTATCAAGGTGGTCGAAGTCACGGAGGAGGCCGAGGTAGAGGTGGAAATCCAAATTTCACCGGAAAATTTAAAACACGTGACAAATCAAAAGTCAAGTGTTTTAAATGTAACAAATTCGGACATTACAAATCCGAATGCCATGCAAAGGCGACATACGAGCAGGCGGAGCACGCACATGCCACCGATGCTGAAGAGTACATGGTACTAGCATGTACGAAGGATGACTCAAGTATCGTAGATACCAACACATGGTACCTAGATACTGGGTGCAGCAATCACATGACCGGCCGAAAAGAATTATTCTCGCATTTGGATGAAACGAGTCGTGGTGAAGTCAACTTCGGGAATAAATCAAAAATTCCCGTGATGGGCAAAGGTAACATTAATATCAAGTCAAAAGATGGTACTAATGTAGCTATTGCAGATGTTTACTTTGTGCCAGGACTTTTTTGGAATTTGCTAAGTGTTGGGCAACTTTCCGAAAAAGGCCACAAAGTTCACATTGAAAATGGAGTTTGCACCATCAGAGGTGTCAACAACAAATTGATCACGACGGTACAGATGACGAAGAACCGGATGTTCCCCATGACTCTGCAGACGAAGAATCTCTTGAGTTTTCAAGCAATGATGAAAGACAACAACTGACTGTGGCATCTTCGATTTGGGCATTTAAATTTTCGTGGACTAAAATTACTGGTCCAGAAAAAGATGGTGACCGGTATGCCTTTAATTGACAGTCCAGATCACTCATGCAAAGGATGTCTCGTTGGAAAACAACATCGAGAATCATTTCCAGTTGGGAAAGCTAAAAGAGCAAAGCAGCCTTTGGAGCTGGTACATACAGACATATGTGGTCCTGTTGAGGTTGAATCATTCGGACAAAAAAGGTACATGCTAATTTTTGTGGATGATTTTACCAGAAAAACTTGGGTATATTTCTTGAGAGAAAAATCTGAAGCTTTTGGCAAGTTCAAAGAATTTAAAGTCTATGTTGAAAAACATAGTGGCTTTAATCTAAAGATGTTGAGATCGGATAGAGGGGGAGAATTTACCTCAAATGAATTTGACAAATATTGTAAAATTCATGGAGTAAAACGTCAGTTGACTGCCAGCTATACCCCTCAACAAAATGGTATAGCAGAAAGAAAGAACATGACAATCTTTGAAATGGCAAGAAGTAAGTTGAAAGCAAAAAATTTGCCCAAGAAATTTTGGGCAGAAGCTGTTGCATGTGCTGTATTTGTACTAAACAGGTGTCCAACAAGGAGTGTTCTTGGAAGAACTCCAGAAGAGGCTTGGAGCGGCAACAAGCCAGATGTTTCGTTCCTACGAGTATTTTGGTGCATGGCATATCCCCATATACCTGATGAACGGAGGAAGAAGCTGGATGACAAAAGCGAGAAGTGCATCTTCATTGGCTACAGTGATACAACTAAAGGTTATAAGCTATATAACCCAGTCATTGACAAGGTAATCATCAGCAGGGATGTCCAGTTTTTTGAAGATGAAGCCTGGGACTGGAACCAGAAGGGTGACCAAAAAAGCATTACTATCGAAGATGAACCACTGGTGGGTGAGACAGAAACACCTTCATCATCTTCAAATAGTGGTCCATCTTCTTCATCATCTTCAACTGGTGGTACATCTTCACCAACAGCAGCTTCAGAACCACAACTACGTCGTTCACAACGACTGAGGGAGACGCCAGCAAAATTCAGGGATTATATGGTCACAAGATACGGTGACAGTGAGAGTAACGGAATCACTGATGAAACACTGGTAAACTTTTGTTTATTTGCTGAATGTGACCCTGTAACCTATGATGAAGCAGCTGTAGATGAGAAATGGATTCAAGCAATGGATGAAGAAATTCACTCAATTGAGAAGAATAACACATGGGAACTAACTTCTTTACCACCCGGTAAGAAACCCATTGGTGTCAAGTGGGTGTACAAGACGAAGTACAAACCCGATGGTCAGGTGGACCGTTACAAAGCCAGACTGGTTGTAAAAGGCTACAAGCAAAAGCCAGGTATTGATTATTTTGAAGTATTTGCACCAGTGGCCCGGATGGATTCCATTCGGATGATCTTAGCGCTTGCAGCTCAGAACCGTTGGAGAATTCATCAAATGGATGTAAAATCAGCATTCCTAAATGGCGTTCTTGAAGAAGAAGTCTACGTGGAGCAACCACAGGGCTATGAGAAGAAAAGGCATGAAAATCAAGTCTACAGGCTGAAAAAGGCATTGTATGGGCTAAAACAGGCACCTCGTGCTTGGTACACGCGTATCGACACATACCTGTTGGAGCATAAATTTCAAAAGTGTCCGTATGAGCATACTACGTATATCAAGTCAAATACTAATGGTGACATCATAATTGTGTGCCTTTACGTTGATGACTTGATATTTACAGAGAGTTGTGAAAAAATGTTTGCTGAATTCAGGGAGGCTATGACAAGCCAGTTCAAGATGACTGATTTGGGATTGATGTCCTATTTTCTTGGCCTTGAAGTGAAGCAGACATATGATGGCATATTTATTTCACAGCAGAAATATGCTAATGATATTTTGAAGCGATTCAAAATGGAATCGCTCAAACCAATTCGGACTCCCGTAGTAGAACGGTTGGAGTTGAAGAAAGAAGGAACCGGTGAACTGGTAAATCCCACTTATTTCAAAAGTATCGTTGGTAGTTTGAGATATTTGGCCTCTACTAGACCAGATATTACATATGGAGTGGGAATTATTAGCAGGTTCATGGAAAAACCATACCAATCACATTTGCAGGCAGCAAAAAGAATTTTACGGTATGTCAGTGGAACTCGTGACCATGGAATTCTATATTCTTGTACTGACAATTTTAGTCTAGTGGGTTACACAGACAGTGATTGGGCTGGCGATACTGAGACTCGAAAGAGTACTTCTGGATATGCTTTCTTTCTCGGATTGGGAATAATTTCTTGGTCCTCGAAAAAGCAACAAGTTGTTGCACTCTCGACAGCTGAGGCAGAATATATGGCGTTAGCTGCAGCAGCGTGTCAAGCGATATGGCTTCATAGGATGATGAGTGAATTGATGCATGAACAAGCAGGTCCTACCAAAATGATGTGTGACAATAAGTCGGCTATTGCATTAGCCAAGAATCCTGTATTTCATGGCAGGAGCAAGCACATCGATATCAAGTATCACTACATTCGTGAGCGAGTCAAAGATGGCGAGATTGAACTTGATTTCTGTAGGTCCGAAGACCAGATTGCAGATATCTTGACAAAACCATTGAAGGCAGATTCATTCGAAAAATTAAAGAAGAAGCTTGGTATTGCTGATTATGGAAATCAATTTTAAGGGAGGCTGAAGAAATGTTAATAAAATTGATTTCCAAGCTACATAATTTTTATGTCCTTTTTGTTAGGCATGTTTGTTAGGCATGTTGCCACATGTTGTAATCTTTAGACTTTGTGTTAGGCATGGTTGCATTTGTGTTGTAGTTTTTTGACCTTCTTTTGGTTTATTGAATGTTGTGTTCACAAGGGATTGTGTAAGCTATAAATACATGAGGGTTGTTCATGTATCCATAAGTGAGAAGCCATAGAACTCCTAGTGAGCTTCATATTGTATCCCATCCGAAGTTGATTCCAATAAGAATATTTTCTCCATCCATTTTGTGCCTCGTTTCGTATATCCGAGAGTCACCCTTCTTTGTTTTTTGGTTCCAACATTATGATTAGCGTAATATCACGTTGTTCATATGCTTTCCGTCCCTGGATGGAGGGGAATGGAGTTGTCTCGTTGCAGCAATGCCGACGCTCACTGTGCTGTGAAAACAAGTAGGATTGATGACTGATTTTCAAAGCATCGGAGTTGTGGAACTAATAGTAACTCTAAGCTCCGACACTATTACACCTCATCTAATTGTTTGATCATAATGCATCATGTGCTTAAAGAATAACTAGATTCAGGCAAAGAAATAAACCAATAGGAATTCGAGCTAACTTTTGTGTACGTCGTGAGAGAATTGGATTTCATTTCTCGATTTCCCGATTTCCCTATGGCCTTAAAAGGAGTTGAAGTGATGTGAAATGGACTTTAAATGACGAATCATCCTCATGCTTTTGATGTTTCCTAGGGAAGGAATTCTATCATCGGTTGAATTTACTCCCATTTCGAGTACTTTTGACTTACTTAGATGCGCAGAATACGTTTCCAAGCTATACATACCTCTCGAGAGGCGGTCGCGCACTCGATTGGGCTAAAATCTTTGATCGTTTCAAATGGATTCTTTAGCTGGATTTCGACCTGAGAGTTCTGATTTGGTACATTGCTACTGAACTCTGCTGCCTCCCCAGAGAACGTACTAGTCTGGAAGATGCTCCATTCGAAGAAGCACCCGTAAAAAAAAAAAAAAGAACATCAGGTCGAGATCTAGAATCAGCAGGCATTATCTCGATATATGCTACATCTCCTAGTCCGATATCCTGCTATGGTGACTAGCGGAATCAGGTGCATCAAGTTCCGAGACACCTATTTGAGCCGATCAACTTCTTCAATGAGCAGAAGTCCATCAGAGAACTCCAAGACATGGAGCAGAAGTCGACTAATCCAGCCGACGCAACTCAAGGAAACGGAAACCTCATTGCTAAATGTACAGAATGTTTCACCAGGACTACGGACCATCTATGGAAGCAAAGAGCACAAGTTCGACATAACCGGTGCTTGTGTATAACTGGTGCTTGTGATCAATCATGGGAGCATGTCAGCACCAAACTAAGCCTGAACATACCGAAAGGCAATAGCAGCAAACATGTGCTATTTCATGGATGCCAACTAGCATCGCAGCTAGATACTATTAACACGAATCAAGAGCCAAAATGGCCGATCATCAGCGAGGTTTGGGTGTAAATGTTGGTTCACGCTGCTAGCTGGCGTCATGGAAGTTATCATGCTCGGCAATTAAGATGAGGAGGCAAGCTCCTGACTCACCTCTGGTCCTCTATGTGCTGAGCTCCAAAGTCCACAGTTATTGAGCTAGGAAACGACTTTGTTCATTGCCAAATTTCCGAGCACTGATGACTATGATTTTGTACTGCGAGAGGGACCTTGGATGATTTTGGACGGGTACGTCGCTATTGGGATGCCACAACCTGATTTGGACCTCGATAAAGCTGGCAGCTTGGGCATGAGAACTTTGAGGAACCCTTCCTGGTGGACTTATTCCGGACAAGAAAAGAGAAAAAAGATGGCCTAATTCCATTAAAAATCCCAAACCAAGAGTTATGTCCCAATTCTATTCCAAATCATTTTTTGTTTCATAAAAAGCCTCGAACTTTCGGTTCATACCCAAACCTGCCCTCCGTGGATCTATCTGCATTTAAACCCTCCCCCTCTTCTCCGATCACGAGTCGCTCTGTCTTTGTGACCTTATTCTCCTCATTTTTGCCACACACACACAAAAAAAAAAACATAAACAATTTAATATGTATAAATGGAAATTCACCCAGTCCCGGTCCTACTCCTAGTAATCACCTTTTCCCTCTCCGTCTGTCACTTTGCCTGCCTCCCAAGGAAAATGGAAAAGCACCCCCACGCGCTGCTCCCCCAACACGCGCCGCCCCCCCACCTCACCTCCCACCGTACATTGCTATTCGCGTTGAACGCCATACATCGACGGTATGGTGCAATGGAACTCGTCTATCGGCAGATAGCAACGAGGTGTCGCTTTGCCAATCGGATCGTCGACGAAGGAAATGAACTACACGGAAGGGAAGCCCAACTCCAAATCTCTTCAAACATTTCAAGGGAAGAAACAAGTTATCCCAATTGTCCAAGCTGCAAGCCTGCTTTAGCCTGTCCCATATCGAGTCTCACGATTATGTCTTTTGGCGCATAGGGAGATAGGCATTTTCCCATGAGATCACCTATCATGATAGTGCTCTAGTCTGTACATGCTTAACTTTGTAGTTCCAAAGGAAAATTTGCCTTTTACGTTAAAAGGTGCATCCATGAGTTAATTTTATTTTTCGTATATATTTTCAAGAGCACAGTGGGAGAGAGAGAAGAGCTTGGGCTCGTTTTGTCGTCGCTCAGGCTCGAAATGGATCTACAAAGCTTCGGGGATAACTGAGCGAAGGTAATGGCCGATAAAAATGCCTTTCTTGAAACTTGAAAAACTGGAACCAGAAATAGGGGTCTCGGCTGGGAGTGCTGGATATGATTCCGACGACTGCCCACAGTCGCAAAGGGGCTGTCGGAGGTCGTGGCGCGGCTTTGGAGGTCTAGGTGGCAATGGGTGAGCACTAGTGGACTGCGGTCGAGCGAGTTTGTGCAAAGAAGACAATGAAGGTAATGGCCGATAAAAATGCCTTCTTGAAGCTTGAAAAACTGGAACCAGAAATAGGGGTCTCGGCTAAGAGTGCTGGATATGATTCCGACGACTGCCCACAGTTGCGAAGGGGTTGTCGGAGGTAGTGGCGCGGCTTCGGAGGTCTAGGTGGCCAATGGGTGAGCACTAGTGGACTGCGGTCGTGCGAGTCTGTGTAAAGAAGACAATGTGTTGTAATATAACGCGGAAACTAAACAGGATCTTACAAATTAAGTCAATGCGAAAAGCCCAGAAAAATAACGAGGAATGATAAAGGACACGTGATTCGGTCCGAATATCGATACCTACATCCACGGAGAAAGCCAGTAAAAACAATCCACTATAATCAAAAAATCGAATTACAATCGCTTAATAAGCTCGTATTTTCCACATCTAAATTATACCCAAACTCAAAGTATTTACAAGTAAAATAACCGGATAAAAGCTCACGCACAAGTCTTCGGGTTCTGAGCTTCCTCTCTGTGCGACCCACACGAAATGCTTCACTGTGCGGCATTCAATAATTGTCTTCGCGCGGCGTCCAAGGGAGAAGAGAGCTACTTCACTGTGCAACTCCTATTCCTTGTCTTCCTTTTTTGGTCGAAATTTTTTTTGGTCGAACTATTCCTTGCCTTCTCTGTGCGGTGAGAAGCAAGAAAGAACCAACTGGCGGCTACAGTGCTCTCTTAGAAGCCCACGCCCTAACTCTTCTCTTTTATAAGGGTCAACAACTCCTCTTCTTTTTCTTGACCTGGACCCACCACAAGAGCTAATATATATTATAAAATATGTGTGCCTAGTGGTGGCCACACGCCGGTTTGGGCCCGGAACTGGCCCGTTGACCGAGCCCGCCGGTTCCGGGTTACCTTTTTTGTGAACCGGCTCGGAACCACCGGTTTCGAACAGCCGATTTCGAACCGCTTGGAGAAACCGCCGGTTCGGCCGGTTCCGAACCGGCCTGTAGCCGTTGCCGGTTCGGCAACGGTCAACATTTTGACCGTTGCCTTGCAACGGCCATTTAGCCAATTTTTTTTTTTTAAAAAAATCTATCCTAAATTCTATAAATATCCCTTTTCATCTTTCATTTTTTCTTACAAATTCTCTCAAATTCGTGACTCTGTCAATTTTCTGAATTCGCTTTCCGCTCAATTCTCTAAAAAAATGGCAAGTGGAAGCAGAGTTAGTGGCAGAGGAAAGACCCCGATGGGGGAATCCGATCATCCTCATGATCCTTGTGATTTTGCATATTGGGGAGACAATGTTGATGATATCAACATTATTCCCAACGTCGAGCACGTCCCAACGCAAGAAAGTCTGCATCCTCCTCCTACCAGTGTCGAAGAAATGTCAAAAACAAAGGAGCAGGAACGGAAGGGTACATCCGACATATGGAAACACTTCATGAAGGAACATTTAGGCGAAAATAAGTATCAGGTAAAATGTAAATATTGTGGGGCAACATACAAATTTACAGGTGAAGGCGGCTATGGAACATTTAAATGGCATCTGAGATCGAAACATCCAACGCAAGCAGTGATCGACACCAGCCAACAACAAATTTTCGGGTACGCTAATTCTAACGCTTCTCCTTTATTTCGTTACAATGAAAAAGCTTATAAAGAAGAATTAGCTAGATTTGCTACAGTTGAACGTTTATCTTTTAATTTTGGTGAAAAAGTTGGTTTTAATCATTTTATACAAACTGCATGTACTCCACAAGCAAAACTTGTTTCGAGAAATACGCTTAAACGCCAACTTTTTGATATTTATAAAAGAGAAAAAAAAAGATTTGAAAAACTTTTTTATGAATTTCAATGGACCTGTGCATATAGGTAGCGATATTTGGAGTGATCCTTGGTAAACTCATTCTTATATGGGTATTACATGTCATTGGATAGGCGATGATTGGAACATTCAAAAAAGAGTTATTGCATTTCGAGTTTTTGATGATATGCATACGGGAATTAATATTTATAGAATAATTATGCAAGTTTTAGAAGAATATTTTTTTTGTTAATAAAAATTTTTCAGTTGGTTTTGATAATGTCGCGGCAAATATCGCTTCCATTCCCGAGTTAGAAAAGATTTGCAAATCTGCTTTTGGTGGATAATTTTTTCACGTTAGATGTGCTTGCCATGTTTTAAATTTATGTGTACAAGATGGTTTACAAACTCTTGATGTTTTTCTCAACCCAATAAAGACAACAATTCAATTTTTATGGAGACATCCTCAAATTATGAAAGAATTGAGAAAATTTTGTAAAGCAAATAGAAGAATACCAAAAAGATTTTCAAGAGATGTTCCAACTCGTTGGAATTCTACGTAGGAGTTGCTTAATCAATCTTTTGCATATAAAGATTTGTTATGTACGTTTATTTCGAATAATATTTCTCAAATTAATTTATTCTCACAAGAGTGGGATATTTGCAAAAAAAAAAAATTAGATCTTTTAAAAGTTTTTAATGATGCAACTTATACTTTATCCGGTGTTTATTATCCTACTACGCATTTATTTTTAATAGAGTGTGTTAATATTGCTAGTATTTTTGAAGAAAATGAAAAAGATGATCAATTAGGTCCGACTATTATGGCAATGCAAACGAAATGGCTGCATTATTATACCGAAATTCCTCTTATTTATTTGGTTGCTTGTGTTTTCGATCCACGTACCAAATTAGATGGTTTAGGTGATGATTTGAATACGTACTATGACTGTTTACATTTGATTGAATTTATAGATATTAGAACTATACAAACAGTAGTTAAAAACGCAATAGTTGAAATGTATAATGAATTTTCTAATAGATATAATGTATGTGATAGTGGATCTTCCCAATCTAGTGACGTACAAATCGAGGACCTAGGTAGAATTAGTAGAGGGTACAAAATGCTGATGAATAGGCAAAAAAGATAAAATGGAGCAACAGGAAATATTTCCGAAGTAGAGACCTATTTAACCACTTTTTTTTTAGTTTAGTGAATCCGAAGGCGGCACAGATTTCAAAATTCTAGACTGGTGGAAGAGGCATTCAACCCAATTTTCAATTCTCGATCTCATCACAAGACAGGTTTTAGCAACCCATTGTTCAACAGTTGCGGTTGAACAAGCATTTAGCGCTAGAGGTAACATTTTGGACGACCGACGTTCAAGATTAACTCCGGAATCGGTGGAGGCTCAAGCTTGTGTGGATGATTAGACAAAGGCTCAACATCGACAACAAGAGATGGATCGCAGCAATGAAACCGAATTCTTCGATGATGAAGATACCACCGCCACGGGTACCGATACCGGAACCGGCGAAACGGGTAGCGACGATTGACGATGAGGTAAGTATGAGATTATCAAAGGTAAAAGAACTACATGGGCTTTGATTCTTCCATCCCAAGAAGATATGTAGGCGCTTAATGATAATTCATTAAGTTCAAGGCCCTTCCTCTTCCCCTTTTTTCCCCCCAAATTTGATTACAATTTACAATTTGATTACAATTTGTATTTGATAATTTTTTTTATTTCATAATTAATTTTTTAAAAATTAAATTCGAAAATCGGAACCGGAATCGGCCGGTTCCATTCCAATTTTGAACCGGAACCGGCCCTTAAGGTTCCGGTTCCGATTCATAGTGGCCACGAACCGGAACCAGCCGGTTCCGAACCGTGGCCAAGTGTGCCCATCAGTTCTGTCATGTAGTGGCTTTTCCTTCATCTTTGTTCTGTCCGCACAATCAAGTGCACATCCTTGGATATATGAATGTCATCAAACTTGCATATTTATCCAACCGGGTTGGGTTCCATGACCGGCTCAAACTCGAGACATAATTCAACATGATGAACAATGTCTTTCACATAAGTTGTCCATGGTGGCGGTAAAAGGGAGAACGAAAAAAGAAGAAATTTAACAAAGCTGACGTGTAGAAAATGACACATAGATGGCAAGTGGGCGACACCTCAGATTCTAACGGCATAATTGGATGGAAAAATAATGAAGGACGGATTTGGGTATGAAGTGAAAGTTGGTGGTTTTTTATGAGATAAAAAATAGTTTAGGGTAGAATTGGGGCATGAGCTAAAAGTTTGGAGTTTTTAATGGAATTAAGCCGAAAAAAAAGGTAGGAAAACCTGTTAATAGAGATGACAATTCCTAATCTTTGACATGACACGGTTACTATGAACAAAAAACCTAAACGATATGACATGATTAACTCGAAACTGGCATGAATTGACACTTTTTCACACACTCAATTTCAATGAAAAATGCACTTCGCAATCAAACCGAAACATTTTGGTAATCGACCAAAATAATAGGAATAGAATGATACGGAGATGATTACAAGGCATAATTAAGTGGCTACCCTTACCTATTGAGGTAAGAAATCTCCATGTATGTGAAGGAAAGTCAAGTAAAAATGAATGATTTGAAAAATACTTTCCATAAAATAATCTCTTATATAATTGCTTACAAAGATATATAAATAAAATGTTTTGTTTTTTCCGTCCACGAAAGTGTTAGATATAAATTATTGATGATAATGAAAATATTTTTAATTAACTAATTATTTCAATCGATATAAGCGATTATTCAAAAAAAAAATCTAATTTTCTTTTCCATGAATAAACAAAGCTTGAAAGTTAAAAAAGGCTTTGATTAACAACAAGCCTTTGATATGTGAGCTGGCAGGACCTATTAGGCTCAAGCACGTTTAGCTCAAATCCCCTCTTTTCATATTTAGTGTGACATTATTGTAATAATAGTTCGATAATTATTGTGATTATATTATTAATATACTTATATACTTGTGTCATTATTATTTGGGAGGGGTGGCAAATAGGTGGATTGTCTTGGATTTGAGTGGATCATAAAAGGATTTAACCTAAATTCATCCATTTAATTCATATTGACCCATTTATTTACTGAATAATTTAAGTGATCCATACCCAACTTAACCCTCGTCCAACCCAAACTCAGTTAGCTAACCATCCAAAATAACAAAGAGATAGGCCCAACAAATTTAAGAAATAAATAAACGAAAAATAAAATATAAAACCAACAAAATTAAATAAAAAAATTTCTTGTTCTTGAAACTAGTAGTGGCCACAGGCCGGTTTGGGCCCAGAACCAGCTAGGAACCGGCCCGGGTCAAACCCGTAACCGGCCCGTTGACCGAGCTCGCTGATTCCAAATCGGAACTGACCTATGCCATAAGGGCCGATTACAGGTCCAGCAAAAATTGAACCGACAAATTAGCCATTCCAAAAAAAATAAAAATAAAAAAATCGAAAAGAAGGGGAAAGAGCCTCCTTCAATTCCTTGTCACTCCTCCTCACATCACCACCCACCCTCTCACATCACCCCCTCCCTCTCTCTCTCTCTCCCCCCTTCTCTCTCCTCTCTCCTCTTTCACGTTTCCTTCCCCGGGCTCCCCTTGAACACTCTTCTTCTCCCTCCCTCACCCGTGCGAGCACCACCAGCCACCACCCTCACCCACCGCCGCTCGCCGCCCCAGCCAGCCACCTCCGTCCGCTGTCCACCCCGTCCCCGTCAAGCAGCCGCGCCGCCGCTATCCTCGCCGAACCCTCAAGCAACCCAAGCTCGGCCCGGCCCTCACACCCGAGCCCCTCCACTTCTCCCTCTCGGTTCCCCGACGCCACCAGCCACCACCACTCCTCACCGTCGCTCTGTTCACCAGCCCGCTGCCCTCAACTCGAGCCGCCAAGTTCCACGTCGCTCGTTGTCCAGCCGCGGAACTCGAGCCCCCGAACCCACAGCCTCGTCATCCCGTGCCGCGAGACCCACCCGTGAACCGAACCAACGCCCAAGAGCCCGGAACAGGAACCGGAACCGGCCCGGAACTGCCGGTTCAAAACCGGCACCGGCCCTTAAGGTTTCGGTTTCGGTTCATAGTGGCCACGAACAAGAACCGGCCAGTTCCGAATCGTGGCCACCACTACTTGAAACTAACCTCCACAAAAACATAATAAGAATGGCACGCCTAATGGACAGCAGTTCTCCATGGCTCGGAAGGCGAAATCACGCCGGCGTTCCTTTCATCGCAATCGATTGCTCTGTTGTCGTCTTGCACGTCCTTGTTCTGATTAGACTCCATTGGCTCAAAACAGCAGATGCACGAACCTGAAGAAAAATCGCCAGGAAGACGAATTTATCCCGAATTCCGAAATTGAAACGAGCTGCGAGATTTGATGAATAATATTTCAAGAATTCGAGAGGGACGAAACCATGGAGAAGTTGATTGAGGGGTTTGAATCTACTTGGACAACAGAAACAATGATGACGATTACTGAGAAAGACAAGCCAAAAGTAGAATGAAGAAGACGAGGTGGAGGAGGAATCAGAGAATAGAGAGAGAAATTAAGGAAAATAGAAAGAGCAAAACACAGATACAAAAACATAGATAGGAACGAGGAAGAAGCTATGGAATATAAACTTGTTGGATCCGAATCGAAGCTTCTCGACGGATCCGAGGAAATCCGGAGATAAACTTATTGGAGGCCATCGCTTACGAGACCGTCGCCGGCCAGACCGGCCACCGTGGGCGATTTCGCCGACGCGGAAAGGCACCGGCGGTAGCGGTAAATGGATTGTAAATTAATATGTTTTCAGACCCATTTAAGTTTAAGACTCATATTATTTAGTTGGGTGAACCACTTTAACCTGTTTATTAAGTTTTGAGTAACATACGTCTGATCCGCTGAATTTGAGTTAAAAAAATGGGTGGTGGCCCATTTTGTCGACTCTATTATTTGGGTCCTTTTCTTCTTCTTTTTTTTTTTTAATAATGAAAATCTGTAAAATCAGAGGTCACCACCATATGTTCTTCTCCGTTTCTTCCGCCTCTCTGCAAGCAGCCAGACGTTCTCGGTAGAGTCCGGATGCTGAACCAATAAGTCACCTTTCATTTAGTCCAACTCCAGACCAACTCCAAAACCTTTGCTTTTTTGATCTCTGTGTACCTGTATAGTAAGTACGAGTATACCTGGAAGAAGATGTCAGGATCGTCTTCAAATCGCGGCACAAGTGGAATCAGACAGCCTCCTCTCGCTTCCTATGGGATCTTGAGAAGCGCGATCGGCAACGAATTTGACTCTCTCAGCCAAGAGGAGCTGAGCCGTGGAGCCTATGAAGGAGCGCTTTTGAAGTGGAACGAGGGACAGGGCGAGCATCAGGCAAGTTCCAGAGGACCAAAAAAAGAGCATGTCGTTTTGTTCAAGAAAAAAACCCTGTAAATCAAGACCACTTGCAGATGACAAGTGGATCTACAAAATAGTTAGTTCATCACAGACCAGATGGGAGCTCGGTTTGATCTGATTTTGCTAATTGTTTCACTCACGATCACTGATTTGTGCTGACAGGGACATCAATATACACACAAGTATTGGGTTGACGAACGCCTGAACAAGAGCTGCTGGATTGTTCTGGCTTCGGCCTTATCGATCACGTGGGGTAACGATACCCAGTACTGGAAATGGCCAGAAGAGGAGGAATCATGGTAATCGTTGCTTCTTCTATCCTAAAACGACTACATTTTTTCAAGTCCAACTTTCATGTGATTGTCAAGAATCTATCTAGGTCGGTCTGGGTACAAGGTATGAAATAGGCAAAACAATTTTTGCTGCCGCGAAAACTTTCAATTGCTTACATGAAAATGAGATCATTGCTAACATCGCTTTGCTTGCTTGAATGAACATTTCTGAGTTTCAGCTATCGGGGCCCCAAAAATGTCCTCATCGCCGAGCTAAATAGAATTTGCCGGCTAGAGATCAGTGGGACATGCAAAACGACCACGCTCTCTCCGAAGACAGCATACCAAGTCGCGATCATGGTGAAGATGAGGCCCCAAAGCCAGGGATGGGAAGCTCCGGTGAACCTCAGTCTCACTCTACCGGATGGACACAAGCAGGAACGCGTGGAATACTTGGGCGGATTGGGACAGGACACGTGGTCGCCGATTAGAATCGGCACGTTCGAGACAACACCCAGAACCGTCGGTGAGATAAGCTTTTCCCTCACGCAAACTGGTGAACATTGGAAGTCCGGCCTCCTCGTCAAAGGCGTTCAATTAACGCCACTCGCTTGACACGTCATCACTCCATTCTGCTTCCTTACGCTCCACACCATGAATGGAGCTTGTCGAAATTAAAGGCCCACATTCACTCCAACCTTTTCTCGCTCCCCTAGGGTTTCCCATCCCAACAGCCGCCATGGCCCCTCTTGCAACAGGGAGAGAGATCTCTCCCTCTCCCACACCCCCTCGTCCTTTTCCTTTCCCTTTGTGTTTTTCTATCTCTTCGTATTCTCAACTTCTTCCTTTTTCGTTGATTTTGCGGATGATTTCGTTGACTTCTTTCACGTATTTTGCGGACGATCTCGCCGACTTCTTTCACGTGAAGAGTTTTATTCAATAAGCTCAGAAGTTTGAAGCGTGAGCGTCTCGGAAGAATCAGTTATTCCGAATCTGCTTGCTAATTTCGGCTCCGATGATTGCTCTATATAGTCGAGCGCGGCTCCTTTGCTGCTTCAGCGATCTATTTATTTAGTATCTCTTTTGCAGTCTTCTCTCTCGATCTAGAGTTATATTTAGATTTGAAAGCACTTTCATTCCGATCTAGAAATAGATCTGGAATTCACAAGACATTTTCTGTACTCTTTCAATCTATTGGTGTTGTTGTTATCTTTTTTCGGTGATGGTGTTAGGGACGCCGATCTAGGGGCGCATCGCCTTTGGGCAAAATCGTAAGTGAAGAATGATATCTCAGCTTGTACTCATCATTGATGTCGGATTCAGTGATCGGCCGCCGGTTGAGTTTTGATACTATGACAGACCCGTCTTTGTGTTGGAATGAGCGAGTCATTGTAGACTGTACAAAGTTGATTTATCTTTCAGATTTACTAGCTTTGTTTGATTTTTATTTTTATCTTGAAGCGATATATTTCTCTTTTGAGTGAAATGAACATTTGCTTCTAACAAAAAAAAAAAAAAAACCAAGGAAATTAGGCTTTTTTTCAGCTTACATGTTTCGACACAGTAGATGGCCAAGAGGGCGATGAAATGCTTGAATTGTAAGTGATTAAATCAGATGGAAGAAAGTTACGGTTGGATAAATGATCTAATCTCGTAAGATCAAGCTAACAGTGGTCGTTTGTTTTTAAAGTCCACAACTACTGTTTAGATCTGTATATTTTTATGCCCTTGTAGTAACTTAGAATTCTACACGGTAATAATCCACTTTTCATCTCCCAACTTGTGCCTTTTTCCCAATCAAGTCCTTGTGATTGTACAATAAAAAATCCCTTCGATCTCAAGAGTCTGGCACGGAATTTTATTTGCCACTGCGGACTAAAATCCCCAAAAATGAAGACAGCAACTGGACTCGAGCAATAAAATTCCTCAATACAAACACTGCCTTCTTACAAGAGATTTGTTGAGATTGCTCCCATTTGTCTCCATGATCGGTCTGGTTTACAGACTGGAGGTAGCGATGTCGAATGAACAGCTACTTGCGGTTGAAAAGGAGAAAACTTTGGTCTTTTCATTGCTTTGGTGTGATGGGAAAAAAGATTGGAACTTGAGCATAGATCGTCGCCGCCACGAAAGATTTTCAACAACGGTTTTGAATAGAAGTGTAAGGAGATATACGTGTCATGAAGGTAAGAATTGAGGTTTTTTGTGACGTAATTTGTTTTTGAGATGTCATAATGGTGTTAATGAAAATTTTCACTGGTATTTTCTCTTGTTAAAATAAGCATTATGTACTTTGCAAGAGAGGTTCCCCGGACAACACACACCATTTCCCATACACAAGACACGGTTAATTTAATAACACCTTGGTTCCGCGGAGTAGCATGTAATTTTACCTTTTTGGCTCCGTTCATTTCACAAAAAAAGAGTTATTTCCAGAAGGTATTTTTCAAGAAATATTTTTCGTAGTATTTTTCAAGGATTCCCTCCGAGCAATCCTTTTCATGTGTTTTATTTTATTTTATTTTGTTTTTCTCTTTTTTCTTTTTCTTTTCCCTTCTTTTTCATCCGGTCACCTGCCGCAGCTGGTCGCCCAAGGCCGGCGAGGTCGAGCTCACCTTGCCGGATCTGGTGAGGCTCGGCCTCGATCGCCCTAGGCCGGTTCCGCGAAACAAACGTAGCCTTTTATGTGAATTTCCAACACGTGTCAATTAGCCGATCAAGTTCGTCTTGGATAGCCCTACTTAGCCGGATAGTAGAACACTCAAAGACTCACGTTTTTCACTTGAGAGTCGTTCTTTTACAAGGCCCGCTCCAATTCGCATCTGTTGTATGCATACAACGTTGTCAATAAGGACGGACCCATTTTGACAGATGGAAGGGCCCTTCAATATTTGTATTATGTTTTATGGTTATTATTAGATCCATTATCAGTGTAAGAAATTTTCTACACCTTCGTAGGTGGAGAATACATAATACGATAATAAGAATCCTTCTTAATTAATCTTTTGTGTGTTCTACTTGATTACAATACAATAGTATTACTTTGCCATTCAACTTTGTCGCATCTAATGCCAGTTTTCACAAACTGCAGAAAACAGAAATAAATAACTGACATTGGTTTGATTACAATAGTATTATTTTTGCCATTTTGCTTTTCATTTTTTCAAAATCTTGGGACACACGCAGTTTATTCTTTTTCCAATGCAAAATGCTCAAGAACTTTCAAACGTTCTTCTATTGGCACATGCATCAGCTCTGTTCTTCCTCGGTCAAAGCTTGAGACCATCGCATATCATCAAATACAGAAAATTGATACACTCGTCCTTCTCTAGTTTGGTCATATCTGTCCCTCATTTTCAGCATCTCACCCATGGCTGACACTGAAGTGGCCGTTTCACTAGCGATGGTCAGTCTTCTTGATCTTCTCTCCAAGTCCAAAGACATCGTCGCCGATCAAAGCTTAACAGATCAAATCTCTCGCTCCATAACAAGTCTCCAAAGGATCATGAACAGGCGTCACGCCTACCCCAACCATCAACCTGATTATTGCGACGTAAGCCTTCGGGTTACGGCTCGCGACGCTGAGAAGACTGCACAAGAACTCCTTGTCCAATTGCTCCGAGATTACATGTCGAAATCGCAACTAGATCGATTCTTCTCAGGAACGGATCGAGTATGTGCCAGGGAAAACATGGCCACGAATTTCAGGGACAGAGTTGAATTGCCATTCAAACAGCTCGAGCCTCCTCCTCCTCCTCCTCCTCCGGTTCCGGATCCCAACGCCCCTCCTCCGGCGGATGCCAACGCCCCTCCTCCGGAACCTTTATTATTCAGTGAGAGGGTCGAGTCCCATATTGTGGGCCGTGACCAAAGTGTGAATCTTCTTGTGGCGGAATTGATCAATCCCAACCCCCCTCCTCCTGTTCCTCCTCCGGATGCCAACATCCCTCCGGGGAATGCCAACGCCCCTCCTCCTGTTCCTCCTCCGGATCCCAACACCCCTCTTCAGGTGATCGCGGTGGTTGGCAGAAAAAACTGTGGCAAGACCGCACTGGTGAGGAGTGTCTTCAACATGCTAAAAATCAAGCATCACTTTGACTGTCGCGCTTGGGTCCATGTCACGGGCCTTGGGGCGGAGTCCTGGACGGAGAGCCTCCTGGTGGACATACTGTTACAGATGCCAGTCAGAGATCAGCTGAAAGACTTGAAGCACAAGAATAAGGAGCAGCTGTTCGACATGCTTTATGGATTGTTGATGGAGAAGAGATACTTGATAGTTTTGGATAATTTGGGCGCCACAACCTTCAACGACTTCTTGCGCCCATTTGCGGACGTAAATAATGGAAGCAGAGTAATTGTCACTTCTACTAACGAAGCTATGCAAAATTTGGTAGACCCTCGAATAGATGGTCTCAAATTATGCCCTAAATTCACCGATGAAGATTGCAAGACATTGCTGCGGGATAGCTTCACGGGAGGAGGAGGTATCTCTGAGGAATTGGTGACGTCAATTCTGGTTAAATGCGGAGGTTCTGCCCCAGCGATCTCACTGCTAGGAGGACTTTTGTCCGCTGTGGAAGAGAACAGAAGGGTGGCCCTTGTCACTCGGCTCGGAGAGCCTGCCTCCCTCGACGATTTCCTGCGCTTGAGCTTCGACGAATTGCCTTACCAGATGAAGCCATGTGTTCTCTATATGGCTCTCTTTCCTAAGGAGTCCGATGTCCCCACAAGGAGGCTTTTCCGGCTATGGGCTGCTGAGGGGTTGTTGTTGACAGAGGCGGCTGCTGACGGGTCGGTCCAAATGCGGTCGGCGGAGGACTGTTTTCGCGAATTAGAGAGAAGGAACTTGATTCGTGTGGTACGCCGGAATCCGGACACAAGTGCCCGATCATGTCGCATGCCTGCTTTTCTTCATGAATTTTTCCATGAGAAGGCAGAAGCCTTCGCACTTCTTCAGATCCATCAACCAAACCAAGCGCAAAACACAGCGACAGGACATTATGATTACATGGTACGGTACCTTCGGTCTTTTGCATCGTTTAACACCTGTAAGCCAGGAACACAACAAGCGAGAGAGATCAAAGTTCTTCTTAACTCACCAATTATAGAAGGAGGCCGGGATTTGCTGAGGGTACTTGATCTCGAGGGTGTTTACAAGCCTGTGCTCCCCAAGAAATTCGAGAATATACTGCCAAACCTAAGGTATTTGGGATTGAGACGGACGGCTCTGGATTCGATTCCGGAATCAGTCGGGAGTTTGTTGCTCCTGGAAACCTTAGATCTGAAGCACACCAACATAACCAAAGTGACGAGCGCCGTTTGGAATGCGAAGAACCTCCGACATCTGTACCTGAGCGAAGCATCGTTCGACGGGTCCATCCCACGCCATATCTTATCGGGGTCTAAACTCGAGACGCTTTGGGGTCTGTTCATAGAAACTGATAAGAGCCCCATGATAAGTGTGTTGCCGAGGCTGCGAAGCCTGAAGAAGCTGGGTGTGACGTGCCGTCCCGGAGCGGCGAGTGCGGTGGCAAGATGCATTTCACAACTGACCGATCTCAAGTCCCTGAGGTTGAGATCGAGGGACTTGTTCGGTCAGCCTGCGGTCCTCCGTTTATGTAAAATGACAGGGCTCACAGATCTTTCAAACTTGTATTTGCTTGGATCGTTGCAGCCCGAACATAACCCGTGTTCGGTCCTTCCTCTGAATCTGAAAAGGCTTACCTTGTCCATGTCAGGATGTAGACACGATCCGATGCCGGTCCTACAGCTCCTCAATCATTTGATTGATCTCAGGTTATTGGCTCGATCGTTCTCCCCGACACAATTGCGTTGCCAAGCAGGTTTTCCACAACTCCGCGTCTTAAAACTATGGATGCTGGATAAGTTGGAAGAATTTGTTATCGACCAAGGGGCGATGGGTAATCTCGAAGAGTTGGACATCAGGCAATGCGAGAAGCTAGGGAGGGTTACTGGCTTGGATCATATCAACAGCTTGAAAAGTGTGCGTCTTACCGGAGTTAAGGAAGTCCTTGACCCCCGCCGTGCCGATGGTATCAGAGTTCACCAAGATACATTGGTCAAAACAACGGAGCTACTGTCCGAGGTAAAGTTTATTATTACTATTTATTACATTGGTCAACAGCTTTACTCTACTATGTACCATTTTAGAAAAATGTAATTGTACTTCAGGAGAAATAAGATGAAACAATTTGGAGAGCGAGTCTTACGAATGCCGACCCTAGAGTAATAAGGAATGGGTTCTTTATGTGGTACAAGCTTGCGTAACCTGTTTTTTACGCAAACATCGGGAAAATAGCAAAATGAAGGCTTCTATTGCTCATTGATAGGTTTTGATAAAATGAAAACCGCTTTTGATCTATAGAAAGATGTGCATTAATAGTGCTATATTTATAACATGGATATTGATATGCATTTTATCTTCACCTGTAGGATCGACCTCCAGCTAGGGGACTTGATATTTACACGGTAAACAACGGATGAAAATTTCATGGATGTTGCATACTGCAGTTTTCTAAGTTCATCTCCTTCAATCATGTTTATCTTTTGCTGGCCAATTACGAAAGCTTTTACTCGTTGCACAGGGAGGGGTGCCAGATGAAACAGACGAGGATTGACTTCGGCCCGGATCGATCAGCTTCCAACAATGAATGTTTTGACGCTCATAATAAGAGTATTCAGATGCTCACGGGTGCTTTTTTCTATTACCTCTTGTATCTCCATATGTGTGTATTTTTCTACATTGTAATTCGTGGCAAATGCTGCTTCAGCCAAAGTCTCAACACTTTCTTCTTTTGGTATTGTGAGTGGAAAATGTCAAGAGCTAGCTTGTGTTTGTGTTGAATTTTTTCGTATCACGAATGTTCATTAGTTGCAGTTTGTCTCTGAGTTTGGACCTTACCTTAAAATCGGCTCACGACTACAAGGATTCAGTATGTTGGTGATATCTGTTCTTTCCTTATTTCGCAAGGTTGTTGCATGTTATTCTTCCCCTTTTTATATTTTTTCTTTTGGTTTAGCGGTGAGCTAAGGTATCCGGACTGGCTTTTCTGCACTTCGACTAGTCCCGGGCGATCCTAACGACGCAACTTCCCCAAGTTGGCAGGATTTTACTCATAGAGTGCTCGCAACAAAACTTGAATCTTTTGCCATGGACATCAATGATAACCATTCTGTTCCCAGGAGCTATTTCTGGCAATAAATAGATTTTTCTATTTTTATTCCCTGGACGAGTTTCTGAGCAGAGAAACTCATTTGATAACGATACAAAATTTTTGTTCCCGGAACAGAAATTCATTTTATAACAGCATAAAATTTCTACGTTTGCTGGCCGTCAACTGACAACAGAGTCGCGAGAGAGAGGGAGACCACACGTGAGAGAGAGGGAGTGAGCGGTGAAAATAATTCTTATTTCTATTTTTGTTCCAAAAATAAAAAAAATAAAAAATTTCTACTTTCCATTTTTGTTCCAAACTTACTTTTGGGCTAAAAATTTGTTCAGAAAATAGAAAAATGAGATTATTTTACCAAATAGATTTCTATTCCAAATCTATTCCCAAAAATAGAAAAACAGAATGGTTATCATTCGCGCCCAAGCCAACAAAACATTGGGGAATATTTCTGTTCCATGTAGACTAATAGGAGTGCTATTGACTACTGACTTTTCTTTTTCTTCTCTATGCTTTTATTTTTTTATAAAGACAAGGTATCCGAGCCTCTTTAAATACACCGTCAATTCTCTGGAGATCAATGGCTAGCCTTCTGGTCCCATTGCAACTAAATAAGATGCACAGGTAAACTTGTTGTGTAAACATAAGTTACAAACTTATAATGAAAAGGTAGGCTGGTGATTCCAGCTCAATCGAGTTACTTAACAAGTTATTAATTGGACAAAGTAAGTCGTTAACCCAATAAAAAGTCGGTAAATTAAAAAGAAAACAAATATATGTCGGGGATAAATTCCAATGAGAGAGTGACCCCGAACTAGTTGGTAACTCATCCGCTTGAAGAGTCGGTAGTTCAACGTCCTCTAAGGAGTTGCCAAGATTGTTGTTTGCGTTTTGACTTTTCCTAAAAAAAAGGTTCAATGAATCACTTGGTGTGTTTGTTTGAGTACAAGTGTTTTCCGGGAATTCGTTTTCCGAACTTTTACCCGTTTGGTTTGCACAAAAAGACAAGTCAAGCGAAAGTACTTTCTGGTCAACGAAAATATTAATGCATAAAATCAGGAAAGTGAATCTCTCAATCTGAAGAGGCTAAAACACTTTTCGAAATTGTTCCTCTTTAATTTTTTGATATTTTGATATTTTATTATTTTATTATTTTTTGATATAATATTTAAATATTTAAGTATATTTTATTTTCTTTTTTATTTTTATTTTTCTTTCCCTTGGTCTGTCGGTAGGCCTCAGCGACGGCTGGTGAAGGGCGAGCCTGAGCTTTGCCGGCCTGCGCCTTTGGCGAGCTTGGCCTTGCTAGTCTCGAGCGAGGGCCGAGCCTTGTTGGATCTAGCAAGCTCGAGCTCTCCCAGCGAGCTCGAGGCCGAGCCTCGTCATGGTCCGGCGACCGGCGAGGTAGAAGAAAAATAGACAAATAAAAACAAATAAATAAATTAATTAAGAATTCAATTTTTTTTTAACCTGAGATAAAGTCATAAGATTGAAATCATTTTCCAAATGAGATCTAAACACAAGAAAACATCAGATTTTACTAATCTGACGACTTGGACATAAAGTGCCAGTGGATTTATGTACTGAAATTAAACCATAAAACCGCAAAAGTTGTAAAATATGACTATTTAGATGGCCTAATCGGCGACGCCACGTAAGTTCATCCGCAATCTTGTTTCTTTGAGGAAACAATGCCATGAAATGTGGGTCCGTATTGTTATATAATCCTTGATGATTAGTTCTCTTCAGCAATACCAGATGTGTCCTCGAGTACTTGATAGAAAAACCATAGGAATCAAACTCAAAATAGCAAGGATAATCTCGTGTCAATTGGGAGACAGATAATAGATTTTTCTTAATTTGTGGAACGACCAGAACATTATTAAGTGAAAACTGACCAGTCTCGTTGCCAAATTGACCAGTCCCAATATGAGTAATTGGTGTTGGATCTAGCAATATCACCTAGAGGGGGGTGAATAGGTGATTTAAAATGATTTTGACTAGAAAATGCGGAATTAAAAGAATCAAGTCAAAATAGAATCTGAATCTGAATAGGTGCAGTTAATGATTCTGAACATGAGTATGCAAATTCTGAATATAAACACCAGCATGAAATATTCTATCAAACACAATGATAAAATGATAAGAGTTTAGAGATAGAGAATATTGCACACGACGATTATAGTGGTTCGGCTTAGATCAAGCCTACATCCACTCTCCCACGCTGACAGCCGATTGGCTGGATTCCACTAGATGAATCAATGGAGGTTTACAACAAGTGATGATACTCTCTTTGATAGATCACACTATCCTCTCTCAATCACTCTTACAAAGCCTCTCAAAGATTATAACGTTAAGCTCATGGAGACAAGTATGAATCTGAATAACTCTAGCACTTTGGAATTGATGATTCTTATCTTACACCGTAATAGCACCATGGATCTCCTTTTATACTCCTTCACCCCCAAACTAGCCGTTGGACAGGTCTTCAAAGGATCGCTCTTCAATCTCTGATTGGACGCCATCAATCTTGATTGAACGAGACTGTATCTAGGGAGATTTGGTGACCGTTGGTGTTGAATCTGAACCCCTCAGATTCAGTCGCCCATACAACTCAATCTTCGGTTTCCATAAGTGGAGTTCTTCAAATATGGAAGCTTTCTTGTCCCATGGAAGGTAATTTCCAATCAAGGATATTCTATCAATCATGTTATAGAATAATCCTGTCAATCAAAGATTACAAACTTCCATAAATACCTCAGCAACATATGTCAGGCGTGGGTCTTCAGAATCTGGAATTAATATATCTCGCAGCTTCTGAACAGTCTTCAGAACCAGACTTCAGAAGCAGTCTCTTGAATCTGAATATATCGCTGCTTCTGAATAAGTCACAGTTTCTGAATCACTGCTTCTGAATAAGTCACAGCTTCTGAACAGAGATACACTGAGTTTGATGTTGATAGAAACCTTGTTGATGCTCGCATATAAGTCTTCACGAGATTAAGTCTTCAGAGGCAACACGAACCTCCATCTGAAGTCTTCAGAGGCAACACGAACCTCCATCTGAAGTCTTCAGAGGCAACACGAACCTCCTTCTGAAGTCTTCAGAGGCAACACGAACCTCCTTCTGAAGTCTTCACTAACCTCCTTCTGAATACAAGACTTCAACTTTCTCATAAGCACATACGCGACGACTACTCCTTGAGTCTGAACATCCAACTAAGGTCAATATAAACTTTTCTTCTCAGATGCAATATCCAGAACTTCAGATGCATAATTCAGATGCAGTATCTTGAGCTCCATCTTCTGGTTCCTCCAAGCATATTGGCAATTGTGGTTCTACCTCACTGTTCACCTATCCAAGGTCCTTCCAAGCTTTACCAAACTTCCCGTTCTAGGCTTGTTCACCTCTACTTAGGTACCTTAAGCTTGTAGACACCTCTACGCCCAATGCCTTGGTCACCATTGATAGATAACTCATAACATTCAAATATTCTGTTAATACACCATCTGCATAATGGCTTGTGATTCTTTCACCTGGTTCTACTCAACCAATAAACACATTAGTAGCCTTTGATTATTTTGTCATCTTCAAAACATCATGGGGATTTTCCCTAACAATCTCCCCCTTTTTGATGATGACAAAACAATCTCTGAATATGCAGATGTGCAAACACATTTCAAAGATATTCAATTGTGTATACTTGAAAAGTAAACGAGATACACTTATTTGCCAAAAATAAGAATTCAACTCAAGGCATAATAAGCACGTAATGCGATCTCCACATTATGATAATCAAGCAATGTAATCAGGAGATAGTAGATGGACTGAGCATAAATATATAGAAACATAATCGCAGCTCAATATTCAACACATATGCATATCTATATTCTCTCCCCCTTTTTGTCATAATCAAAAAGCGATACAAATGAAAAGGGTCTTATGTAGAGAATATATACTTAGATGCAAAACAGCTCATGTTCACATAGATGCAACATCTTCTACACGTATAAACGAACATAGGAGATATGCAATATAGCTCATGTTCTTAATCATCATGTTTGTCAGTGAACATATATAAAGGAGTACAGATAAATTTCACTTCCTTTTGTCATGATAAAGCGATAAAACAGATTAGAGATTTGTAATGACAAAAAGTAAGGAAAATGGAAGATGTACTAACCGGATTTTGTAGAACTTAATAAGTTCTAACACATGTTTACCTTTACTTCCATTGTCTGAATAGTAGTCAAGATTGGGATTGAATTAAGCTCAAATTCAATAAGATTTTCCCATGCTTGATCAATGCTCCTTCTTAATAAGGTTCTCCCCCTATAGATCTTCATGATTGATTTCCTTCTGAACCTGAGTGTTAGGCTCCCATTGAATCTGATCAATGATCTCATCTTGAATCTAATTAGTAGACTCCCCTTAAATTTGATCATTTCTTTCTTTTCTCCCCCTGTCATCAAGACAGCTTTTGCGAGTAACCTTTATCGCCGAGTTGCGCCAGTTGAATAGGATGTTTTTCTTTGTAGCAGCATTATATTCTTTGAGCAGCTAGAAAATGGTGGAGATGCTTGAGTGTTGCGATTTCCATTTCAATTGCAACTTTCACATGATACTCTAAGGGCTTGCACAATATATTTTAATATGCCTTCAATGATTTGCGAGAGTTGTAAGCGAAGAGGAGAATTTCTGATCCTTCCAAAATAGTGCGAAATCTTCCTCCAATATTCGGATCAAACTTTCCAAATATCTTTCTTCAGATTCTTCCTTCGAATTGCGGAGAAAAATACGATCCTTGTCAATCTTTCTTTGAGAGATTTCTTTGATTGCACTAAGATTTTCGTTGATTGATTGCAAATCTTCCTTTGATGATTTCCTGCAATGAACGCGTTTCCTTTTTGGTATCCACGTATTTGGATCCTTCCTTTACGTTAGAACAAAAAATAAGGAAACTTTATAGATTCCAAAACATTCTTTCCTTAACAGCATAAAAGAAATATTAGTATTCTAACAATATGCCCAATCAAATAATATCTCATAAGACTCTCACTTTGCAGCACAACTAACGATGCAAAACAACATGCCATATCAAGATGACGTCTAATTCAAGTAATATCTCCTTTAAAAAGATTTTATCTTTGCAAAATGTGACAAGATCAAAATGGATAAAAGAGGTTCAATAATCCGAAATCTTTAAAAAAAAAAAAGATATCAACCATAATATCATGCATAAAGATATCTATTGAAAGAAAAATTTTCAAAGCGAGATAAGATCAGAGAGCATCAATCAAATAAATTGCATTATCTCCATGCAAGATATCAATCAGTCGCTTAATCTCATCTCACGAACCACAAAAATGCATCACACGATTCTTTCTAAAAGATATTTCAAGCACATCTAATTAGCGAATACGTCATAAAAAAAAATCGAATCAACCAAAGCACAATATCAAGTACAATGAGAATTTAGATAAATGAAGTATGCACGCAAAGCAAAATGAAAATGCAACAACATACCGATTTCTCTTTCTCTTCTATTTTATTCCCTGCAAGCAAAACAACTCATCTTTTCTTTGGTACCCAAATGAGCTTGGGTCCATTTCTGTTAGAGAAAGCATCAAATCTCGAATTGATTGATTTGGAGTTCTTCCAATCATGTGGATATTGTCGCTTGGGATCACCATAGTTAAAGAAATTATTATATTGAAATCCAATAGGCTTGACAAAATGCTTACCGAAGTGATTTCTATAATGTTGGATTGAAGGCCTGCGCCTTAATCGCTCCTTGACCTTCGGAAAATCATTCTTGATTTCACTTACCTCTTCGTAGCCAAGACCGGATTTGTTGTAGTACGGCATTTGTATTGAGAGAACGTGCTCTAACGTCTTTGAGCCGAGAGAAAATTTCTTGCAAATCTTTTGAAAATCTTCCTTATGAGAATTATTCTCTTTTTGCAGAATATCTTTCTCTTCCTTAACAGAAGAATTTTCCTTTTCCAGATCAACGATCCTTTTCTCATTCGTAACATTTTGCTGTCTCAATCTAGAGACTTCCTTTTTCAATTCAAAGATCTTCTTCAATGCATTTTCGTGTTCCACGCATAACTCTTTAAAAAGATCTTCATCATCGAGAATAGGATTTGAGCAAATTACCTCATCTTCTTCAGAATCAGATTCAGCCATTAAACAGATATGTGCGAGCTCTTCATCATCGCTATCTTCGCATTCAGTATCACTCGAAGTCTCTTCTTTCAAAGCCTTTTTGGACTTTTCGTACTTGCCTTTTCTTTTATTTAGCAGTGGACAGTTTGGCTTTATGTGTCCCTTTTTCCTGCATTGAAAACAGATTATGTCCTTACCTTCTTCTCTATCGTTGAAGGTTTTCTTTTGATTGGCTTGTTTGAATGGCTTCTTCCCTTTGAATTTTCTTCCCTTCTTAGCCATTTTTCTGAACTTCTTTACCATACGAGCAAGTTCTTCATCGTCCTCTTCATCATCTTCAGAATCTGAATCATCAGAATCAATGTTAGATTTTAAAGCAATCGACCTCTTACCTTTCGTATCCTTTTCTTTGTTGACCCGTTCTGTCTCGTACGATTGTAGAGTCCCAACAAGTTCGTCAATGGATAATGGTCTGATTGTTTGACATTCTTGAATGGACGGTTTGATGTAGTTCCAATCATCTGTAAGTCCTCGAAGAATCTTTCGAACCTGCATAGGTTCAGAAATAGGAGCACCTTGCCGAGTAAGACCACTGACCAAAATTTGAAATCTGTCAATCATCTCAGCAATCGTTTCATCTGGTTTCATTTTGAAAGCTTCATAATTGCTTAGAAGTATGCTGAGATTGGTCTCCTTGACTCTGTCGGTTCCTTGATAGGTGACATGGAGTCTATCCCATATAGCTTTTGAAGATTCTTCCTCTGCAACACGATTATATATAGCAGGCGATAAAGCACAAAAGAGAGAATAAACAGCTTTAGAGTCAAGTCCTTGTCTTTTGGATCGTCCAGTTTCTGATGGGATAGGAGTAGGAGCATTGTTCCCATTTCCAGAAGTTGTAGTAGTGGTAGGATTTACTCCTTTAGTCACAACATCCCACATCAGATTGTCTACAGCCTTGAAGAACCACTTCATCTTATTGCACCAAACATTGTAATCCTTTCCATCGAAGTAAGGAGGCTTGTAGTGGAATTGAGCATCACCTGATCCTGAAAAATTATTGCTAGACATGATAGATCGTTAACTCTGAAGTAACACACTTCAAAATAATGAGCAACCAAGCTCTGATACCAATTGTTGGATCTAGCAATATCACCTAGAGGGGGGTGAATAGGTGATTTAAAATGATTTTGACTAGAAAATGCGGAATTAAAAGAATCAAGTCAAAATAGAATCTGAATCTGAATAGGTGCAGTTAATGATTCTGAACATGAGTATGCAAATTCTGAATATAAACACCAGCATGAAATATTCTATCAAACACAATGATAAAATGATAAGAGTTTAGAGATAGAGAATATTGCACACGACGATTATAGTGGTTCGGCTTAGATCAAGCCTACATCCACTCTCCCACGCTGACAGCCGATTGGCTGGATTCCACTAGATGAATCAATGGAGGTTTACAACAAGTGATGATACTCTCTTTGATAGATCACACTATCCTCTCTCAATCACTCTTACAAAGCCTCTCAAAGATTATAACGTTAAGCTCATGGAGACAAGTATGAATCTGAATAACTCTAGCACTTTGGAATTGATGATTCTTATCTTACACCGTAATAGCACCATGGATCTCCTTTTATACTCCTTCACCCCCAAACTAGCCGTTGGACAGGTCTTCAAAGGATCGCTCTTCAATCTCTGATTGGACGCCATCAATCTTGATTGAACGAGACTGTATCTAGGGAGATTTGGTGACCGTTGGTGTTGAATCTGAACCCCTCAGATTCAGTCGCCCATACAACTCAATCTTCGGTTTCCATAAGTGGAGTTCTTCAAATATGGAAGCTTTCTTGTCCCATGGAAGGTAATTTCCAATCAAGGATATTCTATCAATCATGTTATAGAATAATCCTGTCAATCAAAGATTACAAACTTCCATAAATACCTCAGCAACATATGTCAGGCGTGGGTCTTCAGAATCTGGAATTAATATATCTCGCAGCTTCTGAACAGTCTTCAGAACCAGACTTCAGAAGCAGTCTCTTGAATCTGAATATATCGCTGCTTCTGAATAAGTCACAGTTTCTGAATCACTGCTTCTGAATAAGTCACAGCTTCTGAACAGAGATACACTGAGTTTGATGTTGATAGAAACCTTGTTGATGCTCGCATATAAGTCTTCACGAGATTAAGTCTTCAGAGGCAACACGAACCTCCATCTGAAGTCTTCAGAGGCAACACGAACCTCCATCTGAAGTCTTCAGAGGCAACACGAACCTCCTTCTGAAGTCTTCAGAGGCAACACGAACCTCCTTCTGAAGTCTTCACTAACCTCCTTCTGAATACAAGACTTCAACTTTCTCATAAGCACATACGCGACGACTACTCCTTGAGTCTGAACATCCAACTAAGGTCAATATAAACTTTTCTTCTCAGATGCAATATCCAGAACTTCAGATGCATAATTCAGATGCAGTATCTTGAGCTCCATCTTCTGGTTCCTCCAAGCATATTGGCAATTGTGGTTCTACCTCACTGTTCACCTATCCAAGGTCCTTCCAAGCTTTACCAAACTTCCCGTTCTAGGCTTGTTCACCTCTACTTAGGTACCTTAAGCTTGTAGACACCTCTACGCCCAATGCCTTGGTCACCATTGATAGATAACTCATAACATTCAAATATTCTGTTAATACACCATCTGCATAATGGCTTGTGATTCTTTCACCTGGTTCTACTCAACCAATAAACACATTAGTAGCCTTTGATTATTTTGTCATCTTCAAAACATCATGGGGATTTTCCCTAACAATTGGCAGTGATGTGCCATTCCCAACTATCACATTATCCTGCCCATGGTAAGGATCTGCGTTCACAAGATTACCTGGATTATCTGTCATATGGGTATTAGCACTAGTGTTCGGATGCCATTCTCCATCTTGTGAGTTTGAGATATGAAGAGTAGCTAGGCTGTGGGGTATATTGATACTTTGATTACTGTTGTCGAAATGATACCAGCAAATCAATGCATCATGCCCCTTCTTCTTACAGATCTGACAGATGAAAGATGACACTCCTAGGTTTGAATTTGGCAGTGCACGAACGGTTTTTGTTTGTTGAGTAGTATAGTGGTTTCCCGAAAAGGGCCGACCATTATGATTTGTTTGAGAAAAGCCATGACCCCTAGAATTAAATGTGGGTCCTCTACCCCTTCCTCTAGGGTTGTTTTTGTAGCCACTGTTACTTTGCTGAGAGATAAACGCTATTGAATTGTTTGGAAGCAAGGTTGAAGTGCGCTTGTTTCGTAACTCATAACTTTGAAGTTGTGCAACCACTTCGGCATGAGATAGAAGAACAAGCTTGAACATAGTCATTTTGAACGACTCATAGCTATCATCAAGTCCTTCAAGTAATATGAAGACTTTATTAGCATCCGACACAGGTTTACCAATCGAATGCAATTGATCGCAAATAGATTTAAAATCAAGAAGATAAACAGATAAAGGCTTATTTTTTTTCCTGATGTGTTGAAGTTGTCCGAAGAGATCAAATTCACGAGTCACTGAGCTTTGCTTGAAATGATCGGTGAGAGCTTTCCATACTTCTGCTACTATTTGAAGTCCAACGGCATGTCCAAGAACCTCTTCTGAGAGTGTGCCCACGATCCAAGACTTTACGAGTCGGTCACTACGCATCCATGATGTATATTCTGGATTACTGACTTCAGTTGCATTTTCTGTTGTCCGAGTCTGCGGCGGTGCCTCTGTCTCTCTGGTAAGGAAGCCAAGTAGGTCGTGACTTTCAATCATAGACAATACATGTGTCTCCCAAAGTAAAAAATTGTTTTCGTTGAGCTTCAATGTAACAAAATTTGCCACATTGATGTTTGAAGGAAATGGGAATCTCGGGTTTGGAGAAGTTTGCGACATGATTGTACCGGGTTTTTTTTTTTCAACAAGAAGAGATCAGTGTGCCCTTGCGTGGCTTTGATACCATAAAGAAAACAAAGAATGAAGTCGATGAAGCTTACTTTTCATTGATACATAGTACTGTATAAATAGAAATATCACCACCTACAATTATGTGATAAAAGATAACAATTTTGGTATACATGAAAAATGAATAAAAATTAACAATTCTGATTTTTCGCTTTTTGATTTGTTACTTCAATATATATCACGTGGTACTTACTCAACCAATACACACATTAGTAACATTTAATTGTCTTTGTCATGGTCAAAACAACATAAGAGATTTTCCGGACAAATTTCATGAAGCAGTGAATGGTATATAAGCGAAGTGAAAATAAATTACAGAAAGCTTTTTCATGCACATTTAGAAATAAAATTTACAGTCTATGAAAATATATCTCTATGTATGTTGTTCAATACACATGCACCAAATATAATGGGTTGTCCAACTTTGCAATGCAAAAATTATCTTATATCTATAGCTACCCCGACACCTATTCGACTATGTCGGTTGGCCCGCGATTTTTCCTAGTCCCCTTGCACATCCATTAATGAGAAGAGGCTAACCGGGAAAAGGTGCATCCTTGAGAAGAAAACTCCATTAATCTCTGGTTTGTAGAAGTAATTTATTTCTTCCGCTAATTTACTTAGGTATCTAATCGGCTTACCAAAAAAACGATTAGTGACGGCTCTAAATTGAATAAATTTTGCATGAAATTGAACCTAAGTTGCGATTCGGTAGGGCTTGGGAGAGTCCGCATTAGATTAGTCGAAATAATTAACCTGATAATCCTTGAGAAGACAACTCCATTTGGAGGGAGCAAATTGCAAAAAGTTAGCTCTTTGCTATTAATACTTACCAATAATTATGGAAATTTACGGACATGGAAAACAGAATAATAAAATTCCGCGGTATGACCAATTAAAGAAAATGGTTAATGACTTGACTTGCTTCACGTATCATCCTCCACACACACCATTGTCCTCTTTTTGCCTAGTCTACAGTCATTAATGTTGGGAAATTATATTTGATTTTGAAGGAAACAAAACGACTATACTTTGATGAAAAGACTTTGATTTATACTTCGAGGATTTACTATAAATATATCTCTATGCTTTTATACTTAACGTTTCTAATGTTTCTATTATGATAGAAGCGGGACTCGTAGCAGAGGCAGACGCATACGAAATCCTATAAGAGATACATTTCGATCTTCAGATTTAATCCTCGCTGATTATTCAATATTATTCTTGTTTATTTTAGCAGGATGTATATCCCATACTAACGGTCAATTATCTGGTTAGGATTGCGTTTCTAAGTTAAATTGATTGACCATCAATCACAAAGATATTCTCATATTCTTTCCTTATGAGGAGTCTTGATTATTGGCAATCACCCCGTAGATAATTTCCTTTGTTAGAAGCTTGATTTATGGCGTTAAGGATTTGATTGTATGGGCGAGCAAATCCTCTCAAATCTCTGGTTCCTCTCACCTCAAAGGCTCGTGATCTTTATTCGACAATCAACCAATGGCTAGTTTTGGAGATTGATCCTCGGAGTGATTCATCTAGCGGAAAGCTTGGAAGTTGAGAAGTATATAAGGAGCATCAAGTTCGAAGACCAGTGAGAGAGAGATCAAGAAATCAATATCCATATCTCAAGAGAGCTTTATCTGTTTCAATTATCTACTCGTGCTTAAAGTGAGATCTTGTGAGAGGTGTAATACAGAGTCAAGTGTGTAGAGTGAGATAGCCTTGGTAAAGGCAGAGCTCGCTTCTATTGGAAGTGCTTGTTTTCAAGCAATCACATCTTTCTATAATAGCTCATTTGAATACTTAGTGGAATCCAGCCAGTAGGCTGTTATTGTGGGAGAGTGGACGTAGGCTTTACCAAAAGCCAAACCACTATAATCTTTTGTGCATTGTCTTCTACTCTCTACGTGCCTCCATTAACTGCTTGGCATAAGCACTGTACGGTTCTATTTACTTTATCTACTCCTATCAAACTTGTTTATTTTATTTCCACATTATTTTATCAAGTTTGATCATAATCACCTATTCACCCCCACTTGGTGATAGTTCTAGCCAAACAACAATTGGTATCAAAGCCTAAGGCTTGTTATTTGAAGTGTATACTTCTAAGCTAACGATCTGTTATGGCTAGCATTCTTGGAGCAGGAATTATGGAAGGTCAACGCAACACCAGACCTCCATACTTTGATGGAAAAGACTACAACATCTAGAAAAACAAAGCAAAAGCTTTCATCTATTGAGAAAACCTTCCTTCTGAATATTTTGATTCTGACAAAACTATCTTTCTTTAGAAAGAATCTGGTTAATGCCAATAAACTTTTATTGCAGGAATGAACACATGAATAGAAGCTTGTATTGTTCCAAATCTGGCGTTCAGACTCAAGGTGTAGTTGTCACGTATTTACTTCTGAGATATTTGAAGTCTCTTATTCAGACGGAGAAAGATATTACCTCTGAAGACTAAAATCTCGAGACGACTTATGTGACACGTCAGTAAGGACATTACTGAAGCTCAGAGTCATTGTTCTAATCTGTTCAGATTCAGAGAGTCTCTTTTTACTTCTGAAGACTACTTCTGAATTATGTTCAGATCCTATAGTATCTTCTGACTAGATTCTGAAGACACACGTTTAGCAGGTTTTCGGTTTGGCCGCGTTATTTATGGAAGTCTGTAAGATTTGATTGACAGGATTATTTTTCAATCAAATCAGGAAAATATTCTCTGATTGGATATTACCTTCCATGAACAAGATATCTTGGAGATTTGGATTAACTCTACTTATGGAAACTAAGGATTTGGTTGTATGGGCGACTGAATCTGAAGGGTTCAGACTCTAACTCCAACGACTACTAAATCTTCCTAAATACAGTCTCATTCAATCGGGATTTGTGGCGTTCAATCAGCGATTGAGGAGCGATCCTTTGAAGGATCTTGGTAACGTCTAAGTTCGAGGTCGAAGGAGTATAAATGAGATCAATGGTGACTTTTGTCAAGTGAGAGAAGAACTTACAATTCCAAAGTGCTGATTTGTTTAGATTCACATTCTCTTGTTCTCGAGTGCTCAAAATTTTATCTTTGAGAGGAATTGTAAGAGTGATAAAAGTGTGACATCTCTTGTAATCTTTCAACGATTCATATAGTGGAATCCAGCCAATCGGCTGTTATCGTGGAAGAGAAGACGTAAGCTTGCTAAAGCCGAACCACTATAAACTTGGCGTGCAAGTCTCTCTTACCCTAATCTCTCTTTCTTGTATTTAGATTTCTGGATGTCCTGCTACTAAACTTATTCTGTTCACATTTTAAATTCGTTTAAATTTCGTAATTAATTTTTAAAACTATTCAGAATCACCTCTTCACCCTTCTCTAGGTGATATTGCTAAAGACAATAATTGGTATCAGAGCAGGTTGCTCATTATTTCGAAGTGTTTTACTTCAGAGCTAACGATCTTTCATGGCTAGCAACAATTTTTCTGTAGCAGGTGATTCAGTATTCAACAACAAGCCGCCACATTTCGATGGAAAGGATTACAATGTGTGGTGCAACAAAATGAAGTCGTTCTTCAAGGCATCAGACAATCTAATGTGGGACATTGTGATCGACGGAGTAGTTCCTGTGCCGCAGTAACTCCTTCTACTGGAAATGAAGGAAAGAACAATACCAATGCCACCACAACACTCACGGATGCTGAAAAATAAAAAAGACAAGGACTTGATTCAAAAGCTGTTCACTCATTCTTATGCACCTTATCCACTCCTATTTACAATCGTGTTGCAAAAGAAGAATCAGCAAAGGCTATATGGGACAGACTCCATGTCACATATCAAGGAACCGATAGAACCTCAATATACTACTGAGTGACTATGAAGCCTTTAAAATGAAGCTAGATGAAACAATCGCTGAAATGATTGACAGGTTTTAAATATTGGTTAGTGGTCTTGCACGACAAGGTGCTCCTGTCGCTGAACCTATACAAGTGAGAAAGATACTTCGTGGACTAACAGATGAATGGAACTACATCAAGCCCTCGATACAAGAATGTCAAACTATTAGACCTTTATCCATTGATGAGCTTGTTGGAAAATTACAATTATATGAAACAGAGCGCAACAACAAATCAAAGGATTCAAAAGGTAAGAAGTCAATTGCTTTAGCTTCTAACATTGAACATGAAGTGTCAGATTCTGAAGATGAAGATGAAAACGAAGAAACGATTGTGCTGATGGTGAAGAAGTTGAGAAGGATGGCTCGAAAAGGCAAAAGCTTCAAGGGAAAGAAATCATTCAGAAAGAATGATCAAAAGCAATCTGGATATGACAAGTAGAAAAGCAAGGATGTTGTATGTTTTCACTGCAAAAAAGTAGGGCACATCAATCCGAAATGTCCACTTCTAAAAAGGAACAAAGTCAAGTAAGAAAAATACAAGAAGGCACTGAGAGCAGAAACATTGAGCGACTCAAAGGATAGTGATGAAGATTACGCAAATCTGTGTCTAATGGAAAAATCTGATTCAGATTCAGGTTCAGACGTTGAGGAACCTCAAAAAAGGAAGAATAAATGGTTTCTGGACAGTGGATGCTCAAGCCATATGACTGGTGATCCAGAAAATTTTATTCAACTATCAGAATATAATGGTAGAAGTGTGTCATTTGGTGGAAAGAACAAAGGCAAAGTAGTTGGTCAAGGGACTGTAAAAATCCAAAATCTTACGATCAACGACATCTCTTTAGTCAAAGAACTGAAATACAATTTGATCTCAGTAAGTCAACTATGTGATTCTGGTTATCAAATTTGCTTTCAAAATTCAAAATGCTCAGGTGTTGGCAAAGACAAGAAGCAAACCTTCACTGGTCGATGGCATGGAAACATCTACCTTCTGGATGTTGATTCTGAAGACATCAAGTGTCTTATATTCATCAAGGATGAATATGAACTATGGCACAGAAAGCTACGCCATATCAGTATCAAGCATATCTCAAAACTATCTTTCAAGAAACTGGTTCGAGGTTTACCACAGACAAAGTTTGAAAAATCAGAACTATATTCAGCTTGCACCATTGGGAAATAGGTAAGAAGTTCCTTTAAATCTATTAATCATGTTTCAACTAAACGTGCACTGCAGCTACTTCATATGGATATTTTTGGACCAAACAGAATACTAAGTCTTAGAGGTAAGAAATACTGTCTTATTATAGCTGATGATTATTCAAGATTTACATGGGTTTTATTTCTTGCGCACAAAAATGACGCCTTATCATCTTTTTCAAAATTAGTAAAAAAAGGTTCGAAATGAGAAAGGCTACGCAATTTCATGCATCAAAACTGATCATGGGGGAGAATTTGAAAAATAAAATTTTTCTAATTTTTGTGATGATTTTGGAATTCAGCATAATTTTTTTTCTCCTTACACACCTCAACAAAATGGGGTAGTGGGAAGGAAAAATCGTTCTCTACAATAAATAGCGAGAACTCTCTTGATTGAAAGTAAAATTGCATCGCATTTTTGGGCAGAAGCTGTGTCAACAGCTTGTTATATTTTAAACTGTGTTTCTTTAAGGCCAATTCTTGAGAAAACCCCCTATGAGCTCTTTATGGAAAGAAAACCAGATCTTGCATACTTTGTGTGTTTGGTTGCAAATGTTTCATTCTGAAGAATGCTAATGATCGAGTTGGTAAGTTTGATGAGAAGTCAAATGAAGGGATATTTCTGGGGTATTCAATAATGAGCAAAGCATACCGAGTTTACAACAAAAACTCTCAGGTTGTTGAAGAATCAATGAATGTCAAGTTTGATGAGAATATTCATAAACAAAGTGATCAATCTGAACATGCTCATGTTTTGTCATTCCCTCAAAGTTCAGAACTAGTTGAAGGCCCTGAAGAGAATCATGGTTCTAAAGAAGTTCAGAATCAAGAAACAAGTTAACAAACTATAGAAGAACCAGAGGAGATATAGCCTGGATCTAAAGATTCAAATGATGCTCAAGACGAGAGATTCAATAAGAACTGAAAATATAAATCCAGTCATCTCAAGGAACTTATAATGGGAAGCTTAAATGAAAGAATCAAAACCAGATCGAGATTCAGGGAAGCGATGAGTAACATAGCACTTATTTCTGAAATTGAACCGAAAGGGATTGAAGAAGCTCTTGCTAATGAAAGTTGGATCAATGTAATGCAAGAAGAACTTTATCAATGTAAGATCAATAATGTCTGGGAGCTTGTATCAAGACTCAAGAATCGTCCCATGATAGGAATAAAATGGATGTTCAGAAACAAGCTGGATGACAAAGGAAAAGTAGTCAGAAACAAAGAAAGACTTGTGACATAAGGAAATTCCCAAGAAGAAGGAATAGATTACCATGAAACCTATGCACCAGTCGCCAGGTTAGAGGCCATAATGCTAATTCTTACTTATGCTTGTTACAATGACTTTAAAATTTTTCAGATAGATGTAAAAAGTGCATTTCTAAATGGGTACATTAAAGAAGAAGTTTATGTCGAACAACCACCTGGTTTTGAGGAATCAAGAGGAAAGGATCTTGTCTATACCTTGAAGAAAGCTTTATATGGCTTAAAATAAGCACCTCGTGCGTGGTATGAAAGGTTAAGTAGCTTTCTATCTAAAAATAAGTTCGCAAAAGGTAATGTTGATACTACTCTTTTTATTCAGAAGCAGGGTAAGGATATTCTTCTTGTTCAGATTTACGTTGATGATATTATCTTTGACTCTTCTAATGAACATCTGTCCAAGAATTTCTCTAAAGTAATGTAGAATGAGTTCGAAATGAGCATGATGGGAGAATTAAGATTCTTTCTTGGACTTCAGATTCAACAAACCAAAAGGGGAATCTTTTTTCATCAAGAGAAATACGCTCATGAGATTGTCAAGAAATTTGGCATGGAGAATTACAAGAAGATAGAAACTCCAATGTCGCATTCATCAAAGCTTGATAAAGATGAACAAGGAAAAGAAGTTGATCAGAAGCTATATCGTAGTATGATTGGCTCACTTCTATATGTCACAGCATTAAGACCAGATATTCTATATAGCGTCTGCTTGTGTGCAAGGTTTCAAACAAGCCCAAGAGAATCACATCTCTTTGCTATAAAGAGAATTATCAAATATATCGGAACATATCTATCTTATGGACTCTGGTATTCAAAAGATTCAGATTTCCTTTTGAAGGGATATTCAGATGCAGATCTCGCAGGATGCAAGATTGACAGAAAGAGTACCTGTGGAACCTGTCAACTTATGGGAAATATGTTGATCTAATGGTATTCAAAGAAGCAAAGTATAGTCGCTTTTTCTACAGCAGAAGCAGAGTATGTATCTCTAGGAAGTTGTTGTGCTTAGATTCTATGGCTAAAGCAACAGCTGAGAGATTATGGAGTTGAAAACTCGAATGTGGAAATCAAGTGTGATAACACAAGTGCTATAAACTTGATCAAGAATCCAATTCTGCATTCAAGGGCGAAACACATCGAGATTAAACATCACTTCATACGTGATCATGTTTAGAATGGAGATATCCACATTCGGTATGTTGACACGAAGAATCAACTCGCAGATATATTCACTAAACCTCTCGATAAGGAGACTTTCAATTATATTCGCAATAAATTGGCTGTTGTTAATCCTCTTTCTTGAGTTGTGTTAGAAACAGGTTCTATATTACTTTCAGAAGCACAGTTGCAGGATACTCATTCAGAAGCAAAGGTCAGTTATTCGCAATCTACTTATATTTCGAAATTCTTGGAAATGCAAGGATTCAAGTTATGTTTTCTAACTTCTAAATATATGTTTTGTTGATTGATTGATATAATATATTGTCTTTGGATGATTTTCTTTCGATTTTATTTTAAATTGATTTTATTTCCAAAGATAACCGTTTTACAGTTTTCTTTTCTTTTTCAAATTTTTGAAAGGACACGAACCATCACCTTCTCTTAAGAAAATCCCTATTCATGTCAGTCTTCACTCTCTCGCTCGAAATCTCAGACTCTCTTTTCTCTTAGAAAACCCTTGCTCTCTTTCTCTTTTCGCTCAAAACTGCTCTTGCATTCCTTGTAAAAATCCAAACTTTTTTCTTCGATGGCTCCTAAATCATCCTCCACGACAAGGAAAAATGTTAGGCAAAGCGAAAGCCAAAGAAGAAAGTCGTCCTGATTTAGGAATGGTACGAAATCTAGGGATTCTACCCCGATGAAGAACACCGCTTCAGAAGAAAGAAGCCGTGATCAAATGGACTCAGGTTTATCTGAGCATCTGTATGACGAAAGGGTTGCACTTGCTCATTCTATTAAGCCCCTATATGACGCGTTCAAAGAACAGGGCTCTAGAGACGAGATAATTGGTAAACTCTTGAATATTCACAAGTTTTCTAGTGAGGAAGATTATTTGAAGTTATTGGATATGCCTCTTCATACTATGACTCCTATTGCTGTTAGTCCTGTAAAAGTGTCGAAGAAAGGGAAGGAAAAGGTTGTGGTCCATGATATTCCAAAACCTAAAAGGACTCCATCTAAAGGAGTGGTTATTCGAGATTTTGTTGAGGAAAAAAGTGATGTGGAGAAAAATGGGAGATTTGATGACGAAGATGATGTCATTTTCAAAAATTTTAAAAGGAGATTGTTTCATTGTGTTAGAGACAAGAGTTTCAAAAACCGTTACTTTTTGTCACAAAAGCATGTGGACAGGTTTGAGGCTCTAAAGGAGCGTGGGGTGATGCCATACAGAGTTTTTGATGTGAAGTACTTTAACAGGGTTGGTATTCCTGTAAGGAAACATCTGGAGGAGATGAAACTGAAGGACTTTATGACTGTTAAGACACATGTTTTTCCTAACTTGGTGGCTTACTTCTACTCTATGCTATCTTTTACTGATCCTGAGTCTCTCTCTTACAACATTGGAGATGATCAGTACCACTTGCATGTAAATGAGTTGGCAAAACTCATGAAAGTAAGACAAAGTGTCTTCAAGCCCATCGACATTTAGCCAGAGGCAACATACAGTTATTTAACGAGGAAGGAGAATTACTGTCGAGACTCAAAGGCTCATGTTGCCTACAACGACTTCCCTCTGAAGCATGTGATAATGCATAAGGTGGAGATAGAAAGTCTGTGTCCTAAGGCCTCATCAAAGACTGAAATCTCCAAGTTTAAAGCTAAACTGATGTGGGCTTTACTCACAGGATTTGATTTTTCGCTTGCACATACTGTACTTGTACATATGTACAGGACTGTGCATAAATCAAAAGGTCAATTGCCTTATGCAGGGCTAATTTCCTTGATTCTGAAGTATCACAAGGTAAAGTTTCCTGAAGAGCTAACTCAAAAGCAAGTCCTATTTATGGTGGCTAGAGAGAATATGATCCAGACAATGGGCTTTGGGTTGACTAATGGAAGTTGGTTTAACAAGAACAAGGAAATGGATCTGGTGGAACTGGAGACAGAGCAGACAGAAAGATCTGCAAAAAGAAGAAAAATAGTGGCAAGAAAAGGCAAAGAGGTAAGTGATCAGAGTGCATCCGCTGAAGAAGAAGAAACAGAGGAAGAAGAAGATTCATCATCAGGAGAAGATGATGAAAGAACTCCTATTGCTTCAGATGGGGACACTTCGAGTGTCAAGAGAGATAAGAGTGACCATGACGATGGTCAAAAAGAAGAAGGGGAGGATGCTGGAAAGATACGTGAGCAGGAGGATCTTAAAGACAAAAAAGAAGAGCTCCCTAAGACTTATGTGAGTGGAGATGAATAAGAAGAGACATCTACAAAAAGGGCAGAGAAGGAAGCAAAATTGGCTCGTGATCAATATGTTGAAGTCTGGGAAGAAGAGTTGGACGATACAGCAACACTCGATGTACTTGTTGCTCGTGAGAAGAAGAGATCATCCTCCAAATCAGAGGACATGGATGTTGACAAGGTTGATGAACCTATTATCATAGGTGAAGAATCTACCGCAGATACTCCTGTCAAGCCAGCACAAATTCAGGGCGAGCAATCACAGAATGTTGATGCTTGTACCCTTGTACAGAAATAAAATGAATCTGCTGCTACGCAAGAACAAGCTGAGGAGAGAATGATAGATGCTGTTCAGCCTAATAACATTTAGACTGATATTATTCTACATGATAAAGCTGCTAGTCCAAGGGAAGCACACACAGAAGAGAAATCTGATGCTCAGGAGGAACACCCTGGAGAAGATTCCAAAAGAGTTACCCACTGAGACTAAATCTATTGCTGCTGAAAGTGCTAAAGAGACTTCAAACGCAGCCCCTTCCTGAATTTAGGGAGAGAATGTTCTACAGCGTGTCTTGGATTCAACTTCTAAGGGAAAGACTTAGATGGTGGGTGAGGAAAGAGCTAAGACTCCTGCTAGGAAACTGAATCCAGAAGAAACTTTGAATGCTTTTATCAAAGAGCTGCTGGATACGAAGTCATCGCAGAGTCTAGTTCTGAAGGATGTTGAAAAACTTTAGATTGAGATGCTACGGAGGCTGGATGGGATGGAGAAGCTGATTGGGAGGAAGCTGAGCACATTCTAGCAAATGCTTGATAAGTATTGCCGCCTCTTTTGTTCTGAAATGGCAAGTCTGGGCACCTACGCAGTGATCAGAGATGAGATAATCTCTAAAGAGTTCCTAGAGATGGAAACTCTTAAAGACTTTGGTTCTCTTGTTGCTGGGTCGAGCAGAGCACCTCAAGACAAGCCTGAAGAAGCAGAAAAGAAAGGTGATAAAGAGCCAGATGATGTCCCTCCTCCTCAACAAAACCGACTCAACCTCCATCTTTTTGAAAATATTTTTCAAAATAGTCTCTGTTTGAATTACTTTTGTTTGTGTCGGATGTTTTGTGGACATATTGTGTTACGGCCTTGTTATGGCTTGACAGTGTTGCTGAGTAAATAATATTTGTCTGGTTTGCTATCATTCTTATTCCTATTGCTAATGACAAAAAGGGGGAGAAGCTACCTCATTTTAATTGCAGGTTTACACAGTTTATACATGCGACATGCGAACGTATAAAGCAAATTATCTCATGGAAGAAATTATACTGAAGTATCACACGCTATTAACGACATACGGTGATATTCTTCCATTCTTAAGTGCATATGTTATACTGAGATATCTTCAGATGCACATCTTCTGAAAAAGATTTTCATGACATATATGTGAAATCTTTTCTGAGCTTAACATTTCAACAAATAAATTCTTTTATTAATCTACTTTTATTGAGGAAGTTTTGTCATCATCAAAAAGGGGGAGATTGTTGAGAAAACCTTCCTTCTGAATATTTTGATTCTGACAAAACTATTCTTCTTTAGAAAGAATCTGGTTAATGCCAATAAACTTTTATTGTAGGAATGAACACATGAATAGAAGCTTGTATTGTTCCAAATCTGGCATTCAGACTCAAGGTGTAGTTTTCACGTATTTGCTTCTGAGATATTTGAATTCTTTTATTCAGACGGAGAAAGATATTGCCTCTGAAGACTAAAATCTAGAGAAAACTTATGTGACACGTCAGCAAGGACATTATTGAAGCTCAGAGTCATTATTCTAATCTGTTCAGATTCAGAGAGTCTCTTTTTACTTCTGAAGACTATTTCTGAATTATGTTCAGATCCTGTAGTATCTTCTGACTAGATTCTGAAGACCCACATTTGGCAGGTTTCCAGTTTGGCCACGTTATTTATGGAAGTCTGTAAAATTTGATTGACAGGATTATTTTCCAATCAAATTAGGAGAATATCCTCTGATTGGATATTATCTTCCATGAATAAGATATCTTGGAGATTTGGATTAACTATACTTATGGGAACTAAGGATTTTGTTGTATGGGTGACTGAATTTGAAGGGTTCAGACTCTAACTCCAACGGCTACTAAATCTTCTTAAACACAGCTTCATTCAATCAGGATTGGTGGCGTTCAATTAGCGATTGAGGAGCAATCCTTTGAAGGACCTTGGTAACGGCTAAGTTCGAGGTCGAAGGAGTATAAATGAGATCAATGGTGACTGTTATCAAGTGAGAGAAGAACTTACAATTCCAAAGTGCTGAGTTGTTCAGATTCACATTCTCTTGTTCTCGAGTGCTCAAAATTTTATCTTTGAGAGGATTTGTAAGCGTGATAAAAGTGTGACATCTCTTGTAACCTTTCAACGATTCATATAGTGGAATCCAGCCAATCGGCTGTCATCGTGGGAGAGTGGACATAGGCTTGCTAAAGGCGAACCACTATAAACTTGGCGTGCAATTCTCTCTTACCCTAATCTCTCTTTCTTGTCTTTAGATTTCTGGATGTCCTGCTACTAAACTTATTCTGTTCACATTTTGAATTCGTGTAAATTCCGTAATTAGTTTCAAAATTGTTCAGAATCACCTATTCACCCCCTCTAGGTGATATTGCTAGAGACAACATCATCAAGTCAGCTGATCCACTAATGTGGGATGTCGTGCAAAATGGAGCAAATCCTACAGCTTCTTCTTCAAAGAAAGAAACTCCGGAAGAACAAAAACTCAGCTCTATTGAATTATCTAAAAGAGAAGCTTTAGATTCAAAAGCATTTTACTCATTTTATTGTGCTCTATCTCCAGCTCAATATAATCGTGTTTGTTCTTGTGAAACAGCAAAAGAGATACGGGATAGTCTTCAAGTCACTCATGAAGGAACTGAAAGAGTCAAAGAAACAAAGACAAACATTCTTCTTGGAAGATATGAGTCTTTCAAAATGAAACCTGGTGAATCTATTACTGATATGATCAACAGGTTAGAGATATTTTCAATGGTTTAACCTATTATGGTATGCATATTTCTCAAACTAAAAGAGTCAACAAAATTCTGAGGGGACTCACAAAGGAGTGGAACAACATCAAAACTTCAATTCGAGAGACCTCAAGGATATCACCTCTGTTTGTTGATGAACTCGTTGGAACCTTGATGTCCTATGAATCTGAAAGACTGAATGATGAGGATGGCTCCAAAGGTGAAAAGGAAATTGCTTTGAAGTCAAAAATATATGATTCAACTGATGCAGATTCAGAAGAAGATGAAGATGATGAAGAACTAGCCGTGATGGTAAGGAAATTCAGAAGGCTGGCTAGAAAAGGAAGAAACTTCAAAGGAAGACGACAGTTCAAGCAACTTGAGAAATCTTCTACCGACAAAGAAGAAGGTAAGGAAATAATTTGTTTTGAGTGCAGGAAATGTGGACATATCAAGCCAAATTGTCCACTCCTGAAGAAAAACAAAGGGAGATTTGAAAAGAAAAAGAAAGCCTTGAAAGCTGAAACATGGAGCGTTATAGAGTGCGAAGACAGTGATGAGGAAGATTGTACCAACATTTGCTTAATGGCCAAATCAGATTCCGAAGATGAAATAGAGATAAGTTTTCCTAAAATCCCTGATGAAGTTTCTGATTATATCGATGAGTTATGTTTGGATTATAAGATTGCTCTTAAAAAAATCTCTGAGTTGAAAAAGGAGAATTCAAGATTAAGGCAACAAGATCTTTCTAAAAATGAAAAGATTGAGTTTCTTTAAAAAGAATTTTTCGATTTGAAATGATTTACTCAAGAAGGAACATTTGGAAGTTTAAGAAAATCATGATCTTCTCAAAAAGGATATTCTGGAGATTCAAGAAAACCGTGATTCTCTTTGAAAGGAAAATGAATCTTACAAATCTCAAATTTTAGCTATTTGCAAAAACTTTTCTCGTGGTTCGAAAACATTGGAACATATTCTCTCTATTCAAATTCCACACTATAACAAATGTGCTCTTGGTTTTTAAAAGGAAACTATTTTACAAAATGACTTTCCAAACCTGTTGGCCGCGAATTCTTCATGTGTTCAAACTGTGGCGACGCAAATCATCTAAAAGTTGATTGTCCCCAAGTTTGGAGACCAACCAGATGGATTATCTTAAGAATGACAGAGTCAACTAATGTTAAAGGACCCAAGAAAATCTGGGTACCAAAGAAAGCGTGAATCTGCTCATTCTCTATAGGTACCAAAGAAAAAGAAGAACAAGCGATACCTAGACAGGGGCTGCTTAACACTTATGACAAGAGATCCAAGAAAGTTCTTAGAACTCATCAAAGTCAATGGTAGAAGTGTGTCTTTCGGAGGCAATAACAAAGGAAAAATCATTGGCAGAGGCACAGTTAAGATCGGGAAACTTGCAGCAATGATGTATCATTCTCTAAAGGGCTCAATTGCAATTTATTAAGTGTTAGTCAACGATGTGACATTGGTTATAAGATTTGTTTTCAGGAGAATAAATGCACGGGTGTAAGCAGTGGCAAAACTCAAACTTTCTCTGGAGGAAGACATGGAAACATATATTTATTAGATGTAGATTGAAAAGAGATCAGGTGCCTTATCTCTATCGAAGAAGAATCAGATCTTTGACACAAAAATGGAGCACATTAGCTTCAAACAAATGGCAAAGCTATCTTCCAAGAAACTTGTACGAGACGTACCCAAAGTGAAATACGAGAAGGCATAACTGTGTACAGTATGTACACTTGGCAAGCAAGTAAGAAGCTCTTCTAAGCCAATCAATTTCGTTTTTACTAACTAAGCTTTGTAGGTTCTACACATGGATATATTTGCACCTACTCGTAGTCAAAGCCTTGGTGATGAGGCTATATTCCTTAGCTACTCAACCTCAAGCAAAGCCTACAAGATTTTCAACAAGAATTCTCACACTATAGAAGAGTCAATGAACGTGAAATTAGATAAGAATAGTGTCTTATATAATATTGAAGAAGAAGCAGACCCAGGATACTCCCCTCCAAATGATGATATTCAAGGCTTGGAAAAGTCTGATCATTCTGACTCTACTCAAATCAAGTGGCTCTATCAATAACAGAAGCAGAGTACATAGCACTTGAAAGTTGCTGTGCACAAATACTCTGGATGAAGCAATAACTCAGCAACTTTGGAATTGGAGAATCCAATGTGGAAATCAAGTGTGATAATACCAGCGCTATCAACCAGACGAAAAATCCTATTCTTCACTCAAGACCTAAGCACATTGAGATTAAGCACCATTTTATATGAGATCATGTGCAAAATAATGATGTTCATATTCAGTTTATTGATTTCAAAAATCGATTAGCTGATATCTTTACAAAACCTCTTGAGAAAGGTCTGTGAATTTATTTGAAATAAACTTGGTATTATTAATCCCTTTGTGAGAAATTGGACAGATGCAGATAAGTGGTTACCACACGCATATGGTTCTATCAAAGGCAAGTGACTCTTTAAAAGACATATCAAGTAAGTATTTCTTGCTCAAGAAATTATATTTAGAAGGAAATCAGGTACTTATCCAAATCTTTTTCGAATATCTTTAATTATCTGATTGACTTGTTGATTGGTTATCTGATTAATTGAATATTTGATTTTGTTCTAAAATATTTTATCGCTCGTTTTATTTCAAATCACTAAAATCTCGAGCTTGTCTTCAAAATTGAATCTTTTTTTAAAAAAAAACTTCTTCTATTCTCTCTCGTTCAAAGATTCAATCTTTTTCCTCCAAATCATTTCAAACCTTCCAATGGAATCCAAATCTGAAGGAGATCTCTGAGAATTGAAGGTCACTCTGAGATAATAGAAGAGAGAGCAGTTTTGAAAAGAAGGAGCAAGCAATCTCACGAACAAAGAGCAAAAGCAAAGGCTAAGGCAGAAGCTAACGCCAAAGCTGAAGCAAATGCAAAGGCACGAGCTGCGGTAGAAGTGTTGTCTAAGGTTGAAGCTCAGGCTAAGGCTGAAGCAGAAGCTGCTACTGCCGCTGCTAGAAAACTGGAAATTGAGAAGGCAAGAAAAGAAGCTAAGTAGAAAGCTGTAAATGAAGAAAGTTTTAGGAAGGAAGAACATGACAGAGAAAGAGAGGTTGGGACAGAAGAGGAATACATTATGGGAACAGAATTTCCATTGATCTTCACTGACTTTCTGGTAGGAGCTGAAGTTCGGGGGGAGTCATCTGGTGCACAGGCTGGAAGTAATTTTGAAAGAATCTATGAAGAAGGCTTAATTTTTCTCTGATATGGAGTTATTCAGCAGTCAACTACTGACTTTGGCAAAGGAAATGCAGAAGCTGACAGAAGTTTTTGACAAAAGTCTGGGAAACCTGTCCTCATATTCTCTGGTCAAGATTCCTTGTGACATCACAAACCAACCATCCACCTCAGCACACCTATTCTAAGTCCTAAAAAAGAACGTCATTTTTATTATGTTATTTTTAAAGACTTTTTGGTGTGTTTTGCTGGCTTGCTAGTGTGTTTTCCCTTGATTAAATAATACTTGCTGAGATTCTTAAATTTATCTATTCTTAGAATTATTTATGCCTATTTATGATGTTGACGAAAAGGGGGAGAAAGCAAGAAGTTCAAGCAGAGGCATCACAGTAAACAATATTTTCAATATCTATGCTTATGCCTTTGATACTTGTGTTTTTATTAAAGGGGTAGAATGCAAAGAAGTTCAAGCAGAGGCATTGCAGCAAGAAGTTCGATTACTTTATGCCTATGCTATAGTACTTGTGTTTTTGTGCAGGACTATTAAAAACTTTTCTTTACATAAGTATCTTTTCATCAAAATATTTTCAAAGTTATATATTGCTCGAAAGGTTTTCTCTCCATCAAAATAGGGGAAGATTGTTGGGAAATTATATTTGATTTTGAAGGAAACAAAATGACTATACTTTGATGAAAAGACTTTGATTTATTCTTTGAGGGTTTACTATAAATATATATCTATGCTTTTATACTTAACGTTTCTAATGTTTTTATTCTGATAGAAGCAGAACTCGTGCCAGAGGCAAACGCATACGAAATCCTATACGAGATATGTTTCGATCTTTAGATTTAATCCTCGTTGATTATTCAACATTATTCCTATGTATTTTAGCAGGATGAATATCCCATACAAACGGTCAATTATATGGTTAGGATTGCGTTTCTAAGTTAAATTGATTGACCATTAATCACAAAGATATTCTCATATTCTTTCCTTATGAGGAATCTTGATTATTGGCAATCACCCCATAGATAATTTCCTTTGTTAGAAGCTTGATTTATGGCGTTAAGGATTTGATTGTATGGGCGAGAAAATTCTCTTAAATCTTTGGTTCCTCTCACCTCAACGGCTCGTGATCTTTATTCGACAATCAACCAACAGCTAGTTTTGGAGATTGATTCTCGGAGTGATTCTGTCTAGCGGGAAGCTTGGAAGACAAGGAGTATATAAGGAGCACCAAGTTCGAAGACTAGTGAGAGAGATCAAGAAATCAATATCCATATCTCAAGAGAGCTTCATCTGTTTCAATTATCTACTCGTGCTTAAAGTGAGATCTTGTGAGAGGTGTAATACAGAGTCAAGTGTGTAGAGTGAGATAGCTTTGGTAGAGGTAGAGCTCGCTTCTGTTGGAAGTGCTTATTTTCAAGCAATCACATCTTTCAGTAATCTCTCATTTGATTACTTAGTAGAATCCAGCCAGTAGGCAAAGTGTGGGAGAGTGGACGTAGGCTTTACCAAAAGCCAAACCACTACAATCTTTTGTGCATTGTCTTCTACTCTCTACGTACCTCTATTAACTGCTTGACAGAAGCACTGCATGGTTCTGTTTACTTTTTTCGCTCCTATCAAACTTGTTTATTTTATTTCTGCATTATTTTATCAAGTTTGATCATAATCACCTATTCACCCCGTCTAGGTGATAGTTCTAGCCAAACAACAATTAATAAATGATAATCTTGTGCATATGTTTTCGAATTTGGAGTGCCGAAGATCCCAAGAGCTGAATTCATTGGGTGCATAGAACAAAACTTCACCGCATAGATGAGATTACTTAGGTGCTTGAAGACTCCAGACACTCAATGATAGCCCAAAAAAAAAATTGATATAGGGCAAGGTTTGAGGAGTCAAACAACAAATTACCTATGTTGGATCGTTTAGTATTTGATGTTCATGAACTTATTTTGAGTTGCTGAAATTTCCAGTTCTTTGACCAAAAAAAAAAAAAAAAGTGGAACTAGTTCCTTGACGGGAGAATTATAAAAAAAAAGTCCTAAATCTAATGCAATTATGCCAATTCAATCATAAACCTTTTTTTTTTCAATTCAGTCCTAAAATTTTTACATTTTTTCCAGTCTCGTCCATTTGGGCTGCCAGCGTTGATGTGGACCATTTTTTAATAATATTTTAATTTTTTGAATTTTTTAATGATACTTTTTTTTTAGTTTTTCTTCCCTCAAGACTTAGGGCCGGCAAGGTCATTCCAGCCTTCGCTGCCCGCTGGGCTAAATAAAAAAAATAAAAAAACCTAACGAAAAGAAAAAAAGATAAAAAAAAATTAAAAAAGTTATTAAAATACTATTTAAAAAGTCCACGTAGCGCCGACAGAGCCACGTCAGCACTGGCCAACCAAATGAACTAGATTGACACAAATACAAAAGGTTTAGAACTGAATTGGCAAAAAAAGGTTTCGGACTTAATTGACACAATTGCATTAGGCTTAGGACTTTTTTTTGTAATTCTCCTGTTCCATGTCCAATCCGAATGTATGATTTTGAATAAATGGATTGATTAGTGTGGACTTTTTTTTTTTTGGGTAAGTTAAGTAGTATATTGATCAGAAAAGCGTGGATAACAAAACTAACCCAGGCCGCACACCACAACGTGTCGTAAAGAATGCAAGAGCAGCCCGAATAGAAAAAGAAAATGTACACAAGTAACAAAAAGGCCAAAACAGGCGGCCAAATAAACTGTGGGTATCAAGGCTGAAAAGAGCATCCGAAGATCAATAAAAAAAAATTGAAGTACTGATGCCCCAGTTGGCTTGCATCCGACGGTTTCTAGGCATATCAACAACATGTTGGAATGTTAGACCTTTATCCATGACAACCCTCTCGAGGTGTGCCTTGATAGCATGTAGAATGAAACTCTTGCCATGGAAGAGGATGTGGTTCCTTTTTGTCCAGATAATATGACATAGAGCGCCGAAAGAATATCTTGCAATGGTCTGATAGAAGATCTGGCCACGAAAGTGCTGCAACGCCCATTGAAGGTTGTCGCGCCAATTAATATTTTGCCAAGCTAGGTTACATCTGGCAGCCTAAAATAGAGCCAGGACACCCGTACAGCGGCAGCCGAAGTAAAGATGGTCGATAGAGTCCGGGCGGCAGCTGCAAAATGCACAAAGACCATCCTAAATTCTATGATAACTGAGTAATAAAACCTGGGTCGGCAGCCTGTTCAATGTGATAAGCCAAAGAAGAAAGGAGTGACGAGGGGCTATATGACGATCCCAGATGAAGGAATGCCAAGTCACAACTTGACCTCTGACACGAATAAGATCCCAAGCCGCAGTAATAGACAAAACCCCTGAGGGGTGCCCAGTCCATAAAAGACAATCACAGTTTTGAGGGATAAGTGAAGGAAGAGGTTCTAACTAGGATTCGATGGTTGCCGTCACTTGAGAGGGGGGATGAGTTGTGGATAAGAACCCAGACACCGTGGCCTTCCAGGAAATGCCAGATCGATAGATTTCCATATTAGAAAAAAAAAAACTTGTAGAGCGGCCCCCTCGGGTGCCAAGAATCAAACCAGAATGAAATATTGCACCTATTGCCAACACGCCATCGAAAGAGATGCCGGTAGTCCTGGAAAAAAATAAGAAGTTGGTTTATTGGCACCCCAGAAGTTCCTATTCTTCAGAAAAGTCGTATGAATCCACTTGCACCACAAGGACTCTTTATCTAGATATTTTTTAGCATGGCTGCCTGGTTGCAGTCGTAGAGCCTGCGAATACCAAGTCCCCCTTCTTCCTTCGAGAGACACGCATAATCCTAAGAGACTTTAGCGCCCCCAAAGCCTAAGTCCCGGCCCTTCCATAGAAATTGCCTGAGAATTTGCTCAATGCGATATAAAATTGACTTTGGAAGCATAAACACACTTGCCCAGAAGACATGAATTACATGAAGCACTGATTTAACCAATTGTGAGCGACCCGCAAGGATAGAAATCGTTGGGACTAGGATTGGGCTCTGGCGGTGATAAAGTTAATTAGCGAATTACAATCTACCTTGCTCAGCCTCGAGGAAATTATGGGTACTCCGAGATACCGAACCGACAAGGTGCATTCGTGGAAGCCGAGAGGATAGAGGAGCTGCTGACGAAGCTCATCCGAGCCTCCTGAGTAGAAGATCTCACTCTTGGTCATATTGGGTTTAAGCCCAGACCAATTGAAAAATTTATCAAGACCCACCTTCAGCAGTGAGATAGAGATAGGGTTGGCTTCGACAAAGATAGGTACATCATCTGCAAAGAAAAGGTGGGAGAGCCGAGTGGCCTTGCATCTCCAATAAAATTTAAAGCCCGGTTGTCGGGTTTGAGTATTAATGATACATGAGAAAATCTCCATAACTAGGGTAAATAGATAAGACGACATAGGATCGCCTTGGCGGATGCCTCTTCCTCTAGAGAAAAAGCCATGAAATTCACCATTGATAGATATAGAGAACTTAGGAGTTCTAATACAACACATAAGGAGGTTTATGAACATCTCCGTGAAGTCGAAGGCTCACAAAATCAGTCGTAGGAAGTCTGAATTGACGGTGTCGTAGGCCTTTGAAAATCCACTTTAATAGCACATTTTAGCAAGAACGGCTCAAGGTGAAATCCACTAAATAACACCTGGGCCAGAAAGATGTTGTTGCTAATGCGTCGGCCTTTAACAAAGGCATTTTGAGGGGGGCTATTGGGGGAAGGAAGAACATAAGATATCCTGTTAGCCATAATCTTAGTGATGCGTTTGTAGATGGTATTGCAGCAAGCAATATGCCTAAAGTCGCTCATAGTAGTGGCGTTCGGAACCTTAGGCACTAAGGAGATTATGGTGGCAATTGATTTCCCAAAGAAGATGTCCAGTAACAAAGAAGTCCTGGATAGCCAAGATCACCGACGGGCCAATGACATCCCAAGAGGCTTTGAAGAATTCTACGTTAAACCCATCGGGCCTCGGAGCTTTGCCAGCGGCAAGAGAGAACATGGTGTTACGAATCTCAAAAGCAGAGACATGACGAGATAGATATTGGCTTTGAATGTGATCGAGAGGGTGTTCAATGACAAACCTGATATCCTGGACGGAAGGCAAAGTGATTGAGCAAGAGGGAACAAGCAGATCTTCAAAATATGAAATAATTTGCCGCTATACTGTAGTCAGTTTCGTCAAAGGGACACCAGTACTGCCAACAACAGTAATAATCCTATTGCGATGCTGCCTTTTGTTCACAAAATGATGAAAGTACTTGGTATTCAAGTCCCCTTCCTTGAGCCATTGGACCCAAGACTTTTGTCTAAAGAAGGCTTCCTCTTGGAGACAAAGAGAAGAAAAAGTATGGCGTCGATCCCTTTCGTGAATGGCTAAGCCTTGATTAAAGGGATCCAAGACAAGAGAGTCCTGGACAGAAGTTAAGGCAGCCTTGGCATCGGAGGTGCAAGCCGAAATGTCAGAGAACGAGTCCCTATTAAGTTGCTTAAGTCGGCATTTTAGTATCTTAAGCTTCTTGTAAATCTAGAACATAGGGATCCCCTGAATGTCAATAGCCCAAACCTGATTGACCAAGGGAAAAAAAGAATGATGAGACAACCAGAAATTGAAGAACTTGAAGGGCCGCCTTTAGGTGGGAGGGGTCAAAATTTTAATAATCATGGGCGTGTGATTAGAAACCCCCGGCGACAAAAATGAGGCCTCAGAGAAGGAGAAATCGATACTCCACTGAGCGTTGATAAGGACTCTGTCGATCTTCCGTTGCTCGTAGAGGGTACCCGTAGAGGAGGACCAAGTGAAACGGTGTCTAGTGTACCTGAGGTCCTCCAACCTTGCATCTGTAATGCAACGACCGAACTCGTCAAAACAAGAGAGCCAACTAGTAGAACTACCAACCCTATCTGAGGGGTCCCTTATAGCATTAAAATCCCCAGAGATCAACCAAGGGCAGCCAGCCAATGCGACACTGGACTGGATTATATCCGCCCACGGAGCCCGTCTAGTGATAAATGTATGCTCAGCAAAAACAACAGAAAATCGGCATGTCTTGTTAGCTGATAGAAGATGTAGATGACCATGAATAACCTGAGACGATATAGAGGATATAACAAGGTTTGCAAGCCGAGGATTCTAGCCGATCCATATCCGCCCCCGAGGGAGTGGTCATAATTGGCGTTCCAAATCCAACCAAGTAATAACGCAGAAGAAATATTAGCAAAAGAGGACAAAGGCACATTCGTCTCGAGAATGCCAATGTAGCATAAATTATGAAGCCTAACCAAACTCATGATTTCAGCTTGTTTAAGAGGGTTAACAAGACCCCTTATGTTTCAAACTCCAAAAATCATGTAAACGGGGGAAAGATAAGTTACCGTTTCCTATGGCGACTCGATCTCTTTTTTCTAGAGGTCGGTTTGGCCTTTTTAGCTGAGCCGAGGATGCTATCAGAACTGGGGTTAATTTGTTGCTGATCTGCCAATGGAAATGGACAGGCTGCCACCTTGCCGAGAATAGCCTTGGTTCCTTGAGAGCCTGCGATTTTTTTTGCTCGTATTAGGAGGGGCTGGGGGGTCCAAGTCCTCATCACTGCCAATGTTGCTTCCTTCCTCTTCAACGTTTGAATCAGAGCAGTCAGAGGCAGGCTGATAGCCCAACAGGGACGGAATGCGAGGTATTTGGAATACTAATGTTTGGAAGAGAAAGGACAGCAAAGAGATCAACAACAACAGCTATAGGAACAGCATTCTTGGGAGGAGAGGGACTCACACTTTTACCAACAACCTGCCACTCTTCAAGTGGTTGAGGCAGCCAGTTACCTTATTAGCCACAGTAGACGAAGGTAGAGGGGCTGCAGGGGAGTTTACGGCGGTGGGAGGGAATTTGTGGCTAAAGGTGCTGCACCTATAGCAAGAGATTGGCTTCCACTCGAATTCAACTTTGTTTACATTGGTAGAGCCACTCAAAACTACCTCAATAGTGTCACACAAGGTCTGTTTAGCACTGATTTCCACACATACGCAGGCGTAGGAAATCATTTTCATGTTTTCCTTTTGATGATCAACATAAAGTGGTTTACCGACAGCGTTGGCCACAGCACTAATTCTAGGGGCTGACTAGAGGGAGTAGGGAATGTTCCTCAAATGAATCCACACAGGTAGGGAATCGTGCTGGTCCATTTTGAGTTCTAAAAGCGGGTGCCACTGCTGAAGGATAAGGGAGACCCTAGTCACAGTTATGAGCCCATTATCCAGCGTTTTCCTTCGGAATTCATTGTCAGGAATATGAAAGAAGTAGAAACCATCATCGTTGGCCATTACTTCAGACAGTTGTGTTCCCCAGATGCGTTTAGCAATAGATTCAGTAAGCTTAAAAGGGGGTCTCTTCCCAACAAAGTAACCAACCAGACATTCTTTCCATTTCGGGTCAGTTGCCTCAAGTATCTCATCGGAGATATTCACAATTGGTCTATTATTAACAGAGGTGGGGGGATATATGAAAGTGCATACCCCTTTTTCGTGGATTCAGCCACGGCCGCCCAAGATCGCTGAGGATGGGAGACTGCAGATGCTAGAATGGGGGGCTGCAGCGGCTTGGAGGATGCCTTGCCACGGCTCCCACTGCGTCCACGAGAGAGAGGGCATTGCTTACTAGGTTGCTTAGCAGTGGAGGTACTGGTGCCACTTGGACCACCAATTTTCCCCTTCGCGTGGTAAGTTTCTGCAGCTTGGTTTGGGGCCGTGACCATCGAACCAAATAGGACTTCGGATGGACGCTTGGAAGAAGAGGAGAGCTCAGGGAAGTTGGCCATAGCCGAATTTGCAGCCATTTCTTGAGAGCTCTCTGCTCGATTAGGTTCAAGAACCATGGATCGCTCAAATTGGGTCTGTCATCGGGGCGAAGGGGAGGCACCAAATCTGAATCCCAACGATGAGACGGCTGAGAGATGATACGCGACTGACGGCAAAGAAATTCAAAATGATCGAGCGGGCCGATCGGATGGATTCGCCAAAGACAGGGGCAGCAAACTGTAGCTATCGGGGGAAAGGGTCGAGAGGATTTCAGGTGAACAGTGGAGCGTTCAACTGAAGAAAATTAGTGTGGACTTGTTCATCCTTGAATATACTCCAAAAGGAACACTTTGAGTAACTGCACAGGTGATGATCATTTGGGATGGGAATTTCTTCTAAATCACCCAATAGAGCATCTCTCATCCCGTATGTGACTTTAGGATGTTACACTTTCTTTGTGTTGTATCTAGCAATATCACCTAGAAGGGGATGAATAGGTGATTCTGAACAGTTTTGAAACTTAATGCGGAATTTAACAGTTCCAAAACACAAACTAAATAAGACTAGTAAAAATGACATACAGATAAACTAAACACAACCAGAGGAGTTTAGGGTAAGAAAGAATTGCACGCAATGTTTTTAGTGGTTCAGCTTAGCAAGCCTACGTCCACTCTCCCACGATGACAGCCGATTGGCTGGATTCCACTAAATGAATTAATGGAGGTTACAAGAGAAATCACTCTCAATCACTCTTACAAGAACCTCTCAAAGATATAACTATTAAGCTCTTGAGAACAAGAATCTGTGAATCTGAACAACTCAGCACTTTGGAATTTTAAGTTCTAATCTCTCTACTCAGTACCACCATGGATCTCCATTTTATACTCCTTCACCCCTAAACTAGCCGTTGGATAGATCTTCAAAGGATCGCTCTTCAATCGCTGTTTGGACGTCATCAATCTTGATTGAACGAGACTGTATCTGGGAAGATTCGGTAGTCGTTGAAGTGAGTCTGAACCCTTTAGATTCAGTCGCCCATACAACTAAATCCTTAGTTTTCATAAGTAGAGTTAATTCAAATCTTCAAGATATATTGTTCCTGAAAGGTAATATCCAATCAAAGATATTCTCCTGATCTGATTGGAAAATAATCTTGTCAATCAAAGATTACAAACTTCCATAAAAAGTAACGCCATAATCGGAAACCTACCATACGTGGGTCTTCAGAATCTATCAAAAATATAATGCAGGATCTGAATAATATTCAGAAACAGTCTTCTGAAATAAGACTCTCTGAATCTGAACAGACTTGAATAGTGACTCTAAGCCCCAATAAAATCCTTGCTGACGTGTCACATAAATCTTCAAACAACAAGTCTTCAAAGGCAATAACAATCTCCATCTGAATGACTTTAGAAGCAAATATATGACAACTACCACTTGAGTCTGGTCGTCAAGTTTGGATCAATATGAGCTTTTGTTCACATGTTCACCTTGCAATAAAATATTCATGGTCATTAAACAGATTCTTTTAAAGACAAGGAAAGTTTTGTCAGAGTCAAAACATTCAGAAAGAAGGTTTTCTCAACACTTTGGTCGAAACTAAAAAATAACAATGCTTTTTTGCCTTAAATTGCAAATGGTCAGTGAAAATATCTCACATGGCTTGATAATGGTCGGTTCCAGTCCTACCAATGCCACCTCTCCTAGAGAAAATTTTTGTTGGAGTCTTCAAGCACAAGAAGACATACTTTTGTCACCTCTCCGCATACATGGCTTGATAAAGGGTCATGTATGCTTTTTCTAAAACACGTATCTTATGAATTTCAAGTTTGTCATCAATTTTTTTTCGTTGGTCTTGGCTGGTATTATATATGTCGAATAAAGTATTGCATACTTGTGTTCAGAATCGCATGCTGCATACATTCAGATTCAGATTTTGTGTTCAATTTGACTTAATTATTAAATTCCACAATTTCTAGTCAAATTTATTTAAAATCACCTATTCACCCAGCTCTAGGTGATATTGCTAGATACAACACCCTGTCCAATCCGAATGTATGATTTTGTCGCCATTATATTTTGATCCAAGTTCGTATCTTATGAATTTCAAATTTGTCATCATTTTTTTTTTGGGGTCTCGGCTGGTATTATATAGGGCAACTTTCGAGAATGGGTCTCAAAAGAAAAAATTACGAAATTAGGGCAACTTTTTTTTTTATTTTCCAATTCGGGTCCCATGTGGCACAGGCACCCAGGCGCCTTTTTCAGGTGCCGTTTTCATAAAAAAAAAAAAAATCAAAAGCTACTTTGATCTCAAAACAAGAAAGAAGGGGGGTGATCGTAAAAAGGAACGATCAGTTTCTTTGCCTATAAAAGCTCCCTATGGCCACAGAAGAGAGGAGGGGGAAAAAAATCCAGAAATACACGTGAGAATCAAGAAGCAAGGAGTGAGAGGGAGAGCTCTAGCTCGCGGTGGGGATAATCCTTCTCTGTGAGACCCTGTTCGACACCAACCTGTTGATTCCCAACGTCGCACCAGCAGGTCCTCCTGTTCGAGCTACTTCAGCCCTTCACCCGACATCGCCTCTTCTTGTGGAGGTGCTTCGCCGGCCTCCTCACTCAGTGCTTTCTCTTGGCAATTTGAGCTCCTCATTCGGTGCGTGCTCTCCCTCGACAGTTTGAGGTAAGTTTTGGTGTAGCCAATTTTTTCAGTTTCTTAGTTATAGATTTTATTTAGTTGAAATGTGAGTTTTTTTATGTAATTCTATGTTACTTATAGGTTGTTACTAATATGTTTTAACTTTTCATTAATGTTTTGGTAATAGTTATAATGTTTTTATGTTTTTAAAACAGAGAGATAAGTATACAAAGGAGAAAACAAAAATTTGGAGTTTTGGGGGAAAAAAAGAGACAGTAGCAAACTTTTTGCTCATAAAACCAATGAAATATAGATTGGAAAAACTTTTGGAAAAACTTTCTTTTTTCACGATGTTGGAAAAATAGTTGGTCTAGCACAAAACTGAGTAAAGAGAAAAAAAAAAAACCAAGATTGCAACGTTTGGAAACTACTTTGAAAAAAAAATTAAATCTGGTGGTTACTTGAAAATCAGAAGTTAATATTTAAACAGGACAAAACAAATCGGACCAAAAAAAAGAAGGACAAAAACAAGAGTCTCACAAGTCTTTCAAACAGAAATCACTTTAACAAAGAACTTTTAAAACACAAAAAGTTCAAGTATTTTGGAAAAAAGAGATACTTGCAAACATTCTATCGATCAAAGCCATTGAGAAATAGATCGGCAAAACTTGCGATAGAATCTATAATAATTTGCATGATGTTCTTTGAAAGCAAATTGAAACTACCAATGCTGTTTAAGAAATAATAGGTCTTGTACAACCAAGAAAGGAAGAAAAAAGCTAAAATTTGCAACATTTTGAACGACTTTGGAAAAAAAAAACTTAAATCCTGCCACTTTAAGACAGAAAGCATAAAATCAAGAGGCTAATATTTAGTAAAAGGATAATGGAAGTCTCACAATTCTTTCACAAAGAGATACTAAGGAAGAAAAGTATCAAGATTTGCAACATTTGGTAAAAACTTTAATTCCTGACGGAGAACTTTAAAATCAAGAATTTAATATTTAGAAAACGCAAAATAAGAGTGTCAGTTCTTTAAATCAGAGAGAGATATTAAGCAATCTCTTTAACAAAGAACTTCAAAAAATACAAAAGGAGTAAATGAAAGTTTTACATTTTTTTTGGGGCCAAAATAAAGAGATACTAGCAAACTTTCTGCTCATAAACCTATTGAAAAATAGATTGAAATTTTTTTTGAGAAAATCTAAAATAATTTCAATGATGTTCTTTAAAAGAAAATTTAAAATCTCAATGTTGTCTAAAAAATAGCGGGTCTTGTGTACAAAACAGGGTAAGGAATTAATTTGACAAAATTTGCAACGGTTTGGATACAACTTTGAAAGAAAACCTCAAATCCGGTTACTCCAAGACAAAAAATTTGAGATCCAGAAATTAATATTTAGAAAGGACTTTTAAAACAGATATTAACTAAAAGTCTTGCCATTCTTTAAGCATACGAAAGGAGAAAACCAAAGTGTGGAGTTTTTATGGAAAAAAAGAGATACTAAACTTTCTGCTCATAAACCATTGAAATGATTGGAAAAACAGAGAGATAAGCATTTATTTCATTTTTTATATTGATAGTGATAATGTTAATTTGTTACTGTGTAGGAGAAAATATTTATTAAATTTTAGATGCAAAATAATTTGTAATTTCTTTATTTAGCAGAATGTTGTCTAAATCTTTTGCGACTGTGCACTGGGGAGGTAGAATAGTATGAAATGAATATGGACATGATTACGAAGGTGGATAATCTACTATGTTTGAGTTTGGAAACATATCCACATTTGATGAGTTACGTGCTACGATTGAGCGCGCGTTGAATATAACAGAAAATCAGTGTATTCATAGTTTGATGTATAAACAACCGGTTCTAACACCCGATTGTATTATATATAACATTGTGGAGGTGCATAATGATGCTGCAGTTAAGATAATCCAACAGTTTGTACTTCAGTGTGGTTCTATGGGGTTTTACAGTTTTATACAACTGTAGATGAACACCAAGTGATAAATGATTCAGCTGGGGGAGGTTCTAATGTTGGTGAAGATGATGTTGGTGTGGATAATCAGTACGTGGAGTACGATGATAATGATGATAATGATGATGATGATAGTGATGAAGAAGATGATTTTTGGGTCGATAGTGATGATAGTAATGAAGAAGATGACGGAGGTGACAATATGGAGGCTTACTACAACCCCCATTGTAGTAATCCCATTTTGCCATTGGTACATCCACCGTTCTATTCAGAGATTGACTCTGATATGATGCAAGTAGATACAAGAGCCAAGCCGGGCCGTATGTTGTTTGATCCATCAAAAGAATTTGATGTTGGATGTTATTTTCATCATGGGATGCGGTGGAGTTGGCTGCGAAAGAGTATTCTCTGAGAAGAAATCATCACTTTCGCAGTGATGAGACAAAGAAGTCAAAATATGTGATAAAGTGTGGTAATCTAAATGGACCGTGTGGTTGGAGGCTCCGTGCAACTAATAAAGCGGGTGACGTATTTTAGAAAATAACTAAGTACAGTGGGCCACATACATGTAGTAATGCTCAAATGTCAAGGGATCATCGGCAACTTGATCAGAAGTACCTCTGCAGCTAGATAGAAGTAATGGTTGCTGCCCAACCAGATATTAAAATCAAGCCACTAATGGCCGAGATTAAAGACAAGCGGGGCTTCGAACCTACTTATCGTAAAACTTGGGCAGCTAAACAAATGACGATTGCCAAAGCTTTTGGAGGATGAGATAAGTCGTATGGTAACTTCAGAAAGTATATGAATGTAATGGAGTTAATGAATCCAAGTTCTCATTTTGTGATCGATGATTACATGAACCTAGATCAGAGTTGCAAGGTTTTCAACCGGATGTTCTGGACTTTCAAGCAGACGATTGAAGGCTTCAAAAGTTGTCGTCCTGTGATATTTATTGATGGAACTTTTTTGTACGAGAAATACCGAGGAACGCTCTTTTGTGCGGCCTCACTTGATGGCAACAATCATATATTCCCATTGGCATTTGCTGTGGTTGATCAGGAGAATAATGACAATTGGACTTGGTTTATGGATCTGTTGCGGAGATATGTCACTAGTAGAGAAAATATTTGTGTAATATCAAATAGGCATATCGGGATTCAGAAAGCAATGGAGACAGACGAGTGGCGTTCTCCACATGGCCACCATAGATATTGCATTCGGCATGTTGTCTGCAACTATAATAAACACTTCAAAAATGCTGAAGGGAAAAGACTTGTTCAGATGGTAGGTAAATTTTCAAATTTAGCTAATTTGAGGAAAAGACGTGTTCATAAATTTGTGTGACAAGTACTTATTATTGTTGTAATGTATAGCTTACAAAAATCAACAGCGGAAGTTCTTACACATCATGAGCCGAATTAGGGAGTGGGATCCACAAACAACTGAATGGTGTGACCAGATTTCAAGAGAGAAATGGACGAAGGCTTATGATGTTGAAGGAAGGAGATATGGATCGATGACAACGAATTTAGTTGAATCGGTTAATGGGATACTGAAGGATTTTCGTGCTCTACCAATAACAGCTATAGTGGATAATATATTGCATCAGTTGGTCAACTATTTTGACATCAGAAGAACGATATACAGGAGGCAGAAGGACCACGAATTGGTATATACTCAATTTGCGGGTGACACGCTCAAGCGAAATAGTCAAACTGCAAATAGACATGATGTGACATGAGTCGACTCTGATAGCGGGGTTTTTGAAGTTAAAACTGGACATAATAGATCTAGAGGATCAGGGGGCTAGAAACGCATAGTACGCCTAGACCTGTGAACGTACACATGTGGAAAATTTCAAGAGATGAAAATCTTATGTTCCCACGTCATTGCACCATGTCAAAAATATGCAATTGATTACCATGCATTCGTAGATGAATTCTATACGTTGGATAGAACACTTCAGTGCTATTAGTACATGTTTCATCCATGAGGGCATCCTGCTTACTGGCCTGAACCTGACGAGCTGCCATTAGTGCCAGACTCCAACCATATTAGGAAGAAAGGAAGGCCCCATGCATCACGGATACGTAATGAGATGGACTGCAGTATGTCGAACGGTAGCACTTCGCGTAACTATTGCACCAATTGTGGAAAATCAGGGCACAATAGGCAAACTTGTGCATACAGATCGGCCTGGGAATAAAATTTAGATAATGTGTGAACATTGAATGTAATACATCTGATTTCCATACTCAATTTAGTTGTGTGAATTATGTAAATTAGATATACGAATTTTTTGTAATGTTATAATAACACAATTGTGCGATATTTATTAAGTTCCTCTGCTCCATTTGTAGACATGGCACAGAGAAATTACATTTAGCCGGGACCTGAGAATGATTTACGACATAGATCACAGGCCATATGGGACACTGAGGTAATTAAGAAATTTAACAATTGATCTGTCATTTGTAACAACTGTATCGTAATAAAATTGCTACTAACGATTTATGAAACATTTTACCGATAGATGAGAATCAAGTTCTTATATGTCAGCAAGGTGGATCGACGCTACACATACCCGAACTTGATGATCCCATAGTACCGTATCTTCGAGCTTCGAGATTTTACGGAGTTTATTCAATGAGATTTTGGCAACTTGATTGGCATTTGATTACAGCTTTGATCGAGCGGTGGAGGCCCGAGAATCATACCTTCCATATGCCGGAAGGTGAATGCTCGATCACATTGCAGGATATCGCGGTTCTAACAGGGCTTCCCATTAATGGGCATGCAGTTATTAACCCTACTAATATGAATTGGGACACTCTTTGTGAGAATCTACTTGATCAGCGCCTACCTGAGTTGCGTGGTTCGGTAGTAAAGTTAGGCTGGCTAAGAGAACGCTTTGGTATAATTCCTGACGATGCCGATGAGGTTACCATACTGTAGCAGCTAGGGCATTCATTCTCCAATTGCTTAGAGGATCTATCTTTTCAGACAAATCAGGTACCAGGGTTAGTTTGATTTTTCTTCCACTACTAGAGCACCTCGAGCATCCTACGCAGTTGTCGCAACCCTCATCCGGAACGGGATGTAGGCTAATGGATTGTCGAGCCCTTCGTTTGGTGTCGTGGGCTTGGTTCGGGCCCTCCCAAACCCATACCAAATCGCAACAACAGGATTTAGGAATCGAGTTTGACCTTTAGTGTGGTCGGGATGGTGACGCGTGGCCAAACCTGGGCCACACGATCACAAAACATTTTTTATTTTCGAAAAATCAGAATATTTTGAAAAATCATTTTTTTATTTTCGAAAAATTTCCAGATCACGACACGTGGCGCAAGGACCACCGTCGGATTTGGAATTTTTTTTATTTTTTTATTTTTATTTTCTAAATCTGGTGCAACAGAATTGCTGACGTGGCAGGCCACGTGGCCGCCGCGTCAGCGCGCCATCGTCGTTGACCGGTCAACTGTTCCGAAGGTTGAAGACAACCGACAGACGGCCGAGAACTCTCCGGCGACGATCAACGGGGAGATCATCTCTGATCGGGGCGATCTTGGTACCGTTGGAATTGTCTCGACGTCTGCTACAACATATCAAAAATACAGCACGATCCAACGGTGACAACTACTTGAAAGGAGCATGAACAGGTTCGGCCGCAGCGACGTCCGGTCTTGCGCTTTGCACAATATCAATCCAAAGCAAAGCTGCAGCTACCATCCATGGGGTCCAGGGGTACTTACCTTGTGATCCGATCGCTCCGAATGACGTCGAAAACGAGCTTATGAGCTCGTGGTAGTTTCGGGGGGTTCGGGGCCGACTCGAGGTTTTCATGCATCGAAAATGGAAAATGAAAGTGTAGATAGGATCAGAGAGAGCTAGAGAGTAGTTTGAATCAAAAATCTCGAAGGAAAATGGCTCCGACGAAGGTCCGCCATTGACGGACCTTCGAAGGTCCACCATTGACGGACCTTCGAAGGTCCGAGAATGGCACTTACCTTTTTACACGGTGAAGCTTCGATTCAGGGAGTAGTGGACGCTCATTGGAGTATCAAGAAGCTCCTGGATGGGATTTGAGGGCTTGGCGACGTCCGAATGTCGACGTCGAAGTCTTGGAAGCTTCGGGTCGAAGCTTCGTCAATGGCCGCTCGAGGAGTTGCAGAGAGTTCTCTCTCCTTCCTCTATCTTCTGTTCTAAGTTCGTTGGTTGCGTCTCTGGATAACTGAATGTGAACTTCTAATTTTGAAAACTGCTCCAACAGACGAAAACTCGTCGCATCGAAAATTTTCAGAACTCGTGCGCGAGAATTCTGTTGTGGCCGTTCTTCTTCGCACGTGAGTAGTGCGTCTTCGCCAGCTGGAATTTTGCCAGACTTGTGTGGGTGAGAGATCGACATTGGCTTGAAGGCTGGGTGTCTGCCAATCTGCTCAATTTGGTGTCGTTTCCTTAAGAGCTCCTGCGGGCGTGCGAACGAAGAAGAACCAGAATTGGTTCTGTAAGTTGGTCCACGGCTGACTGGGCAGTAATTTTGAGCAGAAGTGGTTCCAGGCAAGTCTTCGTTTTTGTGAAGTCCTCATCGTGCGAGCAAACTGAAGAAACGAAAAATGAATTTCTTGGTCAACGGGCTGACCACGGTTTACATTTTCAGCCCACTTGGGTGTCCATTTGACATTTATCAATAAAAACCCCAAATCTTTTGACAAAATTATGTAATATTTGACAGATTGAAGCTCTTAATAATCGAATTGAATGAAACCGAACCGACCAATAGTCTTGGAATGATGAAAAACACAGGGGTAGAGGTTTAAGTCCGAATGAAAATGGTTCGAGAATGCCCAATTGCATTTAACTTGAAAACTAGGGACTAGACTGGAAATGTTTTTGCCATTTTTTCAAATTGTTCAATCTGAGGAATTTATTGGACCAAAATGCAATTGAGGGTATGAGGATCAAATGTCATAACTGGATCAACATGAGAAAAATACTAGAAAAGACTCAATTTGTGATTTTTGGAAAATCAGGGACCTAAATGAAAAAATCTAAAAAAGTATTTTTCCGATTGAATTTTTAAATTTTGAAGTGACCAAAATGAAATTGGAATTAATACAAAACCAATGACTATTTTTTCGTATTTTTCTGGTCACAAATGCTATTTTTCTTATTTTTGGGGTATTTTCCTAATATAGAAAAATATTAAAAAATGTGAAAAATACCAAAAATTATTTTTTGTTCAAAATTGGTTCATTAGGCTTAGCCAAGGTTTCCAAGGTTGATTTTTGTAACTTTTTGACTTTTTATGGATTTTCTTATTAATTTTTTAAGAAAAAGGTTATCAAAATTTAAGTGTCAACAGCAGTACAGTTGGGGTTCGGCAACACTTGCATGGTTGTATCAGGAGCTATGCAATGCGACCAATCCATTAGCGCATCAAATTAGTGGTGCCCTACATGTATTGTAGATTTGGGTGTGGGATCGCTTTAGTTGTGTCTCCCCATCCATAAAAAACCGTGATCCTTTACCAGATGCACCTCTTGATAGTCGGTATGTGATCTATTACTTTTTCAGTTCGTGAGTCATAAATTTTTTTCAGTGCGTATAATATATGTAACTGTTCTTATTTTTTGTTTATGAAACTGGAGTCAAGCCCAATAGATAACACCACACATACTTTGCCACATTTGCGCTACCAATTTGGTAGAATGGCATCCGCAGATGTAAGTAATGATAGCAACCAACGAGTTCAATATAATGTTAGCTTTTAAATTAATTCTTCGTTTAATTTAATATGTTTTAATACGATAACAGATTACTTGGGAGCTCTATACCGATGACATTCTCTAGACTCTACCAGATTATTGCCTGTAAGGACAACACATTTGGAGGGCTCGTGTCCCGCTCATCTATTTCCACATCGTTGAGTGGCATTATCCAGATCGAGTACTTCGTCAGTTTGGTATGCAGCAGGCAATACCTACTCCTCCCCGTAATCATACAGCCTTTGATGATATTGAATTAAGGCTAGTTACAAGGAATTGGGTCGATTTGCATAGACGGTGGATTGATATATAGGACGATCTTCTTGACTATATAGTCCATGGTGTTCCTACAACGGAGCCATTTCACTATCATTCAAAATATATGGAGTGGTACCATAGACACACACGGAGGTGGATTTCTTCCAAGGGAGGTGCAATGGGTGTAGTGGTTCGTGCAAACGCTTTTAAATTACTTCATAAATTATTTTTTTAATAACATAAATTATTGGCATTTGATAACTTTTGTTGACTTTGATTTCATGAACATGATGATGACATGGAACAAATCATACAACTAAGTTCCACTACATCTCGGGAGAACATGAGGGCTATAGCGAGGATAGCTATGGCAATGCTATACGCCTACAATGAGGAGAGGCGGATGACAATGATGCCATCACCCCAACCAGCACCTACAGCAGCACCCATTGGGCCGCACGAGGATAACCCATCTAAGACTGTTCAATCGACCCGGAGGACCACTCGAGCTCATCCAATTAATGATGCCTCCCCTACCCCTTAGCCTATCATACGACAGATTTCACTCCGGGGTTCACTCCATGGTTCGGTCAGACAGATTTCAATGCAGGATTCAGCCAGTTTACCGGCCAATTTCATGAGGGATCCGATTTTGCCTTCCGTGACAATCGACAATCCCAGATTCCAGCTCATTCTCCGAGTTCTTATGGATTCGATTTCTTTCCTCTTTTCCCATGCCCTTCTACAGTATGATATATACCGTTTGAGCGTGTGATATTTTCTCACTTTGATGATGCATCCACATCACAGCCACGCTTCCCATCACAGGATATGCCTGCGTCATCTACACAGTATACTCATTCGGAACCACGTCCTCATTCTCGGTACAATACTAGGCTTGTCGAACAACGGAGACGACCTGATTGCGGAATAGGAGGCCACGTAGGAGGATGATATCATTAGTGAATGTAATTTGGGTTGATGATTATTATCTATTATTACAATTTTGATTTGCTGAATTTTTTTAACTTATGGATTGTTATCCACGTTCTTTTAATCTGGATATGTCATCTTCATATATCTTATCAATTTTATTTTATGAATATTTTTTATTAATTATTTACATGCTAAATAAATTAATTACAGAAATACTAAATTATTAATTAATTATATATCTTAATAAAATTTTCAATTAATTATTGATAATTATGTTATAAAAATAAGCTTTAAAAGAAAAAAAATTATATTTACAAAGTTATATAACTATAAATGTTATAAATATAAAATAATTAAAAAAACATAAAAAAATACGAAATTTAAAAAGACCAAAAAAAAAAAAAAAAAGGGGACCCGTGCGGCAGTATGACTGACGCACAGGCCCCGCTTCCGTAAATAAAAAAAATTTAGCCCTAATTTTGTAATTTTTTTTTTACCCATTTTCGAAAAGGGCCCTATTATATATATCCAGTAAAGCATACCATTTTCAGCTTTCTTTTTACCCGTAAAAACCGATAGACGGAGGGAATGTCTTACCATCTCAAGGAACTATGGGGGGAATGGGAACTGCGAGTCCTGGTTCTCCTCAGCCTCACCATTCAAGTGCTGCTCATCTTCCTCGGCCATCGCCGGAAGTTCCAGCCCGGCGCATTGCTGAAGGGGTTGGTCTGGCTGTGCTACTTGCTGGCAGACTGGGCTGCGATCTACGCACTCGGCAAGATCACGACCCAGGTCAAGCAAATGAAGGATGACACCGCCAAGGGGCTGGACCCAGACGCCCAGATGGCCGCGTTCTGGGCACCGTTCCTGCTGCTGCACCTGGGCGGGCCCGACACCATCACGGCCTACGCCCTCGAGGACAACGAGTTCTGGTTGAGGCGTAGTTACACACTCGCCATCAAGACAGCCGTGACGCTGTACATCTTCTTCCAGATGTTGTTGATAGGCTCCGAACGCTGGCTCTGGATGCTTTCGTTTCTCATCATCTCCTCCGGCTTCATAAAGTGCTACGAGAGGGTTTGCGTCCTCTGGGCCGCAAGCAGCAAACATTTCAGGGATTCGATCCCCGACCGTGCTCTCCATTACTCGAAGATCCTAGAGGAATATAAGTTGAAGAAGGCCGAGGGCTATGACATCACGCAACACGAGGTGATGGTGGTACAGAGAGAGGACGCGGAACCCCATCTTTCTTCTCCTGATGAAGATTCCTTAACCGAGGAGTTGAGGAACAGGCTCGAACAGCGCACAGGAAATAGTAACTGCGGCCAGTTGTTGTTAGCCCCAATTATTGGCATGTCCGACTTTTTCCGGCGCCTTTTCGGGGACGGAAATCTTTTACCTGAAGCTATGAGTAAGCGCAACCGAGCTGAGTTGGTAATAGCCAACGACCTGATCGACATTTTCCGGCGCCTTTTTGCAGATCTCGTGCTTAGCTCCCAGGACGGCGACACTAGCCTTTCAACACTCCGGAAAAAACATTATCACGTGGTATTCAGAGTCATCGAGATAGAACTGGGACTCATGTTCGATTTGTTCTACACTAAGGCCAAAACATTCCAGAATCCATGGAGCTTCGCTCTCCGCATTGTGAGTATACTATCCACCGTTGCGGCCTTGGTGCTTTTTTCCTTGTCTGGGAAGGACGATTACTCCAAGATCAATGTCAATGTGTCCTTTGTATTGCTCTCGGTCGCCAATTTCCTGGAGATATGGGCGTTATACGTTCTTCTCATCTCTGACAAAGCCGCTTGTTGGCTGATGAACCATCATTGGCTCGCAATCCTGGATTTTGTCGAACGGTTAAAACCACTGTATAACAGGCGCAGGTGGTCGGGTTCTATGCCGCAGTACAACCTAATAAGCTTCGCCCTCAAAGAGAGAAACCCTGCACTCCGTGGAATCCTAGAGTTGCCATGGGTCGGCCCGGTGGCTCTGAAGAGCTGGCGCAAGGGTGATGTGAAAGTGAGTGACTTTCTAAAGGAACGAGTCCTCGAGTATTTGAAGTCCCAGGCGACAAGCGAGAACCCCTCCGTGTGGAACCACCGGGGAGGTCTCATTCTCAAAAAGTATGAGTTATTGAAGATTTTCAAATGGAGCATCGAGTTAGAGTTCGACCAGAGCATCCTCGTCTGGCACATTGCAACCCAACTCTTATGCCTCCCTGAATACGAGGAAGATGATGAGATGACTATTCCAAACGCTTCCAAAATGAGCAAGCACTTGTCTCGGTATATGCTGTATCTTTTGGTCGAATACCCTTTTCTCTTGCCGGTTGGAGTTGGACGCGTCGAATTCCAAGACATGTATGCGGAGGCAATGAGTATCTTCAATGAGAAGAACGCAATGATAACCGACATAACCGAAGCTTGCAATGTGCTCCGCGACGACGTGAACACAGAAATACCTCCAATGGTCACGAAAGGAGATAAGAGCAAGTTCGCCCTGTACAAGGGATGCCGCCTCGCGTCGCAGCTGAACAAAATCATCAATCCAGAGACTAAATGGGACATCATAAGTTCGGTGTGGCTGGAGATGATGGGATTCGCGGCCGTCAAGTGCAGGGGACGTGAACACGCCAGGCAACTACAAGAAGGAGGCCAATTCCTGACTCACGTCTGGCTCCTCATGGCTCATTTCGGCTTGACCGATCACTTCCAAATACTGACTGACCCAGCAATTGCCGAGCTGCTGGTGAGGGAGGACTGACTCATCATGCCCCGACTCTCAGTGAACCATATGTCACATGTGTTAGCTCCTCATGTCTTATTTCGGCTTGACAGTTGACTTCTAAATGTTACTTGCATATGTGTTAGCTCCTCATGTCTTATTTCGGCTTGACAGATCAACTTCTAATAGCAGCGTAAGCAAATAGCAGCGTAAGCAAATCTGTCCTGAATTTTGTGTCCGTTTTCACCGGATCGTCGTGAATGGAATGTTTTGTACTGATAATATTTTGGTCCCTTTACCAATCTGATGAGAAAACCGTACATATATTGTGTTCGCTGGAACTCCTTAAACCTATTCTGACCAAAAAGAGAACTCCTTAAACCTATAGTCAGGTGGTGATCTTCTGCATTCAGCCGCGGCTCTTCGAATGCTCAAAATCTGCTTAGGACCCGGTTTTGCCTTCGTATATCGAGTGCTTAAATACTAAAGAGTATCGAAGCCAACTTCTTCGTTAGATCAAAATCCTCCATTTTCAACAAAATACAACAGCTAGATATATCCACTCTAGGAAACTCCTTTTGATCAGACACTCTTAACCTAAACATCTGGAAAACCAAATACAATCACACCAATCAAAGAAGAGGCATTACAGGTGCAATTGTCTCCTGATTACAACATGAACAAATCGAATTTTCAGCATTCAGAAGGTCAACGACTCAATGCACTTCTCACTCCCATATCTCACCAAGACAAAATTCAATGTCACCCTTATGCAAACTTGCATGATTTTGCTGCAAAGTGAGAAGCCACTCTCATATTTACCGACCCAATTCCTATAAAACATTTTCCTGTTAACCAATTAATAAAATGAAAAAACAAAAAGATTTTCGCGTTTTAGGAAGAATTTTGGGAATCCCATTTTCTTTTCCTTTTTCATCTTAGATCATGTAATTTTTTGCATTATTTGCTTAAAACATTGATAAAAGTAAGACTCTTTGTTCAAAAGAAAAAACCATAAAATCGAAAAGGAGAGTCCATCTATATATATATATTGTCGCTGCAGTAGGTTGCTTCCTTTCAAAAAAGAAAAAGAAAAAGACAAAAAGGGCAAAACAAATAGAACTAAGAACATGAGTATCTCATGATTAACTTTTTTATTCATTTTTTATACATAAGTCAATGAAAAATAATACGTCTATATAAATTTGAACTTTTGATTCAATTTTAAAAATTAATTACGAGGTAAACAACATATTCTTCTAAGCCACCAAGTGGTTTACTAGAGAACTTAGATATCCCATTCAAAGATGGGACTAGCATTTGATATTTTCCCATGAATCAGATGAATTAGGTAAGTTAAAGTTTAGAGAAGTCTTACCCTATAGTTTAGCAATTATTACATCTATCATCCATATTGAAAAAAGTCACACTTTCCGTCATCCAATGTTTATTTAGATCATCCATTTTCTACGTGTTGACACCAAATAATAATGAGTTACCGAATGGACTTCGGTATCATCATATCCCGAAAATCGGTAAATTGGGATAGTTCGGTAAGTTGTCTGTAACATACCGAAATGGCCAGAAGTCTAAACCCGATATTCGGAAAATAAGAGAATAAGGTTATTGATTTTCGAAATTCGGCAAGATTCTGGACATACCGAAACTGTAAAAAGTCAGCAGTAAGAGGAATACGAAGTTGAAAAGAACTGCAGGATGGCCAAACTAGCCACGTCAGCAAGAAGTTACAAGCAAGAAATCAGGATAGTGAATGCGAACAGTTCACGGTAGTTACTGGAAGAGATTCAAATTCGAAGCCATGTTGACAGTTGAAGATCAAGTTTTGACGGATAAAACGTGGGCAAATGGGAAGTTATTGAAAGCGCCAAGATTCAAAGTTTGAAAGCAAGAAAATAACCGATAGACGGTTATGGAATGCTGAAAAATACAAATACTCAGAAGAGAAAAGGAAGAAACAGATCAACACACATCCAAAAACATTCAAGTTTATCTGCACTTTAACTTCCCTGCACTTTCCTTTCCAGCATTTACAGTTTATGCAACTCGAGCTTACTTTTAAGTCTTCTACTGCTTTCATAGGAGTATTGTAACGTAGCCTGAACCTTTGTTGATCTCAAATCCATATTCGATCCATTGATTTCCTACCCATTTCATACCTCTCTGTGTTGCTTCGTGTTCTTGCTAAAATCTCTATTCGAAAATTAAACCATAGAACCCTCTTAATAAAAACCGAAGACTAAATTTCGGTGAAAGATATTTCTCGTTGCAAAAACGAGCGAACATCTTTTTGGCACTCCCGGTGGGACCTGTGTGGTAAGATTAGGAGAAATGGTGAGAACCAGAGGTCAATCAGAAGGAGTACCAGTTGGTAATATCAGCAACCCAGATGATGGAGCGCGATCTGAGCATTCGGCTGCTAATGAAAAAGTACCCCATCACAATGCTGATATTCCTCGGCAATTAAACGAAGAACAAACCCACGCGTTGGCACCTGACAACACTTTGGTAGCCATGATGAGGAGAATGTTTAAGGAACAGCAGAACGAGCTCACCAACCATATGGTGCGTCATGTCACGGATGTGATAGAACCTATGGTGATCAATGCCATAAACGAGGTAATATCGCGTCCTAGTTCGTCTTCTAAGTTCCTCCCTTTTATGCAAATCCCCCTAGTACAATACCATTTCCACCAGCTTCGGGACATCCCAATGTTGGATATAATGGTAGTGGGGGATCGAATCTGCAACCTCCCGTAAGAATTATACCAAGGATAGAGAATCCTACGACAGCAAACCTAGTGAATGGTGTGAGTGGTTACAATTTCCCTCAAATTGGCCCCACTGATGTTAACGTGATCAATCTCATGATCCCGAATCTACCACTAGTATTGAATATACCTCCACCAGTGAATGTGCCTAATATTGATCCTATGAGACCGCCTGCAGCTCAACCATACCCACATGTGGTGGAAAATCCTCTCTACAGGCCACCACCACTCATTAACTTCAATATGGATCAACAAGGAATGAACAGACCTCAGTAGGTTAACCCTAGGGGGCAGGATCCTTGGTTGGGCCAACAGAATTTAAGGCCATGGAACCCAGATAGAGTTGCAGAGTTGGTAATGCAATAATTTGGAGCGGAGAGAGGGACCCCAAGACTTGTGTACAAGAAGCCACATCCTGATTGGGTTGATAACATCCCATATCCAAGGGGTTTTAAGATACCAGATTTTGCTGTATTCACAGGTGAGGAGGATCAGTCAACTGTGGAGCATGTAGGTCGTTTGTTAGCACAATATGGAGAGGCTGGAACAAATGAATATTTAAGGCTAAGGCTATTCCCATTGTCTTTATCAAAGACAGCATTTACTTGGTATACAAATTTACCATCAAATTCTATTCAAACATGGGTTGAGATGGTGAGACAGTTTCATTCTCAGTTTTACTGAACGATACTAGAGGTAATAGTAGCCGACTTGGCCAGAATGTACTAGTATGGCACTGAGACGGTAGATCAATGTATTGCTCGTTTCAAGAAATCCAGGAATCAGTGTTTGACTTCTCTCACCGAGAAGGAATTTACTGTTTTGGCGTTCAACGGGTTGAAGTTCAATCTCAAGGAAAGATTTGAGGGACAAGCTTTTGATGACCTCTTTCAGTTAAATGCTCGGGTTTCTAAGTATGAACATCTGCTGAAGGATAAGGATAAGAAGTCGACAAAGGATAATCGGCAGACAATAGCATTTGCTGAAGGTACCGAATACGGTGACTTGGCTAAAGAAGAGAATGAGATAGCGGTAGCAACTATGGTACTTGAAAAATCGTATGTGTGCCCAGCTCTAAAATCAGCAAGTCTAAGGGATATGTCCAAGTTTAAAGCCAAGGAAACGAATAATTATTCACAAGTTGGATGAGATATTTGACTTATTATTGAAAGATGGAATGATTGAATTGACTGAGGGACAGGTAATCCCATCTAAGGAAGAAACTACGGATAAAAGGTATTGCAAATGGCATCATTCCACGACTCATGATACGGTGAATTGTATTGTTTTTAGAAAGACAATCCAAGAAGCGATTCGCCAAGGCAAGATTAAGTTCACTGAAGACAAAGGCAATGCTCCAATGGAAGTAGACACGGATCCTTTCCTAAAGATGATCAGTATGGTTAATGTACATGAGTCTACGAGATATGATAATAGACGACTGTGCACCCGTTGTCATCAAGAATTAAGTCATCAGGATCGGGAAATTTCCAAGTTCCAGTACATGAGTGGAACAAGGGGAAGATACAGATCGGGATCATTTATCCATCGGGTAGGTAGACCATAGATAAAGTCTGAGATCGTAGCGACTGAAAATGTTTTGGCGCAATCAAAAAGTCAAGAAGCTCAATCAAGGCAGTCAGCATAAGTGCCTGAGAGGCGGGAGTTCTGTCCCGATTCACTAAGACAAGTTCCTCCAACTCAAGAAGTTAAAACACGAGTTCACGAGGAAAAGGAAACCCCACGAAAACCTGAGAAGAAGAAGAGTTTATGGCAGCAATACAAAGAAGGGGATCCCAAAGTATGATTGCTTGGAGAACCTAGCCGGAAATTTGACTACGTAGTGTACTATGGAGACACGGATGATTGCTCACCTCCGTCATTGCTAGTTGAGCTGACTGGTTGGGGGATGAATTTGATGATCCACCACCATCAATTTCCCAAGAAGTTCAAAAGAAAAAGACAATTAAGGTTCCACACAATCCTCTTGAAGGAAAATGGTCCGTAGCTAAACCGTCGGAGCAAGCATCCTACCGAACTGTTAAAAGATGTTTTTAGCGAATGAAAAGCAGACAGAGGGATTTCAAGAATTGTCGAGACAGAGGAATGCCATCATAGATTCCTTCATTCAAATCTTTTAGTACGAAAGGTAAAAAAGAAATCCTGATGATAAAGAACCTGTCAAACCAGAGAAAAATTCTGTATATGATTCGGGAAGTAGTTCTTACCACGAGATGAAAAAGGGAAAAGATGTTCAACAGGTTCCCCAAACAATTAACTTTGGGCAATTCCAGGTAGCTCTTAACCCGAAGCATCAAGTCAAAATAGAACAAAAGAATCTGAATCTCAAGATGCCGCGAGAAGACGGTAAGAGTTGCCGAGCGGGTCACTCCAAAATGCCAAAAGAATATCGTTCGCCAATGAGGATCAACATGGCCCATGCTAAGCTTCCAGCGGAATATGGAGCCTGTTTGGTGGTAGAAGAAGAACTCAAGCATATCTCGGAGAAGGAGATAGGGATGGCAAAGTTCGAATTCTCTAATAGAGAAGTTATAAGGTTTGGCATGGTACCTTCAGACAAAGCTAGGCATTTAAGATCCTTAGTTATTTCAGGTACAGTCAATGACGGAGCTGTTGGTAAAATCTTCGTAGATGCGGGAGCTACTTTGAATCTCATATCTTATAAGTACTTCAAGAAGTTGGGAAAGGATGATGATGACATAATTCCGTCGAATGTTCAACTGTCTGATTTCCTAGGAGAAGTTACCAAAGTCAAAGGGGCAGTTGTGCTTGACCTAATCATAGGATCCAAGACATCAAAGAAGACTTTCTTCGTGATAGAGTCTGATAGTTCGTACAATTTGTTGCTTGGAAGAGATTAGATACACTCTAATCAATGTGTACCTTCGACTCTTCATCAAGTTCTGGCATTTTGGAACGGTGAGGGAGTAGAGTACATTGAGGTTAATTCGGGACTTGCTTCAATAGGGTGGACCGATATTCATCAAGAGCATCAAGATTATTCACATTGAAATCATGTTATCGGAACACCAAAAGCAGATTCACGATCCTACGCTTATTGCCGCTTTGGGGACATGAAAACTGAATGGATCCCCAAGTCTAGCTTGGCATTAGAGGAGTTACATACTCTTTATGGAAAGCGAATCCTTATTGCAAGAAGTTTGTGAAAGGTACTTCGCATACTTGGCAGAGATGACCCAGCAAAGCGCTGAAGTTTCAGATTGTATTGACGAATGGGAGGAGTCGCCAATCAAGGAAGACAACATATCAATAGAAGCTCAAGACCCATTGTTAGAAGTTGATATAGGAGAACCTGGGTGTTTTCGTCCAGTATATGTGAGTGCGTTTTTGCAAAGGGGCATGAAGGAAAATTTAATCAACCTGATCAAAGGGTACAAAGATTGCTTCGCATGGGATTACCATGAAATGCCTGATTTGTCAAGAGATATCGTAGAGCATCGCCTTCCTATTAAGAAAGGATGTCGTCCACATAAACAGTTAGCAAGAAGGTTTGTTCCAAACGTAGTTGATAAAGTCAAGGAAGAAATTGACAAGCTGCTGAAGGCGAAATTCATTGAGACAGCTAGGTATGTAAAGTGGCTTTCGAATATTGTTCCTGTGAAGAAGAAGAATGGAAAATTGAGAGTCTGTATTGATTTTCGGGATCTCAATAATGCCACTCCAAAAGACGAGTATCAAATGCCGATGGCAGACATGTTAGTGGATTCAGCATCGGGAAATGAGATGTTATCCCTAATGGATGGTCATTCGGGTTATAACCAGATATTTATTGCTAAAGAAGATATCCCGAAAACAGTATTTAGATGTCCTGGTGCTATCGAAACTTTTCAATGGGTGGTTATGCCTTTTGGATTGAAAAATGCATGAGCTACATACCAGCGAGCAATGAATTTCATCTTTCATGACATGATCGGTAAATTCTTGGAAGTCTATATTGATGATGTGGTGATTAAATCGAATCAAGAAGAGCATTTGGATTATCTTGAGCAGGCTCTTATTAGGATGAGGAAGTACAAATTGAAGATGAATTCAGCTAAATGTGCCTTTGGAGTGCGAGCAGGGAATTTCTTGGGATTCTTAGTTAATCATAGGGGAATTGAGATTGACAAGAATAAGGTAAAGGCTATTATAGAGCTTCCTCATCCTACATCAAAGAAGCAATTGCAGATGGTACTCGGGAAAATTAATTTTTTCAGAAGATTCATTGCCAATTTATTCGGGAAAATAGAACCAATGACACAACTCTTGCGTCTTAAAAATCAGGAGGAGTTTATATGGGGAGAGAAACAGCAAAAGGCATTTGATGCAGTCAAAGTTTATCTAACAAATCCTCTTGTATTGATGCCGCCAAAAGCAGGTAGGCCACTAAGGTTGTACTTATCTACTACCGATTCAACTATCGGGACTATGTTGGCATAAGAGAATGAAAATGGAAAAGAACAAGCGGTACACTATTTAAGTAGAACGTTGACTGATGTTGAAAAAAGATATACTGCAATCAAAAAATTATGTCTATCTTTGTACTTTTCTTGTATGAAGTTAAGACATTATTTGTTGCCAGCTACAGTACATGTACTCGGTAATACTGATGTAATAAAATATATGTTGTCACGGCCTGTTATAAAAGGGCGTATAGCCAAATGGGCATTTATCTTGTCTGAATTTGATTTGGCATACGTACCAATAAAAGCAGTCAAAGGTCAGGCCGTTGCTGACTTTCTTACCGAATACCCATGCCTGCAAATGGAAGAAAATAAACAGAATTTCAGTCAAGTTGTACCATGGACTATGTATTTTGATGGATCATGCGCTAAGAGTATGGCTGGAACCGGTTTGATGATAATTTCTCCCACTGAAGAGCTTACAAGGTGTGTTTGTAAGTTAGATTTTGAGTGCTCAAACAATCAAGCTGAATATGAAGCATTGATTATCGGCTTAGGAATACTGATTGAGTTGGCAGCATAGTTCATCAAAATATTTGGTGATTCACAACTAGTGGTTAAGCAGTTAAAAGGAGAATATCAGTGCTTGAATGAAAATTTGATTGGCTATTATTATCTAGCCAAGAAGCAGTTGGAACAGTTTAGAGAATATGACATAATCCATGTTAAAAGAGAAACCAATTACGAAGCCAACGAGCTAGCACAAGTGGCTTCCGATTATAAAATATCAAAAGAGTTAGCAAATATTGCAACTATCATCACATTATCGGTATCTTCTATTGAATGAAGAGAAATACCGATAGCGGTCAATGAGGTAGTCCAAGAAAAGGATTGGAGACAGCCTATCATGGAATACTTGAAAAACCCTGATTCAAGAGATCAAAAGCTGAGGAGACAAGCTCAGAAGTGCGTAAATTAGGAGAAGAGTTATACCGAAAATCCTCAGATGGGTTACTATTGCGATGTCTTGATAAGGATAATGCGAAATTGATTATGGTAGAAGCACACGAAGGTATATGTGGGGCACATCAAGTTGGAATTAAGATGAGATGGCTTTTGAAAAGGTACGGATATTTCTGGCCAGCAATGATGCAGAATTGCATTGAATATGCCAAAGCATGCATTTCATGTCAAAAGCATGGACCTTTGCAACATGCAGCTGCTGTGGAGCTTCATTCTATTATAAAGCCATGGCCATTTAGAGGTTGGGCGATGGACATAATAGGTAAGATTTATCCACCTTCTTCTCATAAGTATAGTTTCATTTTACTGGCTACGGACTACTTTACGAAATGGATGGAAGCAATTCCATACAAGAGCATTAGTCAGAAGACGGTGATTAAATTTATTGAGAAAAATATAATTCACCGATTTAGCTTGCCTGAGTCAATCACTGCGGATCAAGGAACGGTGTTTACTAGAAGCGAAGTTGTGGAATTTGTTCAATCAAGAGGAATTAAGATGATGCGTTCCACACCATATTATCCTCAAGCAAACGGACAAGCCGAAGCTACTAATAAGGTCGTGATTGGATTGATTAAAAAGCATTTGGAAGAAAATCCAAGAGAATGGGATAACCTGCTATCAGCAGTGTTGTGGGCGTACCGAACATCGCGAAGATCAAGTACAGGCGTCAGTCCATATATGCTGACATATGGACAAGATGCGGTTTTACCGATGGAGATAACCGTGCAATCATTACGAGTCCAATTGCAAAGTGAAATGTTGCCGGAAGATTACAGAGATTGGATGCATATAAATTTGGATGAATTAGACGAAGTCCGGGCAACTGCTTTGGATCAATTGGTCGCACAAAAGAAAAGAGTAGCCAGAGCTTTTAACAAGAAGGTTAGGATTAAGCAATTTGTCGTCGGGAATTTAGTATGGAAAGCAATTTTTCCGTTCAATCTCAAAGATAGGGAATTCGGTAAGTGGTCATCAAATTGGGAAGGCCCATATCTAGTTACCGAAATGTTCAATGGAAATTCATACAGATTGATGGATGTCAATGGAAAAGAATTATCTCGCTCTATAAATGGGAAATTCTTAAAGAAATATTATCCATCAATTTGGGAAACACAAGGAGATTGATTTATTTATTAGAAGCGAAAATACATTCTGATCTTGGTTACAAAGGTCTTCAGATCTTTAACAAGTTTGAGGTTCCGGGCTACGAGGTTGGAATGTAATGCAAGGTCATAGTGGAGTTCAGATTGCTGCTCTTCGAGATATTCCATGCGACGAGAATGGAAGCGGACATCTTCAAGTTTCTCCCAAGTTTCCTGTAACAACTGTCTGTACCTATTTGAAGAAACTTCGACCATGGATCTAACACGGGAAATTTCATCTTTAATTATCCTACGTTCCATACGGTGATGATTGGAAAGGAAATTGAGAAGTCGACGTGTCATCTCAACATCTTCTTTGGCATGGAGGCTGGAGTCCTGAACTTGAGCATATGTTTCTTTGGAGTCGCGCAATCGGGAAAACTCTTCCATAACTTGGAGCTTAAGAGCCTCAACTTCCACAATAGTAGGCTCAAGGTTCCAAATTTCCTTCACATTGTGCTCAAATTCGTCGAAGCTGGTAGGGAATAAGGAGCACAGTTCCCACACTAAGTCTAAGAAATCAGAGTCTGCAGTTAGGAATACCTTGGACCTGAAAATGTTTGTCAGTTCGGTGATTTTTAACCTATGTTTGTGACTCAGTAATAAAGTATGGTGTCCTTAGGATAGCAGTTCATGTAGTCGTCTCCATAAGGATTGATCATCTATGTGTAATTGAATAAAAGAGTTGTCAATGTTAAGAGAAATGAAGAACAGTTGTCAAAACTAGGATCAAGTAATATTCAATAGAAAGCTTACCTTCATGCTGGGCATTACAACGTCTATATGATCGAGACTAAAGAGGCAGTTGAGATGAAGAACCATGTGAAGACATCACGGGCAAGACTGCAAATTTACAGGATGAATTGTGCAACTTGAGCAGTTATAAAGATAAAGGATATAGAACAGATCATGGGTAGTGACATGCCAGAGCTTTTCTCGGACAAATGGAAGAAGTGGAAGAACATGGCCCATAAGTAGAAAAAGACGGTTATCAATATTGCCGCCAAAGATTTCGCAAGAGAAAATATGCAAAAGGTTGGTTATGCAATTATCTTGTTGATTTCATTAAGGAAGCTGTGACATTGGAAATATTAAGCAGTCATAATCAACGAAGCATGATATCGGGAAGTTTTATTATCGGGATCTTTGTTAGTCGTTGAAGATTATAGGGGAGCAGATGCTAGAATTCGGTAAGTGGAGCAAAAGAACATTTGAGTCAGAGTGAATAAAACTTTCATTTCCATTTATTCAATAGAGTTTTGGCTTCATTTACAAAAGAACGGAGTTCAAATTCTAAATTAAAATTATGTTCCATGAGCTCCGCCCTCTGCTTCTCGAAAATCTTAACTGACCCGCATGTAGAGTCATATTCTTTCTTCAATTCCCGACACCTTTCCAGCTTTCGTCTAACCGATGGACAAAGATTACGCATTTTTGCTTCTTGTTCCACCATTTGGGCTTCTACCTTCTTTAGCTCTGCCTCAAGATCTGCTTTCCTGTCCGCCAAGCGATGAAGTTTATTCTCTTCAGCTCTATAACTGTCATAAAACAGACGAGTATCTCCGCATTTGCGGGTTATTTCATCTTGAATGGCTTGACCTCGTTGTTCTCCAAAGAAAAGATGTGAAAGACGATCGGTATTAATTCTAATGGTGTCCACAGCATTCACAAAGCCAATGACGAAAATATCACTTTTATCTTGGAAGTCTGGGGAAAGCATAAATGAAGGATTACCATAACACCTCTCCTGAAAAATAGCTCTTGCTCGTTTCTCTCTATCAGAATCGGTGATCAACTTCCCATAGCCAGACTCTAATAAGTTAAGGAGTTCTATCCATTTAGCCTTGGCTATATCCTTAGAGACTTTGGAAAATGATGCCGAATCTATGGATTCTGGAGGATGTTCAACAGCGGAGGAGCTAGAGAAATCGGTAAGCAGTATACTTTCCACCTCAGCTTTCTCCTCAGTGGATAAAAGTGCTATTTCAGCTACGGCAGGAGGAGCTTGGGAAGAGGATGAGCTTGCCGCAAAGACTCTTTGAAGGGGCAGAGTAACATTTGAAGGTGGAATAAGTGGCAGAGGTATATTGATTGATGGGCCTTCAAGAAATTCCCCATCGGGAATTAAAATTCTTTTCGATGCAGACGAAAGCTCATCAGTGCCTGTAAACACAACTATGAATATTAAATTAATAGCGTAAGAAGCATTCATCATTCGGTAAGGTGAAAACAGGATTTACCGATAAAGGTTGGAATTTGATCTTTTGCCAAGTCTTTTGTGTCAGATTCTTTAATCTCGAATTTTGAAGAAGGAACAAATGGAGATTTCCCAATTAGAGGAGGAGATGGGTCTTTAGCTAATTCATTTTCCTCAAGTCTCGAAGACTGGACTTGTATTGATTCGATATGAAGCATTGTTGAAAGAGCAAGAATCACCAATGCAGGGTCAGGAGTTGCTATATCGATAGAAAGAGTCTTGACAAAAGGAGAAGTCAGCAAAGCTGCTTTGATATGTATATCTTAAGAGTCTTCCCTGAGTTATATTAAAAAAAGAAAAAAGAAAGAAAGCACAGATCAATGTCGGCAAGTATGCTTATAATTAGCAAAGCTTGAATATGAAAGTTACCATTTAGCGTATGTGGCCTTATCATGGTACAAAGCGTGGGACTGAGAGATGGACTCCTTGGTGAAGAGCTTTCAAGGGATGGTTCTGAAGATCGATCAATAGCTCCTTTTGTTGCAGGCTTCTTCGACGCCCTTTCTGGAGCAGGCAGTTCTAAGATCTTTCTCTTTTTACTCGCTGTAAAAGAAGACAGTTAGACACAACCAAATACCGAATGAAGACATATATTGAAAGAAGGAGAGCAAGCCAACCTTTGACAGGCTTTGTCGATTCAGCAGGAGGTATGTCATCACCTTCGGTAGCTTTAAGAAGTGTAGGAGGAACCGCGTCCTTTATCTTCAAAAGGACTACGTCCAAAGGCTCTGAGAATACAGATTTTCGATAGTTTTTCCACCAAAAGTCGAAGTCTTCCGAAGAGCGATCGGTATGTGCAACAAACTCGGTAACGCGAAACAATCGGTATATATCCCGAATTAATTTGTTCAACTCAGTGAAGCTTCGGCTGTCACCCAGCTTACAGAATATCTTGTTGATGGAAGAAAACGAAAAGGTATAGAGAGCCGAGACAGGAACCCCTTGAATCAACCCAAATTATCTAGCACAATATTGAGGGGAATAGATTTCAAACCCAGCAACGAATCTACCCTTTGTGGAGAACCTAACAAGGAGGTCGACAGAGGTCAGAACTATCTGCCAGAAATCACTCCTATTTTTCTGAAAAGAAGGAAGATATGACTTAAATTGGGGAGTGAAAAAAGGAGAAAAAGAGAATCGTTTCCCTTTGATTGAAAGAATTTGGGAGATAAAGAATCGAAAATAGGATGATTGTCCCTCTGAAATAGGAACTAGCTCTCGACTTAAAGCTTGGCAGACAGGATGATTCGGGATCAAAACTGAAGGAGGTTGCGTAACTTGGTCCTCGAAAAACCAAGAAGGAAAGTAAAAGGCTGCCCAGGCTTGGAGAATCCAGATAAGACCACCATAAACTCCACCAATTTCATCCAAAGCGATGGAGGAAGCAACATGGGCTAAGCCTCGGTACAATAAGGCTAAAGTGGTTTTTCCTAAAGCTAGCTGAGTTCTCGAAGCTAAAGCGGAAGTTATAGCAAAGAAGTCTTTGGAAACTCTCACGATAGGGTGACAGAAAGGGAATTTACAGAGCCAATATAATGGGAAAGCGGTGTGTTCTTCGTTGGTAATTGCACTTTCTTTCCTAAAATACTTACCAATAAAAGCCCCGTAGGCTAACTCGGAATCAGATAACTTACCGAGCCCTTGGTAAGTATCTAAAGACAAAGTAGACGGGTCTATGCCTAAAGGACTAAGACTAGTGAGGCAATAGATGTCAAGCAAAGTTACCGACATCGGAGAGAAAGGGAAAAAGAAGCAGTTGGTTGAAGACGACCAAAAACAAGATAAAGCACTGATCAGCCCATAGTTCAGGTAATAATCAAAATAGTAAAGACGTAGGGCATTATGAATCAGGAGCTCATCCCAAAGAGAACCCTTGGAAGGAAGGAGTCAGAGATACCATTGGTAAAAATTCGGCTCGAAATTAGAAAAAACCCTAAGACGAGAAGGACGAGAATGCCAGTTGTAAGCCAAAATAGAAGAATGATGGATTGAAAGTACCTCGGTTAGACGGCGTGGGAAGAAGTTAGAGAGATTCGCAGGAATCGACAATTGATTATAAACGACAGGGCCAAGGATGTAAGAATCCTCGCAATCGTTCTGCACCGAGAATAAATGCCGTTCGTCGTTGAAATCCTCAGAGTCTCTGAACAGATGATACTGATTTAGAGCGTTGGAGGCGAGAAAGGAAGAATCTTGAATCTTGGAAGCCATGGTGTTTAGATAGGCACAGAATGAGGTCACGAAGAAACAAAGAGGCGAAAGGGCAAGAGAATAACGAAGAAGATGAGTTTTGGAAAAAGCAAGTCTGAAGGCGAGAGGTCAGATTGTGTGAGGACAGTTGGTATATATTAAATTGATGTGAGAAGGAGCTGAAAAGGCAAGCACCCGAAACGAAGAAGCAAAATGGCGCTGGAAGCAAAAAGTAAGTGTCTTTTCATCTTTGGCATTTAAAAGAATTAAAATTCTTTTAATTTTTTTAAAAGGGGGCATCTGTTGACATCAAATAATAATGAGTTACCGAATGGACTTCGGTATCATCATATCCCGAAAATCGGTAAATCGGGAACAGTAAACTATTCCGTGAAGTTCGGTAAGTTGTTTGTAACATAATGGCCAGAAGTCTAAACCCGATATTCGGGAAATAAGAGAATAAGGTTATTGATTTTCGAAAATTCGACAAGATTCTGGACATACCGAAACTATAAAAAGTCAGCAGTAAGAGGAATACGAAGTTGAAAAGAACTGCAGGATGGCCAAACTAGCCACGTCAGCAAGAAGTTACAAGCAAGAAATTAGGAAAATGAATGCGAACAGTTCATGGTAGTTACTGGAAGAAATTCAAATTCGAAGTCATGTTGACAGTTGAAGATCAAGTTTTGGCGGATAAAACTTAGGCAAATGGGAAGTTATTGAAAGCGCCAAGATTCAAAGTTTGAAAGCAAGAAAATAACCGACAGATGGTTATGGAATGCTGAAAAATACAAATACTTAGAAGAGAAGATGAAGAAACAGATCAATACACATCCAAAAACATTCAAGTTTATCTGCACTTTAACTTCTTTACACTTTCCTTTCCAGCATTTACAGTTTTTGCAACTCGAGCTTACTTTCAAGTCTTCTACTGCTTTCATAGGAGTATTGTAACGTAGCCTGAACCTTTGTTGATCTCAAATCCATATTCGATTCATTGATTTCCTACCCATTTCATACCTCTCTGTGTTACTTCGTGTTCTTGCTAAAATCTCTCTTCGAAAGTTGAACCATAGAACTCTCTTAATAAAAATCGAAGACTAAATTCCGGTGAAAGATATTTCTTGTTGCAAAAACGAGCGAACACTACTCAATAATGATTTATTTACTAATACGTTTAATAATCATCAATCAAGTCTCTTCTCCAATTTGTTTTGTGTTTCGAATTGCATCAAAAGTGGAAGCTAAACTCGTCAATACGAAGGTACGATTGATTGCTAATCTCATTTAATCACAAACCCCACAAAGTTGCATGAAATGTAGTGTGTTCACCGAAAAAGGAAGGAGAACTAGGCTTGCTTGATTTAAAAATATGGAACAAAGTATTGTTGGGCCGCATGCTCCGGAGCTTCATCAATCATCCGTCCTCATCCCTATGGAGTACTTGGGTTAGCGTGATTAACTGCAGAGGTACTCCAATCATGCAACTCGACAATAAGGGCAGCATGGCTTGGAGTTGGCGATATATTCTCAAGCTGAGATTTGCTCTAGCACATATCATCTCTAGCCAAATATATTGTTGTAAAGAGATATACAAGGAATTCAGACAGGAGGGACTGTCTGTGGAGTGGTATCACTTGATTTGGACTAGTGGTATTAGCAAGCATAATTTTATCAGCTAGCTTATTTGTAGAGATAGGCTACCGATGGCAGTAGCCATATTAAGATGGCTATCTTCGGTTGATACTAAGTGTAATTTTTGTATGACTGGTATAGAAGACAAAAACCACTTATTCTTTGAGTGCACCTGGACCAGCAGCATATGGCGTAATATCCTCACACAAAATGGGATTTGGCCTTCTGCAAGAGGTTGGAATCTAGAACTTCAAATGATGATCAGGGCCACCAAGGGCAAAAACTTGGAGGCGAGGATAAGTCACCCTTACTACCACTCTACAGGCTCCTCAAGCTGTTTTTCTTAGCGACTATCTATTGCAATTGGATGGAATGAAACCGTAGACAGTTTCAAAACAAGTCAATTGAGGCTCATCTTCTATTGGCTAGGATTCGTAGGGTTGCAAGGGGTAGAGCGTCACTCTACCAGAATTGTAGACCTTCCTAGACAAATGTTCTACTAGCTACTATATGGAGGCTTCCTTCCTCCATATTCTCACATAATTAGTATATTTGTAATGCTAAGGGATTCCCCTGAACTTTTGCACCTCATCTGATTAATGATACTAACATATTTACACCAAAAAAATAGTGTGCCGTGTTATAAGATAATGCTTGAGAGTATCTCAAGATTATTTTTCAAAGGTTTTTACTATTTCTCTATACAACCCTAACGACTATATAAGTATTTGGTGCACTTGGTAGAAGTCCATTGAGAAGTTAACAAGTGGCCCTCTCGCGGTTCAACAAAATCTGCAAAAAAAAAAAAAAAAAAAATCAATGTGTAGGGAAAAATATCAAAAAAGTCCTAAATCTATTGCATTGGAATCAATTCAGTCATAAATCTTTCAATTGCATCAATTTAGTCCTAAACATTTTGCATTTGTATTAATTCAGTACATCCGGCCAATTTAAGCTGAAAATCGCTGTCGTTGACGCTAGTAATCCTACATGACGTAGCTGGCACTGACGTGGGCATTTTTCAATAATATTTATTTAGAGAAATTCTGTTTTTTCTTTATCACTTTGGCTTCCGCCGGCCATTGGGTGAGGGCCAGCCTGCCCTCATATGAAGAACCAAAGATAGTGTGTGACTTGATATCGAAACAAGTAGAATTGGGATGACTCGAAAAGGTTTTTCAATAAATAAAAAATTGAAGTTGGTGTTGTCTAATCCGAGATCCCACCGTTAAGGCTCTCCAGTTGTCCTGCCATTACTATAGGAAAAGAATCAGAAGCTTCTTTGTTTCATTTGGTAATTAAGGATGGTACCCCTTTCTTAAATTTTTTTTTTGGTCTGGCCCTTTATTAAATTACTTAGTGCAGATTTGGTACACAGTTTCCTGCTCTGATTTAATATTGCAGATTTAATTGTGTGCAGCATTGTTGAATCATATAACTTTTTATTCAGCATAAACTATTTAACCAAGAAAAGAATAAATTAAATAAATTAAATCTCTCTAATTAAAAATAAAGAAAATTGATAAACGAAATATAACAAAAGTCGAACATCCTGCATACATATGTTCTTAAAAATTACACTACTGCTGTTTTTTTTTTTTTTTTTGCACTGCTGCTGTTTTAAACAGCAGTAGTGTTATACAGCAGTTTTACACTACTGCTGCTTAAAACAGCTGTTTTAAATTACAACTTATTTTATCCGAATAATTCAATATAGTAAGAATGAATAAGAACAAAGTTAATGGGTTATACTTTTTGACATACAGTTTTTGTCTTTTTTTCTCTACAACTCACATTTTTTAGTTTAAAATCGAAAAAATAGATAATGAGAAAATATCCTTAAATATGTTGTTAAATACTGACTTTGCTTGCGCAAAAATTGGGATGGAAAAAACAAACAAAACCTTTTCATAAAAAGAAAACAAAATCAGAACATACTAAAACCACATGTAATCTAAATTGTGAATTATTTTATTTATATATTTAGATTCAGTGCATCCAAGAAAATTATATTGATTGAAGAAATTCATTTAATTCAACATTTTGAAAATATGGATGAGGACAAAGTTGGTGGTCTGTAATTTTAGTAATACAAAATTTGTCTTTTTAATCTACAATTCAAGTATTTAAGTTTAAACTTGGAAAAATAGATAAATATATCTTTAAATAATTCTTGGACGCTGCATTCCATTTTTGAAGGAAAAAATTACTTTAGTGAATTTAAGGAGATCCATTTAATTTAATATATTATGAGTCATATTTAAAAAATAAATTATAATCTATTTCACTTGAATAAGTCTCACTTAGAAAAAAATAAAATATCAGTCATTTTGGAATATAACATTTAGAATTTCAAATATACTATATTTCTTTACGTCTCACTAATTCATTTAGTTAAATTTACTATTTTATGATTTTCAGTATAGATTATTGTTATTCCACAATAAATTGCACTTCATTTTAACATCTTGGAATCGAATCGTTTATTGAAAAAGCTAAAACAGAAAAAAGAACATTAAAACATTCAAATCCTTCTCTAACTATATATGTCTGTTTTATTAATGAAATTAACTGATTTTATTTGAGTAATTTGATTTATTGTAATAGAAAACTTACATTGTACAAATAAATTCCTTTAGATTAAGAGATAAAAAAACGTTATATCAATTATAGCTAATTTGCAACATGATTCACTAATTTTTTTCCATTACTTGTGACTATATTGAAACGGAATAAATAACTCTCATTACTTTAATAATACAACTATATTGCTATTTATCTCATACTTGCAATAAAATATTTCCGACGGGCCAACGTCATATCGCCTGAAGGATGTTCTCCACTAGGCTGATCGAGTTACATTTAACAACACATTATAAACGACACCAGTCTTAGCAAAAATAACTCTTTCATATATAGCGTGAATTTACCAACCTCGATTAAATATGTAATTTCAATGAGACTTATGTACCAATTTTCCTTTTCCACACGTAGCAATTTCCGCTTTTGCATGGAATATACCTTAACATGGATCCAGAGCCTTGAGCCATTTTCAGATAGATTATTATCCTTAATGACTTTGATGTGGATGTTGTACCATAATAGATAGGACAAAGACCGCAAAGTCAAGTCCATGTACTAAATTTCAGTTTTTAAGTAAATATTGCCAAAAAAATGAAGGCTCTTCTTATCGGGGAAAAAGACACTTTTAGTGCCAAAAGTTGTGTACGGAGATCACTTTGGTGCCAAAAGTTTCTGCTGGATCACTTTAGTGCCAAACGGAGACAAAAGGATCACTTTTGTGCCTCCGGCGAAATTTTCCGGCCAAAAATGCCACGTGTCATCAATAATTAATTTTTTAATGTAAAAATGACATTAAAAAAAATAAGTCCACGTGGACTTCTGTACTTTAAAATAAATTCAAATAAATCAAATTCAAATTTAAAAATTAGCTAAAATTTAAATTCGTTTAAAATAAAATTTTATTAAAAATAAAATTAAAATTAGCTTAAAAATTTAACAAAAAAACTTAAAATTAAAAAGAAAATCAGAACCAACTGGCGAGGGCTTTCAAACCCTCGTCGCCACCCACCCCACCATCGCTAGCAATGGCCGGCGGTGGTGGGGCATGGCCAGCGAGGGTCACCGAGCCCCGGCCAGCCATAGCCGAGGGCCTACAGGCCCTCGCTTGAGGCCGGTGGGGGTCGCCTGCCCCTGGCCAGGGCTCAGCGACCCCCGCTGGCCATGCCCCACCCTTGCTGCCTATTCTGCAAACTTTCACGTTTTTTTTTGAGTTTTTACTTCTTTTTTTATTTTTGTAAACTGATTAAGTTTGTATTCTTATTTTTAGTATTTTTTTTTCAATTTTTACCTTTTTTAATATTGACTGGACCTCGCCGGAGCCACGTCAGCCTCGAATATTAATAAAATAATGCTACGTCAGAATTCCGGCGAGCAAATCGGACTTGGCATCAAAGTGATTGTTTTTCAAAAAACTTAGTACTTAAGTGATACGATTGAAACTTTTGACACTAAAGTGATCTCCATACGCAACTTTTGGCACCAAAAGTGTCATTTTCCCCTCCTTGTCGTGGTGGTTGATGATTAATGGATGTGGATTGGAAATGCTAATTAAAATGACAGAGACCGCAAAGGACAAGTCCATGTACTTAAATTTAGTGTTCCAATAAATATTGCCAAAAAATGAAGGAAAGACAATATCCTGGAGGGTTTTTAATACTTTGCAATTTACAAAGGACGACGAAGAACGAGCAAACCACAGCAAGACGGCTTGTTGATGCACGAGGAAAGTCTGGTGTACCCAGTTGTATGCTGACTTATGTTCTTCATCCGACCGACTGGTCGGCTCGTTTTATTATAATTTTGAAGCACGAATTGAAGACGAAGGCCGTTAGTAAATGAGTGACGTCCCATGAATATGTCATGTGTCATCCAGCGCAAGTGTTTAGTTTATATGTTACATTACAAAGCTTCCCCAGATCGATCTACCCTCACGTCTTCTTTAACGCCATTAAACAAATTAAGCGTTAGTTTCACGGGCCAGGGCCAACTATATGGGAGTAGCTCTTTATATTATATTCACTGTGGAGCCAATATGATCAATTGTTTACATAAATTCGGTACACATGATGTATACACCATGTAAAACCGGCTTGATGTCCTTGTCTGTGCAATTTTTCCACGTAAACAAATCGTGGTGTGAACATGAATCCCATGGGGCCAATGATAACTACCAAGGGTTTCAAATATGAGGCATGCATGTATTGAAAGTGCTTTTATCTGTGCAAAATCCTGGCACTATGCGCGGCACAAGATGCTTATTCCTTGGGCTGAACAAGAAGGCCCTTGAGGAGGAGGCCCGATTCCGAAATCTGGCATGTCTCCTGGAGGACAAAACGCTTACTAAGAACATATAACACGTTATTTTATGTGTACATCAACTTTGTATATCAATCATAAGATATATCTCTAGCGTTGTTAGCTTTAAATTAAATATTTTCTTTAGGTCTCTCGTTACCATCTTCTTTAATTTAACCACATTGAACAATGCATTGTCCCCATGCTGACCCACGTGGGAGTACGTAGCCGTCCATGTTCTCCGCGAGAGACTGCTAATTAATGTTTTGAGCCACCAATATGACTTGTAATCTTCTATATTCAAAGTACTCGTTTATCTCTGCAAGAAAGCGGACAGAATTAGCTTGAATTATAATATAGATATATTATATAATATTACAGTACACGTAAACCATCAAATTTGATGGAATCAACATGAATTTTATATGTGTCCATTAGATCAGACGGTAAAACACACACACACACGTCCTTACTCCAGTTAACGAGTGCCCCCATGGCACTAGCTAATAATGCTAATTAGTATACATGTCAAACGGGTGGGTCGGGTCGTAAATAATCCCACCCAAATTGACCCATTAATCCGTTTGTAACCCATTTATGCGTAGTGCAATTTTTTTTACCAATACCCTACCCATAATACTAAAACACTTCTATATTCAATTTAAGAAAACATAATACTGTAATCGTTGTGGACAATTTTCATATTTTTTACATTTTTATTTATTTATAAGTTTAAAAAGATATGATTTTTTTATTTCTTTTAAAAATATCTGATTTTTTTTATTTTTCTTTCTTTATTTTCTTCTAAGCATCTAAGATTCAGAGTTTGCTGAACCAAAAAATAGTCGTCACTTCTCTGCCGCTATTTTCCCGCCGGGAGCAAAAAAGAAGAAGAGAACAAAGTTTCATGCTCGAACTATTAGTGAGGGAGATGCATTCGACTAAAACTTCCTTTTCTCGTTGCACCATATCGAGGATTCACCTATACTGAAGACCGATACTACCAAACTTTTAAGTACTTAGTGTATTTAGCATATTTACACTTCGAAGTGGCGCCGCATCTGCTCGAAAAACCTCATGCATTCATCTAACAGCTTAAAATTTTAGAATAATATATCGTGGTGGTTGACAATTAATGACCTGGATGTGGATTGGTAATAATAGTTAATATGCCATTTTCAGACACATTATTGGTTATATTGCAAAGCTTCCCTAGATCGATCTACCCTCAGTCTTCTTTAACGCCACTAAACAAATTAAGCGGGCCCGGGTCAACCATATGGGAGTAGCTATTTATATTATATTCAATGTGGAGCCAATATAATCAATTGTTTACATAAATTCGGTACACATGATCTATACACCATGTAATATCTCCAGTATTGTTAGCGTTAAATTAAATATTCTCTTTAGGTCTCCCCTTACCATCTTCTTTAATTTAACCACATTGAACAATGCATGGTCCCCATGCTGACCCGCGTGGGAGTACGTAGCTGTCCATGTTCTCCGCGAGAGGCTGCTAATTAATTTTTTGAGCCACCATATGAGTTGTAATCTTCTATATTCAAAGTGCTTATTTATCTCTGCAAGAAAGCAGACAAAATTAGCTTGAATTATTAAATAGATATATTATATATTATTGCAATATGTGTAAACCATCAAATTTGAGGAAATGAATAAAACGCGCGCGCACATACGTCCTTACTCCTCTTAACGAGTGCCCCATGCCACTAGCTAATAATGCTAATAAGGCACTATTCACATTTTCAAAGCAATGAATAACGCATAGCATGACCCGATCGATTTTTGCAAATTGCAAAGTTTTCTCAATTAGTTGATTAACAAATGCTTAACAGGGACACTTGTTAACAAAATCCTTAAGTCAAACACCGTTTTTCTCGCTTTTACTTAAGCACCAATATTGTTCTCATCACTTCCTCACAACAATGAAAAACTGGGGATACTACCATCATTAGATACGTGTTTAACCTTTACTTTATCAAAACATGACTTATAAGGAAAACAGAGAAACCGGTGGGAGGTGTGAAAACAAACAAAGGACGACGGGATTTCTAGAAGGAGCGAGAGGCTTAGAGAGAGAATGGCCTGCAAGAGAGAAAATGGAGAGACGAGTGGGAAGCGTGACAAGAAAGAAAAAGAAGGAAAGTGAGACCGTAAATGAAAAAAGAAACCACATAAAATTGAATCAGCAGTGGTGGGCCACACAAGGGATGAGATTGTCAAAATACAATAAAATGGGGTGTTAAAGCCATATGAGGAGTAGAAAAAGCGCAGCCCAATGTTTAATTCAAACACCTTTTTGTCTAGCTTTTTTAGCACCAATATTGTCCTCGTCACTTCCTCACAACAATGAAAAACTAGGGATACTATTGTCATTAGGTAAGTGTCTAACCTCTACCTTATCAATTATTTACTTATGTGGTAGGTTCCTTTCTCCACCAACATTGGACGAATTCTTATCTTATCTCAAGAATAATAGTAATAAACACGTTCAGCAAATAAATTTTACAACGTTATCTCATGAATTAGTATATGTATTTTATATATACATAGAAAAACTTCCGTCTTGAAACAGTTTGTGCAATTAGTGTTTATTAGATTCGAGGACAATTAAGACGACAATTGTGTAACAATTTTTGTGCTAGATTCGAGGACAATTAAGAGGCTAATATCTAAGAGCAATAAGACCGAATAAAAAATACCAATGAGATTGATTGGTTATATTTTATGAATAGAATATGAATTCATATAGAAAAAAAAACTTTCATGGTCCTTGTTTAGTACAAGTTTACAAGTTCTGACCTTTGTCGAGTTATATCTCTTGATTCACTCGATACATAAGTTCAACTCTCGTTCAAGATTTGAGGATAGTTAAGAGGCGAATATCTTTGAGCATTAAGAAAAAAGAAAAGTACAAATGAGACTGATTGGTTAGTTAGTCTTCATGAATAAAATATGAATTGGTATAATAAAAAAAATTACTGGTCTTTGTTTAGTCCAAGTTTTCAAGGGCTTTCATGAACCACCAATACGAGGAAAAAACTATTTTTTGAACCACTTTAGACATATGTTGAAATTTTTGTGCAAGATTCAAGGATAGAGACAAATATCATTGAGCATTAAAAAAGAGGAAAAGTAAAAATGAGATTGAATAATTGGTTATTCTTTATCAATGAAAAATGGCTTGATCTAAAAATAGATTTTCTGGTCTCTGTTTATTACATGATTCTAAGTTCTAACATTTGTCGTGTCATTGGGGTTTCATGAACTATCATGACGAGGACAATCTATTTTCTATTAATAGAATATGAACCCATATCCAAAAAAAGACTTCCGTGGTCGTTGTTTAGTACAAGTTTACCAGTTCTGACCTTTATCAAGTTATATTTATTGATTCGCTCGATACATAAGTTCAAATTTCGGGCGAGATTTGAGGACAGCTAAGAGGCGAATATATTTGAGCAATAAGAAAAAAAGAAAAGTACAAATGAGACTGATTGGTTACTTATTCTTCATGAATAAAATATGAATTGGTATAAAAAAAACATTACCGGTCTTTGTTTAGTCCTAGTTTTCAAGGGCTTTCATGAACCACTAATACGAGGACAAAACTATTTTTTGAACCACTTCAGGCATATGTTGAATTTTTGTGCAAGATTCATGGATAGAGACAAATATCATTGAGCTTTAAGAAAGAGGAAAAGTACAAATGAGATTGAATAATTGGTTATTCTTTATCAATGAAACATGGCTTGATCTTAAAAAAGGATATTCTGGTCTCTGTTTATTACATGATTCCTAGTTCTAACCTTTGTCGTGTTATTGGGCTTTCATGAATAGAATAAGAATTGGTATTAAAAAAAACATTACAGTTTTCAAGGGCTTTCATGAACAACCAATACGAGGACAAACTATTTTTTGAACCACTTCAGACATATGTTGAATTTTTTGTGCAAGATTCAAGGATAGAGACAAATATCATTTAGTATTAAGAAAGAAGAAAAGTACAAATGAGATTGAATAATTGGTTATTCTTTATCAATGAAACATGGCTTGATCTAAAAAAGGATATTCGGATCTCTGTTTATTCTTTTTTTTTTTTGTTTTTGGTCTCTGTTTATTCCATGATTCCAAGAAATAACCTTTTTCGTGTTATTGGGCTTTCATGAACCACCATGACGACGACAATCTATTTTCTAGAGCCACTTCATACATGTGTTGAAATTTTTGTGCGAGATTCTAGGACAATTAAGAGGTGAATATCTTTGACCATTAACAAAAAAGAAAAATGCAAATGAGATTGATTAATTGGTTAGTCTTTATGAATAGAATACGCACTAACCTTAAAAAAGACTCTTTGGTCTTTGTTCATTCAAAGTTTCCAAGTTCTGACCTTTAGCAAGTTATCGAGCTACCATGAACCATCACAACGAGGACCAATTACTTCTTGAGACACTTCGTACATATGTTGAAATTTCTGTGCAGGATTCGAACACAATTAAGAGGGAATGTCTTTGTTGTTATTATTCTGAAATGTCGAGTAAATTGTTAGTAAGTCACTAATTCTTATGTTAAATTACCAATATCTTTTTTATTAATCACAAATAATCAAAAGTTTCAATAAATTATGAGCTTTTATCCGCATAAGTTACTAAAGTACCAACGTCACCAACTTTGCTGTATACAACAGTTTCGTGTATCAATCATAATTTATCTCTACCACTGTTAGCGTTAAATTAAATATTTTCTCATGAACCAGGCACTGTCCCCATGATGACCCACGTGGGAGTATGTAGCTGTTCATGTTCTCAGCGAGAGGCTGTTGATTAATTTTTCGAGGCACCATATGATTTGCAATCTTCTATATTCAAAGAGGTTATTTGTCTCTGCAAGAAAGAAGACACAATTGGCTTAACATGGATACATGTTAACAAAATCTTTAAGTCAAACATCTTTTTGTCTCGCTTTTTTATAGGCACCAATGTTTCGCTCATCACTTCCTCACAAAAATGAAAAGCTAGGGATACTACTGTCATTAGGTAAGTGTTTAACCTCTACCTTATCACTTATATACTTTTTTGGTAGGCACCTTCCTCCACCAACATTCGACCAATTCTGATCTTATCTCAAGAATGATAGTAATAAATAGAGGTGTCAATATGGGTCTTCGACCCGCTTTTATTTATTTGGGTTAAATATGGGTTTAGCAAATTTAAAAATGGCTCAAATATGGGTTTAAGCTTATAAAGCCTATTCAAATATGGGTCTTAACCCAATCCATTTTCGACCCATTTTTGGCCTATTCAAATATGGGCTTAATCGCCGTCGCCCACCATCACCGCCCACTGCCTGCGGACCACCGCTGCCATTGCCCGCTGCCCACCGCCAACGTCTCCGGTCGCCAGAGAAAAACTAAAATAAATTAAAAATACTTTTCTAAAAAATAAATAATATTTTTTGGGAAAATTTCAAATAAGAGCCGTAAGTGCTTTTATTTTCTCAAATAATGGCTCAAAGTGGACTTTGTTTCAAAGAAGGGCCTGAAGTGCCCACATTATTTCAAAAAAGGGCCTGACTAAGGGCATTTTCGTCATTTAATTGTTTTGGTTTTTTTCCTTTTTGTTTTCTTTTTTCCTTTCTCTCTTTCCTCCTCTCTCTCTCTCTCTCTCTCTCTCTCTCTCTCTCTCTGCAACTGCAACTCCATGGAACCATCGAGCACAACCAGAGACATCCTCTCCTCCTCCATCTTGCCCGAAACCCTACCCCTACATCGCCGCCTCGAGAGCTTCGACTCCAACGTCGGCCTAAACCACCGTGCCTTCATTTTTCTGTTTCTTTTTCTTTTTCTTTTTTATTTTTGCCTTCTTCCCTCCCCAAGCCGCCGCCGAACTCTGGCGAGGGCGGCCCTCGCCCGCCCAACCCAGGTGAAGCTGGGCGACCCTCAGCCGACGCCGGCGAGGGCAACCCTAGCCCTCGCCGGATCTAAAACAAGACGCGAAATCACATCTCCATCACACTCCCTTTAAACCACGGTATCCTCTAAAGCCTGGACCCCATGTTCTCAACTCAAGCTTTCAGAAAAAACCCAGAAAGCAATCTACCCAAAGTTCATCTTTCTGCAACTTAACATTCGTTCTCTCATGAGGATGTCGAATTTCACGAATTAATTAGACCACAAACATTCATTTCATTGGCGAGGCCAGGCGAGAGTGAGGGCTGAGGGAGGGGAGAGGAAAAAGAAAAATAAAAAATAAAACAGAAAATAGAAAAATAAAAGAAAATAAAAAAAACTCAAAAAACTCAAAAAAGTAAGTGACGAAATTGTTCTTCGACCAGGCCATTTTTTTTTGAAACAATAAGGGCACTTCAGGCCTTTCTTTGAAACAATGTCCACTTCAGGCCCTTCTTTGAAATTTTCCCATAACTTTTTAACAATAATTTTTTTTTAAAAAAATAAAAATTTATAAAAAAATAAAAAAAATTTAAATTGCATGAAAGTGTTTTAGCAATATCATTTTTCTTAACATATTATAAGAAATAAATATTTCATGATTTGGTTAAATATAAAAGTATTTAAGTAATACGGATCGGGTCGGGTCGGGTATTGGTCGTTAAATTTGTATTGTATGAAAATGAGTCAAAACGGGTTAAATAGGTTAGTATGGGTCGATTCAACCCGATCCGACCCACCCATTTGACATCTCTAGTAATAAACAGATTCAGCAGATACTTCTTACAACATTATCTCATGAATTAGTATATGTGTTCATATATAACATGGTTACCTTCATTGAAATACTTTTCGTTCTGTGCTAGATTCGAGGACAATTAAGAGGCGAATATCTAGGAGCAATAAGATAAAAGAAAAAAAATACAAATAAGACTGATTGGTTATTCTTTACGAATAGAAGATGAATTGATACAGAAAAGAGACGTTACTGGTCGTTGTTTAGTATAAGTCTTCAAGTTTTGACCTTTGTCAGGTTTTTTTTATTCACTTGATACATATGTTGAACTTTCGTGCGATATTCGAGCAAGAGGCGAATAGCTTGAAACATTAAGAAAAAAGAAAAAATATAAATGAGATTGATTGGTTGGTTATTCTTTATGGATTGTTATAACAATAAAAAAAACATTACTGGTCTAAAGACCAGATTTTCAAATTCTAACCTTTATCACGTTGTTGGGATTTCACGAGTCACCAATACGAGGATAAAACTATTTCTTTAGCCACTTCAATCATATGATGAAATTTTTGTGCAAGATATAACGATAGAGACAAATATCTTTTGAGCATTAAGAAAAAAGAACAGTACAAATGAAATTGATATAATGAGTTATTCTTTATCAACTTCACATGGCTTTATCTAAAAAAGATTTTATGGTCTCTGTTCATTCCATGATTCCAAGTTCTAACCTTTGTCGCGTGGTTGGGCTTTGATAAACCACCATGACGAGGAGAGTCTATTTTCTTGAGTCACTTCATACATATGTTGAAATTTTTGTGTGAGATTCTAGGACAATTAAGAGGCGCATATCTTTGAGCATTAAGAAAAAAGCAACATACAAATGTGATTGAATAATTGGTTATTCTTTATGAATGGAATATGAATTGATATAAAAAAAGATGGAAAATTTACCAAAAGAGGTCTAAAATTATTGCATTTGTGCCAATTCACTCATAAATCTTTTAATTGTGTCAATTTAGTCATAAACCTTTTAACGATTTGTCAATGTAGTTTTTTTGGCCAATTTTGATCGAAAAACGTTGGCATGACTGTCTAGTTAGCCTAGCTGTCCTATGCAGCATGGCTGACGCTCACATGAATAATTTTCTTTTAAAAAAATTCTTTTTCTTCCTTTCTTACTTTTTTATTTAATTTTTCTATTTTTTCTTTCCTTTTCACCGATGGTCAACGAGGGATGGGTGAGGGGGTCGTCCTCACATGATCTGCTGAGGGCAACCATTGCAGGCCACAAGCGAGACAAGCCCTTGCCAGATCTAGGCGAGGGGGTGACCCTTGCTAGTGGTTGGTGAGGGTTTGTACTTGTAGGCCCTCATCGGCCGCAATAAAAAAAAATAGAAAATAAAAGTAATAAATAAATAAATTCAAAAGAAAATTGCAAAAATTGTCTACATCGGCGCCAGCGGTGCCAAGTAGGATGGTTGACGTTCACCTCAGCGATTACCGATGAAAATTGACTGAACAGACAATATTGATAAATTGTCAAAATGTTTAAGACTGAATTAGCCAAATTAAAAGGTTTAAAACTGAATTGGCACAAATGTAATTAGTTTATTTTTTGATAATTTTTCCAAAAAAAAACTTCCCTAGCCTTTGTTTAGTCCGAGTTTTCAAGCTCTAACCTTTGTCAAGTATATTTCTTGATTCACTCGATACATATGTTGAAATTTTGTGCGCGATTCGAGGACAGTTAAAGAGGCGAAAATCTTTAAGCATTAAGAAAAAAAAGAAAAATACCAATGAGATTGATTGGTTGGTCATTCTTTTTTAATAGAACATGAATTGGCATAAAAAAGAAAGAAAGAAATTTAGTGGTCTTTGTTTAGTCCAAGTTGTCGAGTTCTGACCTTTGTCACATTGTTGGACTTTCATGGACCAACAATACGAGGACAAAACTATTTCTTGAGCCACTTCAGACGTTGAAATTTTTGTGCAAGATTCAAGGACAGAGCCAAATATCTTTAAGCATTAAGAAAAAAGAAAAGTACAAATAAGATTGAATAATTGATTATGCTGTATCAATGAAACATAGCTTGATCTAAAAAAGGATATTATGATATGTATTCCATGATTCCGGATTCTAACCTTTGTCGCGTTATTGGACTTTCATGAACCACCGTGACGAGGACAATCTATTTTCTTGAACCACTTCATACCTATGTTGAAATTTTTGTGCGAGATTCTTAGGTAAATTAAGAGGCGGATATCTTTGAGTATTAAGAAAAAGGAAAAATACAAATGAGATCGAATAATTGGTTATTCTCTATGAATAGAATATGAACTGATCTGAAAAAAAGACTATATTCCTAAACCGTTTCAATCTTTCTTTGATAATAACAAACGTAGGCAACATTAAATCTTTTATTTAATCATCTTAGTATAATTAGTTTAATAGGTTTGTCGAGTTTGGCTCGAACCTATTCTAGGTGAGGCGAGTTTACCCATAGTGGTATTGGCAGTACAGCCTAGGAGGTAGTGAGACCGTTGATCAGCTTTGGTTGGTAGCCAATATATATAGCCTTGTTGACGATAAATAAAATATTTTCTCTAGGTCTATCCTCCCCATCTATTTTAAATTAACCACATTGAACAAGCCATACGTAGCTGTCCATGCTCTCTGAGAGGCTGTTAATTACTGTTTCGAGGCACCATTTGACTGGTAGTCTTCTATATCTAAAGTATTTATTTACCTCTGCAAGAAAGAAGACACGATTAGGACTAGTAATTAAACGAATGTAGAGAAAAATTAGTCAGATCTAGATTTGCAAATTATTAAGCTATCAAATCTTATGGAATCCACATGAAATTCATACGAATAATATATATATATATATATATATATATATATATATATATATATATATATATATATATATATATATATATATATACATACTTGATTAACGCATAGCATGAGATAGTCAGTGCTTGGAAATTGCAAAGCTTCGTGAATTAATTGCTTAACTAGTATTTAACAAGGACACTTGTCAACAAAATCGTTAAGTCAAACACCATATTGTCTTCCTTTTTTTATAAGCACCAATAATTTTCGCAACACTTTCTTACAACAATGAAAAATTAGGGACCAGAGCCAGATTCATGGATCTATATTGTCTTCATGAATTAGCGAAATTGCGCCGGAGCTCTGTTTGCTCATCTAATCATCTATCATCTCGTAATTTAGTCTGAGAATTGGATAGGGGCTTGTGACTTCAAATAAAACTACTGAATAGAAAATAGAACAGGATCAAATCAGCCCACGTCTGACTGAAAACGGGCCGGGCTAAATTAAGCAGGAAATGGGCTAAATGTAAGTCTTGTCAGCCTGATTATCATTACGGGCCCTTTTGTTGGCCACATTCATTATTGAAAAAGAACAAGCTGAACATAAGAAAGTGATGTCTAATAATCAGATAAATGCTATATGCATACTAAAATTGACCGAAAAAGTTAATATTTTAAATTGATAGACTCTTATTGCATATTAAATATGCTTCATTTGTTTAAATGGGCAGCCACTTTCAAATCTACCTCATAACTTAGTATACCAACTTTGTAAACCACTGTTAATAAATCTAGTATTACTCCTTTTGAGTAATATCCATGTAACTATTTGGCCCAGTCGACATGGGCCAAGTCCCCCCAAAAGAAGTACTCTAAGTAATCACAAACGGTGGTGACCATTTGAGGATGGGTGTTTGAACATGAATCACTCAATCACGGTTTCCGATTCGTTATAAGACTTTGGGATATTACAAACTCTCCCATTCATCAGTGTAGGCAGTGTTGGCTTGTACCACCAAGCGATACTCTCCCTATTCAACGTGTGGCCCAATCAATTCTTGCCCTCACGCCATCCAGATGCCCGCATGAGTCGCATATTTTCCAAGCCCATGACAACTCTCTGCCATTGTTGAATCAGGTATTGGTCTAGTCTGTCCATAAACCAAAGAACTGCTAAAGTGGGTCTTGCTCTGGTTTCATCTGTAGCACATATCTACTGAAGGGCATTTTGCTCTGATTCCATCTGTACCAACCCCAATCCGGTTCACATGGGAAAAAGAAGTACTCTAAGTACTTACACAATGTGATAGATACATGGGTAAGCGTTTATTTATGAATCACTCAACGGAACCTTTCTAATTCGATATGTAGCTCTAGGATATTACACAGCATTTGTTTGTCTTCCAATAGAAAAGGAAAAGAAATCTAGGTGGGTACGAGGCCAAAAAAGTTATATTCAGATGGATTATTAACCTTAATGACCAGGCTGGACGTGGATGTGAAAGCAGTAGTTGGTAGGACAAAGACTCCAAAGTCAAGGCCATGAACTAAAGTTTAACTTTTCGATAAATATTGCCAAAAAAAAATGAAGGTGGTTATCATAGGAGTTGTCGATGATATTGGTACGAAAAAGACGGCAAAGTCAAGGCCATGCACTAAAGTTTAGCGCTTCGATAATAATGCCAAAAAAATGGAGCCGTTGTCATAGTGGTTTATGATATTGGTATGAAAAAGACTACAAAGTTTAGTACATGTTTGTTTTAAAAAAGTACAACAAAGAGCAAGTAAACCACAGCAAGAAGGCTTGTTGATGCACAAGGAATGTTTTTTCTTCAACTTATAATTTTAAAGCATGAATTGAAGACGAGGGCGGCTAAAAAATGAGTGATGTATTATACAGCGCGAGTGTTTATATGCTATATAGTAAAGTTTATCCAACAATTTGACACGGGCATGTGACTTCAAGTAAATCAACTGAATAGTAAATAAAACAGGGCCTAATCAGCCTACGTCTGAGTAATAACAGGCTGGGCCAGATCAAGCAGGAAATGGGCTAAATGTTAGTCTTGTGATTGATTATTATTACGGGCCCTTTTGTTGGTTGTATTTATTATGTTGAGATGGACAAATTATCGTCTTTGTTAATGTATGCTTTAATATTTTTTTAATCTCTTTAAATGGTCTTGCAGGCTCAAATTTGACAATTAAAATGATGATTAGGATGACTAGGAAAGACATGATATACAAAAAGGAACAAGCTCACCATAAGAAAGTCAAGTCTAATGATTTTATCAGCCGTCATATGTATCTATATTTTTTTGTTCCAAATATTTATCTATATTTCAATAAGAGAAATTGTACGCATATTAAGATCAACTAACAAAGTTGATTTATTAAGTGATGTGGCAGACTACTTGCGATCTGCCACCTCACTTAATATACCGTCTTTGTAAATCACTACTAATAGACCTAGCATTGCTTTCTTGTAACAATTCGGCCCCGTCCATGTGGGTCAAACCTTCCAAAAGAAATACTCCAAGTATCTACATAAGGTATCGACCATTTGAGGATGTGCGTTTGAATATGAGTCGCTCAACTAGGTCTCCCAGTCGACCTAAAAACAAAACTAGGTCTCTTGTCCAATATGAGACTTTGGGATGTTACGAACTCCACCATTCGTCGGTATAGGCATTGTTGGCCTGTAGCGCCATGCAATACTCTCCCTATTCAATATGTGGCCCGGTCCATTTTTGCCCCCAACAACATCCTAGAAGTCTATCAGGAGTCGTATCTTGTTCGAGTCCTCTGGTCCTACTGATCACTCTCCACCATCGTCAAATCAGGCATGGGTGTAGTCCGTCCACGAACCACATATTTACTGAAAGATGGTCTTGCTGTGATTTCATATGTAACTGTCCAATCTGGTCCTCATGGGCCAATCCCCTAAAAGGAATACTCTGAGTACTCACAAAAATTGGTGACCATTTGGTTAGATATTTAATCATGAATCACTCGACAGGGTCTCAACATAGGACATCGAGATGTTACAATGCATCTGTCTGTCTTCCATTGAAAAGAAAAAAGTTAGGTGGGTACAAGGCCAAAAGGAGTTCCATTCAGATGGATTTTTATTTTTATTTTGTTATATTTACATACGTAAAGTCATATGGATTGTTGATAATTACCAGTTAAATTCTACACACCATCAAGCAAGCACAATCACGTGTTTTGATTCCCATCCCAGGTTTGGCTCACATTTTACATGACCTTGAGGTTATAGAGTTATTTTCACGAGCCATGAATTTGCCGGTCCACGTTAAATTCTAATCAAGCCAAAACGTAGAATACCCTAGGACAACACATAACTCTAGTCAAGACGATTGCTAAGTAATCAATGTACGTCTTAACTTCTAAATTTAAATTCAAAATAATTGTCAAATATCCTATAAGTCTCTCATACTTCTCCCTACACTAAGCGAAATTATATTCCAATAGAATCTGTACATACTATTTTATTTTCAGAGCCACCACCGATGAAGAACGCCAAGGGTCCTTGCTACTTTAAATAATCATTTTGCGACAGTCTTTACTCAGGAATATGAAATCGATTATGATGTAACTTTTGCTTATGTTTCGTATTTTACTTTTGTCGCAGCCTTCTTGATGTTGTCTTCGTTAAGCGATGGTGTTTGTTTTAAATTGATGTTAAAAATGCATTTTCAATTGTACATTTGTTTTCCTTAGAGCGACCACACTTGGTTGTGGGGAAAAGTGTCAAAACAGCCATAATCCTATTGCATTGATGCCAATTCAGTCATAAACTTTTTGCATTTGTGCTAATTGAGTCCATCCAGCCAAATTTGGCCGAAAATCGTTGACGTGGATGCTGGTCGTTCCATGTGGCATGGTCGGCACTGATGTGAACATTTTTTTTATATGTTTTATATTTTTACTAATTTTTTATTTTTTTGTCTCTTTCTTTTCTATAATTTTTTTTTATTGAGGCCCAGTGAGGGTCGCCAGCATTGGGCAAGGGTGTGGCGGCCCTCGCCGGGGTTGGGTTAGGGTCGCAATGACCTCGCCGACGACCTTGCCTAGGGTAGCCGAGGGTCGCCAGCCCTCGGCTAGGGCCGGTACTAGTCGGACGGCGACCCTCGTCTAGGGTCGGTATGGGTCGGCCGGTGACCCTCGTCGGCCTTTAATAAAAAATAGTTACAAAAAAAGAAGAAAAAAGTAATAAAAAAAACCAAAAAAATCAATGAAAATAAAGAAGAATTATTAAAAAAAATATTGAAAAATGTGCACGTCATTGCCAGCTGGTCCACGTTAGTGATTTCTGGCCAAATTGGACAAATGGACTCAATTAGTATAAATGCAAAAAGTTTAGAACTAAATTGGAACCAATGCAATAAGTTTAAGACTTTTTTTAACACTTCTCCCCTTGGTCGTGGGTTCCGTCGATTTATTTCCTTGATCGAGAGAATTCATAACCTACTATAGTAACTTTATTATTCCAACAAGATCAAATTGCAGTCAGTTCCTTGTTAATACTCATACCTTCTGTTAATTTCCTCAATAACACTAATACCAACCAATCTCGCTTTCGTCAAGTTATTACTGACGTGCCTTCGCATATCCAAGAAAAGCAAAAGGACAAAAGAGATGCCACGTGCCTCGTTTTGCACTTGCACGCGTGATTCTTTACGTCGTGGGTGTACATTTTTGCTTTTTTGTTTTTTTTTTTCCAGTTATATTCCCCAGAAAAGAAAAAGACAAAAGTAAAAGTAAAAGAGAGATATGACACGTGGTTTCAATATATTAGGAAAATGGATATGTTCATTAAAAGTCCTAAAACTTGTCATGAAAGAGTAATTGAGTCCTAAAACTTTCAAAAAGTGTAATCAAATTTTAAAATTTGTCAAAGTGGTTCCATCGAGTCCTTCCGTTAACACCTTCAATTTAACTAACGAAAAATGCTAACGTGACATTTTAAAATTAATTTTATTATCACACGTGGCATTTTTAATTATTCTATATTTCGAAATCTTATTTAAATAAACTAAAAAACTGAAAAAAAGCTAAAAAAATTATTTGAAAACAAAAACAAAAACAAAACTGGAAAAAAAAAAAAAGGTCAGGGTCTTGCCGCAATGAGGCCCTTCCGCCGCCGTTGCCACATCGCCAGAGGGGCCGGCGGAGGTTGCCAGCCCTGGGGGAGGTTGGCCGGCCCTCGCCGGCCCTAGGCGAGGGCCGGCAAGGTTCGCTAGGCGCGGACAAAGCCTCGACTAGATCTGGGTTGAAGAAACCCAGACCCGGGCGAGCCCTGAGATGAAGTCCACGAACTTGCTTGGCTATTTCCAAAGATAAAGGAGGACTGAAGAAGAGGGATGCTACGATAGATTCAAGTAGTGCAGCTCCAGCCTATAATTTATGAAACTGTCAATATGTGTTTGATGATTATGGGCTCTGATTAAGCTATGCTTCAACGGAACAGAGAAAACGGTCACCAAGAAACAGAGGGCACAAAATAGGGCAGTAGTATATGATAGATTCAAGTATCCCAACTCAAGTATCCCGATGGGCGAGCCCTGGCCTAGCGAGGTCGCCGGCATCGCCTAGGTCTGGGTTTCTTCAACCCAGATCTGGAAACCCAGACCAGGGCGAGGGCGAGGCTTCGCCCACCCCTAGCTAGCCTCGCCGGCCCTCGCCCGGGGCCGGCGAGGGCCGGCCACCCTTGCCCAGGGCTGGTGACCTCCGCCGGCCATCCGGCGATGGGCGGCAGCGGCAGGGGTCACCGGCGAGGCCCTGCCCTTTTTTCTTTCCAGTTTAGTTTTTGTTTTCAAATAATTTTTTTAACTTTTTTCAGTTTTAAATTTAATTTAAAGAAGATTTCGAAAAATAAAATAATTAAAAATGCCACGTAGGATAAGAAAATTAATTTTAAAATGCCATGTCTGCATTTTCCATTAGTTAAATTGATGATGTTAACGAAATGACTCGATTGGACCACTTTGACAAGTTTTAGGACTGAATTGCACTTTTTGCAAATTTTAAGACTCAATTGCACTTTCATGACAAGTTTTAGGACTTGTAGCGAACATATCCCTTAGGGAAAATTCCAAAGTTCTTTTGGGCATTCTTAGAAAGCAAATAGAGAAAATTGTCCTAAAAAACTTAGATTTATTGCACTTTAGCCAATCCAATCATAAACATTTTGACTCTAGGCCAATTAAGTTAATCTAGCCAATTTTAACTAGAGAATCGCCGACTTGGACGCCGATGATGCCACGTAGGTCGGCCGGCACCGACTTGAATAATTTTTTTTTTCTATTCTTTTTTCTTCTTTCTTTTCCTCTTTTTTTTTTCCTATCAAGTCCGGCGAGGGCAAGGGTCAACTCTCGGCGGTCACATGTGAGGGTCGACCGACCCTTGCTGACCATAGGTGAGGCCCGACGACCATTGTCGGCCACTGAGCGAGTGTCGGGTGGCCCTTGGCTGTGATCGGCGAGGGTCGGTCAACGACCATCGCTGAGAAAAGAAAGAAAAAAAAGGAAAAGAAAGAAAAACTAGAATTATTTTTTTAAAAATTATCAACGTCAGCGTCGGTTGTATCACGTAGAACGTTCGGTGTCCAAGTCAGCGATTTCCGGCTAATATTGGTCGGATGGATTCAATTGACAAAGTGTCAAAAAATTTAGGACTGCATTAATTAAAATACAAAAGGTTTAAGTTATCTAAGGGTGCTTAAATAATTAACATATCTAAGGGTGCTATTGTTTAGTATTTTGGATGAACAACTAATAATTAAGAGCGGAGCAATTTGACTTTAAGCATTAAGAAAGAAGAAAAATACAAATGTGATTGATAAATTGGTCATTATTTTATGAACTGTACTAGAGAAGGTCGTGCTGAAGACCTACTCTAAGGGTGCTAGTTTGATGAGTCTCCATTACTTCTGACTAGGAGTGATTGTGGCAGTGCTTATACGGATCTGGACTATGTTTAGCTTGACGTGGAGTTGCAACCAGAAACTCCCGAGATAGCGGATACTAGCGAAATAATTGACACGGATAGCGCTTATAGAGAGGTGGAGCCTGTAGGGCCAACGGTTACTGTAATTGCTGATATTGACAAGGTACCTATTCATAAGATTAGAAAATAATTAAAGTATAAAATTTGATAAAGATTAGATATGAGATAATTTACTTATTTACACATTTATCCCTTGATAGAGCATTTATAATATTAACCAATTAAGAATATTATTAGAAGGAAAAAGTATTTGAGGAGGACCTCTTTACTTTGTATTATAGTATAAATTATTATGTTCTGAGACCAAAGACATAGTCAACTTTCCCGCGGTGTAGACAATGCAACGTGATTGCAGCAAGTTGTCCTTTCATTTAATTGGGAAATGAGTATTGTCTTATTAGTAAGTCAACAATTGTTATGTTAATTACCAATACTTTTTCCGCTCCATGTTTGACATAGACACTCCCTATTATAATATTTTGTGCGCCCGATCTTTTAACGTCATTCTTCTCTTTTTATTTGATCAATTATGTTGTCCCTCTTTTCTTTGTTTTCTCTCCTTTATTTTTCCACGCCTTTAGAGCCCTGCGAACAATGGTGCCCCTCTCTATTCCCTTTTTCCCGCTTCAGACACGGTGTCTCGTTCTCTCCCATTTTATCACCCTTGTAATTCCCTTTGACGTCGGTGACAACAACACGGGTGCCCTGAGTCGAGCCGCCATAAGCCCCGGAAGGCTTGTGGATCCGGTGTCGAGCTCGATGACGTTCGTGCCGGTGAGAGGGGAACGAGTGGAAGTGAGCTTCGGTGGAAAGCCACTCGAAGAGGACGAAGGAGGGGTCCCAGGGCCAGGATCCGGTGAGGGGACGACCGGTGACCTAGTCATGGACGTCTTCTTGTTCGAGGACGCGTATCGGCATCTAGCGACTTCGAGCTCCCTCGGGGTCATTGAACCCTGTGTTCGCGAGCTGCTTTAGCGGCTGATTCTTTTTTAGTTATCTGTTGTGTGGTGGCCCTTTTCCTTTTGGTTCTGTGAATGCGATTGCCAGCTTGACTTCAAGGCGTACATTACTCAGTACTTGGCCTTTTCATCAAATTTCTAGGCTTTTTGGTTCAATCTATCTTCCATCAATCCTCCTTCTAGAGTCTATACTTGCTCCGAAGGCTTCTCTGAAGCGAAAAAAAAGGAGGGAATAAGGAGGAAGTGTTAAGAAGAGGAAGAAAAGTGGGACCCGTGAGGAAAGAAAAAAAATAAATAAATACGAGGGAACGATACGTTTGACAAAATAAAAAGAGGAGAATAATACTAAAAAGTGAGCCGTATAAGGAACAATATGGTAAAAATACTATGATAGTGAGTGTTTTAAGTTAAATGAGGAATGGAAAAAGCGCGGCCCTATTTTTTACTCTCTACAAATTTCCAATAGTTCACATGAATTACCAACTTTTGTCCGCATAACTTATCAACTTAACAACCGTACCAATATTCATATAAAGTACCAACTTTAATTTGAGTGTGTTACCAATTTTTGTTTTTGTTTTGTGATGAAGTTATCAATTGATTTTTTATTATTAACTCTCATTGGAACTCCTTACCGACCTATGTTATTCGAGAGATTTCGAGTGTTACCAACTTTCTCATAACTTACCAACTTTTGTTGAATTTTTACTCTTATATCAAATCACCCGCTTTATTGAAGTTACTTACCAACTTCTGTTCAATAAAATTACCAAACTAATCTCTTATTGGAGCCACCTAACAACGTTTATTTGATCAGTTCCAAATTACCCGCTATTCTAATAACCTCCCCATTTATTTTTTGTTGAAGTTGTCTGCTCTTATTCGAAATTACCATCTTTATTTGCGTTACCAACTTTTTTGTTAGATGAAATTATCATTTAGTTTTACATTACTAACACTTATTTGATACACTTACCGGGACTTTTAAATGTTTTCGGACTTATCAACTTATATAACTCACCACTTTCGAATTACATACCCATCATTGGGACCAAATTGGTTGTGTTGCTCTCTCTCTCTCTCTCTCTCTCTTTTCGTTTTTCAACTTTTTGATTCGTTACGTCAAACAGTTTGTGCTGAAGAGACGGTCCATCCGTCCATTGAGGGCAGCGTATTCAACCGCACACCATGCTAACGATTGGTATGTTGTCGCAAATAAATGAGAACTGAAGGCATTTAATGTGGTGATACTTGTAAATAAGCTTTGAAGAAGATGTTAACATTAGCTCAGTATTTATTCATTCACTGTCTATATTATCCCTTTTCCGCATAGCTAAGCCATTGAGTAGCATTTTGCCGTGTTTCGTGCTCGAGTCATTACTTTCCCTGTCTCTATTAGGCCTTATGTTTCATGTCTGAATCATTCGGCATCGGCTTATTTGTTGTCGGCAAACATGTCTCGCAGCCGTTACCGGCTTGGTCCTTATGAGGGCACGGAGGCTGTCGGAGGTGCTCTCCTCTTCGGGCGACGTGTGGAAGGAGTGGGAGCTCAGAGGTGGTCTTCTTGAGCCTCGCCCTCCCGCACTCTTTTGTCTCGGCAACCGCCGCAAGTACCTCCCGCACTCTTTTGTCACGGACCGAGGTTTTCGTGGCACGACCGGTCAATCACATGGCCGAGAAGAAAGTCAAAACCTGAAGTGTCTTGGCATCTAGGGTTTTCTCTAGGGTTTTCTAGGGTTCTCTAGTATATTCTCAAGGGCGGGTGATACTGTAATTATCCCATATTCTAGAACTTTCTCATTTATGTCGGTAGTTAAGTAGATGGGGAGATGTGATTTTAGCCATTAGATCGATTCTAGATCACCGGTTGTAATGAGAGGCCCTCTACCATATAAGGAGGTGTCCTCCCCCTCATTTCGATCATCCAACAAAAAAAAATACAAAGCATTCTCCCAGAGCTTCTCTCTCTACAATCCGGGTGATTCAAGCAAGCAATCCTTGAGAAAAAGGCTTAGCTTAAGCGCTCCAACGATCCAAGGAAGCCTAAGTCGCCACACGGATCGACCCTCAAGAGTTTGCTCGTGACAGTTTGATCAGGGTGGTCACCTGGTCGGCCTACCTATTGCCCGATTCGGTCGCGATCTATGCGCTCGGCATGATCTCCAACATGATCGAGGAAATCAAGGCAGGAAAATTGATGGACATGCACGCTTAGCTAAGCACCTTTTGGGCGCCATTTCTGCCTTTGCACTTGGGGCCCCCCGACACGATTAGTGCCTATGCCATGCAAGACAACGAGCTCTGGCTTAGGCACTCGCTGACGTTGGTGTACCAGGCGGGCTTGACAGTTTATGTCCTGGTAACTGCGTGGACTCATCCTAGCCTATCATTCCTCGCCATTCTGATCTTGCTTTCGGGTTTCTATAAGTACGGCGAGAGGGTTTGGGTCCTCTGCGCCGCCAGCAACGAGCACTTCAAGGACCCCTCGCTGAATGCCTTAATTATATCAAAAATCTAAAATTAAATGGAAATCGCGGTACGGGTCGTCACAAAAGTACTTCTTGTTCTCTTTATAAATGTCTCGGAACCTAGTCCTTCCGATTCCAACTGGCAACATCGACGGATACATAACTAGGAGATATAGCATGTACCGAGACAAGTGCAAACTCATCAAGGAATAGAACTTAACATGGCTCTGATTATTCCTATCTAGTTCCTTAAGGGTGTTCGCTCCACTAACGGGGTAATAGCAGAGCTCCGTCGCTATGTGTCAGCCTAGGATGCTCATGTCGAAGTACAGCTCGACGCTCCATTTTAATTGCGTGCTCAACCCGCGGCCTCCCCTGTCGATCCACGAGGACGGGAGTTTCTGCGTATCCCTCACTTCCTTCTCTGTGATCGTCGACAGAATTATGTCTCTAATATAGCCTATCACATCCTCGCAGCCTTGGTAGAGAAACTTCACCACCATCTCATCAACGTGCAATAGCTTAAGGAATCTCCACCAGCAGGAGTCATTTTCTCTAAAGGAGTAGGTCATTAGGCTGTATTGGCCGATGGAATTCGACCACCTGCGCCTTTTTGACAGTGGTTGGATTCAGCTGAAAAAATTGAAGACGACTGATTGCTTGTTGTTTATGAGCCAACAAGTGAACCGGTTGGAGAAAAGGAAAACTTTTGGTGCGAACTTCGTGCGAATTTCGTGCAAACTTTCCCAAGTACCAGTCAAACATCTTTTGGTGCGAACTTGGCTGAAAACTAGTTCAAACAACTTTTCGTGCGAACTTTCAAAAGCAAGTAATGTGAACATTCCTAGAAACCAATTCAGAAAACTTTGGGTGCGAAAATCGTGCGAACTTTCCCAAGTACTTCTAAAACATCATTTATTGCGAACTTGTCCGAGTGACTTGATGAGGCACGATGTTGCCCGATTCGGTCGCGATCTACGCGCTCGGCATGATCTCCAACATGATCGGGGAAATCAAGGCCAAAAAATCGATGGACATGCACGCTTAGCTAAGCACCTTTTGGGCGCCACTTCTGCTTTTGCACTTGGGGGCCTCCGACACGATTAGTGCCTACACCATGCCAGACAACGAGCTCTGGCTCAGGCACTCGCTGATGCTGGTGAACCAGGCGGGCTTGACAGTTTATGTCCTGGTAATTGCGTGGACTCATCCTAGCCTATCATTCCTCGCCATTCTGATCTGCTCTCGGGTTTCTATAAGTACGGCGAGAGGGTTTGGGTCCTCTGCGCCGCCAGCAACGAGCACTTCAAGGACCCTCGCCGAATGCCAACCCCACCGGAGGTATTCCAACAAGATTGTGGAGGAATGCTAGTTGAAGGGGGCCGGGGGTACAACATCGTGCCTCATCAAGTCACTCGGACAAATTCGCACTAAAAGATGTTTTAGAAGTACTTAGGAAAGTTTGCACGAAGTTCGCACCCACAGGTTTCTGAATTAGTTTCTAGGAATGTTCGCACCACTTGCTTTTGAAGTTCGCACGAAAAGTTGTTTGAACTAGTTTTCGGACAAGTTCACACCAAAAGATGTTTGAGTGGTACTTGGGAAAGTTCGCACAAAATTCACATGAAGTTCGCACCAAAAGTTTTCCTTTTCTCCCACCGGTTCGCTTGTTGGCTCATAAACAACAAGCAATCAGCCGTCTTCAATTTTGTCAACCGAATCCAACCGCTGTCAAAAAGGCGCAAGTGGTCGAATTCCATCGGTCAATACTGCCTAATGACCTGCTCCTTTAGAGAAAATGACTCCTGCTGGTGGAGATTCCTTAAGCTATTGCACGTTGATGAGATGGTGGTGAAGTTTCTCTACCAAGCCTGTGAGGACGTGATAGGCTATATCAAAGACATAATTCTGTCGACGATCACAGAGGAGGAAGTGAGGGATACGCAGAAACTCCCGTCCTCGTGGATCGACAGGGGAGGCCGCGGGTTGAGCACGCAATTAAAATGGAGCGTCGAGCTAGACTTCGACATGAGCATCCTAGGCTGACACATAGCGACGGAGCTCTGCTATTACCCCGATAGTGGAGCGGACACCCTTAAGGAACTAGATAGGAATAATCAGAGCCATGTTAAGTTCTATTCCTTGATGAGTTTGCACTTGTCTCGGTACATGCTATATCTCCTAGTTATGTATCCGTCGATGTTGCCAGTTGGAATCGGAAGGACTAGGTTCCGAGACATTTATAAAGAGAACAAGAAGTACTTTTGTGACGACCCGTACCACGATTTCCATTTAATTTTAGATTTTTGGTATAATTAAGGCAAGCGGAAGACAAGCTCATTTTTAACATAAAGTCTTCATTATTTAAAATCAACTAGCACTCGACACGTTCACATTAGATCGTCACAGACCAACATACTATAACAGAAAACTAAACAGATAACGATAAACAACCACTGAACAGATGACCACAGACAGACAACGATGACCCAAACCATAGTCTAGTCCGCCACCACACCCGGGCTGCTCTCTTCCTCGAGTCCACCAGCTCCATTTCCATTTCCCTCCTCGCCGCCACCGCCAACGTTGCCTCTGTAATTGACTATGCGTAAGGGACCCAACACTCGATCGCCTTCCCTAATATGCCAGGCGATAAACATGATCGGGACTAAGATCACCCGTCCTACATTAATCCATATCACCGAAGTCTGCTTCACGAACACCGAATTGGACCAGGGAAAAATGACATTTTCGGTCCAGGACTAAAAATGATGAGGCGCTCCATAATGGTAGTTCGGCGGAAGATCCATAGCTAATGGTCTGAAAATTCAATAAGTATAAAACATCTAAATATTACAAAATATGATTCAAGTATTACCCGGCGTTAATTTATTCAAACATGCCTTTTTAGGGAACCATATCAAAATAAACATAATTAGTAATTAACTTAGTATCCTTTCGGTTTATCCAAAAAGTTTTTATTTATTAACATTACAACGACTTCCAAGGCTCGAACCCCGGTTGTCTACGGACCTCTTTCACTCCCATACCACCGTGTCGAGGCGTTGGCAGTGTCAGATAATGTTATTTATTTTTATTTATTAACCCGACACATAATATTAATTCATTTAAGTGTCATTCAGCAATATCATATCGATCAAACAAGCATTCGCTATAAGAATAAAATTCACACCGGATGAACATGCTATGCACTCACAAATATACAATTAATTCATCTTTCCACTTTATTTTAGTCCACATTTCACAATTTCACTTGCCAAGATCCCACGGATTCCTCCCCGACATCCGCGCATGGCACTACCAAAATTTCCACACTTGGGCATCTCCACTCCGGAGGCTTCCCTGATCACACAGCAGGGGCTTCCCTTATTCATGAAGGGGCGTCCCAAACACCTGAAGCTCCAAGAGCATTCTAGCCGTTGGAAAACATTTCAAGTTTTTTAAATCTCCTCATGCACACACATTATTATATGTCATGTCATATGATCATGCCACACGCAATTCGAATCAAGTATCACTATTCAATAATTAGTAGGGTATTTCACATATGATTATGGTACAATGTCTTCATGAGCTTCAATTCGGTCCAATCTTAATAACATGGCAGATTTGCACCTTATTGTTAGTCTTGGTTAAAATACTAATTAATTTCTTAAAATTATCAAACTTCACAGAATGATAGTCTCCTCAGTGATGATCAATTTTCTTTTTAGGCTTTTAAGCATTAAACCCACGAATTAGAGAGTTTTACCCAAATTTCGTGACTTACTCATCCAGGGTTAGTTTTACACACTGTTCGAAATTTCCACTTTTACCCCAGTAAATTAACTCAAAAAATTACTAAAATTTAATATGTTATAATTCAGACCCAGATATATAACTTTAGTGACCAGAGCCAAGTTTATATTTTTTTTTATAAGTCATATTAATTTATGGGAGTAACATCAAAATCCAGACCCAGAAACAGAATATAGCCGACTAAAGAAGTAGTCGTAACCCCAACTTAAAAGGTTCCAAAAATTCTAAAATTAATATATGTTTTATTTTAAGATTCTAGATTCAAATTTTATTCTTTGTGCCGAGGCCTTAAATGTCCACAGAAAGATATACAAAATTAGTTAATGTTCAAGGTCAGATCATACTCAGAATGGCACATGCAGACCCACAAAAGTATAAAATGAAAAGGACTGACCATTTTGTTCCAAAAATTATCCATTTAATATATGTAATATTTTAGGTTATTATGAGTGACTTTCATGTTTTGACTTCAGTCTTTTGGGGTCCACAAAGAGTGGTACAAAAATAGTGAAAACAGGAGCTCAGAGTAGTTTCAGACTAAGTATAGATTAGATCCATGCACAAGCAAGGCCTTTAGGCCGACCAAATGGACTCCAAAAATTCCCAAATATTTATATGAAATATTTTAGGATGTTAGAATAATTTTTCATGTTTTGACCTCGGACATTCAGGGCCCAAAATAAGGCGATATGAAAATAGTAAGAAGGGAATGTCAGAATATGCTCAGTTTTAACTCAGGTTGAGGACGTGGACAAGTGAGGCCTTTTGGCCGACTAGATTGACTCCAAAAATTCCCGAAAAATTATATGACATATTTTATGATGTTGGCTCCATCTTTTATGTTTTGTCCAGGAACATTTGAAGTCCACATAAATCAGTACAAAAATAGTAAAACAAGGGTAAAAATAGTCTCTTTTCAGGGCAGATTGCTAGATCCACCCATTTAATCATTTTCTTTCCACATGAGCATGAAATCTACCATTCATACATCCATTTACATAACATGCTCCACATAAACCAGGCCTAGCTGTAAGCTGCGATTATAAACTTTAGCAGCGCCCTAAGATCACCATGATTAGATACACGAATCACAATAACGGAGTAGAGGAATTTACGAACCTTGTTTCGGATCCATCGTTCTTGATGTGGAATAGCGATGAACCGATGCTCAAGATCTTCTCCTCTAGAACCTCCTTATGCACTGGCTTCAATGAGATGGCCCCTCACGTATCGCTCTTTGACGACTCTGTATGTGAGGTTATGTTGACATTAGGGTTTAGAGAAGGGACTTGAGCTCTATTTAAATAGTTTTTAACCTACCCTCTCATTACGGATAAGGAAATAACTCAGCCCACACTATCCAGCTCCATATTAGACTAAATAGGAAACTTTATATATTTTCTTTATTAGACCAATAATCAATTACAATAATAATTAATAAAGCCCAAATAAGAAATAGATCTTACATTCTCCCACTTTGGCTATATTAATTAAAATTGTACCGTATATGCGCATCTTTATATTGGTCTAGAGATAATTCCTAATAGTCAATCCCATCCCATAAAGTCTTAAACATCGAATCATGGCAGTAACTGTATCAGAAGACACAAAGCCATCCATGGTCACAAATGCTCTTAACTTTACTGATATGGATTTGATAAGGTAGTATGGCAAACGGATAACATCTCAAATAATAGAGAAACTTTATATATTATCCTCCTTGTTAGTCATCATTCTCTTACTGTATGTGTCACGAAACCTGATGTGGCACAAGAGAATATCCTTATGGTTCCAATGAACCCACATATATCTTACCTTTATAGTTAACTGTGCTTTATGTGTAACAAAACATATGTATATGGCTAAAAAATATATGCCCCAGCCATTAGTCAAAGTTTACACAATACCTTGAGATTTTAAACAGATATGTATTTAATATGAAAATAACACATTCATGAACACTTCATTGAATGTAAAAGAGTCAATACATATAAAAAAAATGTTACTAAATGTAACATAATACAGATATAAACTTTATTAGAGCAAAAAATTGAAGAGCTCCCACTAAACAATAGCATCCCACAATGCTGCTAAGCCCATGTTAATGACATGTCGTTCAAATATATAAGGGCGTAGACCTTTAGTTAGTGGATCAGCAATCATATCATCTGTAGAAATATGCTCTACTGTAATGTCACCATTCTGTACGGATTCCTTTATGGTAAAAAACTTGACCTCCATATGCTTAGATCCCTTGAAACCTCTGTTGTTGTTAATGAATAACACTGCAGAGTTATTGTCACAATATAACTATATGGGTCTTTAGAAAAAATCAAATATGGTCAACTCCCTAATGAGATTCCGGAGCCAAATAGCCTGAGTAGCAGCCGAAAAGCATGCTATAAACTCCGCTTGCTGGTAGAGGATGATACCGTTTTCTGCTTCTCGCTTTTTCATGATACTGCACCACCTGCTAGCATAAAGATATGCCATGTTGTTGACTTCTTGTCATCCTGACAACCAGCATAGTCTGAATCTGAATACCCTACTAGCTGCAAGTTTTGAACATATCTATAAACCAACATATAGTTCCTAGTCCTTTTTAAGTACCTCAAAACCTTCTTGGCAGCAACCCAGTGATCGTGTCCTGGATTTGACTGATATCTGCCTAGAAGTCCTGTTGCAAAAGTAATGTCTGGCCTAGTACAAACTTGAGCATACATGATACTACCAAGTGCACTAGCATAAGGTACATTCTTCATCTAGGTTTTCTCAATATCTGAATGAGGACATTGTGAAAGACTCAATTTATCACCTTTGCAGACAGGAGCAATTCTTGGTTTGCATTGTTGCATATTGAATCTTTCCAAAATACGATCAATATATACCCTATGAGATAAGCCCAAAATGCGGTGAGAATGATCTCTGTGGATCTCAATGCCAAGGACAAAAGATGCCTCACTAAGGTCCTTCATATCAAAATTTTGTGACAACATTCGCTTTGTCTCATGCATTAATTCAATATCGCTGCTTGCAAGTAAGATGTCGTCAACATAAAGAACGAGAAAAATAAATTTCCTCCCACTGACCTTGCAGTATATACACTAATCTAGCTCGTTCTCAATAAATCCAAAAGAAGTAACAACACTATGAAACTTTAAGTACCACTGTCTAGAAGCTTGTTTCAAACCATAAATAGACTTTTTCAATCTACAAAACTAGATTGTTATCATTGTTTGTATGGAAATTCACAGAGAGAAGTATATTATCACTTATTATACCATGTAATTATCATGTTTCATGTTCAAAACTTTATAATTTGAATACGATAAGTAAATTCCGTCGTCATATATAAGAGGCAACAATGCCCCTGGAGATTCAGGATGCCCCTGCTGTGTGATCTGAGATGCTCCACGGAGCGTTTCGGGATGCCTCGGAGTGGAGATATCTCATGTGTCAGGATGCCTTGGTGGGAGTTGCCCTAGGGAGTGTTTCGGGATGCCCATACTATGTGATCTTGGATGCCTCGTGTCTCGAGATGCCCCGGGAGTTTCGGGATGCCCATGCTGTGTGATCTTGAATGCCCCGTGTGTCGAGATGATTCCCCGGGAGTTTCGAAAAGAGAAATAATAAAGAATAATACATGTTCATGTGTATGTACATATTCACATGTTTATGTGACACTAGGTGATATTAGTGCATCATGATGTGTGCGTTGTGTGATGTCATCCACCGATTGACAAGGAGGTAAACGCATGCAATATCATTAGCGTTACATTTTTCTGTGGTAGATTTGTAAATTATGAATGCACCAATATACTTGATCATTATGTGATACTTTGTTGGATACCAAGTTGAGTGGTTAGCAGGTTTCCTAACTTAGACTTAGAGTCTTTCATTTACTAGGCTTCAGCTTACTATTTAATTTTTCATGTTTGCAGGATAGATCCCCACATACCATGCTTTGGAGTACCTATATTAGTGTGTATATGAGGATGTACTATTACCAGGGACCGATTTGGTATATCTTAAGCTTAGTTCCCCTATCTGGATGGAAGTAGGGTTACTTGTGCTTCTCCCCTACCGCTTCCCCACCTAGTATATGGATGTGGATGGCAAGACGGTTGGACCCTATGATAGGGTTTGATGGTCCCCCTAGGCATGACGATGGAGGGGACAACGGTGGCTCTCCTACGAGTGTAGCGGTCAATCCGTAGCTGATAGTCTGACGTTCATACATGCAGTCTTTTGTGGTGTAGAAACTAGCATGGAGATAAGAACTACAACCCTTCTTAGATCTGATGTATTTTGTGAAGACGCATATGTACGGTGTATTGTATGATAATATGAACTACTAATGTCGTGTAATATGGTGATTTTTTTAGTATTAAACTCGTTCAACTCATTGTGTTAAAGGAAAAAAAAATAGAAACACGTGTAGCGTGTGACTTTTGGGGCATCACAGCCTGTTTGGTATCAGAGCCTGGTTTACCCTTGAAGTGATAAGGTGCACTTAGTAATTTGGAGTCATTGAGTAGGACATGCGAGTTTAGAACATTAAATGCATGTGTTTATCCTTGATTTCTTGTGAGATTGCCACTTACATGTAGTATGGTCGTCCATATTAAGGAGATTGCCTTCTTTATCTTGATATTGGAATAGTGAAACAGATTAACTATTAATACTGGAGTTTAGATTTTCTTTAACAGACTATTGAATGTTCCAGATATCCTTCTTATCTTGTCTATAATAACTAGTTCATAGATGGACAACTCTTTCTTGGATCCTAATCAGGGTGTTTCCCTCAGATACCTAGATGGGTTGATGTCTTGGGGGTAAAATATTAAGGACGTCCTCAATTTTGAGCCATTTTTCATTTTTAAATATACGTGGTTGTCTTTTGCCAAAAGAAAAGGAAAGTTGGGGTTGTCACTAGCTTTATTACATTTTTGGTCCATACACAGTGTTTACAAAAATCAATGCGGTTGTCCACTCAAGGCACATTGTTGTCACAGTGGCCAATTTTTTTTTTTTTTGGAGAAATAGGTGGTGCCTTTTTGTTTGCTACTGTGTGAGCACATTGATTACGGATCGCTTTGGACATAGTAAGAAGAAGTGGGCAACACTTGAATTATTTTGAAAAGTATATGTTGAGAAAACCTCCTCTAATAAATTTTGATATTGACAAAACCGTATTTAGTCAAATTGAATCTGGTAAATACATTATTGTATTTTATTTCAAGTGATACACTTGAGAAAAGAAGTTTAAAGTGACCTCAGTTGGGTGTTCAGACTCAAGACAAGAGTATCGCGTATATGTTTCTGAAGAGGTTGAATCATGTTATTCAGATTCAGTGGAGCGGCACTTATGTAGCTTCAACCACACCATTAGATGAAGACTTATACACGAGTATTAATAAGGATTATATTAACTTCAAACTCAGTGTTCTCTTTGTTCAGATTCAAGAGACTGGTTCTGAAGACTATTTAGACACAGCGATATATTCAAATCCACAACTATTCTCATTTGAAGACCCACGTTTGACATATGCTATATGTGGCTGAGAATCCTTTTTGAGGAAGTTGTGATCTTCGATTTGGAAGATAGTTCTACAACGGATCGTAGAATATCTCAAGTTGAAAACTACCTTCAAGAGACAAACCGACTTCCATAAATAACTCTAGTTATGAAAACCAAAGATTTGGTTGTGTGGGTGACCTAATCAGTGGGGTTCATATTCTAATCACTCAGCGACTACTAAATCTACTACATACAATCTCGTTCAATTAACGATTGGAGACGTCCAATTAAAGATGAAGAGTGATCCTCTGAAGACCTGTCCAATGAATGAGTATAAAAGGAGATCATTAGTAATGTTATGAGTTCGCGATTTCAAAATAAAAAATTCCAAAGTGCAAGTGAGCTTCAGATTCTACATACTTGTCTTCGTGAGCTTTACATTATAATCTTTGAGAGGATTTGTAAGAGAGTGATTAGGAGAAAATAGTATGATCTATCAAAAAGAGTATCATCACTTGTTATAAACCCTCATTGATTCATCTAGTGGAATCCAGCCTATCGGCTGTCAGCATGGGAGAGTGGACGTAGGCTTGAACTAAGCCGAATCACTATAATCATCGTGTGCAATTTTCCCTATCCCTAAACTCCTATCATTGCATTAGATAGAATATTGTATATTGGTGCTCATATTCATAAACTGCATAAATTCAGATTCAGATTATACGTGATATTTGACTTGATCATTTAAATTCCGCTATTTCAAGTCAAATTCGTTTAAAATCACCTATTCACCCTCCTCTAGGTGATATTGCTAGATATCAAATTCGTTTATTCTATCAAAGTTAAACCCACTTATATGGAAAATGGCTCCGACAATTGCAAGTTTAAATTTGGCCTTTCAAGTGATTAAACTGACAATTGTAAGTATTAGGATTATTTGGTGATGGTCATTTAACAGGGATTGTGGAGTTTATGAAGTAGGAGGTAGTTTTGTGAACTACGTCTTGTAAAGTGTTATTTCTTTTGAAATGATAGGGTGCATCTTACCCCATGGAAATATCATATGTAGTTTTCCTTTATGTCTTTTGTTCAAGTTTAGTTCACTATACCGCCTAGGAAAGGTTGTCATTATTGTTGAAGTTGTTGTTCACATCGCCTGATAACGGGTCATATATGCTCTTTATATTCATGTGGTCTCCCTCTACATATTAGATTAAGTTTTTGGATTGGATTTTCTAACATGGTATCAGAGCCAGTGTTGTTATCGTATGCGCGCACATCCCCATTAGTCAAATTTCACGTGCCACTCGTAATCTGGCTTGCACGTGAGAGGGGGTGTTGAAGTTGTTGTCCCACATCGCCTGATAACGAGTCATATATGCTCTTTATATTCATGTTGTCTCCCTCCACCTATTAGTTTAAGCTTTTGAGTTGGACTTTCTAACAATTATAACTAAGGGAAACTTTATGCTATAATTGAATCGTCATAAATATGTGTGTGTGCACGCGAGCTCATTTAAATTGTCTGTATAGGCTCATTTTCAGAAGTTATTTGTCTCCAATTTTTTTGGGGAAATTCTGAGTCATTTTAAATTTGCAGATCACTCAGCTTGAACTCCATCGCCATTTTCATGCTCTTGGTGCTGCAGTGATTGAGGAGGTCCGGGTCCAGAGAGATAAAGGATTTGGTTTCGTGAGGTATAGCACTCATGCAGAAGCAGCATTAGCCATTCAAATGGGAAATTCTCAGTCGCTTCTATGCGGAAGACAAATTAAGGTGTGTTCTTGGGCTTGTTACTAATGCTCTTCTTTTCTAATTTTTCATTTCGCAGGGTGCTGATGATTTGAAAAGTATCGGTTCCACAGAAAATGTAGTGGGAGATTATTAATTCTGCAATTATGCTGATATAAGTGGAAGTTACTGCACTTTTTTTTTCTTTTCCTGATCGTAAATCCACCACCTCCCATAGTTAACCTTGGTCGTGTTGGAGTTGGCGAATACTTCGGGGACCCTTGTTTCTCACATCGGGTACGCTCACGTGAGCTTAGGGAAACTAAAGGGTTATCGAACGACATGTGACCCCTGCGCGCGGAATGCGGGGGTTCGGGGGGAGCGCCCCCGACACGGGTGCCCCGCTGCCCGGTGAGCGGGCGGGGGTTCGGGGGCAGCGCCCCCGAAACCTCAACGGGTTTGGGCTTTTATTTAAGCTAGCCCGTATGGTATGGAATTAAGAGGTTTCATATAGGTTTAGGTTTTGGGCCCGTTTGGGGCATATATATATTTTCTCGTTTTTGATCACTGTAACGTGTTGAGTGGCTGTAAACCGAAACTATAGTGAAATCTCTTTGCAGGACGTAGCCCTATTCTGGGGTGAACCTGGGTAATCTCGTGCGTCATCCATTTTTCTTTGATTTCTGTGTGATCATTCTGATTCGGTGTGCGATAAATCCCTTCAGGTCGAAGACCTCATTTTTGTTTACTACACCGAGATTTGAATACAAGTTGTCTTTGGGTTTTGTGCATTTAGTGACTGCACTAAACCCTTTTGGATGAGCTTAGCGCTCTCTGACTTAGGACAGTTGGATTTAAACTCAATCTGTAAATACTGTAGCTATGACTTCATCAGCATGTTGTGCCACCACATGTTCGGCTGTACCTCTTATCCTCTACAAGGTTAAGCAAAGGTGGCATGCGTTATGGTAATAACTAATAAGACATGGTTCTCTTGCAATACAAGTGGAGTGTTCTATCTTTTCAATAATTTAGGTGGGCTTTTCGTGGCATAGAGTTTAAGATATAATTGCTGTCCGCATCTTAGCAGTGGTAAAAATAGATCTGGGGCTCTAGCATGTGAAAACGGTACTTAAGGCAAGACTTCGTCCCGCTGGTGTTTTCGATTGAACCAAAGCTGACTTCCGATATGTTTGTGCTTGCGGTGCTCCTGGGGTAGCAAGCCTACACCCCAGGGAACAAGCTCCAATCCCCTTCCTCCACCTGCTGCAGTGGCACAATTACTCGGCCTTTCTACTGCTGAACTATTAGCGCCTGCAACGATTCTGATCCGAAAAAATGATTCTTATTAGAATTGATTTTTTCTAATTCTATTTCCTAGATGAGTTTTAAAGAATCAAAGCGTGTTTGATAACTGCACAAAATTTCTGTTCTTGGAATAGAAACGCATTTGGTAACTGCACAAAATTTCTGTTCCCGAAAATAATTTCTCTTCCCAATTTTTGTCATTTAAGTCAAATAGTTACGTAGTTACTTTGTGAAATTTCATCATACTTTTCGAATTAATTGAAGATTAATTCATATAGATTCTCTTCTATAACATATTGCATATTGCATATAATATTTTTTTCGTGCTATTCCGTCTAATTTTCCCGTCATAACTAGTCATTTTAAGCTTAAAAAAAGAGAAACCATGTTGGGTTAGTGTGTGATTTCAGATTAGTTTAGTTAGTTACCTTTTAATCTCACTTGTCCAAATAGATTTTAGGCTCTCATAAGTGATTTTAGTTTGGTACAATGATCCGTTGTTGAATGCAGCTACAATGAATAGACCAATTATAGTATAGAACTTAAATAGGGATGTTGGTTATATGTGTTCCGGAACCAAATTTTTTTTGTTCTTGTTTTTGCTCCAAAACTATTCCCGGGAACAGAATCAGAATAAGAATAAGAATCATTTACTTTATCAAACATGTTTCTCATCCTTTTTTGTTTCGGGGAACAGAATTAGAGAATCAGAATCGTTACCATGCAAATCCTTAGCCTACGAGCTACATTTAGCAATGAGCAAGATGGGCGGCATGCATCCTCTCATGCAAGGACAGCATCCTCTCAAGCAGGCAGCGATGGGTATGGGAGTTGCTGGCGGAAGCCAGGCAATATATGATGGTGGGTTTCAAAATGTTGCGGCCGCTCAGCAGCTCATGTACTATCAGTGACATGCCTGGTTTTCGGCTTAATGGTTAAAGGGGGAGGAGAGAGAGAGGAACTTTTCTTGAGCTACATATATTATTGAGAGTTTATGACCTCTAGGAAGTCGCCATGTTTGCCCTTTCTATGCATGTTACCCTTGTCGATCTGTTCCCTTTGTCTGTATGTTATGCTATTTATGTATCTGTATGGTTGGCTGCTCAAAAATGAATCCTTGTATCTGTTACATCAAAAGACGCATCCGTGAGTTACTCCTAATTTTCACAAAATATTTCAGAATCGCTCTCTCCTCGTCCGGTTCATTCATGTCCTCTTCGGCATCCTAAAAGCCTGCAAGGAGCCGCTCCTTGTCTAGTTCCTCTGGCCCCGGCAATCACTCTCCTCTGGCCCCTGCATGACTTGACTTTATTAACAAATAAATCTCACAATTTAAGAAAATAGAATTTTTTTCAAAAAATATAAACAACTAGAAGAGTTAGAGATGATGTATTAAATTAGAAGCTGGTGGTGATTGACACCTGTAAATCTTGAGCCTGTTTGGTGCAAATTGACGATCCAAACACCCTTCTTCCCCAATCATTCGAGTTCAGACACTCCAGTTTCCTTTTGCTTATCTGATCCCTGAAGTGGCCATTTCCAATGTCCTAGGCAAATCACACTTTGATCACCTGGAAACTGAACGGCCAGGACCGCGAGCCTCCATTCCCTGGTGCACGATCGCGTCTTCTCGAGCCCACTCGTGTTGCGCATACTTTCTCTGATCAGTTCCTTATGGAGGCATCTGAGGGGCTGAGACCGCGAAAAAATCCTCTGGCAAAGACCTTGTCTTTGGTTCGCTTGTTGTCTTCTCGGAGCCGACAACGAGGAAACGGCGAGAGGGGCAAGACATTGGCTCGAGAAGTTGAAACTTTGAGGCTCAATGGCGGGAGGAGCATTGTCGCTTCATCACCAGGCAACCTGACCCGAGCAAGAAAGATGAAGGATGAGTCCCATACCGTGGGTCGGGAAGATTCTGTGAGGGAACTCGTGCCGCAGTTGATCGATAAGAGAGACGACGGCGCCAACCTGAGAGTGATTTCGGTGGTCGGCGAGGAAGCCATTGGCAAAACAGCTCTAGTGAGGAGCGTCTACAACCGAGCAGACATAAAGAATCATTTCGACTGCTGCGCTTGGGTCCAGGTTGGGGCAGATCCAAACCTGGGTCATCTCATGGTCGACTTGCTCAAGCAGTTGAGGGTCCCGGAATTGCGAGACGTGGAGCTTATGGACGAGAAAAAGCTGTTCGGTGTGCTCCAAGGAGTCCTGATGGAGTGCTGTTATCTGATAGTCCTGGATGACTTGAGCGATCTCCATCTCATGGACAAGCTCATAACGGTGCTCGCGGACTCGAGGAATGGGAGCAGAGCAATCGTCAAGACTCGGAACCCCGACATATCCTCTTCCGTCGATCCATGGTACTCCACACATCTCAAGTTGAGCCCCCTCGACCAAGAACAGAGCGACAATTTATTAAAAGAAAGCAGCTGGACTCCCCATGCGGTCGATCTGCCCGCGGAACTCCATCTCAAAGATTGGATTTTTAGTAAATCAGAAGGTTCTCCCGCAAAGATCCTGCTACTTGGAGGACTTTTATCCGCTACCATGTCGGATGGATGCACCAAGCTTGCCAATCTGCTTCCCGATTGTCCAACAGTCCGAGATGTTGTGGATTTGAGCGTTGCTAAACTGCCAGAACAGTTAAAGCAATGTGCTCTGTACTTGTCTATGTTCCCTAAGGAATCTGAGATTCCCACAAGGAGGCTCTTCAGACTCTGGTCAGCTGAAGATACTGGGAACGGTGTAACCAGAGTTGATGCAGAGAAATGTTTCAAGGATCTGGTGTTCAGAAACATGGTCCATGTAGCTAGACGGAAATGGGACGGGAGTGCCCGATCGTGTCGTTTGCCCGGAATGTTGCACGGTGTCTTTTCTCAGATGGCTAAGAATGAAAGATTCCTCAAGATATATGACTGTACTATTCATGAAAAATTGAGCGATGAAGCAAAGTTTGATGCCCCGCGTATTGCAATACACAGGCATATTTCTGGAGAAGGAGAAGCAATGGCGCAAGAAAATGCGCCGGAAGTAGGACGAGAGCGATCAGTAACAAATGCACAAGAAGCACCCATGGAGATCACTCCCGCCGAGCAACATCAAAGAATGTCCACCAGCAACAATTCCACGACGTGGGGCATCAAACAACTTTGTTCCTATGTGTCTTTCAACACAATGAAGCTAGGAACACAGGCCAGAGAGATAGAGGCGTTGCTTAAACCGCTAGTGCCGAGGAGGGACTCGAGTTCGCTGAGTGTACTTGATCTTGAGGGTGTCTACAAGCCTTTGCTTCCGGAGGAGCTTGGCAACATATTGCTGAACCTGAAGTACTTGGGACTGAGATGGACTCTTCTTGAATCGCTTCCGAAATCAGTGGTGCGATTGCCTCGCCTGGAAACTTTGGATCTGAAGTACACTAACATAACCCAAGTGCCGGTTTCTATCTGGGAGGCAGCGAATCTGCAACACCTATACATGAACGAGGTGTCCTTCGACGAGTCCGTTGATCCTCAATTGCATTCCAAGAAATCCTTAAACTGCAAAATCCAAACCATATGGGGCTTATACATAGGAGCTAAGAGTCCCATGTTGAATGTGCTGGGTATGTTGACGGGCTAGAGGAAGCTGGCTTTGACGTGTCATCCCTCGGCGGTAAGGGAAGCGACCAAGCAGATCTCATATCTGAACATGCTTGAATCCCTCAGATTGCGATCAAAGGATCTATTCGGTCAGCCTTCAGATCTTGAACTGAGTGACATGAGGCTGCTCGAGTCTGTTTCCAACTTGTACTTGCTCGGAGAATTGTCCATGCAAAGCTTGTCGCACATTCCTCGCAACCTAAAAGTACTAACCTTGTCCATGTCGGGACTAGAAGACGATTTTATGGCAGTCCTGGGGGAACTGGAATGTTTGACCACTCTCCGGTTATTTGCATACTCATATGAGGGCGAGACCTTGAGCGTCTCGGAAGGAACATTTCCAAGACTCCGTGTCTTGAAACTGTGGAAGCTGGAGAAGCTGACCAAGTGGACTATACAGGCAAATGCAATGCGGTGTCTCGAAGACTTGGAAATTAAGGGCTGCATGAAGCTGAAGACGATCGACGGACTGGGGCAGATTGAAACCTTGGAAGGAATCACTTTGGTTAAAGTGCCGGGTGAACTCGAGCGAAGTGTCCTAGAAATGCACCCGAATGTGCAGATCATCGTGAAGGAATTGGTAATACGTTCGCCACAGGTAGCTCTCTTACTTCTTTTGCTTTACATTTGTGCTGTACATTTAATGTGCCAACTTGCCATCCGCCGGGATCATCTCTTGACTGTGGATATGATAATTTGCTTGATTCAACTCCCAGTTCTAGAAGGGTGCTTCTTTTATAGCTCTGTGGTCTTCTGTTACTGTTCAGACGAAAAGGGGGCGTTAATCACTGAGTTTCGTACGCGAGTGCGCGAGTGTCGGGTTTCCCCTCATACAAGATGGTTCAGCTTTTGTGTTGATGTATCAAGGCTGCACTATCTATTTTCTGTTAAGTCAGTTTGCTGATGTCTTGTTTTCTAGGAGTTAATTAGTCGTTGTTTTTACTTGGTCAGTCCTATCTTGTAGGAGTATTTAGCTGCATGTTTTTTTGGCTATTATGTTAGTTTGTTGCTGATTTTGTGGACCAAGCAAGCTGTTAGTTAGTGGGCAACGTGTGTTTATGGTGAAGATTTATTCTATATTTAAGCAATTTCAGTTTTCTGAATAAAAAAGAAGTTCCCTTCCAATACATTCTGTCTTGTTGCATAATACAGTTTCACTGCAAAAAAATACAGCTTTTGCTGTCAATTCTCCTTTCTGTTCTTTGAGAAACAACATTGGTATCAGAGCCTTCTTGATCTTAAGGGGCTGTGAGTGACTTGTGAGATTGATTGAGAGGTGCGTCTGCATCCATAGAAGCTGAAGGCAAGATGGAGGCAGGATCGAGTGGTTTTTCAGCCATGGCTCCACTAGTGTTTGATGGAGAAAATTATCAAGCCTAGGCAGTGAGAATGCGAACCTATCTAGAGGGTTGTGATTTTTGGGAAGCTGTGGTACAAGATTATGAAGTTGCTCCCCTTCCTGACAATCCAACCATCAATCAGATCAAGTATCACAAGGAGAGGACAACAAGGAAAGCAAAGGCAAAGACTTGTTTATATGTTGCTATCTCACCTGCCATTTTCAGCAGAATTATGGTTTGTGAATCAGCCAAAGCTATCTGGGACTTCCTCAAAGCTGAGTATCAAGGAGATGAGAGGATCAGAAGCATGAAGGGGCTAAATCTGATCATAGAATTCGAGAGATTGCAGATGAAGGAGTCTGAGACAATTAAGGAGTATTTTGATAAGTTGATAAGCATTGCAAATCAGGCAAGAGTTCTAGGCACTGACCTCTCTGATAATAGGCTAGTGCAGAAGATTCTTGTCTCCTTGCCTGAAAGGTTTGAGGCAACCATTGCCTCTTTGGAGAATACCAAGGATTTGTCTCAGATCAAGTTGGCAGAATTGCTAAGTGCTCTGCAAGCACAAGAGCAGAGGAGGTTAATGAGGCTAGAAGGAAGTACAGAAGGAGATTTGCAGGCCAAAGAACAACAGAATGTAGGAGGGAAAGGCAAGAAGTGGAAAGGAAAGAAAGGGAATGGCAATAGTGGTTCAGAAGCTACTGCAGGAGAGAACAGTGCAGGCAACTCCAAGAACAATTGGGGAAGGTATTCCTCATGTCAGCACTGTGGAAAACAGAATCATCCACACTTTAGGTGTTGGAAGAGGCCAGATGTAAGGTGCAGAAAATGTCAAAGCTTGGACACATTGAGAAGTTCTGCAAAGAGAAGGAAGATCAGCAGCAAGGTGAGGCACATGCTGCAGTCCAGCAAGAGGTAGATCAACTGTTTGTTGCCTCTTGTTTCTCCTCTAGTACTCCATGTGATAGTTGGCTTGTTGATAGTGGTTGCACAAACCACATGACAAGTGATGAAAAGTTATTTATAGACCTTGACAAGTCATTGAAGTCAAGAGTGAGGATTGAGAATGGGGAGTACTTAGAAGTGAAAGGTAAAGGGACTGTAGCAATAGAGAGTTGTGTTGGAACTAAGCTGGTTTCTAATGTGATGTATGTGCCTGAGATTGATCAGAATTTGCTGAGTGTGAGGCAGTTGGTAGAAAAGGGATTTAAGGTGATATTTGAAGAAGGGAAGTGTTTGATCTTTGACTTCAGTGGTCAGGAGCTGTTCAAGATAAAGATGCAACAGAAGAGTTTTTCTCTGAATCCTCTCGAGAAGGAGCAGGTGGCATTCAAGTGTCAGGCCAGTGATTCAGAGATATGGCACAAGAGGTTGGGGCACTTTCATCACAAAGGCTTACTGTTCATGCAGAGGAATGAAATGTCAACTTGGTTACCTAGCCTGGAGGAGCAGATCACAAGGTGCAAGGCTTGTTTGCTGGGCAAGCAGACAAGACTTCCCTTCAAGGAATCCACTTGGAGAGCTACAGAGAAGCTGCAGCTAATTCATATAGATCTCTGTGGTCCACAAGTGACTCCTTCACTAAACGGCAGCAGGTATTTCATTATTTTCATTGATGATTATACTAGAATGTTCTGGATTTACTTCATGAAGCAAAAGTCAGAAGTTGCTGAGGTATTTCTGAAGTTTAAGAGATGGGTTGAGAACCAAAGTGGATACAAGATTCAGGTCATCAGATCTGATAATGGAACAGAATACACTTCACAGAGGTTTAACTCTTTCTGTGAAGAGGCTGGAATTGAGCATCAGCTTACTGCTCCTTACTCTCCACAGCAAAATGGAGTTAGTGAGAGGAAGAATAGAACCATTATGGAGATGACTAGGTGTCTGCTACCTGAGAAGAATCTATCAAAAGAGTTTTGGGCAGAAGCAGCAAACACAGCAGTTTTTGTTGAGAAAACCTTCCCTCTGAATATTTTGATTCTGACAAAACTATCCTTTTTGTAAGAGAATCTGGTTAATACAAATAATTTGTTATTGCAGGCATGAGCATGTGAACAAAAGCCTATAATGTTCCATGACTGGCGTTCAGACTCAAGGAGTAGTCGTCGCACACTTGCTTCTGAGATAGTCGAAGTCCTACATTCAGATGGAGAATCGTGGTGCCTCAGTTGACTTCAGAAGGAAGTCGGTGCTGCCTCTGAAGACTTCAGAAGGAGGTCTATGTTGCATCTGAAGCCTTCAGAAGGAGGTCTATGCTGCATCTGAAGACTCATCTCTAGAAGATTTATGTGACACGTCAGCAAGGATCTTACAGAAGCTCAGAGTCACTGTTCCAATCTGTTCAGATTCAGAGAGTCTCTCTGCTTCAGAAGACTGCTTCTGGCCAACGTTCAGATTCTGCAATATCTCGCTACTAGATTCTGAAGACCCACGTTTGGCAGGTCTCCGATCTGACTGCGCCTTGTTATGGAAGTTTGTAAGATTTGATTGACAGGATTAGTTTCCAATCAAATCAGGAGAATATCCGCGATTGGATATTACCTTCCGTGGACAAGATATCTTAGAGATTTGGATGAACTCTATTTATGGAAACTGAAGATTTGGTTGTATGGGCGACTGAATCTGAAGGGTTCAGATTCACTTTCAACGGTCACTGGATCTTTCCATATACAGTCTCCGTCAATCAGGATTGATGACGTCCAATCAGAGATTGAGGAGCGATCCTTTGAAGGGCCTTGGTAACGGCTAGTTCAAGGCTGAAGGAGTATAAAGAAGATCAATAGTGACTGTTTCGAAGGAAAAATCACGAACTTATAATTCCAAAGTGCTGAGTTGTTCAAAAACACATTCTCTTGTTCTTGTGAGCTTAAAATTCATTGTCTTGAGAGGTTCATTTGTAAGAGCGATTGGAGTGACAACGCCTGTAACCTTTCAACGACTCATAGTGGAATCTGGCCGATCGGCTGTCATCGTGGGAGAGTGGACGTAGGCTTGCTAAAGCCGAACCACTATAATCATCGCGTGCAATTTCTCTTTCCCTAAACTTATCTTGCTGTGTTTAGTTTATCTGCACGTTCTCTTACTGATCATATTCAGTTTATGTTCTGAATCCTTTATAAATTTCCTTATCAAATCTTGAAAAGAGTTCGAAATCACCTATTCACCCCCCTCTAGGTGATATTGCTAGATCCAACAATTGGTATCAGAGCTTGGTTGCTCATTATTTCGAAGTGTTTTACTTCAGAGCTAACGATCTATCATGTCTAGCAACAATTTCACAGGAACCAGTGATGCACATTTCAGCAACAAACCACCTTATTTTGATGGGAAAGACTACAATATGTGGTGCAACAAAATGAAGTGGTTCTTCAAGGCATCAGATGATCTGATGTGGGATGTTGTCGTAAATGGAGTAGTTCCTAATGTAACAGCAACCCCTTCCACTGGAAATGAAGGAAACAACAATACAAATGTTACTGCAACACTGTCAGATTCTAAAAGAGCCAAAAAACAAGGACTCGATTCTAAAGCTGTGCATGCACTTTTCTGCGCATTATCCATTCCTCTATATAATCGTGTTGCAGAAGAAGATTCAGCCAAAGCTATATGGGATAGACTTCATGTCACATATCAGGGAACTGACAGAGTGAAAGAAACAAAACTCAGCATTCTGCTGAGTGATTACGAAGCTTTCAAAATGAAGCATGATGAATCAATTGCTGAAATGATTGACAGGTTTCAAATTCTAGCAAGTGGTCTTGCAAGACAAGGCGCTCCTGTAGCAGAACCGATGCAAGTCAGAAAGATCCTTCGAGGACTTACAGATGACTGGAATTACATCAAGCCATCAATACAGGAATGTCAAACAATTAGACCTCTATCTATTGATGAGCTAGTCGAAACCTTGCAGTCATATGAGACTGAGCGTACTAACAAAACAAGAGATTCAAAAGGTAAGAAGTCTATTGCTTTAAAATCTGAAATTGATTTTGAAATGCCAGATTCAGATGATGAAGATGAAGACGACGAAGAACTTGCTCTTATGGTGAAGAAGTTCAGAAAAATGGCTCGTAGAGGAAGAAACTTCAAAGGGAAGAAATTATTCAAAAAGAATGATCAGAGACAATCAAACAATGACAAACAAGAAGACAAAGATGTAATCTGTTTTCATTGTAAGAAGGCAGGACACATCAAACCAAATTGTCCGCTTCTGAAGAAAGACAAGTTCAAGTATGAGAAATACAAAAAGGCATTGAAAGCAGAAACTCTAAGTGATTCTGAAGACAGCGAGGATGACTATGCTAACATATGTCTTATGGCGAAGTCAGATTCAGATTCAGATTCAGATGTTGAGGTACATCCTTCTGAACTGCCAGATGAAGTCTCTGAATACATTGATGAGTTGTGCTTAAATTATAAAGAAGCTCTCAAAAAGGTTTCCATTTTGAAAAAGGAAGTTTCATCCTTAAAACAACAGAATGATTCTCAAAAAGACAAGATTGAATTTTTGCAAAGGGAATTTCATCAAATCAAGGAGAATCGTGATTTGATCTTGAAAGAAAATGATTCCTTGAAAACCAAAATTGAAAATACTTCAAAGAAATTTTCCCAAAGTTCAAAAAATTTGGAAAACATTATTTCCAGACAAATTCCGTATGGTAACAAATCTGGTCTTGGTTTGAAAAAGGAAAATAATTTCAAAAATAAGTTTCCAGAAACAAATGACAGGATTTCCCGTAAACCTTCCAAATTTGCATATCAACGGCATTTTCAAAAGCATTTTACAAAATTCTTTTATCCAATGCATTGTGAAAACTGTGGTGCTAGAAATCACGTTAGAAATAATTGCATGATGATATGGAGACCTGTTAATAGAAAGAAATCTATTGTGACTAACTCAGATGGACCCAAGAAAAACTAGGTACCAAAGAAATAGTAAGTTACTTCCCACTTGCAGGTACCAAGGAAGAGAAAAGACAAATGGTTTCTGGATAGTGGTTGCTCAAGTCACATGACTGGTGATCCAGAAAAATTCATACAACTTTCAGATTACAATGGTAGAAGTGCGTCATTTGGTGGAAAGAATAAAGGCAAAGTGATTGGCCAAGGCACTGTAAAAATCGAAAATCTCACGATCAACAATGTCTCTCTTGTCAAAGGACTCAAATACAATTTGATTTCAGTTAGTCAATTATGTGACTCTGGTTATCAAATTTGTTTTCAAGACTCAGAATGCTCAGGTGTTAGCAAAGACAAGAAGCAAACCTTCACTGGTCGACGTCATGGAAATATCTACCTTCTGAATGTTGATTCTGAAGACATCAAATGTCTCATCTCTATCAAGGATGAATCTGAACTATGGCACAGAAAGCTAGGACACATCAGTATCAAACACATCTCGAAGCTATCATCCAAGGAACTAGTTCGAGGCTTACCACAATCAAAGTTTGAGAAATCAGAGCTTTGCTCAGCCTGCACACTTGGGAAACAGGTAAAAAGTTCTTTTAAATCTATTAATCATGTATCATCTGATCGTGTTCTGCAGCTGCTTCATATGGATATCTTTGGTCCTAACAGAACACTAAGTCTTGGAGGTAAGAAATACTGCCTTGTCATAGTTGATGATTACTCAAGATTCACATGGGTTTTATTTCTTGCACACAAAAATGATGCCTTCTCATCCTTCTCAAAATTTTCTAAAAAGATTCAGAATGAAAAAGGTTACTCTATTTCCTGCATCAAAACTGATCATGGGGGAGAATTTGAAAACCAAAGCTTCTCTAATTTTTGTGATGAGTTTGGGATTCAGCATAATTTTTCATCTCCTTACACACCTCAACAAAATGGGGTTGTGGAGAGGAAAAATCGTTCTCTACAAGAAATGGCGAGGACTCTTTTGATCGAAAGTAAAATTGCATCTCATTTCTGGGCAGAGGCTGTGTCAATAGCATGTTACATTTTAAACCGTGTCTCCTTAAGATCAATTGTTGAAAAAACTCCCTATGAACTTTTTAAAGAGAGAAAACCAGATTTAGCATACTTCCGTGTGTTTGGTTGTAAATGCTTCATTCTGAAAAATGCAAATGATCGAGCTGGTAAGTTTGATGAGAAGTCAGATGAAGGAATATTTCTGGGATATTCTACCACGAGCAAAGCATACAGAGTCTACAACAAAAACTCTCGATGTGTTGATGAATCAATGAATGTCAAGTTTGATGAAAATATTCAGACTCAGAATGATCAATCTGAATATGTTCAAGTTTCGTCTCTTCATCAAGGTTCAGAACCAGAAGAAAATTCAGAAGAGAATCATGCTTCTGAAGAAGTTCAGAATCAAGAAACAAGCCAACAAATCGCAGAAGAAACAGAGGTGACACCGTCTGATTCTAATGATCCAAATGATGCTCAAGACGGGAAATTCAACAGAAACTGGAAACATAAATCCAGTCACCCCAAGGAACTAATAATGGGGAGCTTAGATGAAGGAATCAGAACCAGATCGAAATTCAAGGAAGCAATGAGCAATATAGCATTAGTTTCTGAAATCGAGCCTAAAGGGATTGAAGAAGCTCTTACTGATGAAAATTGGATCAATGCCATGCAAGAAGAACTTCATCAATTCAAGATCAATAATGTTTGGGAGCTCGTTTCAAGACCCAAAAATCGTCCTGTAATAGGAACAAAATGGGTGTTCAGAAACAAAATGGACGACAGAGGAAAAGTGGTTAGAAACAAAGCAAGACTTGTGGCAAAGGGATATTCTCAAGAAGAAGGAATAGATTACGATGAAACCTACGTACCAGTTGCCAGGTTAGAGGCCATAAGGCTACTTCTTGCTTATGCTTGTTACAATGACTTTAAACTGTTTCAGATGGATGTAAAAAGTGCATTCCTAAACGGTTACATCAAAGAAGAAGTTTATGTCGAGCAACCTCCTGGCTTCGAGGAACCAAGAAGAAAGGATCTCGTATATTCCCTGAAGAAAGCCTTATATGGATTAAAGCAAGCACCTCGTGCTTGGTATGAAAGGTTAAGCAGCTTTCTATCTGAACAGAAGTTCACTAAAGGTAATGTTGACACTACTCTCTTTATTCAGAAGCAGGGTAAGGATATTCTTATTGTTCAGATTTATGTGGATGATATTATTTTTGGCTCTTCTAATGAATATCTATGCAAGAACTTCTCTAAAGCAATGCAGGATGAATTCGAAATGAGCATGATGGGAGAATTAAGATTCTTTCTTGGACTTCAGATTCAACAAACCAAGAAAGGAATATTCATTCATCAAGAGAAATATGCTCTTGAAATTATCAAGAAATTCGGCTTAGAAAATTGCAAGAAGACGGAAACACCAATGTCTCATTCGTCTAAGCTTGATAAAGATGAACAAGGAAAAGATGTTGATCAGAAGCTTTATCGCAGTATGATTGGATCGCTTCTATATCTCACTGCATCAAGGCCAGATATTCTTTATAGCGTCTGCCTATGTGCAAGATTTCAGTCATGTCCAAAAGAATCGCATCTTACAGCAATCAAAAGAATTATCAAATATATTGGAACATATCCAGCTTATGGTCTTTGGTACTCAAAGGATTCTGATTTCATTCTGAAGGGATATTCAGATGCAGATCTCGCCGGATGTAAAATTGACAGGAAAAGCACTTCAGGAACCTTTCAACTTATGGGAAATATGCTTATCTCCTGGTATTCCAAAAAGCAAAGCACAGTTGCTCTTAGTACAGCAGAAGCAGAATACGTCTCTCTTGGAAGTTGTTGTGCTCAGATTCTATGGTTAAAACAACAGCTAAGAGATTATGGAGTTAAGGATTCAAATGTGGAGATCAGATGCGACAATACAAGCGCCATTAATCTAACCAAGAATCCTATTCTTCACTCAAGAGCGAAGCACATCGAGATCAAACATCACTTTATTCGTGATCATGTTCAGAATGAAAATGTTCACATTCAGTATGTTGATACAAAGAATCAACTCGCAGATATATTTACTAAACCTCTTGAGAAAGAGTCCTTCAATTTTATCCGAAACGAATTAGCTATTACTAATCCTTTTTCTTAAGATATATTGAGTACAGGTCAATTGACAGAGCTCAGAAGCAAAACTGCTCAGAAGCAGAACTCAGAAGCAGAGCTCAGAAACAAAACTGCTCAGAAGTAGAACTCAGAAGCAGAGCTCAGAAGCAAAACAGCTCAGAAGCATAGCTCAGAACCAAAACTGCTCAGAAGCAAATTTGCATAACCTTTGTTCAGAAGCATATTTTTAAGTACTTCAGAAGCAAGGTTAGTTCATCTTACACCTCTTTATATTTAGAAATTCTCGATAAGGCAAGAATCCAAGGTACGTTCTCTAAATCTTACGTTCTCAAATTTCTATACATATGCCTCTTTGATTGATTGGAATAATTCTGTATCTTTGGATTGATCTTTGGATTTTATTTTAAATTGATTTTATTTCCAAAAATAACCGCTTTACGGTTTTTCAAAACTTTCATAAGGCTTTGAACCGGCACCTCCATCAAATATCGCAATTTTCTCTCAAACCCTAAAAACTGATTTCTCTCTCTTTGTTTACACTCCTTCTCGCTCACTCCAAATCTTTCTTTCTAAAAACTCCAACCTTCTCATCTATGGTTCCGAAATCATCATCTACCATGAAGAAAGCAGCAAAAGAAGGTGCTAGTCTGAGAAGAAAATCGTCAAGGCTGACGAAGGGCAGAAAAGCTCGTCTCTCCGAATCCATTGATATCTCTGGGTCTGATCATGAAGAAGAAAGACACATTGCTCAGAAGGAATCAGGTTTGTCTCAATCTGAGTTCGATGAAAGAGTTGCCCTGGCTCTCTCTATAAAACCTCTGTATGATTCTTTCAAGAACACTGGCTCTAGTGACGAAAACGTCAAGTTGTTGCTGAATATTCACAAGTTTGCAAGCGAGAAAGACTTTCTTGCCATATTAGAACTTCCTCTGCAAACTGTGACACCTATTGCCACTATTGTTCCTGAGAATGTATCTCGGAAGGGCAAGGAAAAGGTTGTAGAAACCGGACTCTCTAAACCTAAAAAGTCTCCATCTAAGAGCATCGTTATCAGGGAGGCTGTAACTGAAGAAAGTGAAACCAAGGGGAGGCCTGATGACGACGATGATGTGTTGTTTAAAGATTTTAAGAAAGTCAGAGGGGTCATCAAGGACAAGAACTTTGAAAGCAAACTGTTTTCAAGTCAGTTGCACTCTGACAAATTCGAGATGATGAAGCAAAGAGGAGTTATACCCCACAGGGTATTTGATCTTAAGTATTTTGATAGGGTTGGTATCCCTATTAGGAAGCATCTAGAGGAGATGAAGTTGAGGGACTTTGCAACTGCAAGGAGGCCAACTTTTCCTGATTTGGCAGCTTACTTTTATTCTAGCTTATGTTTCACCAATTTTGATTCCTTGTTTTATACGGTTGAAGGAGTGGTGTATCATCTGCATGTTAAGGAGCTGGCAAATTTAATGGAAGTTGAGGAAATGGATTTTATGCCCATTAATGTGCAACCTGATGATGCCTACAGTTCTCTGACTGGAAAAGAGAATTACTCTAGAGACTCCAAGGCACACATTACTTACAATGACTTTCCCCTGAAGCACATTGTAATGCACAAGGTTGTCATTGAAAGCTTAAGACCCAAGGCTGCTTCAAAAACTGACATTTCGAAATATGAAGCCAAGCTGATGTGGGGTCTGTTGAATGGCTGCAAGATCTCGCTAGCACGTACTGTTCTCCTCCACATGTACAGAACTGTCCAAAAGACCAAAGGACAACTACCCTATGCAGGTTTGATCTATCGAATCATGTCCTTCCAAAATATCAAGATTCCTGGAAAGCTTCTTCAAGATGAAATTCAGTTAATGGTAGCTGGAGAATCTATGATTCAGAAGATGGGTTTTAGACAGTCCGAGGGTAGTTGGATCAACAAGAACAAAAAGGCTGTCTTGGTTGAGTTTGAGGAGCAGAATGCATAAAGTGAGAGATCTGCAAAAAGAAGGAAGACAAAGGCCACAAAAGGAAAACAGACCACTGTTCAGAGTGAGTCTTCAGAAGAAGAGGAAGCAAAAGAAGAAGAAAGTGTATCATCGAGAGATGATGAGAGGACTCCTACTGTGCTATCAGAAGGAAACATCAGTTTAGAAGCTGAAGAAACTGGTGAAATAGCAAATGAGCTGGAGGATCCTATGGACAAAGAAGAGGATCCCCATAAGACTCATGAGAGTGAAAATGTAGAAGCTGTTGAAACTACTGGTGAAAAAGCAGAAAAAGAAGCTCAGCTTGCTACAAGTGCATATGTGGAGATAATGGAAGAGCAACTAGATGACAGAACGACTATTGATGTTCTGGTTGCTCGAGAACAAAAGAAGAGATCCTCATTACCACATGAGGACATGGACGTTGATAAATCTGATGACTTTGTTGTCACAGCTGTAGGATCAACAGAAGTCACTCCTGTTGTAACAGCTCAGATTCAGGGGGAGCAACCTATAGAATCTGCTGCTCAGACTGAAGTTGTTCAGAAGGACAAGGCTGATACTGAAAAGGAGGAGTCCAGCAGAAAAGAACAACATGAGGAATCAAATGTTGTTCAGACTGAAGAGGTTCTGACTGTTGTTCAGAAGGAGAAAGCAAGTGTCGAACTTGCTGTTCAGAAGAAAAAAGCTGTTGAGGAAAGTGCTGTTCAGAAGGAACAACTTCCAGTGGAAATACCTGAAGAGCAACCCACAGAAATTGAATCAACTACCGCTGAACCTGTTATAATCATTCCAGACTCAACACCTGATCAGATTCAGGGGGAGATAAACTCGCAGAGAATTCTGGATTCAGCTTCAAAGGGTAAAGCTCAGATGGTGGAAGAACAAAAACAACAGACTTCTGCAGGGACACTGAATGCTTCGCAAAGTCTTGTTCAGACGGAAGTTGAAAAACTTCGGGTAGAAGTTATGTAGAGGATGGACAGGATGGAAATAAACATTGAAAAGAAGTTGCACAGATTTGAGGAAATACTTCATAAATACTGTCGCCTTTTCTGCTCTGAGATGGCCAGCATTGGTACTTATACTTTGATCAGAGATGAAAGAATCAGCAAAGAAGTTCCAGAGATGCAGGAACTCAAAGAATTTGCTACCTACATTGCTGATATGGGAAAATCTGCTGAAGCTGCTCAGAAAGATGATGAAGAGCATGTTGATGTTCCCTCCTCCTCTTCAAAACAAAATCCACCTCCGTCATCTTGAAATTGTTTTTCAAATTGTCCGTATTTGTTTTTATTTTTATCTGTCGGATGTTCTTTTTATGTGCACTTTGAATGTTACGCTATTCTTACAATATCTGTGTGAATCTTCGTTCATGTATGTGTAATTTGCTGATGACAAAAAGGGGGAGAAAATACCTCATCATTATCATATTGCAGGATGCACACATACGCGCGCAAATTATACTCATGCGCTCAAACGATTTCAAACGAATTCAACGTCGTATACAACATATGGTGATATCCTTCTATCACTCAGAATGCATATCTTATATATTCAGATGCACATTCTTTTGAAAAGATTCAATTGAATTATATTCATATTATTATTGAAATCTTTTCCGAGCTTAACTTTCATACAATCTTCTTATATATACCAACTTTTATTAAGGAATGTTTTGTCATCGTCAAAAAGGGGGAGATTGTTGAGAAAACCTTCCCTCTGAATATTTTGATTCTGACAAAACTATCCTTTTTGTAAGAGAATCTGGTTAATACAAATAATTTGTTATTGCAGGCATGAGCATGTGAACAAAAGCCTATAATGTTCCATGACTGGCGTTCAGACTCAAGGAGTAGTCGTCGCACACTTGCTTCTGAGATAGTCGAAGTCCTACATTCAGATGGAGAATCGTGGTGCCTCAGTTGACTTCAGAAGGAAGTCGGTGCTGCCTCTAAAGACTTCAGAAGGAGGTCTATGTTGCATCTGAAGCCTTCAGAAGGAGGTCTATGCTGCATCTGAAGACTCATCTCTAGAAGATTTATGTGACACGTCAGCAAAGATCTTACAGAAGCTCAGAGTCATTGTTCCAATCTATTCAGATTCAGAGAGTCTCTCTGCTTCAGAAGACTGCTTCTGGCCAACGTTCAGATTCTGCAATATCTCGCTACTAGATTCTGAAGACCCACGCTTGGCAGGTCTCCGATCTGACCGCGCCTTGTTATGGAAGTTTGTAAGATTTGATTGACAGGATTATTTTCCAATCAAATCAGGAGAATATCCGCGATTGGATATTACCTTCCGTGGACAAGATATCTTAGAGATTTGGATGAACTCTATTTATGGAAACTGAAGATTTGGTTGTATGGGCGACTAAATCTGAAGGGTTCAGATTCACTTTCAACGGCCACTGGATCTTTCCATATACAGTCTCCGTCAATCAGGATTGATGACGTCCAATCAGAGATTGAGGAGCGATCCTTTGAAGGGCCTTGGTAACGGCTAGTTCAAGGCTGAAGGAGTATAAAGAAGATCAATAGTGACTGTTTCGAAGGAAAATCACGAACTTATAATTCCAAAGTGCTGAGTTGTTCAAAAACACATTCTCTTGTTCTTGTGAGCTTAAAATTCATTTTCTTGAGAGGTTCATTTGTAAGAGCGATTGGAGTGACAACGCCTGTAACCTTTCAACGACTCATAGTGGAATCCGGCCGATCGGCTGTCATCGTGGGAGAGTGGACGTAGGCTTGCTAAAGCCGAACCACTATAATCATCGCGTGCAATTTCTCTTTCCCTAAACTTATCTTGCTGTGTTTAGTTTATCTGCACGTTCTCTTACTGATCATATTCATTTTATGTTCTGAATCCTTTATAAATTTCCTTATCAAATCTTGAAAAGAGTTCGAAATCACCTATTCACCCCCCTCTAGGTGATATTGCTAGATCCAACAGTTTTTCTGCTGAATAGACTGCCTACAAGGGTATTGGAGAAGAAGACACCATTTGAAGCTTGGTTTGGTGTCAAGCCAATTCTAAGAAATTTGAAGGTGTTTGGCTATCTATGTTTTTCTCATATTCCACAAGTCAAGAGAAACAAGCTGGGAGAGAAAGCTGAACCTGGGATCTTTGTTGGCTACAGTTTAGTGTCAAAAGCCTACATGATCTATCAACCACAGACAGGGAATGTGATCACTAGCAGGGATGTTCAGTTCTTGGAAGATGAGTAATGGGACTAGACAGATGAGCCACAAGGCAAACACAAGGAGGTCTCACTGGAACCTGACGAGCTAGTGGATGATGTTCTAGTTAGAGGTACCAGATCTCTGACTGATATATATCAGAGGTGTAGTGTGGCTATTTTGGAACCTGCAGGTTATGAGGAAGCTAAAAGTGATCAGAGGTGGATGAATGCAATGAAGGAAGAGTTGGCTATGATAGGAAAGAACCAGACATGGGAGCTAGTGGAGAGGCCCGAAGACAGGAAGGTGATTGGAGTAAAATGGGTTTTCAGGACCAAACTCAATCCTGACGGCTTAGTGAATAAGCATAAGGCTAGGTTGGTGGTGAAGGGATATGCACAGGTTTGGGGAGTTGATTTCTCAGAAACCTTTGCTCCTGTGGCAAGACTGGATACAATTAGAATGACTCTTGCTTTGGCAGCTCAACAAGGATGGAAGGTGTATCAGTTAGATGTGAAATCTGCATTTTTGAATGGAGTGTTGCAGGAGGAGATTTATGTTGAGCAGCCACAAGGCTTTGTCACACCAGGGCAGGAGGAGAAAATTTATTTGCTGAGAAGGGCTCTTTATGGCTTGAGGCAAGCTCCCAGAGCACGGTACAGTAAGATGGATGAGCACTTGCTGGGCCTGGGTTTCAAGAAAAGCCTCAGTGAATCCACTTTATATGTCAAGAAGTTAGTATCTGACTTAGTGGTGGTGTCTCTTTATGTGGATGATATGCTGGTGACAGGGAGTAATAGTGCTCAGATTACTACATTTAAGCAAAAGATGATGAAGACGTTTAAAATGACTGATCTTGGTGAGATGTCATATTTTCTGGGGATGGAGGTTAGGTAGACTCAGAATGAAGTTTTTATCTATCAGAAGAAGTACTTGAAGGAGATCCTGAAGAGATTCAACATGGAGGAGTGCAAGAGTGTGAGTACTCCAATGGGTCAGAAGGAAAAGCTTCAAAAGAAGGATGGATCAGAACCTGCAGACGAAAGAGTTTATAGAATTTTGATTGGCTGTCTTATGTATCTCACTGCAACTAGGCCGGACATCATGTTTCTTGTAAGTGTCTTGTCTAGATTTCTTAATTGTGCAAGTCAGTTGCATATGGTAGCTGCAAAGAGGGTGTCGAGGTACTTGAAGGGTACTCTTTCATATGGGATTAAGTTCTGCAGAGTTTAGGAGTTTAAGTTGCAGGGGTATTCTGACAGTGACTGGGCAAGATCAGTGGATGATATGAGGAGCACTTTAGGTTATTGCTTTACATTTGGGTCGGCATGTTTTTCCTGGTGTTCAAAGAAGCAGGAAATAGTGGCTCAATCAACTGCAGAAGCTGAGTTCATTGCAGCCACTGCAGCTGTGAATCAAGCATTATGGTTGAAGAAGCTGATGGATGATTTGCGTTTGGAGCAAGAAGAAGGCATAGAAGTATTTGTGGATAATCAAGCTACTCTGGCCATTTCACAAAATCCAGTATTTCATTGAAGAACAAAGCACTTTAAGGTCAGGTATTACTTCTTGAGAGAAGTGCAGAAGGCTGGAGAGGTGAAGCCGATGTATTGCAGTTCAGAAAACCAAATTGCAGATATATTCACTAAGTCATTTCATGTTGGTCGATTTGAACTTCTCAGGGCAAAGCTAGGAGTGTGCAGCACTTGATCCAGGAGGAGAGTGTTGATGTATCAAGGCTGCACTATCTATTTTTTGTTAAGTCAGTTTGCTGATGTCCTGTTTTCTAGAAGTTAATTAGTCATTGTTTTTACTTGGTCAGTCCTATCATGTAGGAGTGTTTAGCTGCATGTTTTTTTTGGCTATTTTGTTAGTTTGTTGCTGGTTTTGTGAACCAAGCAAGTTGGTAGTTAGTGGGCAACGTGTGTTTATGGTGAAGCTTTAGTCTGTATTTGAGCAATTTCAGTTTTCTGAATAAAAAAGAAGTTCCATTCCAATACATTCTGTCTTGCTGCATAATACAGTTTCACTGCAAAAAAATACAGCATTTGCTGTCAATTCTCCTTTCTGTTCTTTGAGAAACACCATTTTGTTAGTGTTAGTGGTGAACTAGTGATGGAATTGAGAGTGTCATGGCTCATTATGAATGTAAGTTTGTGTTCTTGCTTATGAACAGAATGAAAATAAAGAGGAGCAATCAGATGAAGAAGACAGCAGAAGAGGAGAAGACGATGACTATAGTGAAGACCCTCAATCCGGTTTCGAGGAAGATGATTATGATTATGAAGAAGAAGAGGAAGAGGAGGAGGAGGAAGAGGAGGAGGAGGAGGGGATATAAGCCTTTATGAGAAACATAATGAATATTTTGTGGGGTTAATTCAAGTTAGGAGTCGCATGAAGGAAAAACAGGAAGGAAACAAAATTCTACTTTCCCCATCTCGTTTGGGTGTGCGTTGGAAGGACTGTTGGAGACTGTAGAGGTCAATGAATTTCATTGATTAATAAAGAAATAATCTTGTGGTATTGGTATCTTAAAGAATGAATTTTTGTGACCGACACACTCATGTCACTTGCTAATCAAAAGTTAACTGCATATACATGATGTCTAATTGGATATGATTCATAACATGCGTGTAATGGTAATTTTTCGGTTACACCACGTCATCACTGTTACGTGGTGTACTCGTCATATAAAACACTCTCTCTGAGTTCGCAATCCCAAAGATAAAAAGACATTACGAGAATACAACTCAGCCATTGAATTCATATGTGCTGATCAGGCGCAAGTCTTTACTTTACTAATCTCAACCAACTCCTAGGTGCAAATTGAGCTACATACACCACTACAACTTAAATACTCTAATTGAATTTAAAAAAAATGGATAAGCTTAACAGAAGTCCTAAAACTTATCGCAAAAGTGCGATTAAGTTCTAGCACTTTCAAAAAGTGAAATTAAGTCTTAAAATTTGTCAGATTGGTGTCATCAAGTGTGACATCCTGTATTAACTCATGAGATATTGTCCGCTTTGGTCCGTCCAATACGGTTTTGTCTTTTGACGTACAGGTGAACACCTGTCTAGGAGGTGAGAGTGCTCCCACCTAAGCATGCTTAATTTTGGAGTTTCAAAACTAAGAATTTTAGTTACGTCAAAAGGCGCCTCCATGAGTTAATTTCAGTTTTCACATATATATTTCAGAATCGCCTTCCTCCTGTTGGTGCACAGTTCGTTTTATTCCTGCCCCCTTCATTATCCTAGAAGTCTGCTAGGAGCTGCTCCTTGTCCAGGCCCTCTAGCCTCGACGACCACTCACCTCCCTCGTCAGCCGGGTCGTTACATCAAGTCTTTCCGTTAACTCCGTCCAATTTGACTAACGGAAAATGTTGACGTTGCTTTTTTATTTATTTATTATTATTTTTCTCTCTTACGTGGCGCTAAGGTTAACTAAAGCACTAAAACGACGTCGTTTTGTTCCAAATCCTATTTTTTACACCAAATCTTAATTAAAGTAGTTTCAAAAAGACAAACAACAACGAAATAAATAGGCTAAAAGTAAAGAAAAAAAAACAAAAAAAAAGTAAAATAATACACCAGCGGAAGGAGGGCCATGCCCTTCTGTTATGGTCGTCGCCCCATCGCTGATGGGTCCTCGACGGTGGCCAGCAGAGGTCATCGAAGCTCGACGAGGCCGATGACCCTCGCATAGATCTGGGAGAGGGTTGCAGCTCGCTCCTGAATCCGACCAGGGCCAGTAGGCGAGGGTAACCATTTATTTTCAAAGGTTTGAGTAGTTAGATTTCGATCTTTCAATTTTTATTTTTTTTTAGCTCTTAATTAATTTCTCATTTGTAACTAATTTCCACCCTCCAGTTTTCGGTGGAATCTTGGCTGCTATTGTGCCTGAAAGAAATATGTACCTAACGTTGCTAGTTTGATTAGTGTTATCGATGAATTTTATAATGAAGAGCTAAGCAATTTGACTTTGAGCTTTAAGAAAAAGAAAAGTACAAATGAGATTGATTAATTTGGTTGTTCCTTATGAATAGAATATGAAGTGATCTAAAAAAAGACTTTCTGGTCTTGATGAGTCACTCCATACATACTTTGAAATTTTTGTGACTAACAAAAAAGGGAAATGCTTTCCTGACAGTATTGGCAAGGATGGTACAATCTCAACTATAGATCCATACACTACCATCACCGCGTGTTTTGCATAAAGCATTTATTGATTGGGAGATCGTGTAATCAGAAATAACTGACAGTACTGTCAGGCTAGCAGCTTCCAAATAAAAAAAAGGACAGTTAAGAGGCGAATATCTTTGAAAATTAAGAAAAGAGGACAATACGAATGAGATTGATTTATTGGTTATGCTTTATGAATAAAATATGAATTCATCTAAAAAACAACTTTCTAGTCTTTATTTATTCCTAGTTTACAAATTCTGACCTCCGTCACGTTCTTGGGTTTTCATGAACCTCCACGATGAGGACAAACAATTAAAAATTTCCTGCGAGATTTTAGGACAACTAAGAGGCAATTGATCTGAAAATGGATTTTCTGGTCTTTGTTTATTCCAAGTTTCCAAATTTTGACTTTTCCAACGTTATTGGGCTTTCATGAACTACCACGACGAGGACAAATTATTTCTTGAGTCAATTCATACATATGTTGAAATTTCAATGTGATATTCGAGGACAATTAAGAGGTGAATATAATTGGATATTAAGAAACAAGAAAAAAATACAAAGGAGATCGATTGGTTATTCTTTATGAATAGACAATGAATTCAAGGACAATTGAGAGGCGAATACCATTGCGTGCTAAGAAAAAAGAAAAAAGAAAATCAGATTTTTTTTTTGGACGGACAAATCAGATTGATTAATTGGTTATTCTTTATGGATGGAATGTGAATTCATCTAAGAATAAATGAAAAATTCACTAATTACAATCATTGTGGCCTCTGTCGCACGAATTAATATTTTCCTAGTTTACAATTATCTCCATGGTGCATGTGGGCAATCTCAACTATGCGCACATATGTAGCGCCACATTTCAAGGCTTACACTTACCACGCTCTTTTCTTTAATCTTTTCATTAGACATTAGATGGCGCATGCGAAAGACTAAATTGAAAATCAATCAGGACGGCCATACGAAATACAAGTGCATGATAGAAACAACAAAGGCAGACACGCCTAATAGGGTATGGCCTTAATAGGGTTCGACTAACTAGATAGCAAGCATTCATCAGACAAAAGCACAATAGCCAGTTGTTTCATTCTCTAGTATATACATATATATGTTTAAAATAGTCCCTTACAAAAGTTCAAAAAAAACACTCTGTGAGGATTTACAAAGGAAGATAATCTACTCCGATTATTAGGATCTTCATCCACGGCCTCCATCGATAGATAGATCTCTCGAACTCTTTAACCAAAGTATCATACTGGCTTTCTCCTTGCTAACTTGCTTATCTGAAAAATGGTTAATCAATAAGGGGTCAAAGCCCCGCAAGGAGATCCCTAGGCCGAACGACTAAACCAGCCATAGAATCACAAGATTGTAAACAGAGTCACCAAGACAGAATCCAACATATACAAGGATAGAATCTCATCAGAATCCAATAAATGATAGAATTCAATCAGAATCCAACGAAGGGTAGGATCTCAGAATCCAACTAGAATTCAAGGAATACGAAGGATAGAATCTCAGAACCTCAGAATCATCCAATTCTGAATCATTATAGCCAAAACAGAATGACAAACAATGCTCACAATATCAAAACCATAGATAATCTAGTAATCAGGACTAGAAATCCACTTGCCTCGATTTCTCGAGAAAATAGTATAGAAACAATGAACGGATGATCTCGGATTCGCCTTTCTTTCTCGATTCAGGCGTGACCTCACCTGGGCAGCACTTCGATCCTTGAATCGATCTCAACAACGAGACAGAGGTTCGGCTAAGGCTAAGCTATGGTCGGCCGAATATATAAAGAAAGGAAGGGAAAGTTCCGTTCTGACGAACGAATGACGAAATGAATTGACATCAGGGGTTTACATAGTGGAATAGGGTGAAGCCAGTCAGCTTAGGGCGAGTCAGCGCCCGAACTCGTGCATGTGTGACACGTGTCACGTGCACATGGCACGTGGCTGCCACGTGCTACCACTTGCCACTTGTTGACACGTGGCCATGCAAGCTGCCACGTGTGGACACGTGGCCCCACATGCGGCCACCAGTCCAATTCTATCACCGGTTGTCCTGATTTTGCACATATTTGACTCGATAGAACTTAATTTGAACACATATCGTTCCTAAAAATATTACTGGGCTTAGATAATAATCCTTTTCAATAATTCACACTAACGTAATACTAATCCTCTCTTAAGCAAGTGGAGTTTTGGGGGGTATTACAACATACATAGCACACATATTGTAAATAGAAAAAAAAAAATAGGATCAGGCCAAAAAAAAACTATGACGGCGAAGGTTTCCCGCCAATTTCGGAATAAATTATTGGGGTGACGCAACATGGACAATAAGTGCGATGATGACATATAAGTGGAGAGATCTTTATGTACGCTCGAGACGTCGCCTGACCGTTCACCTAATTAATCACGAAATACCAAGCATTATAAGCTTTCTTCCAATCTTCAGAGATAATTATTTCGTTACCTTCAGTGGTCTATGATCAATTGGGTGGAGTACCACACGATGTTTTGAAAGACCTAAAAATATTTCATATGAAGAAGGAAGGTGGTGGGGACCAAATTCTAATTTAGTTAGGCAACAGCACAAGTGCCCACTTCATGTCCACTTTTTATTTTGGTGGTCTACATGTCCACTTCACGAGTGGGAAGGATGCGGTCTTTTTCTCTCTTCTAATTTTTAATTCGGCCCGTTTCTCTCTCTCACATTTTTTTTTATATTGGCGCCTCTTTAATTTATAGAGAGAGAGCGAGACATGCGGGCACGGTGACGGCGACGGTGACAGCGGCAGCGGTGGCGGAGGAGACTGCTGGTTCTTGTGGTGTCGAAAGAGGTTTCTGTCGGTAACTGCAGGTTTTAGCAATAGGGGGCACACTTGCACAACTTGACAGAAGAAGAATACATCTTGGCCATTGGGGAAAACGAAAAGAAAAACTAACCCGAAGGTAAAAAGAAAAGAAGAATACATCTTGGCCATTGAATTCGCATGTGCTGATGATGCGAAAGTCTTTACTTACTAATCTCAACTAACTCGTAGGTGCAAATTAAGCTACATACACAGCTGCTACTTATATCCTCTAACTCAATTCTCAAAAAATGAAAAAAAAAAAAAAAATAAAGGAAGAAGAAGAGAGAGAGAGAGTGAGTGAGTGAGAGAGAGTTCTCAGTCCTAGCAAAAAGAAAAGTTCAAGACTTCTCACATTTTTAACTAATTTCTTTTACCAAAAATATTGAACTTATTGAACATTGAAAAACGAAGAGAAATGAAGTTAAGGAGATGGAAAGTAAAGCGGGTAAAGACTTTTAGGCTCCATTTGTTTCGCGAAAAATGTGATATTTTTGATTTTTTTTCGAGAAGTATATAATCTTGTGTTTGGTTGACGTCTGAAAATGAACTGGAAAAATATTCTCCGACCGTCCTACGTGGTACGACCGGCTCTAAGTGAGCAACTCTTGTAAATTAAAAAGTTCAAAATTTTAATTATTTTATTTTATTTTTATTTTTCTTCTTCCTTCTTCCTCCACCACGAGGCGAGCTCGAGTTCGCCAGATCCCAGCGAGGCTTGCGATCGCTGGCATGTGTCTGTGGTTGGTCACTGGTGCCGGCCACCAGCCGAGGAAGAAGGGAAAAATTTAAAAAAAAATTTAAAAAAAGGAATATGAAGGAGTGCAGAACAAAGGATGAGGGTAAATGATTTCCTCATTTTGAAAAGAGGAAATCATTTTCCCCACTTATGAAGGTGTTTTTTCTATTGGTGTAATATGTTTTCTTGACTAATTTACTTTCTGAGAACCAAACACCAAAAAGTCCGAAAAACTTTTTCCTAAAAATTATTTTACATGAAACAAACGGAGCCTTAATGTTTCAACTTTTTCAAACTCTTAATTTATTTTTCAGTTATAACTAATTTACACCCTCCAATTTTAGATCGAATCTAGGCTGCTATTATGCCTGAGAGAGTGCTTGAATAATAAACATATCTAAGGGAGAAAAACTACCAAAAAAGTTCTAAACCTATTGCAATTTTGTCAATTTAGTCTTAAATCTTTTCACATTTTTGCAAATTGAATCCAATCAGTTCTAAACCTAGGTGGCATGGCCAATGTTGACGCGGACTATTTATTTATTTATTTTTCAATTTTTTGCTATTTTCTCTTATATTTTTATTAATTTTAATTTATTTAATTTATTTTCTTTATTTTCTTCTCTTTACCTTTTTTTCTTTTCTTTTTTATGGTGAGGCTAGCCTCGCCTGCAGCCACGATGGCCTCACCTAGTGGCGATCAAGAGCCCAACGACCCTCTTTAAGAGTGCTAGTTTAATAAAAAAATTCAAAAATAAAAAATAAAAATAAAAAAGCGCTGGCCGTGTTGATGTCAACGTTAGCAATTTTTTGTCAAAATTGACCGGATTAACTCAATTGGAAAATGTGAAAATGTAGTACTCAAATGACATAATTAAAAGGTTTAGAACTGAATTGACAAAAATGGAATAAGTTCATGACTTTTTTGATGAATTTCCCTATCTAGAGTGCTTGTTTGTTTAGTACGACGGATGAACAATTAAAAATTAAGAGCTAACCAATTTGACTTTAAGCATTAAAACAAAAGAAAATTCAAGTAAGATTTGATTAATTGGTCATTTTTTATGAATATAATAAGAAAGGATCTAAAAAAAGACTCTCCAGTCTTTGTATATTCCAAGTTTCCCAGTTCCGACCTTTTCCACGTTATTGGACTTTTATGAACCATGACGAAGATGAACTATTTGTTGAGCCACTTCATAAATATGTAGAAATTCCCGTGCAATATTCGAGGACAATTAAGAGGTGAAATAACTTTTTTTATTACTCTTACTGGTAAAAGCGCACGCAAGCAACATGGAGGCAATAAATTAACAGTAACAGATTTTCACAAGGTCGTCTTTGTACGAAATATTGGAATGATCAGTCAAGGTTCGCGCTATTTTCACCCTCTTATTGGCTCCTCACACCTCTTATCTTGTTGATTTGATTACATTATCCCTTGCGGGTCCCACTCTTGATTTAATATTATTTCTTCCCTTTTTTTTCCTTCGTTTTCTTTTGTTTCAATTTACTAAAAGATAAAACTGCCCACATCCTTTTCAAATAACTTTTTTTCACCCTAGCCGCTTTTCCTTCGCCCGTAACATTTCAAGTTTCCTTCATGCTTGTTTTCTTAAGAACTTATTCTCCATTATTGTAATCTGAGCAAGCACTAATCATACATCAGAGTAAAGAAACGTTAGTTTTGTCCGTAAATTGTTTACTTTATTCCATAGACTGTTCTCATAATCGTGAATTTTCGATTTTGATTTTCAATACAAGTTTACGAGAATTTACTCAAAGATAGAATATTATGATTGATGTATGAGTTATATACAATTTATCCATCTTTCTTTATATTGTTTTTTTCTCTTTTCACGGATGGCTCTACAAAATTCTGATGCAATTAGAATTGTCAAAAAATATGTGTTCGCAAATGGTTTGAATGGGTTGTCTTATAATGTGATTACAATTTCTATTATTTATTGTCAACAGCTAATTATACCAGTAATCAAGGCAAATATAGTATTCTACGTAATAATATCCAGGGGATATTTTCTTTTGCATTTGTATGATAGTAATGGATGTTTAGAATTTTTTATGTGCTTAACTTTGTCATATTTTTATTTTTTATTGAAAGTATCATTTAAAACATCATGCAATGATGGCATGAAAAATAAATGGTTATAGGACTACTACATTCACCGAATAAAACGAAAGTTGAGCAGTTAAAGTATACGGATGACAACGTAATGACACATATTAATGTTACAATTGAACAAAATGCGTACAAAAACTGGTAAATGGTTCTTTTCACTCTTACTTATGCTTAGGTTATTTTTTGAATAATAGTTTCTTAGTACAAAAAAAGAGAAATATCAACTCATTAACAAAATATCGTTAGCTATTTACTAAATAAACTATTTATTTTGGAAGATGAGAACACCAATTTTTTTTTTCTAAATGGAGAAGAAAAGGAAAAATAAAAAGAAGGCAATAAATAATATTAAATCAAGAGTGGCCCCCACATTTAACCTTCACAAATGTTGTTTGAGAGGAGCATAGGTAGTTTCGTCTCTAGTAAAATTGAAACAAAAGAAAACGAAGAAAAAGAGGGAAGAAATAATCTTAAATTAAGAATGGGACCGTAAAGGTTAATGTAGTCAAACCAATGCGATAGGGAGTTAGGAGCCAATAACGGGGTGGAAATAGCGCGATCCTTAATTAGCAGAAAGATATTAAAGCGGCAATTGTACACATATAATTGGAAAGCGAAAAATATCTTACTATCTGAAATTGAAAGTTTGAAATTGAAAAATGTGAGATTTGATAGAATCATTGCCAAATTTTAAAAGGTTAAGTTGTTAGATGAATGCTTAATTTAATATTTAAGTATTTTAACAAGAACATTAGATATGAGAAAACAATATTTGCACATTTATCCATTGATAGTGTATTTATGATAGTAATTCATTGCTGCAAATTGTCCGTTCATTTAATTGGGAAATGAGTTGCCTTATTGAGCCACAGACGGGATAGTTCTATTGTTCTGTTCGAAAAAAAATAATCGATAAATCTTTAGAAAGATTGGTTTACTGTAAATGCTATCGGTTATAAAAAAAAAAAAACAGAGATGAGCATGGTTCTAGGGTTGAACCTGGAACTGGACCCACCGGTCCGATTCCTGATTCAAGATATGTAGGGTAGGTTATAGATTCCGAAATTGAGGAACCTGTTTTGGCGGGTAGTTTTTAGATTTTAGGTAGGTGGAACTTGGAACCTATAATAAGTTTTTGTGTTTTTCTTGGTATATGTCTTCATGCGATCCTACTGTATTTTATGGCGTTTGATGGTGAGTGTATAGTCTGAAACCACTAGTCTGAGCTTCCACGGTGATATTTATGATTGAGACTTTTACTTTGTTAACTTTTAATATTTATTCATGTGTCTAAATATGAGTTTTGGTCAGTGGATTGTAGCAGCAAATAATTGCTATTAAATGTGATGATTCACTGCAATCGTTCAATCAAGAATACAGGTGGAACTTAAGTAGCCCTTGGAATCTGTGACGGGGTATGTTCCAGGTTCCAAGGTAGGTTTTAGGTTCCAAAAAATGATGAACCTGTTCCGACGGGTAGGTTCCAAGTTCCAGGTGGAACCTATACGGAACCTGAAACCACTAATCCCTAAAAAAAAGATGTCTAGAAAATCATTTTTTGATTAACTTATTAATAAGTGACCAATTCTTATATTAATTGCCAATATCTTTTGATTGTCTACAAAATACCAACAATTCTCGTGAATTACCAAGTTTTATCCGCATAACTTAACATCTTAAAAATCGTACCGATTTTCATATAAAGTACCAACTTCAATTTGAGCGTGTTACCAACTTTGTAACGGTGAAGTTATCAATTTATTTTTTGTTATCAACTCATTCTGGAACAACTTACCGACATATATCATTCAAACGATTTCGAATTACCAACTTTCTGATAACTTGCTAACTTTTGTTGAATTTTTCGACTCTTATATCAAATCACTCACTTTATTTAAGTTACTCATCAACCTTTTTTTACCAACTAATTTCTTATAGGAGCCACCTACCAATATTTATTTGATTGTTTTCAAATTACTAGCTATTCTAATAACTTGCCCATTTTTTGTTGTTGAAGTTGTCTGCTCTTATAGGAAATCCCAACCATTTGCGTTACCAACTTTATTGCAGATGAAATTATCATTTACTCTTACATTACTAACTCTTATTTGGTTCACTCACCGACATTTTTAAATGGTTTCCGAATTGTCAACTTATATAACTCACCCGTTTTCGAATTGCATACCCATCATTGGGGCGAAATTGGCTATCTTACCGTCTCCTATACATACCCGTCTCTCTCTTTCTCTCTTGTTTTTCGTTTGTCATCTTATTGATTGGTTACGAGACAGTTTGTGGCGAAGAGCCGGTCCATCCGTCCATCGAGGGCGGCGTACTCAACCGCACACCATGCTAACAATTGGTATGTTGTCGCAAATCAATGAGAACTGAAGGAATTTAATGTGGCGATACTCCTAAATAAGCTTGAAGAAGATGTTAACATTAGCTCAATATTTACTCATTCACTGTTTGTATTATTCCTTCTTCGCATGGCTAAGCCATTGAGTAGCATTTTACTTGTTAACCGATGCATCGCCCTCTGGTTACGAAAGCTTGCCGTGTTTCATGCTCGAGTCATTACTTTCCCAGTCTCCATCAGGCTTCATGTTTTATGTCTGAATCATTCGGCATTGGCTTATTTGTTTGTCGGCAAACATGTCTCGCAGTGGTTTCCGGCTTGGTCCTGATGAGGGCACGGAGGCTGACAGAGGTGCTCTCCTCTTCGGGTGACGTCTGGAAGGAGTGGGAGCTGAGAGGTGCAGTCTTCTTGAGCCTCGCCCTCCAAATTGTCCTCATTTGTCTCGGCAACCGCCGCAAGTACCTCCCGCGTTCTTGGATCGGGGTGGTCACCTGGTCGGCCTACCTATTGGCTGATTCGGTTGCGATCTACGCGCTCGGAATGATCTCCAACATGATCGGGGAAATCAAGGCCGGCAAATCGGTGAACAAGATGGACCCACACCCAGAGCTAAGCACTTTTTGGGCACCATTTCTGCTGTTGCACTTGGGCGGACCCGACACGATTAGCGCTTACGCGATGGAAGACAACGAGCTCTCGCTCAGGCACTCGTTGACGCTAGTGAACCAGACAGGCTTGACAGTTTATGTCCTGGTAATGGCATGGACTCATCCTATCCTATCATTCGTCGCCATTCTGATACTGCTCCCGGGTTTCTATAAGTACGGCGAGAGGGTTTGGGTCCTCCGTGCCGCCAGCAACAAGCACTTCAAGGATTGCCTCGCCGAATGCCAACCCCGCCGGAGGTATTCCAACAATATTGTGGAGGAATGCGAGTTGAAGGGGGCCGAGGAGTACAACATCGTGTCTCATCAAGTCATTGAGCTACGGGATGATGCAGTGATTACGATCAATGATGCAATCGTGGACCTTTCGTCTCGGAAACTGAGTTCCAGGAACGGCTCTGAGGACCAAGACTACAAGCGCGATGTGCGCGCACTGCTAGCGGGCCGCAGCTTGGTCGACAATAGTCAGCGCCTTTTCGCAGATCACTTGTTCAGCTTGGAGGAACGCGACACTTGCCTGTCGATACTGCGTGACAAGCTCAGTGAAAAGCCCAGTGAAGATATTTTCAAAGTAAGTGAAGATATTTTCAAAGTCGTTGGAATCGAACTGGGCCTCATCTACGACGTGTTTTACGCGAAGGCGAAGGCGGTCTATACGAGTTGGGGCTTTATTTGTAGACTTGCCATCTCACTCTCGATATGTGTTGCCTTGGTGCTCTTCTCTTTAAGCGACAAGCGACGGTACTCGAACCCGGATCTATGCTTGACCTTCCTATTGCTAGGAGCAGCCATTTTCCTCGAGTTATACGCACTGTCTCACATCCTTTTCTCCGACCGGTTCGCCTGTTGGCTCATAAACAACAAACAATCAGCCGTCTTCAATTTTGTCAACCGAATCCAACCGCTGTCGAAAAGGCGCAGGTGGTCCAATTCCATCGGCCAATACAGCCTAATGACATGCTCCTTTAAAAAAAATGATTGCTTGTGGAGACTCCTCAAGCTATTGCACGTGGACGAGATGGTGGTGAAGTTTCTCTACCAAGGCCGCGAGGACGTGACAGGCTATATCAAAAAAATAATTATGTCGACGATCACAGAGAAGGAAGCGAGGGACGCACAGAAATTCCCGTCCTCATGGACCGACAGGGGAGGCTGCGTGTTGAGCACGGGAACGTTGGATCATTTAAAATGGAGCATCGAGCTGGACTTTGACATGAGCATCTTAGTCTGGCATATAGCGACAGAGCTCTGCTATTACCCGATAATGAAACGGACAGCGTTAAGAAACTAGATAGGGATAACCAGAGTTAAGTTCTATTCCTTGATGAGTTTGCACTTGTCTCGGTACATGCTATATCTCCTAGTAATGTATCCGTCGATGTTGCCGGTCGGAATTGGAAGCATCAGGTTTCGAGACATTTACAAAGAGACCAAGAAGTACTTCGCCATGCGTGAATCCGCTCCAGAGAGACCTGCTCGTGGCCACAACATGGGAGAGAGCATGCCCGACATCTCGGAAGGAGACCCCGGGAAGAGGAGAGAGTACAATCCTGAGATCGCAAAGGCTTGTGACGTGTTGCGGGGCCAAGTGAAGACCAAATTCAATCTGAGCGTGACGAAGGAGGACAAAGTCAAGTACGTGCTATTCAATGGGTGTCGGCTCGCGTCAGAACTGGAGCGCCTGCCGTCCGAGCTTAAGAAATGGGAAGTGATCAGTCAGGTGTGGGCGGAAATGCTGATCTACGCGGCTAGCAAATGCAAAGCGACGGATCATGCTCAGCAGATGCGGCGGGGCGGCGAGCTTATAACCCATGTCTGGTTTCTGATGGCTCATTACGGGCTGACCGACCACTTCCAGATACCACACTCCCCGGCAATAGCAGAGATAATGGTGAATTCCTGGTGAATAATTGTGATCGAGGATCTGACAAACTAGACGAATTTATTACTTATGGATTGTTGGTGTTCTAATACCACTCTCTGAGTTCAGCAGAAAATGTTGTAGACCAATATCATCCAATGGATATGTTCAGTCCATAATCACTTCGAGGGACTAGGAATCATCAGTTATTCACAAAAGTTCGCGCATAATGATAAACATATGATGCACTTGTTAGGATATTGCTCGAGGAAAGATAACTCAATTGGGTTCCTCTAGCAAAGCACCTCTTGTGGACATAAACTATAATTGGTTAGGTGAGAATTTTGGGTCTCTTAAGAGAAATCCAAGATAGAAACCATCAAGAAAGATTTGCAAGTACCATAAAGTTAAGTGATCTGATCGGATTATAAACTTTCAGGTATGTAGATAAAGATGAAACATATCTAAAGTGGCTAAAAAGTAGATCGTTTACAGTAGTGATCGCGGCTATGTTCACGAACTCGACGGAGGTGATGAAGTCCAGCAAAAGTTGGAACACATTTCGAAATGAAAAAAAGAAATGAATCAAAGAGAAGTTTTTTCAGGCGCAATAGGACGTGGGAAATTACCAAAAAAGTTCTAAACATATTCTATTTATGCTAATTCAGTTCTAAACCTTTTAATTGTGTCAATTTAGTCCTAAACCTTTTCATATTTTGCCAATTGAGTCCATCCGACCAATTTTGGCCGAAAATCGCTAACGTAGACGCTGGCTGATTTACATGATGCAACCGTCACTGACGTGGATAATTTTTTTTATAATAATTAATAATTTTGTGAATTTTCATTTTTTTTTTCTTTCTTTTTTTTGCTGAGGGCTAGCATGGGTCGCCGGCCGATCTCTGCTGGCCACAGTCGAGGGCCGTAACGCCCTCCTCAGCTGTGGGTGTTGCGGCCCTCGCCAGATCCGCGAAAGCATCGGGCGAGGGTTACCATGCCCTTGTCAGCCACAACGAGGGCCCGCAAGCCCTCGCTTGTGGTCAGCGTGGTCGGTCGGAGACCCTTGTTGGCCCTCAGGAAAAAAAGAAGAAAAGAAAAATGAAAGACAAAAATAAAAATAAATTATTAAAAATGTCCACGTCAGCACTGGTCGCGTCATATAAGACAACCAGCATCCGCGTTAGTAATTTCTGGAGAAAATTGATCGGATGGACTCAATTGGCAAAATTGACATAATTAACAGATTTATGACTGAATTGGCACACGTGCAACATATTTAAAACTTTTTTGGTGAGTCTCCCTCGCTGTGTATACAAAGAACAAATGAATTAATCCGCGAGGTGTGTTGTAGCTTTTCTTAATCCTTCTATTATTGTTCATCCATCACAATTACGAAAAAGGGCCGCCACTATTGAACTCATAATGCTAGTTAGCATTCCAGAAAGAGCGTCACTGTCACCCGCAAGATGCTTCCAAGTTCAAACTAAGAACAGATGCGAACCTCCATAATGTCACGTTACCTAAATGTTTAGAAGTATATAATTTGCGGGAAAATCTTGTTATACTTGCTTCCGTTCCCTTCTTACGGAATTTATTGGAGTACGGCCACTAAAATATCATAACTAGTGTTGATATGATCTGGGTATGACATAACTAATGACATAACGAACATGAATTGCGTGGTATAGGAAACAATAGACCGCAAAGTCAAGTCCGTGTACTAAATTCTCTTATCACATATCAAGTGTTTCATTTAATATTGAGAAAGAAATGAAGGTGGTTCGAGAAATGATTCGTCATTGTGTGGCTTGACCTGGATGAATGAACCACACACAATGACATTGATGCCGCCTGCGCACCTAATTCTTTCTTGTCAAACAAATACCACTGTAGTCGTTTCTTAATTAAGTCAATGCTGTTCGACTAATAAAGACAAAAACCGAATAATCATCAATATGATGTACAGGACTAGTCACAGATCCCTTCCTAACAACTCGTTCACATTCCAAGTGTTCCATTAAATATTGCCAAAGAAATGAAGGTGGTACGAGAAATGGCTCGTCATAGTTGGGGGTTGACCTAGATGAAGCAAGTACAATGACGTTTCTTGTTAAACAAAGACCATTGTAGTCGTTTCTTAATCAAGTCAATGCTATTCTACTTATAAAAGACAAAAATCAAATTACTCATCAATATGATGTACCAGAATCATCACACATGCTAAAAAGTCAAAGTATTGGATATTTTTATCTCATTCACATGTGACATGTCTAGGGCCTGTATGGCAACCATTCTAATCCGAAAAAGTGATTCTGATTAAAATGATTTTTTCTGATTTTGTTTCCTAGATAAGTTTTAGAGAATCAGAACGCGTTTGGTAACTATCCAAAATTTCTGTTTTTGGATCAGAAACGCGTTTGATAACTGCACAAAATTTCTGTTCCCGGGAACAATTGTTCTTCACAATTTTTGTCATTTAAGTCAAATAATTACGTAGTTATTTTGTGAAATTTCATCCTATATTTCGAATTAATCGAATATTAATTCATATTGATTCTCTTATATAACATATTGCATATTAAAATGTAAAAATATATATCAAGAATCATTACGAGTCACTTTCACCATTTATTGCGGGGTCTCAACGAACTCTTTTGAGCGAGCGGACAACCGACACGAGCGATACCCTCGTTTCTGCAAGGAAAATGCACTGCACTGTCCTTGTCACGCCCCGAACCCGCAGAGCTCGTGGACATCCCATCTGGCCGTTTCTATCTTAGATTGGTTTCCAGGATCCTTCGGCCCACAATTTTAAAAATCCATAAAACAGGCGGAAGCGAGTAAACATCTCCATACATCAATACGACCAAATGACTTAGGACAAAAGTGGTGTACATCACATATCTGTATAATACACTTCAATTGATACAGTGGTCAAATATCAATGGTTCAATCTTAATCCACAAAACCCAACCAAATCCATAAGGCCACATAATGTGTTATATTCATTCGACCGACTAATTTCTCGAACGTCAATCCTTGGCAAACTTGGTGTTCCATCGCCTGATACCTGAAAAATGTTAATCCCTATCGGGGTGAGATATAAATCTCAATAAGCTAACCCCTAAGCCTCGCTTAGGATAACAGTACCTCCAAGCCAACCTAACATGCGATTCGGACCCAACCAAGCTACTAGCTTAGCAACGACAGACAGCAGGACTCACCAAGGTACACGTACTCACTAAACATTCCTAAGCAAAGAATTGTATCCGAAGCATAGCAAGAGCTAACAATCCAACCAATCCAAATCACACTCTCGAATTCAGTACTTTCATCTATGCATAACGCATATATAATCTGGATGAATAACGACCCGCGTTTAACGCCTCAGGTCCTTGCCACAACCCGCGTTTAACGCCTCAGGTGTGCAATCAACTGTTCTGCCAGGCATCACATCCCGCGTTTAACGCATCTGGATCACAATCGTAATTCATAGACCCGCGTTAGTACGCCTCAGGTCGGTCCCGCGTTAATACGCATCAAGACGGGCACAAACCCCGCGATTATCGCATCAGGGTACAATGTGCATAAATACTCATTGTACAATTCAGTCGACTATAGACCCTGCGTTAATACGCCTCAGGGTATTCAGGCATTCACATATGCACAATATCAAACAACGAGCCCCGCGTCATAACGCTTCAGGGTTTAACGCAACATGAACATCATAATCTCCATTTCTAAGCATACCTCGCGTAAACACGCGTCAAGGCAAGAATTCATGCATTCAAAATATGCCGGCAATTTAGCTAATTACTCGAAAGCTAAGCATGGCATAAGTTCCACAATAATTCCAATTCCTTCCCAACATGCTTATCAAGCAAGAACAAGCAATCAAGCCACAATTGGCACGTCCGGGCTACATGGCCGAATACACATGCACACGAGCACATTACAAACTCATCAAATTAACCAATGGCACAAGATCACCATCAAAACAGCCCCTAGTTCTCATGAACACAAAATTGCTCAAACTAGCTCAACTTAAGCTATTTGCAAACGTGGATCGACCTAAGTGATTCCGAGCCTTCCAATTGATCCTCCAACCACTCTAAACCACAAGACAAGTACCCAAGATCATCCTAAGCCTCAATCAAATTCGGATCAGCCCGTGAACAGTGAAAATCTTCGATGAACAGTGTAAATCTTCAATGAACAGTGCTAATCTTCAATGAACAGTGAACTCCTTCAATGAATAGTGTTCCAAAACTTCATAACTATGTACAACAATCTCTAATAGGCCTAACTAACCATCCCTAACACTCAAGATCACTTTCCAAGCTTCCAAGATCATCAAAACCTATTTTTCCATTCTCGGTTTTCTTCGATGAATAGTAACCCGGCGCCCTAAAATTCACTAATTTCACTCCTAAACATGCTCATTAGTACTACATTAGCCTACACAAGGATTAGGGGGTTTGCTTACTTGAGATCAAGCTTGAATCGAAGGGGAACGCGCCGAGTCTTGCACGATCAGCCTCTGTGCAGCTCAGTTCCACGAAAATCCAACAGTTTATTCGATGATCAGGCTTCAAATCCTCGTAGCCCTTGATCTTATGGTCGCATAGGCGAAAACGGAGCTCGATTCGCCCTCCGGACGAGCTCAAACGAGCGATTCCAAGTCGGACGTGCGCAGAAAAACGGGAAAACGGCCTCTTGGGTTTTAGGGAGATTTGGGGCCGAATGGAGGAAGAGAGGAGAGAGAGAGAGAGAAGGGCAAGAACACACTTCACTTGATCTTAGGCTTGAGTGGGAGTGAGAGTGAGAGGGAAAGGCAAGAACACTTCCACTTGTTCTTAGGCTTGAGTGGGAGTAGGTGATGTTTGGCAAAGGTTGGTAGTGGGGTCTCCAAGATGTGACTAGGAGTGGTTGAGGAGATTTTCAAAAGTTCAAAATCCCATCAAGGCATTTGGCTCTTGCAAATGAATACCGCGAAGCAAAAACCGACAATCCGCAACTTTAGGATAGGTTAGGAATTTTAGTTCGGGCGATCGGTATGGCTGGCCAACGATCACTGAACCCCAATGAGGCGACGTCCAATTATTAGCGATGATATCCTTGAAAATTCGACCCCCGAATCCGGAATCTACACCAGTCGATTGCGACTTTAGAATATCTCAAACTGACGGGCGGCTTTTAGGAGTTACGCGTATCGACCCGCGATAGGTCCACGTACTTAAATTCCTAATTAACCTTTCCCTCACGGTCAGTCATCTCGAGAGTGATCAATTCCGAGTGAGATAAATCTAGAGTGCAACGACAAGATATCCATTCATTCCTAAATCCCGAAAGTGGGTCGAATTTCAGAATGTCACAGTCCTGCATTGATGTGCATTTTTGGTTCTTGGAAATTAAATCTCAGTCTTAATTCATCGAAAACTTAAGAACGAGAGCTTGCTAAGTGTTCACGATGATTATTTTTGTATTTTTCCAAAATTTTCTAAAACTAGACTAAGTCTAAAGTATATAAACCTGGACAAATCACAACCAAAGAAATCAAGTGCGTAATCAAATAATCATGGCATTGATAAATCGCATAATAAAACCACGATGAAGCCATAAGGGCTTAGAGAAATGTGATTCGAGTTTAATTTCAAAGGTGTTTATGATTTTCTAAAAAAAAAAATCTATGAAATGTAGAGAATCTAGACCCAAATTTATGAAAATGAGGTCAAACTAGCCTAATCTAAACTTCTTCTATTTCTAGGGATTTTCTAAAAAAATTCTGATTTTTTAGAATTTTTCCAAATTTCCAAATTTTTTATTTTTTATTTTATTATCTTATATATATATATTGAAAATGAGACCTCGTTTTGGGTTAGGTCAAGGAAAAAGTGACGAGAGAACTGAAAGGAAAAAGTGATAGATGTAGGACTTCATTTTGTTTTGTGATTCTCAAAAGTGATTCTTTTTCTAGAACTAACTTTTTTTTTTTTTTTTTGCTCCAAAACTGTTTTCGGGAACAAAATCAGAATCAGAATCATTTACGTTATCAAACTTGATTCTCATCCTCTTTTTTTTTTCGGGAAACAGAATCAGAGAACCAGAATAGTTGCCATACAGGCCCCTAGTGTTTCGCTAAATATTGCCAATGAAGCAAATACAATGACGTTTCTTGTTAAACAAAGATCATTGTAGTTGTTTCTTAATTAAGTCAATGCTATTCTACTTATAAAAGAAAAAAATCAAATTAATCATCAATATGATGTACCAGAATCATCACACATGCTAAAAAGTCAACGTATTGGATATTTTTATCTCATTCACATGTCTAGTGTTTCGCTAAATATTGCCAATGAAGGTTGTTCTTTCGCCATCGTGGGGTTGACCTAGACGAAGCAATACAATGACGTTGATGCCGCTTGCACCTAATTCTTTCTCGTTAAACAAAGATCCATATTTCTGAATTAAGTCAATTTCCATTCTACTCATAAAGACAAAAACCAAAATTAATCACGCATAGGATATCCCGGAATTATCATTCGTCACATGCTAAAAGGTCAACGTTCTCGGCATTCGTCGAGTAAATCAATTCTTTGTAAGGGGACACCTTCAGATATGAACATCCAAATCGTGAGTTGGGATTGGACCTCCGAGCTCTGGCATATTTGCCCAGATTTGGGTCCACCGTCGTCCGAGTTAGCATAGACTCCAACGATCACGACGGAGCAGCCGGCTCATTCTTCGACAAAAGAAGGAGCCAAATTTGGCAGTGATCTATGCAAACTTGTGAAGTATTGACAGATGACATCAAGATGTGCCCCTTGTCCGGGACAGTATCATTAGTGTTGCTGCCCTAGTCCATACACAAATCTACCAATTCAACTTCACAACAGTCTGACGAAAAAAAAAACTTCACATTAACAGACTGAGAAATTGGTGTCCAATAGTAGAGGCCAATCCAAGAGTTCAAATGATTTGGCTGCGAGATGGTATTACGTGCACACAAAAATCAGGATAATTTGAAGTTATCTCAATCTTGCCAAGAAGCCCCTAAGTTATGGAAAGAGAGAAGCGAGCATAACGGCGCCGTTATCTTTAAATAGAGTGACCCACAAACTTTATTTTTATTTTTATTTTGAATAGCCGGTTTTACCCTTCACTAGTCTATTCAGGGAGAAGACTGAAGCTCACTATAAAGAACAGAACAAAACTTCTTCGACTAAAGTTTGAAGATTTTTCAACTTTTGCAATTTCATAATTTTTCGAAACTATTATCTGACAAAAAAAAAAGGGCATATGAATACAATTACTCACTGGTAGGACCTTTAAGTTTACGAATTGGGAAAAATGGTACAATCATGGAAGTAAGTTACTAAGAATAAGAAAACAAGTATTTAAGATAAATCCAGATTGATTACAATTTCTCAGGGAAAGTTAGGAACGTTAGGATATACCGTATCATGAGATTTTAAGATAAATCACTACAGTCTTTCGGTACTGGTCGTCACTTTTGAATATTGTGCGTAGGTTAACAATGTTCAACTCCTTGAAACCATGTACTTTAATTATGCGTAGCCGAACTTCAACTCCTTGCAAACCATGCACTTTAAGGGCAAACGTACAAGGAGTCGAAGTTCGGCTACTCATAATTACCTCAAACTTCCGTTTCATATGAGTGGAAACTTTATAATGTGTCTGAAAATGAGAGTCACGTTATGACCTTCAATGAAATGTAGCGAATTCTTCTTCGATTGACCAGGAGTTGATTTCATAAAGCAGCGAATGGCATAAAACCGAAGAGAAAGGGTGTGTTTGTTTGAGTGAAAGTGTTTTTCGGGAATTGGTTTTCTTGGCTTTCACCTGTTTGGTTCGCCGAAAACGATTTAGTTAGTAAAAAACACTTTCCAGTCAGCAAAAAATTCATGCATAAAATTAGGAAAGTGAATTCCTAAATCTAGAGAAGTGAAAACACTTTCCAGATTTATTTCTCTCAATTTTCTTTTATTTTTGTAATAATTATATTATATTTTTATTATGTTACATTATATTTTTTTTATTTTTTTCCTTTTCTTTTCCTCTTCCGCAATCGGCTCGCGGCGGCCATAGGCAAGCTCGAGCTCGCTCGTGGCTGTCATAGGCCAATCGCAATGGAGGAAGAAGGTGGTGCATAAAGAAAGAAAAGAAATAAAAAAATAATTAAAATAAAAACTATTTGAAAATATGGTATCAGAGCAGGAATCCCTCCAGTAAGTGGGTGAGTCGAAAAAAAACATGTGGTCTTCCCGGTCCTACGAGTGCAAAGAGTGAATCGCCGGAGCAAAAGTGGCTCGGACAAAGTGCGGCTCTCGACATGCTTCTAGGATGCCAATGGGGGCAAAGCAAGAAATCGATTCCTCACTTAAATGGGATAACGTTCCTAGATCAAGTCGTTGAATCTCAAGATGGGTCCTCTACCACGTTTTCAACAAGGAAAGACCTCAATTGGTCGGCCAATACTAAGAAGTGCTCAATAGGGGAAAGAGTGTGTTGCCAAAAGTGCCACACTTGAGAAGGTGCAAGTGACAGCAAGAGGATGTTGCAAGAAAAGGCAGTTGACCAAAAGTGCCGCACTTGAAAAGTGCAGGTGAACGAAGAAGCCCGAACGGCCTTTGATCCAAAAGAAGCTACCGATGGAGAGAAACTGTTCTATTGAGCGAGCGCGCACCTACCATCCATTTAAGACCCCACAACAGAGTTGATGGTAGGAAAAAGGCGTAGGGAAGTGACATAACAGCCCACAGGGAGGGCGTTACGAAATTGAGTGGGGGAGAATGACACGGACCGATTGTTCCGTGTCCCCATCAATACAAATGTATGATGCAGCGGACTAGAAGACTAGTGTCCCCGTGACCTCCCTAAGTCGTATAACCTTGGAGTGGAGGTTGTTGGTATTATCATGATGAGTGAGTGATGCAGAGGGGAAGATGCAACTGGGTCTGTGTGAGTGGTGTCAGAGCGGTTTGTGCTTGAAGTTCTAGGTGAGATAGAATATACACTTACGAGCTCTAAAGGTAGGGATTGGCCTCCCGTGTACAGACTGGTCAGGAGCTGATGCCGCTCTCCTAATGAGGCCATAGCAGGCCGAAACCAGTTGTAGTGCCTAAAGTAGTCTGCTCTCGCTTGATATAACTGATGCCCGAACTAAGCTGGGCGTGGTACGATCCAATACAGAAAAGTTATTTGCCTTACTATTCTATGAGACAACTAAAGAAGGAAGGTTGGCCTGGCTTGGCTTGCCAGGCGCCGCACAGGGTAAATTCTGTGAGCCTGTGACATATTTATGGCACAAGCCCAAACTACTAATGAAAAAATACGGGCTTAAACATTCTTTTTATATTTCAAGACCCATAATCTCTAGAAATCTACATGAAGGAAAAAGTATTAAGCTAGGTCTTAAGGGCGGGTGAAAGGTAGAGCAATATTCATATGATCGACTATCATGTGACATCCTACTCAAACAAATATGAAGCATAAAGTGGAAAAAAATTACCGAAAAAGTCATAAACATATTGCAATTAGCCAATTTAGTCCTAAAAATTTTGTATTTGTGTCAATTCAGTCCATCCGACCAATTTTGACCTGTCGACATAAACGTCGGTCGACGCTGCCAGCGCTGACGTGGCAATTTTCAATAATATTTAAATATTTTTTAATTTTTTGTCTATTTTTCTTTCTTTTTTTTCCTTTTCTTTTCTTCTCCTTCTTCATCCGGTGACTGGCTGAGGAAGAAGGAGAATTAAAAAAGAAAGAAAGAAAGAAAAGAAATTGATAAATAAATAATTCGAAAAAATATTAGAATATTATTTAAAAAAATGTCCACGTCGGCGCCGGTGTCCACATCGGCGCCAACCTAATGGACTGAATTAGTACAAATGCGGAAATTTTATGATTCACTTGAAAAAAAAATTAGGACTGAATTAGCACAATTATAATAGATTTATGACTTTTTGGGTAATTTTCCCGCATAAAGTGTAATAATATATTTTTGAAAATAGAAAATAAGTAAATTGAATAGGCAACAATGGATCCAAGGGAGGCTGACGAGATCCGTTATCTCCTAATTGTTTGTTTGCTATTGTAATTTTAGCGATTAATTTTGGAGTTCGGATCTACTCCATCTGCCGTCACTTTGATAATTTGTCAATTGAAAAATACGCAACTTGGATAAGTATTTCACCGGGTATTTATTTTTGGGATTTGCGGAACTGACAGTATAGTAGTATAACGGCGCAATCTCAATCGCAAGTGTTATGAATGGCAAAAAATATTTAGCAATCATGGCGGGACTCACCTCTTATTATATGCCTAGCATTCCACCGTTATACTGTCACACTGTCATGCTAGCGGAATCCTTTACTTTTCTATCCTTCAGGTTGCGATTATGGGTTTGTCAACCTTGAACCTTCACAATCATAATGAATGATATTTACAACTCCAATCAAGTATTACTGATGCGAGAGACTCTTGGTAATCCTCTTGGAGGGTACTTGTGCTAGTCCCATTCGAATTGAAGAAGAGGGCTATTAGAGAATGAGTGACGTCTCATTAGTTAGTCATGCATCATGTAACGCAAGTGCCCATGTGTTATATAATAAAGCTTCTCTAGATTGACCTACCCTCATATCTCTTCTTTAACCCCATCAAGCAAATTAACCATTTATTTCCTGGCCCGACCATATGGGAGTAGCTTATCCTATTCACCGCGGGGTCAATATGGTCAAAAGTCTAAATAGACTTGGTCCACATGATATATAGACCATACAATATCGGCTCTTACTCAACGTGTGAGGCTTTTGAGTTATTGAGGTTCCATTTTTATAATCTCTAAACTTCTGTAACAAAATAAAAGACAAAAGAGACACAATTGGGCTTGATGGCTTTGTCTGTGCAACTTTTTTCGCTAAACAATTGTGGTGTGAACATGAATCCCATGGAGTCAATGGTAACTACTAAGATTGCGTTTGGTCATCCGGATAAAAGTCAAGATAAAATATATTTTATCCTATTTTGTATTTGGTAGCTGCCCAAGATAGGATAGAGGGATATAAGAATATAACAAGGATAAAAAAAAAAATCTAGAGGGTGGAATAGAGTCGGATATGACTTTTTTTATCCATAACAATAGAAATTGCATGTTCACGAGAGCAACACACGAGGATAATCGAGTTTTTCCCACAATCACAGCCACAGCCACTCCTCTGCACCCAATCGCCTCTCGCTTGCTAACCAAACGAAAGAACAACGCGTGAAATTGAAGAGCAAGGAGTAGGATGAGTGATAATCAGCCCATAGGATTAATCAATAATATGAGGCATGCATAGATTAGACTTTATTCGATCAACAACTTAGCCGGCCAATCCTGGCACTTCGCCCTGCCCTTGATGCTTAATCCTTGGGGTCAACACGGAGGCCCTTGAGGACGAGGCCCGATTTGTAAATCTGGCATGTCTCATGGAAGTAAAAATATATCTCACCCAGGTTCTTCGGTTCCGTCGCGAACTTGCCGATGCGGAGCTTGATCCATTTCTCCTTCGGCCTCTTCGCAAGACTCTCCGTGCTGATCAGTCTGCTTCCGTCGGGTAGATGGAGCTCGAGGTTCACAGGAAGCGGCCACGGGTAGCCGCTTCTCCGGAGCTTAACCACGAATGCGACTTCGTACGTGGTCTTAGGAGACAGCGCGTTTGTATGGAAGCTCCCGTTGATGTATAACCAGGATAGCTCCAACAGCACGGGGACCGGTACGTCCACATCGCCACCGAAACTGAACGTGGAGAAGGTCAGTAAGTTAGAATTGCGCAATCGTGGGGCGAAATCTTTGAAGGCGACCGACGAACGAACGGTGCGCGCGAGCAACTAAAGTAGAAAAGTCGGGAGATATACCATTTTTCTTTCTCTGGAATCCACTGCCAGGTGATATCTCTTTCACCTCCCTCGAGGTACATTGCCTTGGGAAGCACCAGCAAGCAGTTCTTGTGGAGCTTCTCGTCGACCCAAAACTTCTGCATACCAATCAATACACGAGAATGAATATCAGAAGATGATGCACAATCAAAGAGTTGGAGAGAGTTGAAAGGACATTATCTGGGTCTTTGCCTTTTGGTTGTCCTCGAAGAGCAGTCCTTCGTAGACTCCGCGACGCCAATCCTTGAGGTCAATGGAGGTGGCATTGGCCGGCGCGGTTGCTCGTCTCACAAAGGCTAGAGAAACGAGGGAAGGCCTTCCCTCCTCCCTTTCGTTTCGCCTGGTTTGCTCCGTCGGGTTCAAATCTCCCTGTTCAGCCGACCCTTCTGCCATGTATCCTTTCTTAGTACTTATGCTTTTTGGCTATGGAGATCGATGAATGCCTCGCGAATGGATCAAGATCCTATATGTAACCGCACGCGGCACAGTCTCCTGAGAGTAGGATTGTCAAATTCGTCCGGAGTTATCAAGATCTATGTTAACGCTAACGCCCTTTTTGACCAAGGAAAAAACATAAGTCAATATAAGAAAATATGACATGTTAATTTATGTATACGTCAATTTTGTATATCAATCACAACATAAATCTCTGGCATTGTGAGCGTTAAGTTTAGTAATTTTCCTTTAGGTCTACCCAGCATTGTCCCCATGTGACCCGAGTGAGAGTACGTAGCTGTCCATTTTCTCTGCCAGAGGCTGTTGATTAATGTTTGGAGCCCCCATTGACTTGTAACCTTCTATATCAAAAGTCGTTATTTAACATATATCTAAGTCAAGAGTCCTATTAACGATTGCCTGAGGGCACTCGTTACGAATACAAATTAAGGGATAATCCATTATTTCAAAGTAGTGATTACGCATACAATCGGGGCTTGGAAATTGCAAAGTTTCATGAACTCATTACTTAAAAAGTGCCTAACAGAGACGCTCGCTAACGAAATTCTTAAGTCGAAGCACTTTTTCGTCTCGCTTCTTCGTAAGCACCTATATTATCCTCGATACTTCCTCACAGCAGAGAAAAGCTACGGATATCCTCGACCTACATTGGTTGGTTCTTATCTTATCGCAAGAGTGAGAGTACTAAACACATGTAGCAAACAAAATTCATCACATTATCTCAATTTCATAAACAACTCGTGACATTAGCACCAATTGGAAAGTGCTTTGTCAGGTGTCATCACGTGTGCAGATCGGAGCCCGATTCATGGATCCATGTGTATATACATAGATTCTCTATTTATGAATTAGAAAACATACACAATAGCTCTATTTGCTTATATTAGCTTTTATCATATCTTCATTTACTATAGAAATTCGATATGGGCCCGTGACTTCAAAATTCAAATAAATCGACTGAATAGATGATGAAGCAGGAAAATCAGCTATAATTTTGTTAGGATTCGACGCATAATCACAACGAAATAAAGCGTAAAAGCGAGAAAGAGAAACCGAGACAACAAATTTTATCCTCGTTCACCTTAAATTAGGGCTACGTCCGGCAGAGGATTCCACTATAATTAGCACATTGCACCTCTCGTTACATTCCTCAGTTACAAAAGAAAAAGAGTATATATATAGCAGTAGTTATTCATAACCCAAGCCTAAACTACCAATGAAAAAATACGGGCTTAAACTATAAAAGCTCTCTGGTGTCTAGGGGGGACTGCCCCCTTGAGACCCCCGCCCGCTCACCCGGGGGCGGGACTCCCGTGCTTTCCTATTGATGAGAGTATGAACTATACCCCAATAAGTTCTGATTAAGTTAAAAGACAGACTCTTATTAGGTATTAAATACGCCCCATTTGTTTAACTGGCCACCACTCGCAAATTTACTATCTCACTTAGCATACAGACTTTGTAAACTACTAGTAATAGACCAAGTATTACTCTTTCGACTGATATGTATGTAACGATTTGGCTTGGTCAATGTGGATGAAATATCCCAAAAAAGTACTCTAAGTAACGACATGATATGATGACCATATGAGAGTGGGTGTCAAAAATGAATCACTCAATAAGGTCTATCACGTCCGAAATAGGATTTTGGGATGTTACAAACTGCCCCGAGCATCAACGCAGGTACGGTTGGCTTGCACTGCCAAGTGATGCTGTAAACGACCAACACAATAATCAAGAGGGGGTGAATTAGTTGTTTTGGCAAAATTAAAACTTTTCGCGAAGTACGTGGGAAGGAAAGCAATTCTACATTGGCAGTAACTTTTTATGAAACAGGCAAATGAACCTTCCCGGGATTCTGTACTAGTCACTTCCATCTTCCTCGAAGGCTGAGAATATTGATCATGGATGAACAACTATGATCTCTCACCATTGAAGCTCTTTAACTTTTGTAAAGTTCCTCCATAATTTTACTTCAATCCGCTTTTGTTGTTGGTTCGAAGGCTTTACAAAGAGTACAATATGGCTATTTAATACCTACAATCGACAATTCCAAACGAATGTTACACGAATTCAAATAAATAAATAACTTTCCAGTGGTTACGAAAAGTTACATTATCCACAAGAAGTTGCTCTGCGGTTTCGTATTATCTAGCAATACATATCTAAAAGAACTTAAATATCCGAAACTATTACTACTTGGTAGTTACATGTCGATATCGATAATGTCAGACCAGATAATTGACGTTTGTTGTCGATGACTTCCTTCGCTAGTTGTCAATGCTCTTCAAGTTATCAAAAGAGCTTAAATATCCGAAACTTTCCCTACTCGACAATTACACGTCGATATCAATGACTTCAGCCCAGTTAACTGATGTTTACTGTTGATAACTTCTTTGGCGAGTTGTCCATGCTTTTTAAGTTGTCAAAAGGACTTACAAATCCGAAACTATGACTACTCGGCAGTTATAAGGTGACGCCGATGACTTCACTTCAGATAATTGACGCTTGCTGTTGATAAATTCCTTGATAGTCGATGCTCTTCTAGTTGTCGGCTGTTCTATTCATTGATAACTTCTGTTGCTCACAAAATTCTTCTATTATCGATTAAGTCTGTCAATTGTCGACCATAACCGAAAAGTTAGTCAATTTTTTTTTGTGTCGATATTGTAAAGAGGGGTTTTGCTTTGATTTTATTTGTAAGAATTCGATTCGGTTCACGTTGGCCATGCTCTCAAAGTGTAACTCTACGTAGTCACACAGGGTAGTAGCCATTTGGAGTAGGTGATGACTTCCGAAACAATCAACAGGATCTCTTCGACTCCATATGGAGTTTTTGGATGTTCCAATGCATCTCTGTCTTCCAACAGAAAGGAGCAAAATCGAGGTGGGTGCAAGGCCAAAAGAGTTGTACTGATATGGATTATATATCCTTAATGAGCTGGACGGGGATGAGAAACAATAGCTGGTATTAGTGGTGGCCGCGGGCCGGTTTGGGCTCGGAACCGGCCCATTGACCGGGTCCGCCGGTTCCTGGTTACGTTTTTTGTGAACTGGCCCGGAACCGGCTTGTAGCCATTGCCTTGCAACGGCCATTTGGCCAATTTTTTTTTTTTTAAAAATAAATCTATCCTAAATTCTATAAATATCCCTTTTCATCTTTCATTTTTTCTCACAAATTCTCTCAAATTCTCTCAAATCTATGACTATGTCAATTTTCTGAATTCGTTTTCCGCTCAATTCTCTCAAAAAATGGCAAGTGGAAGTAGAGGTAGTGGCAGAGGAAAAACCCCGATGGGGGAATCCGATCATCCTCATGATCCTCGTGATTTTGCATATTGGGGAGACGATGTTGATGATATCAACATTATTCCCAACGTCGAGCACGTCCCAACACAAGAAAGTCTGCATCCTCCTCCTACCAGTGTCGAAAAAATGTCAACAACAAAAGAGCTGGAACGAGAGGGTACATCCGACATATGGGAATACTTCACGAAGGAACATTTAGGCGGAAACAAGTATGAGGTAAAATGTAAATATTGTGGGGCAACATACAAATTTACAGGTGGAGGCGGCTATGGAACATTTAAATGGCATCTGAGGTCGAAACATCCAACGCAAGCAGGGATCGACACCAGCCAACAATAAATTTTCGGGTACGTCAATTCTAACGCTTCTCCTTTATTTCGTTACAATGAAAAAGTTTATAAAGAAGAATTAGCTAGATTTGCTGCCGTTGAATGTTTATCGTTTAATTTTGGTGAAAAAGTTGGTTTTAATCATTTTATACAAACTGCATGTATTCCACAAGCAAAACCTGTTTCGAGAAATACGCTTAAACGCCAACTTTTTGATATTTATAAAAGAGAAAAAAAAGATTCGAAAAACTTTTTTATGAATTTCAATGGACGTGTGCATATAGGTAGCGACATTTGGAGTGATCCTTGGAAAACTCATTCTTATATGGGTATTACATGTCATTAGATAGGCGATGATTGGAACATTCAAAAAAGAGTTATTGCATTTCGAGTTTTTTATGATAGGCATACGGCAATTAATATTTATAGAATAATTATGCAAGTTTTAGAAGAATATTTTTTTGTTAATAAAATTTTTTCAGTTGGTTTTGATAATGCTGCGGCAAATACCGCTTCCATTCCCGAGTTAGAAAAGATTTACAAACCCGCTTTTGGTGGATAATTTTTTCACGTTAGATGTGCTTGCCATGTTTTAAATTTATGTGTACAAGATAGTTTACAAACTCTTGATGTTTTTCTCAACCAAATAAAGACAGCAATTCAATTTTTATGGAGACATCCTCAAATTATGAAAAAATGGGAAAATTTTGTAAAACAAATAGAAGAAGACCAAAAAGATTTTCAAGAGATGTTCCAACTCGTTGGAATTCTACGTACGAGTTGCTTAATCAATCTTTTGCACATAAATATTTATTATATACGTTTATTTCAAATAATATTTCTCAAATTAATTTATTCCCATAAGAGTGGGATATTTGAAAAAAAAAATAGATCTTTTAAAAGTTTTTAATGATGCAACTTATACTTTATCTGGTGTTTATTATCCTACTACGCATTTATTTTTAATAGAGTGTGTTAATATTGTTGGTATTTTTGAAGAAAATGAAAAAGATGATCAATTAGGTCCGACTATTATGGTAATGCGAACGAAATGGCTGCATTATTATACCGAAATTTCTCTTATTTATTTGGTTGATTGTGTTTTCGATCCACGTACCAAATTAGATGGTTTAGGTGATGATTTGAATACGTATTATGACTGTTTACATTTGATTGAATTTATAGATATTAAAACTATACAAACAGTAGTTAAAAACGCAATAGTTGAAATGTATAATGAATTTTCTAATAGATATAATGTAGGTGATAGTGGATCTTCCCAACCTAGTACGTACAAAGCGGGGGCCTAGGTAGAATTAGTAGAGGGTACAAAATGCTGATGAATAGGTAAAAAAGATAAAAGAGAGCAACATGAAATATTTCTGAAGTAGAGACCTATTTAACCACTGTTTTTTAGTTTAGTTAATCCGAAGGCGGCACAGATTTCAAAATTCTAGAGTGGTGGAAGAGGCATTCAACTCAATTCCCAATTCTCGCTCTCATTGCAAGACAAGTTTTAGCAACCACTTGTTCAACAGTTACGGTTGAACAAGCATTTAGCGCTGGAGGCAACATTTTCGACGACCGACGTTCAAGATTAGCTCCGGAATCGATGGAGGCTCAAGCTTGTGTGGATGATTGGACAAAGGCTCAACATCGACAACAAGAGATGGATCGTAGCAATGAAGCCGAATTCTTCGATGATGGAGATACCACCGCCACGGGTACCGGTACCTAAACCGGCGAAACGGGTAGCGACGATTGACAATGAGGTAAGTATGAGATTATCAAAAGTAAAAGAACTACATGGGCTTTGATTCTTCGATCCCAAGAAAATATGTAGGCGCTTAATGATAATTCATTAAGTTCAAGTCCCTTCCTCTTCCCTTTTTTTTCCTCCCAAATTTGATTACAATTTACAATTCGATTACAATTTGTATTTGATAATTTATTATTTCATAATTTCATAATTTTTTTATTTCATAATTAATTATTTAAAAATTAAATTCGAAAATGGGAACCGAAACCGGAACCGGGACCGGAACCGGCTAGTTCCATTTCGGTTTTGAACAGGAACCGGGCCTTGAACCGGCCCGGAACCGCGGGTTCAAAACCAGAACAGAAACCGGCTCTTAAGGTTCCGGTTCCGGTTCATAGTGGCCACGAACCGGAACCGGCCGGTTCCGAACACCACTAGCTGGTATGACAGACTGCAAAGTCAAGTTCAGATACTAAATTTTAGCGTTTCAATAACTATTGCCCAAAGAAAAAAATGAAGGTGGCTGTTATCGTGGTTGTTCATCATCATCATCGTCGTCATTATTATTATTATTATTATTATTATTATTATTATTATTATTATGGGTCGAGCGTGGATGTGAAACTATAATGGTACGATAAAGACTGCAAAGTCAAGTCCATGTACGAAATTCTAGTGTTTCAACAAATATGGCCAACAAAATGAAGGAAGGGTTCCTTTTGTTCTATCGTCCTTTCTGTCTCCTGGTGGATTTCTATATTTTGCAACTTGCAAAGGACGACGAGGAACAAGCGAACCACAGCAAGTAGGATTGTTAGTGCACATGGAAAGTCTCCTCCTTCACTTGTAATTTTAAGGCACGAATTGAAGAGGAGGGCAGTTAAAAAAACGAGTGACGTCTAATCAATATGTCATGTGTCATGTAGTGCAACTGTTTATATGTTAATGTTATATAATAAAGTTTCTTCAGATCAGTCAACTCTCACGTCTCTTTTTCCCCCCATTAGACAAATTAAGCATTTGTTCTTGAGCCGACACATGGGAGTGGCTCTTCGTATTCATCGTCGGACCAATATGATCAATCATCCAGATAAGCTCGATTTACATGATCCTGTGGATGATGCAATACCAGCTCTTATTAACACTCGAGGATGTTAAGTTATTTAGGGTCTGCATGACAACCATTCTCATCCAAAAAAGTGATTCTGATTAAAATGACTTTTTCTAATTATGTTCCTAGATAAATTTTAGAGAATCAGAACGCGTTTGGTAACTGCATAAATTTTTTATTTCTGGAACAGAAATGCGTTTGGTAAATGCACATAAATTTTGTTTCGGAGAACAATTGTTCTTTCCAATTTTTGTCATTTAAGTCAAATAATTACGTAGTTACTTTGAAAAATTTCATCTTACATTTCGAATTAATCGAAGATTAATTCATATTGATTTTCTTATATAATATATTCCTTATTGAAATGTAAAAATAAATATCAAGAATCATCACAAGTCTAAAACTTAAGAACGAGAGCCTGCTAAGTGTTCACGCTGGTTATTTTGTCTTTTTCCAGAATTTTCTAAAACTAGACTAAGTCTAAAGTACATAAACCTAGGCAAATCACAGCCAATGAAATCAAGTGCACAATCAAGGAATCATGACATTGATGAATCGCGTCATAAAACCCTAACGAAGCCCTAAGGACTTAGAAAAATGTGGTTTTGGTTTAATTTCAAAGGTACTTATGATTTTTCTAAAAAAGAATAAAATCTATGAAATCTAAGAAATTTAGGGCCAAATTTATGAAAATGAGGTCAAACTAGCCTAATCTAAGCTTCTTCTATTTTTAGGGATTTTCTAAATTTTTTGTATTTTTTAGAAATTTTACATTTTTTTTAGAAATTTTTTTATTTATTTATTTATTAGGTTGAGGGAAAAGTGACGAGAGAACTGAAAGGAAAAAGTGGGAGATGTGAGACTTCATTCTGTTTTGTAATTCTCAAAAGTGATTCTTTTTTCCAAAATCAACTTTTTTTTTTGTTCTTGATTTTGCTCTAAAACTGATTCTGATTCTCTAAAACTAATTCTGGGTGCAGAATCAAAATCAGAATTATTTGCGTTACCAAACGTGATTCTCATTCTTTACTATTCCGGGAAACAGAATCAGAGAATGAGAATGGTTACCATGCAGGCCCTTAAGCTCCATTTTTTACATCCAATAGCTTAGAATTTTCGAATTTCGATAAAAGTGTTAGAAAAGTTATAAGCCTATTATATTGATAGCAACTCAGTTATAAACCTTTTAATTGTGCTAATTTAGTCCTAAACCTTTTTTTATTTGTGCCAATTGAGTCCATCTGACCAATTCTGACTGAAGATTTTTGACGTGGACACCGACCGTCCTAAGTGGCATGGCCTGCGCTGAGGTGAAATTTTTAAATAATTTTATATTTTTAAAATATATATTTTTGTTTTATTTAACTCTTTTTTTTTATTGAGGTATATTCCCCGCGTTCTACCCTCACCCTCTTCTTTTGTGTAATCACATTGAACAGGGCATTGTCCCCATGTGACCCGCGTGGGAGTGCGTAGCGCTCCATGTTCTTCGCGAGAGGCTTTTAATTAATGTTCCGAGGCACCAAGTGACATGTAATCTTCTATAGGCAAAGTGTTAATTTTTTTATTTTTTATTTTTTTGTCGGAAGGCAAAGTGTTAATTTATCTCTGCAAGAAAGAAGACACAATTAGGATAAATTGTCAAACTTATTACAACACATTTTAACTATTGGATTCGATGGAATCCACGTGAAATTCATATGAGACCCATTAATTATGATTCTGATGACACTTATGTATCTTAATATTTATTTAAATCAATGGTATTTGATCCTGTTAACAAGTGCGTTAGGGCACTAGTTAACAATACGAATAGTGAGTTATTTACTTTTTCCAAAGTGATGGTTACTGCACAGCACAAGAAAGTCAGTGCTTAGAAATTGCAAAGCTTCCTGAAGTAGTTGTTAAGCAAGTGCTTAACCGGAGCATATGACAACAAAATCCGTAAATCAAACACCTCTTTGTCTCGCCTTTCATAAGCACCAATATTGTCCTCATCACTTCCTCACAACAACGAAAAAATAGAGATACTATCGTCATTACTTGAGTGTTTAACCTATACTTCATCAATTATCTACTTGGTAACCTCCTGTCCACGTACGTAGGGCGAATTCTTATTATGTCAAGAATAACAGTAATAAACACATTCGTTAAATAAAATTTAGGGCTAATACCACGAAGAGCTCCAAACTGGTATAACCGTGACAAATTTATCCCGAACTAATTTTTTGACCACCAAAAATCCCAAACTGGTACACCTGTGATAAGTTTACGCTCTGTTAGTTTTTGTTAAATTGCCATGTCAGCGCCGGCAGCACCACATCAGCGCTTTTCAGCCAAAATTAGCCTGGATTAACTAAATTTGATAAATTAGTTTGAGGTAAATTTGTCATAGATGTACCAGTTTTGGATTTTCGTGATATTAACCCTAAAATCTATAGTATTATCTCAAGATTTAGTATGCATATCATAAATATCTTCTAACACATATATTACATATAACACGTTTTTCTTCTTTGAAATATATATTTTGAAACAATGGGCGGCAATTTTTTTTGTCAAAATGGGCGGCATTAGCAAGCATTAAAAAAATACTTTGGATGTATAACAATGCAAAAAAAAAAAAAAAAGAAGAAGAAGCGAGATTTGAGGAGAATTAAGAAGCGGATATCTCTAACATCAAGAAAAAAGAAGAAAACACAAACGACACTGATTAATTGTTTTTTTCTATGGAACAGAACATAGAATGATCTAAAAAAACATACTTTCTAGTCTTTGTTTATTCCATATCTCCAATTTCTGACTTTCGCTGCGTTGTTAGGCTTTCATGAACCATCACGACCAGTGCTTGGAAATTGCACTAGTTAAGAACACCAATTAAGAAATTATTAACTTTTTCAAAGTGGTGATTACGAATGGCACGATAGTCAGTGCTTGGAAATTGCAAAGTATCTTGAATTAGTTGCTTAACAAGTCCTTTACAGATACATTTGCTAGAAAAATCTTTAAATCAAAACACCCTTTTGTCTATTTTTTTTCATAACCACTGATATTGTCCTCAACACTTCCCCGCAACAGTGAAAAATCCGGATACTGTTGTTATTAGATAAGCGTTTAACCTACATAGAACGGATTTTATCTTATCCCAAGAATGATATTGAAACAACATTTAGCAAACAAAATTCATAATATTATCTCAGGAAACGACGTTTGTGTGTATATATATATTATATAACACACTTTCTTTCTTTCATATACTTTCCATTTCGAAACAATTGGCGACATTAATGCACATTAGAAATTGCTTTGGGAGGTGTCACCACATGTGCGGACCGGAGTCCGATTTATGTATCAATACGCGTATATATAGATTCTACGTTTATGAATTAGCGATAATGCTCAAGAAATCTGTTTGCTCGTATTAGCATTTGTTACATCTTAATTTACTCTATCAATCCGATACGGGCTTGTGACTTCAGATGATCAACCGAATAGAAAATAAAAGAGAGCCAAATCACCCTATGTCTGACTAAAAACAGGCTGGGCCAGATTAAGTAGGAAATGGGCTCAATGTAAGTCTTGTGAGCCTGATTGTTATTATGGTCACTTCTGATGGCCATGTTTATTATAATTAGACGGACAAATTATCGTCTTTGTTAATATATGCTTTAACTCTTTTTTTTTTAAATCTCTTTGAATGGTCTTGCCCGGTCAAATTTGACAATAAAAATGATGACCAGGATGATTAGGACATGCACAATACATAAAAAGGAACAAGCTGACAAAAAAAAAAGTCTTGTCTATTTATATTTCAATCAAAGAAATGCTATGCATACTAACCATATGCGACAGACTTTTATCGTGTAAAAAACTATGCCTCATTGGCCACTTGAAAATCTATGGTATCCTAGTGATGCCGACCTTGTAAACCACTACTTATAAACCTAGTTTGCCCTTTCGACGAATTTGTATGTAAAAATTCGTTCTTTATACACGTGGGCCAAACCTCTCAAAAAGAGTTCCCTAAGTAACCGCATAAGATGGTGGACCATTTGAACGTGGGTGCTTAAATATAAATCGTTCAACATGTTCTTTCACAATCGATACGGGATTTGGGATGTTGCAAACTCTCCTCGTTCATCGGTGCGGGCAGTGTTGCCCTGGAATTCATTTATTTCTTTCAAGGGTGGCTTGGTTTGGGCCTTCGAATTACAAATGTCTGAAAAAGCTCTATTGTTATTTCCCAAGGCAATTCACTCACCGCCAACAGATACTTGAAATGACTAACACAACAAGAAAGAAGGGGTGAATTGGCTGTCTTAAGAAAATCAAACTTTTCGTGAATGACCTGCTTCGCCTTCCATGATTCCGTACTAGTCACTTTAAAAACAAGCCGCCTTTACAAACGGGAAAATTATAAAAAAAAGTCTTAAATCTATTATGATTGTGTCAATTCAATGCTAAATCTTTTTTTTTTTGCTGATTTAATTCTAAACCTTTTGCAATTATGCCAGTTCAGTCCATTCGGTCAATTTTGGTCGGCCGGCGCTGACGTGGACGTCGGCCGTCCGACGACATAAAATTTTAATAATTATTGTAATTAATTATTTATTTTTTTCTTCCCTCTTCTTCCTTCTCCTACCGGGGCGACGGCCGACGAGCAGGCGAAGCTCGCGGCGAGCCTCGCCATTGCCGGGTGAGGTCGGCTTCGCCAGGGGCTGGCGAGGCTCAACCTCCCCGTCGTCGGGCGAGGCCTCACCAGACCAGGCTTGCTCCGCATGAAAACCACCCGGTCGCGGCTGATGGACTTGCCAGAGGAGCCCAACCGGAGTTCGGGCCGGATTCCACGGTCAGGCCAACTGCGGTCTGGAATCTTAGCGAGGGCAGGGGATGAGGAGGAGGACGTTCTGTTCTTGGAAGAAGACCTGTGGAAGTGGGAGGTCATGGTCTAGGTCTTGATTTGTGGGGGGTTAGTCTCTGGGTGGATGATTCGATTGGTTGTCTTCTTCATCGAGAGGAACTTTTTGCTGCGAAAACGGGTTCTGTATTTCGTATATCGTTTGATTTCCGCTCCGGCAGATCTAGGCTGGCTCGGCCGACCACGCCTGGCGACGGTGAGGCTCGCCCTTCCCAGTGGCCGGCGGGGGCGAACTTCGGCTGAGGCCGGCGAGGTGGACCTCATCGGCCGTCGCCTCTGGCTAGAGGAAGAAGAGGAGGAGGGAAGAGAAAAAAAAAGTAAAATCAAAAATTAAATCAAAAATCAAAAAAATATTAAATTATTATGTCGTCAGATGGCCGGCGTCGGCCGGCGTTCACGTCAGCGTCGATCAGCTAAAATTGGTCGGATGAACTGAATTGGCACAATTACAAAAGGTTTCAGACTGAATCGGCAAAAAAAAAAAAGGATTTAGAACTGAATTGGCTGCAATAGATTTAGGAATTTTTTGGTAATTTTTCCCGTTACAAACACCATCATCTCTTTTTGCCTCTCTTTATTCATCTCAATCTCTCAACATTTAACCTTATTGCAAAGTTCTCGCACAAGTTCAATTCAATTCCCTCGACGATGAAGCCCACGAAATGCACCACTATAATCTGCTTACACACATGAACCCCATCTTCCATGAAGTTTCATGGTCAAATTGCGCTGCTGAGTTTCGGCAAGAGAGATTTACTTTTAGCATCGACTGTTTCTTGCAGAGAGAGAGAAATAATTATCTCAATGTAGCGTATGTACTAATCGAAAATGGACCATTACAATGATAGAACCTAGGGCTGTGGACGGTTCGGTTAGATTTTTCAGGAAATCCGAACCGAACCGTTTAGGTTTGCATTAGCTTTGAATCGAACTGCGATGCGAATTGCATATTAACCAAACGAAAAACTCGGCTCGGTTCGGTTTTTCGAGTTTCTCTTCTTTTTTTCCTTGCTCAACTCACCGTTCCGAGAACGCACCCAATTCATTTTCTCTCTTTGTTTTCGTGAGCGGTTTGGGTTGTTTTTCAGTTCAATTCAGTTCAGTTAACCGAATTGAAACTATCCAATTCGAAAGGGAAAAATGTTATTTTTTATTATTATTATCCGAACAAAAAATGCACGAAATTTCGATTCGGTTCAGGTTTTTTGTTCGGTTTTTTACGCACCCGGTAGAACCCGCTCGGATTCCACCTGGATTTCATCAACTGTTGCCAGTCCAAATTCGTTTTACGCCTTCTGGGCCTTGAAATTCTCACAGTCCCACACTGGGCGGATTAGAGCGCATGATGGGCCGTGTGCAAAGGTTGGGCTGTGGGTACTTCATAAATGTTGAAACTTTGCCACATTGATAGCCAACTTTCCCCCCTAGAGCATCTGCCTTTGATCGCAAGATTAATCGATTTAACCTCTTATTCGAGAGGATTCATAACTTGCTTTAACGGTCAGTAATAAGTATTCTCACAAAGATCAACCTGGAGTTGTGTCCCATGTTAAAATGGTAAGACCCACGTGGGACGTGGGTTTCCACGTTAGTCCCATCAAACTCGTTTTAAGCCTTTTAGGCCTTGAAATTCTAAGTCTTGCAACTTATGTAGCACTAACACCGGCACGTGACACGACATGCCGACATGTTAATTTTAAAAAAAAAATAGAGAATTTCGACACGTTGTATACTAAATGTATATCTTTATGTATATTTCAATCAAATTAATTTAATTCAAATTCACAAATAAATAAATCATAAAAAAGAGACTAGAATGAATTTACTCTAAAAAAAACATTAATCCACCATTTGTCAATATCATTCATTGTTTCGAATTAACAAATTCAACTACTTTCCACTCCAATAATCCATAAAACTTGGAGGAAAAAAAAAAAACAAGCAATCCACATTCCACCATTAAATTTAACATTTAACAATAAGTCGAAAAAAACTATAATAATCTGATTCAAATTTATGGGTAAAATTGTAAATTTCATGAAAAACCTAATATTCTAAAAAAACTCCACCCAATAGGTCGGCCACTTTGCCCAAACCTTATTCGCGTCCCCTCACCCTCTCGACTCTCTCTCGAATGGCGTCGTTCTCACCCTCTCAGCTCTCTCTCACACAGCGCCGGGCTCTCACCCTCTCGGCTCTCCCTCGCACGGTGTTGGAAGTCGGACTCGCGTGTCGGTGGCATGTCCAGTGTATTGACCACGTGTTGGACGCGTGTCTGATACCGCCACTCATCCGACACGTGACACGGAAGCCTCTAGAGAGTGTCCGTGCTTCCTAGCCTACAACTAAACGGATCAGAGCCAATAATGAGCAGTGCGTAATAATTGGGCTGTGGGTACTCCATAGATGTTGAAACTTTGCCACATTGTAGCCACTTTTTCCCCTATGGGGGCTGCCATGGATTGTAGGTTTAATCGATTTAATCCCTTGATTCGAGAGGATCCATAACTTACTATAGCCGTCAATAGGTATTCTCACAAAGATCAACTCGGAGTCGTGTCCCATCTTTATATCCCCATATACTGTACATTTCTTTTTCTTAGAGCGACCACCATTGATTGGGCGTTAAGTCGATTTACTTCCTTGATCGAGAGAATTCATAGCCTCCTATAATAACCTTAACTATTACCAGAAGATCACATTGCAGTCAGCCTACTGTGTTGTCGTCTTCGGGTCTATCCAAGAAAAGCAAAAGGAGAAAAGAGACGTGATGTGTCTTCGTTTTGCACTTCTACGTGGGATTCTTTATTCCCAAAAGGAAAAGGGAAAGGAAAAGAAAAAGCGAGGTATGATATCTCGCTTCAATATATTAACACACTTCAAAGTCCTTTTGTACATTCTTCAGGTGGAAGCACAGGGCTAAAGCGTATCGTATACTAAAGAATGACCTCATGACCCCCGGGTGAAGTAAAGCATAACATCTTCCGACCAAAAAAAGAAAGAAAGTAAAGCATAACATCCGACGAAAAGAAGAAGAAGGGTAAAGCATAACATGGAACCGCTGTTTATCATCCCCATGTTCACCAGATTAAAAGTACTATGCTTTTGCCTTCTCTTTTACTTTATGAAACACCATTGTATTTTGAAGTGATTTGCTAGCTTGTGACCTCGAACGAAGCACTGGGGGACTTTCTATAGTCCCATGTACGGGATCGCTCTCGTGGAATCTGAGCCGTTACAATAAGAAAGAATAAAAATTTACGACCATTGAGTGTTTTTAGAAGATCATAACTTACAATATATAAGGAAAATTATTTGACTATAGGATTATCGTCGCCAATTTATTATTTAGAAAATTACGAAATAGGAGGATCATTAATGTGTGACAGTTACTTTACTTTTACGAACTATGAAGGGATGTGATCAGTTACGTAGGCTGCTAACAGGGAAAACAATCCAAAAAACTCTAAATCTATCGTAAGACGGCTCATTCAGTCCTCTGGTCCTAAATTTTTTGATGATTTGTCAATTTAGTCCTAAAATTTTATCGATTTGCCAATTTATTCCTTTCGGTAATTTTGATAAAAAATCGCTGATATGGCAGTCTATTTAGTGTTGGGCGTCTTACGTGGAACAGCCAGCACTAACGTGGAACTTTTTCTGATATATATTTTTTCTAATTTTCTGTATTTTTTCTTTTCTTTTCTTTTTCCTTCTTTCTCTAGGCAGCCTCAGGCGCGGCTCGCCCTTGCCGGATCGGGTGAGGGTTGAGTCTCGCCAGTGGTAGGGAGAGGTCGACCTCGTTTGCCTAGCTAGGTGCAGGCGAAGTTTGCCCTCGCCTCTGGCTGGTCATCGGCCATTACCGAGGCCCGGCAACCGACTAGAGGAAGAAGGAAACAAAAAGAAAGAAAGAAAAGAAATAGAAAGTTCAAAAATTTATAGAAAATTCAAAATAATGTAAAACATAGTTCACGTCAGCTTCGACTGTGCCACATAGGACGGTTAGCGCGGGTTATACCATCACATTAGAGATTTTCGGCCAAAATTGATTCAAATGACTGCATTGGCAATCGTTAAAAGGTTTGGGACTGAATTGACAAGCTAAATTAGCACAATTAAAATGCTTAAGATTGAATTGACAAATTGTCAAAATGTTTAGAGCTAATTTGACACAATTGAAATATTTTGGATTGAATTGACTGCTGTACAATAGTTTTATGATTTTTTTTTTTTTGGACAATTTTTCCGCTACTGAAAATAGGGAAAAAGAACTTGCAGCAAATTGTTTACGCTTTCTCATGCAAAGCCAGAGGGCCGCGCAGACGCCGGGGATGGGGACGACGATCAACCCGCAAGGTGGTGATGGGTGGCGGAGATTTGGATTTGTGGGTCATTGGAGACTTACGATTGCTATGGGATTCGGGTTTTCTAACGGAAGGCAGTTTGGTCTTTTCAGTTATGGAATTTTGTCCCCGGATGCCAATTTGTATTTATAAAAGAAAAGGACCCAAAAAGTGGCAAAAAAACTGGGGAAGGTTTGAGGTATTCTCCCTTTGAAAATAAAGGCTGCAGATTTTGGAGTATAATAACAAATTTAGAGTGCTCTTGTTTCGCAAAAAATGAATGATTAGTAGAAAATTTTCCTAAAAATAATCTGTTGTATCGTTTATAAAAATGAACGAAAAAAATTGTCATCGTTCACGCAAAAGTTTAGGCATAAACTGTTGTTGATAACGAAATTTTTTTTCCTCGAGTGATTATTTCAAGTGATACAAGCGATTATTTTCAAGAGAATATTTTTCAACAACAAACGGAGCCTTAGGATGCATTTGTTTTACTGAGAACATTATAGTAAAGGAATTTTGATGAAAGTCATTTTAAAGAAAAAATGGTTAGTTTTAATTTGTTTAGTGGTTTAGGGAAATTGATTTCCTTTTTGCTAGAAGGGGAAAGTTATTTTTCCCCAATCTAAACTTGCTTTCGGTCCATGAAAAACACGTTCTTCGTAGATAGGTTACTTTTCCATCATCAAAACACCGGAAAGTTAGAAAACAATCTCCCGTAAACCGTTTTCCTTCAAACAAATGGATCCCTACAGTTCAAAGTGCTGATTTTTATCACAGGGGAGTTAAACGCGACGTATTTGTTGTGTTAAGCTTACTCGTCTTGGTATTATAGAAGGATCCATCTGTTTATACAAAAATAAAAAGCATGTCATGGACAGATTGACCCTTTTAATCCTTTATGACGTACATAAATATTGAATTTGTTAGGGCAGCTCATCTGAGAAGTGTCATGCTTTTGAGTTCAAAGTCGCAACACTAGTAATATACTCATAAATGAGACTCGAATCATTAACACGATATAATCAACTTAAAGGCAAAGTCTTTTTGCATGATCATCAGTACCACAAAGTAAAAGCACAGAACAAGCGGTTCCTAATGTCGAACCAACAACAAATCAAATAATCATCTCAACGATCACAAACACATTGTCATCGCCCTCTCACTTGACGATCATGTCGGCTATCGCCGGGACATTCTTTATTTTGAAGAAATCCGTTAGGCCAAAATGAGTCATCAGAAACCAGACATGAGTTAACAGCTCCCCTCCTCGTCTTAGTTGCCGAGCATGACACTTGGTGTCGCATTTACTCGCGGCATAAGCCAACATCTCGATCCAAACCTCGCTAACCACACTCCATCTTTCCTTTTCATTGACAATATCGTGCAGCTTTAATGCAAGACGGCATCCGTTATGCAACAAGTATTTTGCTCTTGCTTCTCTGACTATTTGGAACGGTCAAGTCATCTTTGTCCTTCAGTTGATCAAGCAACAGCTCGCAAGCTTTACCCATGCCAAATCTGCGATGTCTTCCCGGCGTCTTCTGCTCAAAGAACATCATGGCTGCAGCATAAGTGTCCTGGTATCTGATACGGATGGTTTCTGTAGGCAACATTTTAGGGTACATAACTAGAAGATATACCATATATCGGGACAAGTGCTTGCTAATTTTACGTCTAGATCCAGTTTCTTCATCACGTTCTGAATTAGCAGAGTTGTCCCGACTAGGGGGATCTCTGAGGTGGTAGCATATTTCTGTAGCAATGTGCCAAACGATTATGCTCTCAGCGAACTCCAATTCGATGCTCCATTGAAGACTATCCAACTGGTTATTCCTTTCCAGAGCATGGATTCCCCTGCTGGTCCATGGGGAAGGGAGTTCCGTGTCTCTCGTTCGATCATCTGCGATGAGTTTCTTGATGATGAACACCTTCAAGCCATCGCTCACCTTCTCATGGCTCTGATAGAGTTGCTTCACGCACAGGAACCCCAGAACTCTATGCCAAGCTGATGATTGTTTTTCCTTTATGGAGACACTCAGTAGGTTGTATTGACCGATCGAGTTCGACCACCTTCTCCTTTTGTGCAGCGGGTGAAACCAATTTATAAATTTAAGGAAGCCGAAGCGCTTTTGGTTAATCAGCCAACACGCAGTCCAGTCCCATGAAAGAAGCTCGCACAGTGCATATATCTCAAGTAAAAGCGCCACAACTAGCAATGCATAGGTGAGGTTGATATCAAACAGTGAGCTTGATGAGAACTTATTCTTGTGGGTGAAAGTGAAAAGTATCAAGACGAGTAATGTTACGGTGATGCTAAAGAAACGGAGGAGGAGGCCGAAACGACTATAGATTACCAATGCTTTCGTGTATAGCAAATCATAAAGAAAACCCAGTTCAATCTCAATAACTCAGTGAACCACCAGAAAATTTTTGCCCATGAGAACTGACCGGCTAGTGTCATACTCCTTGAAGCTGAGCAGAAGATCTGCAAAAATGCGCTTGAAAATGTCCACCAAGCCTCTGGCTGCCAGGAGTTCAAACTGACTGCGCTCATACAGTTCCCCATCCGAAAGGTTTTTAAGATCTGCTTCCACATGTGTTCTCATCACTTCATGCGCCTCATTCACTGTGTGTGGTATGAGTTTGTAACCCTCGATCTCCTTCAGTTCGTACTCTTCCAGGATCCTGGAACGATGATCAGGTTCGAAGTCTGGGCAAAAGTTTTTGAAGTGGTCGCTGCTAGCAGCCCATAGCACCCCTACTCTTTCACCATACTTAATGAGAGCAGGGACCATCATCAGAATGGAAAGTTTGTAAAACCTGGACTGGTTCCACGCAATGGAGAAGATGACAACAATGGCAACCGTCTGGTTAAACAGGGTTAAAAAGTGCCTTGACCAGAGCTCGTTGTCTTCCAGAGAATAAGCTGTGATCCTATCAGGACCACCCAAATGCAACAACAGAAATGGCGCCCAAAACGTCATTAGTGTGATGTTTTCGATGAGATATTTCGGAACGTGTTGATTATCTTTCAGTGTCGCGTTATTTGTTATCATCGCGAGCGCATTTGAAGCCACTGAGTCGGCCATCAAGTAGGCCAACCAAGTGAGTGGCCTGATTGAAACATTCGGAACGTACTTCCGGCGGTCACCGAGGCAAACAAGTATTATTTGGCAGATGAGGCTGAAGAAGATTAGAGCGCGCAACTCCTGGCCCTCCAGGAATTCACTCAGAATATGTGTCCTCAGCATCCTCCGAAAAACCACTCTGCTAATAACTGAAACACTGCGTATTAGCATATACAGATTTCGAACGAAGAATGTGATGATCAGAGGCTGATAAGAACACCTTTCTCAGCTTCAGGTTAAGCAACAATTTTATGTACATCCTATATGCTAAGTCAGGCACAAATTGTTTCGTCGGTGTTGCTGCTCTAAGGCCCCATTTGTTCTATGATTATCCCAAAAAATTCATATTTCCGTGCATCGAATTCTATGTATCTACCACTTCCGAAGGCTAAACTAGAACGACATCGAAAAACAGCGAATAGGTAATTGAATTGTTCCTCACCTAGAAGTATCATGATCAGATGTCCAATGATGCTACTGATGCCGGTGGCACTGCAGCTCTTCCCTTAAGTTTGCGCCTGCTACAAGTAATGTGTGCATTCATTAAGGCTCGTTTGCTCAGCTTGCTTAAAGAGAGCGCTCTCTCTCTCTCTCTCTCATCCGTAAATCCGGGGAGAAGCATCTGAGTGATATATATAAGCCATCCACTCTCAAATGGTCGTCACTTCGTATGGTTACTTTCGAAATGCCTCTTTTGGAGCTCGTCCATGTAACTTTGGCTAGGATATCGTATAAGAAGAAAATTTCTTAGGCTGCGTTTGGTTTTCAGGATATCGTATCCTGTCTTTGGTAGCTGTCCAAGATAGGATAAAGGGGCTATAGCCGAGATTAAAAAAAATTAGAGGATGGGTGGGATAGATTAGGATAGGATTTCTCAATAGAGGAGACACAAGGAGAATCGGGCTTTTTCCACAATCATCGCCTCTCCGTCCCGTCAAGCCGCCTCTTCGGCGGTAGCGAACGTCAGGTGTAGCAACCTCACCGGCGGCGCCGGGCTAGGGTTTTTGATCGCAAAGCTGGGTATCTTCGCTACCTTGTTCTTTAATCAATTGTTTGCCGTGATATGAGATCACTTCCTTCGTTCTTTAACTGCTCGAACATTTCCAATAATTGAAAGGGGACATGTTATGAAGAACTCAAAATTGATCATCGACTTTCAATGTAGCTCTCTTGGACGACCTACATGAGTACATCTTCAACTTATGAAAAGATGCCGAATAATTAGATTGTTTAGCATTTGTTTACTCACAACGAGCAAAGGCCAGTGGGTCATTCTCAAAGGATTCGACTCCAAATCAAGATCCCTGATTTTACGGGGTTTGCTTTGTCGATGTTATACCCGAATTCAGATGGCACAAATCTCTACTCAACAATAACCCACTCATCATAACTCATCACTGAATAATTTCTTACGCATATTAATGTTTCAGTTAAATAGAGTCGATCTCAGCTGCGTTTTGCCTCTGCTTATCTTACTTTAAATCCATAGTTCACTAAACAGTATATGTGACGGCCTGATTTTTCTAGCAGGTTGGATTAACGAGCGGATTAGTTGATGTCGACATTAAGTTAAGGCAATAGTGGAATTGGGGGTTTTATGTTTTCATGTGGTGAATTATTTGGGTGAATGGTTTGGTCGGGCGCGATATTTTTAGGCGGACCGTTGGTAGTTGATTGAGTGATAGTTTTGGGTAAAACTAGTTCCGACGTGAAGTTGGTTCGCAATTAAATCGCGAAGCCTTGAGCAGCCCACCCCCATCGACCTAGCCCTCTATAAAAGCCATTCCTCTCTCTCTCTCCTCTCTCATTTGGACAGCACCCAAGAGCTCTCTCTCAAAAACTCTCTCATTCTCTCCCTCTCATCTCTCGCTCGGCCTCTCTCTCACCCGAACTCTTGCTTTCGTGCTCGGCCCATCGATGCCTCAGCTTGTCACCGGCGGTCCCTCGAGTCTTCAAGCCTTTGAAGACAGCCCTCAACGTCGCCCATTTCTTTCAATTCCCGTCGGTCCCTTCCCCGGGCGGGCCAAGAAGGAAAAATGGCGGTTTTGGCTCATCCGAGCGGCGAATTGAGCCCCGTTTCTTTGTGTTTTCATAAGGCAAGTTTTCATCTATCCCTACCACTAATATGCTCATTAGTCATTCGTTCAAATGCGGATTATTGGATTTGGATATGGGTATGGACATGGACGGATGAGCTTGCATGGTGGGGAATTCGGTATTTCGTGTACGATCCATTGTTTGCGTCGGTGTCCTTGGGTCATGGCTGAGTTGGATATGTGAGTGGATTGTCAGGATTGTCGTCGATTTACGAGGAATTGAATTGGGTCTTGGAATCGCCATTTGGGTGTGAATCATAGAGGGCAAGTGGGCAAGTGAAATCTGTTGCTTCAGTTGGTATCTGTGGGACTTGGGTGAGCTAATTTCACGAGTTGATCGTCTCGGTTGTTGTCAGTTGCAACGAATCGAAGTTGGGCCCTAGGAAGGATAGTTCGGCTGTGGGTCTTGAGGAGTGGTTCTTGAAGTTGAACGGCGAGTAATGGTGGTCGAGAGATATGCGGATCGATTTGGGCATGTAGTACGCCAAAGAAGTTTGCGTGTCATGTCTATGGGCTTGATTGAAATCCTCATGGGTAGAACCATTGAGTTTGTGAACAGATGGTCAAATTGGACAACGGATTGAACTCGGCCGTGTGTGAAGCGATCCGGCTTTTGGGGTAACGGGGCATGAATGGTCTCCTTGTGGTTTGGAATTGAGTCGTCCAAAGGTTAGATCTAATGCAACGGGCATTGATCTTTGATTTGGCCAAATAAAGAGAGGAGGCCGAGAGCTTTAGAGGTGTATAGTTGGTTTGAGAAAGCCTTAGCGTCAATGGTTTGTCCTATGTTATGCTTGTGTGAATTATGCCTTAATGAATGATTGAATGGATAGTTTAGTCGTTCGGCTAGATGTCTTTCTTGCTGAGTTTCGGCTCACCCTTGTTGTTAAACCTTTTTCAGATATCTAGGTTTCCGTAGCTCAAGGTGATAGTGATAGTGTCGGAGCATGGCAAAAGAGATAGTGGATAGTATTCGGGATTAGATGTTACCATTTGATTATCCTCCCAGTGTACCCTTTAATTGAATGATGTACCTGAATGCCTATTTTGTATAAAAGTATGTAATTTCTCATTTGCTGACAGAGTGCTATCTATTGTATGCTGTAGTGAACCTAAAAAGGCCGTAACCCTTAGGTGTGCCTACCCCTTTGCATGCACTTGTTAGTCGGCCTCATCTGTTTAGTCATAGGCTTCCGCATGTGCCCTATGTTATATATACGTAAAATGAGATTAAAGCAAGTAACACGTTTAGCGTCAGAAGGCGGCCGGCGAAACTGGGACGCCGCGCGTTACAGTAGATAGGATATGACAAAATTCTTGGATTTCTTATCCCATCATATCCTTACTAGAAATTGGGACGACCAAACGCAACCTAATAGAAGAGTGATCGTACGTAACCACATTGAAGAGACATTTTTAAGTGATGTATAAATGAACATCCACGTCCAAATAGAGCTGATCATGGGCGGTCCCTTAGGTTTTGTCCAAGCCTGCCCAATATAAAAAATTTATTTAAAAGAAAAAGGATGTTGTGCACTGGAAGTTTTAAAAATTGCAAAAAGGTCAATCAAGTTTTGGAGCTTGTCAAATTGGTGCAATTTAGTCATCCTTCCATTAATTCTGTCTAATTTGGCTAACGAAAAAGGCTGACGTGCTTTTTTTTTAATAGATACTTTATCTTTCCTACGTGGCGATGACTTAGCCAAAATGACGTCGCTTAGGTCCAAATCTGATTTTTATACCAATTTTATTTAAATTAAATTAAAATAATTTTTATATAAAAAGTAAGAAAAAGCAAAATTATGAAAAAAGATGAAGTTGGAAACCAAGTGGAATTAATGGAAAGACTTGATTGCACCGATTTAACAAGTTTTAGGATTTGATTACACTTTTTGTAAGTTTTAGGACTCAATTGCAATTTTGTTATAAGTTTTAAGACTTCTGGTGCACATAACCAAAAAAAAAAAAGGAAAAAGAAAAGGGGTTCAGGTTCGGTCGCTGCATTGGGCCGAACTTTACAACTGTGTGAATAGCCTTGTCCAAGTGCGGCTAGTAGTGCCTTTCGCCCCATGGGGTTTGAATGGGCCCATGGGCTGATAGATTCATAATCAAGTCCGCCTCCGAAAGGTAACCAAGGGCGCACATGACAATAACTCTATTTCCCTATTTTCCTATTTATCTGTTTGGAGGAATAAGTTTAGAACAGAAATCCATTTGGTAACGCAATTTTATTTTACTATTTTTGGGACAAATTTTTGGCCCAAAAAAAGTTTGGAACAGAAATAAGAATTTTCTAGTTTTCTTTTTCTGGAATAAAAACAGAAATAAGAATTCTTCTCATTGCTCATTTACTCCCTCTCTCTAGCTTGCGGTCTCCCTCTCTCTCGTGTCTCGCTCGCCCGCCTCCGGTCCTTGGTTGCGAGTCGTTGGCCACCATTCCGCTAGTCGCCATCTGCTGGTCGTCATCCACCACCGATTGCCTCTCTCGCGTCCCTGCCTTCGGCCGTCGTTTGCCATCCGTGATCGCCGGCCGTCGGTCACCTGCCGCTAGTCTCTGGTCCCCCCTCTCCCGTACGCCATTCGCCATTTGCCATCCGCCGGTGTCGCGACCCGGAGGAAAAGTTTCGGGCCCTTCCTTCGACCTTCGGGATGGGGGCCCTCGTTTTTCCTCGAATACATCGAGGGTGCTTGCCTAATCAAAAATTTCGGGTGAGCAACGAAGCCGTGCTAAACTGAGAGAGACGACTCGGGTTCGTCTTCGTAGGGGTTCGTTGCATTTTTGTCGGTCTTTTTCGAGGAGGCGCGGGGCGCTCTCGTCGCCCCACACCCTATGGCGACGAATTGACGGCTATTTCATTTTAGTGTTCGAAAAACTCTTTGGATTAGCAGATATAATTTGTTTTGAAAAGACTTGGAGTCGCCACTAACCTTTTTAAGGGGTTGGTTAGAAACCCGATTAGGAAGGGGAGATTTTTCTAATCCCAACGCAACCAGAGATTTTAAGATCAGGGATTTGGTTATCCTAGTTTACACTAGAGTCCTTTCGGTTACCTGCCGGAATTGATTGTTACCTAAGATGATCACGCAAGGTTTTTACCAATTTTGACTCCTAATAATATTTTTGTCAACCGCTAAGTGTTCATGCAAAATAGTCTTTCAAGGGTTTGTTTCATGGCATCCTAATTTTTTTTCGGCTTTTGCAATTCTTAAAAAAAAAAAAGATACATCCAAAGCAATCAAAAGGGAAAGAGGATAAAGAGACTACTCTAAAGCGATAAAAGAAAACCCGCAGCTATCGGGTATTTAGGTACAAGGTCGAAATATAAAACTCGTGAGAGGATCGGGTGTACAATAATAAGACCGGATTGGACATCGGTCGCCCTCCAACATGGAATAAAGTTTAATTACTTAAAACATGCAATAAAAGGTCATTTTTTGATTTTCTGAAATTTTTCGATTTTTTGGGATTTTCTCGATTTTTTTTATTTTTATATAAAAAAAATGATGATGGGGCGGACCATGCACGTCCAACAATGAATCGGCCAAAAACACAACAAAAATCTCACTTGAAATTGCAATTTTGACTCATATCCCGAAAAAATTTAACTTGAAGAACCAACCGCCAAGGGGTTTTCTCAGGCGATTATCTCGGTGCTAAAAAACAATCAGGAGAAACCGATCAAGCCAAATGAAACTAGGTATGACCAGGTTTTCAAAACAACCAATGGTTCGAGAAATAATCAACCGAGCGCGTCGTAAGGGTGTCGTGAATGTGCTTTGTCGCAGACCAACACTTAGCCAAAAATCTCAAGCCTCTAACTTTGCTGCTCACCAAGGCGTTTTCAAATGTGGTTATCTTAGTGTACAAAAATAATCAGCAAAAAATAATGATATCAAGGGAAACTAGATCGGACAAAGTTTCAAATGCAATTGACGGTTTGTGAAAAAATCGAGCGAGCACTCTGTACAAAGGCCACGAACATGGCTAGTCGCAAACCAGACTAAGAAGATAAACTCAGGCCCCACTTTGCAGCTCACTGAGGCTACTTTCAAGGCTAATAACTTAATCCACATAGACAACCAATTCCAAAACCCAACATCAATGTTAACTACTACGCCCAGAGAGTAGAATCGATCAAATAATGGCCTAAAAATCCCAAGAAATCATCATGAAACAAGACCCCAAAGTGGCGGTCTTGAACTGCTCAAAACACATTGAAATTTTTTTTGCCTAGAAACCAGTTCATAGAGGCATGCTCAAGAACGATTATCTTGCATTTTAAACGCAACCAAAAGGAAATCAGTGTATAGATGCAAGGTACTACATATCAGGAACAAAATGGATAAAAAAAAATGGCTCAAGAAACGCATTAGATCACACGAAAATCGATCCCGAAGTCGCCTCCTCGCACAGATTTCACGCCACAAACAGACTAGCAAGGGGTATTCCCGACCCCATAACCTTCTCCACAGGCAAAATCGAAAGCCAAAACTCATACCTACACGTTCTACTACATGCACAGATTGTAATAAATCCAAGAACAGCTAGAAATGATCACGGGAAAGCAATGAAAAACAAACGCACATTAGAGGGTTTGAACTGCTTTTAACACTAGTCAAAATTTCAACGCTCAAATCAGACCAACAGAGGGTATTCTCGACCCCGCAACTTTCTCCACGGGCGAAACCGAGAGCCAAAACTCATACCTACGTGTTCTACTACGTGCACAGAGCGTAATGAAACCAAGAACAACCATAAACGACCACAGGAAAGCGATGAAAAGCAGACGCACAGTAGAGGGTTTGACTCACTTTTAACACATTCCAGCGCTCAGGTCAGACCAATAGAGGGTATTCTTGACCCGGTAACTTTCTCCACAGGAAAAATCGGGAGCCAAAAATCATACCTACACGTTATACTACGTGGATAGAGCGTAATGAAACCAAGAACAGTCACAGAGGATCACCGGGGGGGGGGGGGGGGCAATGAAAAACGAACGCAAAATAGAGGGTTTGAACTAATTCGGGCCATTTCATCGAACATGTAACATACATGAATAAAAATGCAAAAACGAAGCATTTCATGCGGAACTGAAGCAAGGGAACACTAGAGCAAGGTCATATGAACATGTCATAACGATCGGGGATGGTCGGTTTGGCTCCGTTCGACCCAAAAGTCGAACGGGGACCAGACCGACCAAAAACAAAGTACCAGAGCGGGGGCTGTTCGGGAAGGGGTGTTCGCACTACCCTTTTGAGCAACTCTGGCGACGATAAAGGACAGAGATAGGTCGGGAAGGTACTATGTATGTAGGTGAAGGTGTGCTGTGGGTGGCCACTCAAAGAGTCACACACACTCTGTCCTTTACACTCAAAGTTCACTGGTGATCAGCCCGGGATCTCCCATGGCCGACTCTCTCTCTCTCGATTTTTTTTTGAAATTGTCCAACCCCCGAGCTCTGGACGTCGCCCCTCTTTTATGCTACTCCCCCTCACTCTCATACACACCTCTCTCTTCCTTGCCAGCTCAAATATTCCTTGCTAACGGCATTCTCTGTCCTTTTTATTTGTACCCACGCCAGCTCGTCCCTATTTCGTACGAATCTAGCTCGTACAAGCGACAAAATGAGGAGGGGAACGTTCTGGAATGTGGATGAGAGGAGTACGTGGCATGGGTCATGCAAATTGCGTGTGAATTTCGGGTCGAGAGTGACCTGGTTTGGCTCGGGCGCGCGTGCCGCGGCTTGAACAAGCTGGGCATCCCAGCTCCGGTGACGCCACGTCGTGAAAGCAAGTCCATTGTCACCGGAAATGAGTTTCCATCAAAGCCCAAGTATCGGCTTCTTCAATTGTGTCCGAAACTAGCGGTCAATTTGGCAACGTCGTGCTCGAGGGTCTGCCGCGCGGAAAAAACAGTGGAAGAAGATGATGAACAGTAACCGGGTCGCGGGTCAGATCCACCCGATTCGGCCGACCCGATTACGCCCTTTTTATTTATTTATTTATCAAATTGACCCCTAAATTGACATTTCTCGCAAAATTGACGCTAAAATTGGGTTCCAAGCATGTTTTTCATGTAATAGGGGTGTTTTTGTGATTAAATGACTTGATTTAATGTAAAAACCCCAAATGTAAAGTTTGATCCGAAAATAGTTTTTGTATAATCCAAAGCCTAAATGACAAAAACGAGCCAAACCACCCCCACCAATGGATTAAAAATGATGAAAAATATAGGGTAGTGGACTTTTATTTTCATGGGTATTCCTAAAATTTGATTAATTTCATTTTTAGTGAAACCGGGTACTAAATTGAAAATAAAAAGTGCAAATAGGTCCTTTTAGACAAAATTGAAAAAATTCTTAAGTAAATGGACCCAATTGCAATTCAAGGCATCAGATACCAATGTCATAGCTTATAAAAAGTAAAAATTGAAAATAAAATACTCAAAATGTAATTTTTTTTGCTCAATTTGGGTTTATGTTTGTGAAGGAATATGATGACCCAAGTTTAATTTTCGATATTTGAGGTGTCCAACGTGAAAAGGGAATTAAAATAAAAATATTGACTATTTTTACATATTTTTTTGACCACGAATGGTATTTTTCCTAATTTTGGCTATTTTTCTAATAAAAAATAAATATTAAAATGTCAAAAAATAAAAATAAAAAAATTTCTTCAAAATTGGCCAAGGCTTCCAAAGTTGATTTTACAATTTTATGAATTTTTTTTGCTATTTTTAATTAATTTTCTAGAAAATAAAATAATCAAAAATCAGGTGTCAACAGTCAGCTGTGTTGCCGTCCACCGATCTTCAGTCTTCCAGTCGAGGCCCAGCGGTCGGTAACCGTAGAAATTTTATGCTGCTATCAAATGAATTTCTGTTCTGAGAATAGAAATTTTGTGTCGTTATCAAACGCGTGTCTCTGCTTAGAAACTTATATAGGGAATACAAATAAAACCCGGAAGAAAATGGTTGTCATTCACGCATCAATTGTGTGCGGTTACCGAGTACTCGTTTTGGTGATTTGCCTCACGTAGACCGGATGCAATTTAACCTTCTAAAATCTTTCCATTTATAATAAAAAGATTTTTTGTTGTCATAAAAAATTGCGAATTAACCACCATAAAATTTTATTGAAACAGAGGATTCTCATAAAAAAAAGTAGAAGTTTAAAACCCTAAACCAACCCCACCTAAACTCAACAGAAAATCCTCTCTAGAGCTCTCTCTCTGCTGAAGATCCTTGGAAATTTAGTATATCTAGAAGTCAGTACATTTTACACGTTGGTAATCCATAAAAGCAAATATTGGTAGATCAATAGTATAATTAGTACTTTTAGAAGTATAATAAATACATAGTGGTACTTGTAAAAAACCTGTTAATAAGTAACTTACGCGTGACTAACCAAGTAAGTTGCCAATCACTTTTTAATACCAATTTAAAAGTTACTAAGGTGATGTACCGGCATGGAACAAGGTTCAGTATTTTGCGAGACGGAATGTTGTAATCGGGCATTCTCAATAGATTGAGTCTACCTCGTTCTTTGAGTGGCGTTGATTGAAATATTTTCTCTAAAATAAATCTGTTGTTGCCTCACAAAAGCCGTTATTGCTCCATTCCACATGGATTCTCCCAATTCTAAATCAACATTTTGAATTTAAGTGGAACCAAACGTCTTCTGGGTCGCTGCTAAACCGACATGTTGCTCCTGGGCCTGGAAGAAAATCCTGGACCTCCGACCGGATTTTTATTTACACTTTCGGTGGCAGATTGGTAATGGGTGTACTACCTCCTTTTGGTTTGATTCTTGGCACCCTAGAGGGCCCCTCCATAAGCTGTTCAATGATAGGGATATTTACCATTCTGGTTTCCTGAGGAAGGCTATGGTATTGGAGTTCCTCTCCTTTGTTCCTCAACCATCTCTAGTCATGATCACCATGGCCTCCTGGTTTGACGCTCTCTCGTCTATTACTCCAGATAGCTGCGATCGTTTCCAATGGTTGGGCCACCCCTCGGGTGTCTTCTCTATTGCCTCCGCTTGGGACCTTATCAGACGTAGAGGGCGGGTTATCTTTTGGCACCGCTTTATTTGGGACTGCTGCATTGCCCCTCGACATGCTTTTCTTCTTTGGCTTATTACCCTCATTAGGCTCCCAACTGACGCAGCGCTGAGCGTAATAGGAAACGATAGCACGCAAAGCGTTATGAGAAATCTCAAAATTCAATATCAAATATTTTGTCCTTCTCAAACACGAATAAACACCTTTTATATGAGGTGTTAACCCAACCCTACTAGGACTCTAATCAGCAAACCCAAAATTACAAAACTGTCACTAGTAGTAAAATAAAGGCTAAAAATAAAATAAATAAATAAAGAAAAATTGAAAAGTCTAGCTAAACGACCCCGAATCACCCCGAATTGATTAGGAGGCCGTTTCGCTTCAACCGACTGAAATTGAGTTCCAAAGTCGACAATTTTCGAGTCCGTCGGTCATCCTCCCCTCGACTTCCGTTGGGATTTCTGCCTGTCCAATCGATACAAAAACGCACTACTAATACTCTCCACATCATTCTCCTCCACTTGAGAAAAACTCGTTCTCGAGTTAGAATTAGAATCTGGATACAAAGGCTCAGTAGGTTCATGAAACGGTGACAAATCAGCAACATTGAAAGTGTTGGAAATGCCCATGCTACGTGGAAGGTCTATAACATAAGCATTATCGTTAATCTTCCTACTGACAGTGTAAGGTCCGTACTTCTTTGGCTGCAACTTGCTGTAAGAACCAGCTGGAAACCGCTCTTTACGAAGAAACACCATGACTTGATCGCGTACTGCAAACACCAGCTTTCGTCTGTGTTTATCTGCTGCAGCCTTGTACTTCTGATTAGTCTCTTCCAACTTATGTTTGACTTCCTGATGCACCTCTACAATCTGCTTAGCCATATGATCTGCTGCAACACTCTTGCCTGCTTGCTTGGGCAACTGAATCAAATCCAGAGTATGCTGAGGTGCCTCCGTATTAACGAATGAAAAGGGTGACTTACCAGTAGAGTGGTGAATTGCATTATTGTAAGCAAACTCTGCTTGCGATAAAGCAATGTCCCACTGCTTCGGTTTGTCACCACAAATACTTCGAATTAAATTACCAAGTGTTCTATTAATCACCTCTGTTTGCCCATCAGTCTGCAGGTGAGCAGTGCTACTGAAGTTCAAAGATGAATCAAATAGCTTCCACAAGGTCCGCCAAAAATGCCCTAGGAATTTGTTGTCCCTATCCGAGGTAATAGACTTAGGGACGCCATGCAAACGAACAACTTCCTTAAAGAATAATCTGGCCACACTTACTGCATCAGAAGTCTTCCTACAAGAAATGAAGTGCGCGATCTTGAAAAATCTGTCAACCACAACAAAAACAGAATCCACACCTCTTTGGGTTCGTGGCAAACGAAGCACAAAATCCATAGACAGATCTTCCCATATATTTTCTGGGACAGGCATATGCATATACAGACCCCGTATTTTTAGACTGCCCCTTAGCAGTCTGGCAAACATAACACTTCTGCACATACCTGCTAACATCTCTACGCAATTGAGGCCAGTAAAATCGCTCCCCGACCGCAGCAACAGTTTTGTCACATCCCAGATGTGCAGCTAACCCATCATCATGTAAATCACGAATTACCTTCTCTCGTAATGATGTCCGAGGAAGGCAAAGTTGATTACCACGCATCAGATAATCATCCAGAATATAGAACTCCTGCAAAGGTTGGCCGGCAGCACACGTCTCCCAAATCTGCCCAAAATCATCATCGCCTGCATAACAGTCTTTCAACTACTCGAACCCCAGAATGTCTTGACTCAGTGTAACCAGCAAGCTAGCTCTCTTGCTCAACGCATCTGCTGCGACATTTTGCACACCTGATTTATGCTGTAATCTGAAAGGGAATTTTTGTAAGAACTGACACAAACTCGCATGCATATCCTTACTGATCCTCTTTTGGCTATTTAGATACTTCACAGCTTCATGATCAGAATAGAGCATGAATTCTTTACCAATCAAATAGTGCTCCCAGTCTTCAATGCACCTTACAACATAATAAAATTCATTATCATAAATGCTCCACTTCTGCCTTGCTTCACTAAGCTTCTTACTGAAATAACAAACTGGTCTGCGTTCTTGAGACAAAACAGCTCCTATACCCACTCCACTGGCATCACAATATACCTCAAATAGCTTATCAAAATTTGGTAAAGCAAGAACTGGCGCAGTACACAATTTCTCCTTCAGAATAGCAAAACTATTCTCGGCTTCCTCTCCCCATAGAAATTTTCCTTTCTTCATACATTCTGTAATCGGGGCTACGATAGTACTACATTTTTTTATAAATCACCTGTAAAAAGTAGCTAACCCATGAAAACTACGAACTTCCGAAACTGTTTTAGGTGTAGTCCACTCCCTGATTGCCTTCACCTTCGTCTCATCCACCTCTATTCCCTCAGCAGTGTTGAGAAAACCTTCCTTCTGAATATTTTGATTCTGACAAAACTATTCTTCTTGTGAAGTGAATCTGGTTAATACAAATAAGTTTTTATTGCAGGGATAAGCATGTGAACAAAAGCTTATAATGTTCCAAAACTGGCGTTCAAACTCAAGGAGTAGTCGTCACGCACTTGCTTCTGAGATTGTTGAAGTCTAGTATTCAGACGGAGAACCGTGTTGTCTCTGAAGACTTTAGAAGGAGGTTCATGTTGTCTCTGAAGACTTCAGAAGGAGGTTCGTGTTGTCTCTAAAGACTTCAGAAGGAGGTTCGTGTTGCCTTTGAAGACTTATCTCGAGAAGATTTATGTGACACATCAGCAAGGGCTTTACGAAAGCTCAGAGTCACTGTTCTAATCTGTTTAGATTCAGAGAGTCACTTAAGTTCAGAAAACTGCTTCTGAATAGCGTTCAGATTCTGCAATATCTCTCTGTTAGATTCTGAAGACCTACGTTTGGTAGGTTTCCGGTTTGGCCGCGTCTTTTTATGGAAGTCTGTAAGATTTGATTGATAGGATTATTTTCCAATCAAATCAGGAGAATATCCTCAATTGGATATTACCTTCCATGGATAAGATATCTTGGAGATTTGGATGAACTCTATTTATGGAAACTAAAGATTTGGTTGTATGGGCAACTGAATCTGAAGGGTTCAGACTCTACTCCAACGGCTACTAGATCTTTCTATATACAGTCTCGGTTAATCAAGATTGATGGCGTCCAATCAGAGATTGAGGAGCGATCCTTTGAAGGACCTTGGTAATGGCTAGCTCAAGGTTGAAGGAGTATAAAAGAAGATTAATGGTAACTGTTACAAGAGAGTTCACGAACTTAAAATTCCAAAGTGCTGAGTTGTTCGGATTCACATTTTCTTGTTCTTGTGAGTTTAAAATTCTTTGTCTTGAGAGGTTCTTTTGTAAGAATGATTAGAGTGATAACACTTATAACCTTTCTTCGACTCATAGTGGAATCCAGCCGATCGGCTGTCATCGTGGGAGAATCGACGTAGGCTTGCTAAAGCCGAACCACTATAAACATTGCGTGCAATTTCTCTTTCCCTAAACTCATATTGCTGTGTTTAGTTTATCTACACGTTTTTTACTGATCTCATTCAGTTTATGTTCTGAACCTATTAATTTCCGCATTAAATATTAGAAGTGTTCAGAATCACCTATTCACCCCCATTTAGGTGATATTGCTAGATCCAACAAGTAGCTTGTTAGTTAAAAAACTGCACTTCTTAAGATTTATGTACAGCTTATTGGCCTGCAACGCTGTCAACACCTCCCTCAAATGCGACAAGTGGTCCTCCTCGATCTTGCTATAAATCAGGATGTCATCAAAATAAACTACAACGAATTTGCCAATGAAAGATTTCAGAACCTGATTCATAAGCCTCATGAAGGTGCTTGGAGCATTAGAAAGTCCGAATGGCATCACTAACCACTCGTACAGCCCCTCTTTTGTCTTGAAAGCTGTTTTCCACTTATCTCCGGGCCGAATACGAATCTGATGATACCCATTTTTCAAATCTAGCTTCGAGAACCACTTAACACCATGTAACTTATCTAGCATGTCGTCCAATCTCGGAATTGGAAACTTGCAGCCCACGGTTATTCTATTGATGGCTCTGCTGTCTACACACATCCTCTGACTCCCATCTTTCTTAGGAGTTAACAAAGCAGGAACAGTACAAGGGCTCATCCTGTTTTGAATATGCCCCTTTTTCAGCAATTCCTCCACCTTCTCTTTTAGAATCTCGCTCTCCTTAGGACTTATCCTGTAGTGCGGTAGATTAGGCAGATTAGCACTAGGAATTAAGTCTATATGGTGCTGAATATCATGCATGGGCGGCAACCCATCTGGAATCTCCTCAGGCATCAGCTCACCAAACTCCTTCAACAAAGGCCTAACTGATTCGGGCTGCTCCTCCACTTGTAATTCAACCTCTGTCTCGAATGCCTGTTTCACTATTAGCGCGTGAATCCGTCGGGTCTCCTTAACCTCAGCCTCAAATTTCCTTGTAAGGGTAAGGAAATTATTCCCAGCACCCTGCTTTTCCTTACTCTTTAGTGGTAGCAACGTGTACTTCACTCTACCCTTAACCAGATTATACTGATTGCTCCTTCCCGAATGTTGTGCATCTACATCATATTGCCACGGCCTTCCAAACAACACGTGACATACATCCATGTCTACCACATCGCAATACAGCTCATCATGATACTTACCAATGGAGAATGAAATTTTACATCGTTCAGTCACCTGAATGCTGTCCACTCCAGATTTAATCGATCTTAATGTATATGGGTTAGGATGTTTCTCCACAGGAATCCCGAGTTTCTTTACTGCCTCCTTCTCGATAATATTCTCCATGCTACCACTATCAATGACCACAGTAAAGATTTTACCTAGAATGGTGCACCTGGTTCGGAACAGTTGATGGCGCTGCGAATCATCTTCTTGCTTTGGGGCTAACATCATCCTGCACACTATGCAATTTATTTCCCCCTCTTCCTCATCGCCAAAATCTTCTTCCTCACCATCTGGTTCACAGCAATATTCATCTTCCTCCTCTTCTCTCGCTGCCATGTTTATTGTCTTCCTCTGAGGGCATTCATTAGACCGGTGCCCTGGCTGATTACACCTGTAACACTTTATCGCTGCCGGTTTAGCATAAGGATTCGATTTCACAGTTCTCGGTGCTTGCGTCCCCTTGTCCTTCGCCTCGTTCATAGGATACTTGCCTACCGCCTTATCTTCCAGACGTCGATCCATGTTAGAGCGATTATTAGACCCGCTCTTTCCTATCGAACTGTTGGCACTATTATCTCTAAAATTTTCATTGCCGCCCCTTCTACCCCTTTCTTGCAGCATCAGTTCTGCCTTCATCGCCATATTTTTCTCTTCAGATAGATTTCGCAGAACCTGCACTTTGATTTTATCTTGAATGAAGGGCTTTAACCCCTTGAGATATCTAGCCACCTGCTGTCCCTCCGTCTCCGACAGATTATTGCGCTCCGCCAATCTCATAAATTCTACCGTATACTCATGTATAGTTTGATTTCCCTACTGGTAACGTTGGTACTGCTGGAACATAATCTGTTCATAGTCGGGTGGAAGGAACTCCTACTTCGGCAGCCTCTTCATTCTGTGCCAAGTTCGAACTCTCTCTTTTCCTTCTCGAACCCTCCTATTCTGCAATCTCTCCCACCATGCAAACGCACCCCCCTTCAATCTACAGGCCACTAATCGCACCCATTTCTCACTAGGGGTCTCCATATGATCAAAGAATTTATCAATATTAGCAATCCAATCCAGAAAATCTTCTATTCTCAGACCTCCATTAAAATAAGGTATATCGACCTTTAATTTAAAGTCGTTACCTTAACGATTGTCATAACGTCGTCTTCCATCATATCCCCTCTGGAATCTCCCATAGCGATATCTGCCTCCGTAGCCAGCACGCTCTTCGTCAGCAGATTCGTCTTCCTCTTCTTTCGAACTCTCTGAAAATAATGGATTATTCTGCCTGCGGACAGGATCAAGTCTATCGACAGGGTCACCACGAGCAATATCTGCACTCGGCCTTCTGTCATGTCGCCTATTCCGGTTCAGATCAACGTCGAGAGCTTCAAATTGATCTACTATTTCATCAAACCGTTCTTCGATGCGATGAAGCCTGTGATCAATTCGTTGATCTAGGTGTTTCGTTAAACGCCGCTCCAAACGTTGCAGCGCATCATCCCCAAGGATCGGGGCTCCAGTCTCCAGATCATCATCACGAAGACCACCGCTTCCGCCAGTCGCCATAGGCTCTGATACCACCTGACGCATCGCTAAGTGTAATAGGAAAAGATAGCATGCAAAGCGTTACGAGAAATCTCAAAATTCAATATCAAATATTCTGTCCTTCTCACACACGAATAAACACCTTTTATATGAGGTGTTAACCCTAACCCTACTAGGACTCTAAACAGCAAATTCAAAATTACAAAACTGCCACTAGTAGTAAAATAAAGGCTACAAATAAAATAAATAAATAAATAAAAATTGAAAAGTCTAACTAAACGACCCCGAATCGCCAAAATTCATCTTTAGTCACAGCCAAAGGTAGTGAGAATTGATCAGGAAGCCGTTTCACTTCAATCGACCGAAATTGAGTTCCAAAGTCGACAATTTTTGAGTCCGTCGATCATCCTCTCCTCGACTTCCGTTGGGATTTCTGCCTGTCCAATCGATCCAAAAACGCACTACTAATACTCTCCACATCACCAACTCAGGTAGTTTTGCTCAACTACCGCAGGATATTGAATGGTGTATGTGCCTTCTGTCAGTGCGGGCCAGATTCGATCGATCACCTCTTCTTTGGGTGCAAAACCACCGGGTCCCTTGTTCTCTTTTGGGCTGCTAAATGTAATTTGGCTTGGCATAATCATTCGTGGTAGGATAATCTCCAATGGGCCATTCAGCATCTCAATGGCCATCAATTCCACCAATGCATTGCACGTTTTTCTTTTGGCGCCTTATGTCATATGATATGGACTGTTCGGAACCATATTCTCTTTAGAAACCAGTCCCATTTCATGCCTGCTTTGAAGAAGCACCTCCTAAAGATTGTCAAGGACAAGGCCTTGACGTTCAAACATGTCGATGACACCCCTCGTAACCGGAGGATGCAAGCTGGTTGGGGCTTTTCTCCGTCCATTTTTGGTTGATTTGCGGCTGCTGTGCAGCCCCTCTGGCTTTTTTCTTGCTTTTTGGCCATTGGTCACCTCTCTGTGTTGTTCGGTGGGGTTCCTAGCCCCCTGGTTCTTCTTTGTTTTGTTTGCCCTCGACACCCTGCACCCGTCATGACACTTCTAGTGTCGTTTCGTGTGCGAGGTTGTTTTGTCAGGTACCTCTTTTTGTAATTTGAGCTTTGATTAGTTAATATACTTCTTGCCTTTACAAAAAAAAAATCTTAAAATGACATCGTCAAGACATCAATTGATGATGTGCACGAGAAAAGAACGCCGAGACTCATAAAAAGTAGTATCATTTGCTCATGTGCATAACAGAAAAACCATAGGCAAGCAAACAAAGCAATTCATAAAGAAACACTCAAAGCAAGTTAACAAGTCAACACAGTCCGATTAAGATTTCATCTTCGTATTCTCCTCCGTCTCCTGCCAGACCACCGAAAGTGTCAACTCATTCTTTACATTCGCTTTCATCTCCATCTTTAGCTTCAACTGCAACTTCATCTTCATTTTACTACTCTTTGTTTCTCCTTCATTCTCGTCATCGTCGTCACTATCATCGCCGTCTTCTGCTTCAGCTCCATTTTGATTCTCCTCTGCTCCCTCTTTTCCGTCATCGCCATCATCTCCTTCTTCGTCAGAGTCATTATCATCTTCGTCTTCAGCTTCATCAGGAGTTTGCTGCTCTTCATCTTCTCCTTCATCACTTCCTTCATCGTTGTTGTTATCTCCTTCTTCATTATCGTTATCTTCTTCCTCTTCCTCTTCCTCCTCTTCTTCTTCTCTTTCCTCATCTTCATCTTCATCTTCATCTTCATCTTCATCTGTATCTGTATTTTCCTGTTCTAGATCTTCTCCTTCATCACTTCCTTCATCATTGTTGTTATATCCTTCTTCATTATCGTTACCTTCATCTTCTTCTTCTTCTTCTCTTTCCTCATCTTCATCTTCATCTTCATCTGTATCTGTGTTTTCCAGTTCTATATTTTCTCGGTCATTATTTCCTTCAATGTCATTACATCCATCTTCATAGTCACTATCATCAGCATCATTGGCTCTATTTTCATTTTGTTGCTTTTCATCTTCATCTTCTTCTCTCTCTGTTTCGTCATTTCGTTCCTCTTCGGCGTTTTCCATGTCACCCTTATCATCATTATCTTCTTCATTGTCCTTTCCATCTCCATTTTCTCTTTGTTGGTCTTCGTCTTTAAACTCATCGTTGTCCTTTTCATCTCCGTCATTTCTCTTTTTATCTTCGTCTTCATCTCCATTTCCATCTCCATTTGCAGCTTCAGCTTCATTCTCTTGGTCTGCATCTGCACCATGGGTTCCTTCATCATTGTTCCTATCACCTTCTTCACGATCATTTTCATCACCCTCTTCAACTTCAACGCCATTAGATTCCTCATCACCATCTTCCTCATGCTCCTCGTCTCCTTCATCATGGGAATTTTTATCATCAGTTTCACCTTTACCTTCATGTCCGTCATCTTTTTCTGCGTCCTCTTCTATTTCGTATGTTGGATGATTACTCTGTTGAGACAAGAAATGCAAAGCTCAGTTCATCGAAGAGAGTGACGAAGTTCTGGATCGCACTCCTAGCTTCTACAGGCATTCTTGGTGCGACATATCTCTAGTCTCTACCATATCATACTGCCAAGCGTAACCTTCTACTGCATTGATAATAACAATATCCTTCCTAACAATAAAAGTTACAAGATAGACAAAACAATTAAAGGACAGAAAGAACTTTCCTTTGACAAAGTATGATTGCAAGGGACAATGTATAGCCTAATCGTGAATATTGTGATGTGGAGGAGTCTTGGGAAATTGACAAAGTGAGAAAGAGAGTTACTTGCGGAGGAGAGATGGCCAATTCTCTTGCTATGACAACTGCTGCCGGACACATTGCTTCAACTGTGGCGGCGACTGCTTTCTTCACTTCAGTCAAATTAATTTCTTTCAGGCCTCGTACATTCTCTATCCCAACGACAAGTTCTAGGCTTGTGCAGTTTCTGATTTCCAGCTCTTGGAGGCGGGGCAATGCACCGTCCTGTATTGTCCACGTCTCCAGTAGTTCCAGTTGCCACAGTTTCAAAACCCGGAGTGCCGGGAATGTCCCTTTGGTACAGGTCATGCTCCGACCCCTGTATGAGCCGGCCAATAACCTGAGACAAGTCAAACCGGTGAGCTCCTTCAAGACTTCCATGGGATCCTCCTCCTCTAGTCGTGTCATCGACAAGGTAAGGATCTTCAGGTTTCGAGGAAGGCGTTGCAAGCCTATGGGTGTCAATGCTCCGATCACGTGCAAATTGGAAAGAGATTGTAGTGGACACATTTCACCCAAGTCTAGGCGTGAAGGGTGATCAAATATATCCAGTGAGCTCAACCTGAGAGATTGAAGGTTGGTCAGGCTTGCGACAGATTTGGCTGCATAGCTCGCCACCATGTACTGACATGTCAAACCCAACTTCCTGAGTCCTGTTAATTTACCCAACATATCCAGCATGGCGCTCTTACCTTCTATACGTAGGCCCCAGAGAGTCTTAAGGTTGGCTAAGGACTCTAGAAATGATGCGTTGCGCAAAACTGACCGATCGAGACATACTTCATTCATGTATAGGCGTTGGAGGCTCCCTGCCTTCAGAATGCTACGGGGCACACTAGTTACATTGGTGTGCTTCAGATCCAATGTATTCAGGCGGGACAAGTGCTGGACAGATTTCGGAAGTGAATCAAGAACCGTCCATCTCAATCCCAAATACCTCAGGTTCGGCACTGTCCTCCCGAATGTTTCGGGGAGAGTAGGCTTGTAAACGTGCTCGAGATCGAGCACCTTTAGCCAAGGGAAGCATCCCTTAAGACCAAGTGGTTTAAGAAACATTTCTGTCTCTTTGGCATGTTCTCCCTGTTTCCATGTGGTGAATAACATCAAAGAACGAAAAAACTCAGCAACATACCGAGTTTGGGCATTGTTACGCATCCGCATCTGCTTGCATTGTCGGTTCTCCTCGTCCATTTTTATCGCTATGTACTGCAACTTTGGGGGCGAACAACTTAGATGCTTTGTTGAATTAAGCGAGAGACTCGGCATGTTTGCCCGCCTAGTTCCACGTGGTTCGGTGAAAGTGTTTGTGCTTACCATCATTTCTTGCTCTGCATTGGCACTCGTACAGATCTTTACTGCAATAGGTGGGACTCTTGGTTGTCTGCTCAACATAGACATGGAATCATCAGAGATCTGCCAAGTCCCTACATCCGTAACCATCTCAGACATGAAATCGTGAAGAAAACCAGGCATGAGGCACGTTCTGGCGCTTCCGTCGAGTTTCCGCGTCACCACATGAATCAAATTCCTGACAACCAATGCATCAAGGCATTCCTTCGTGGAGCGTTCAGGTACTCGTCCCTTCCTGGCTGGCCGAGACGATCACAGTCCATCGGCGAGCCATATGCTGAAGAGCCTCCTTACAGGGATCTCAGACTCCCTAGGGAAGACAACCAAGTAGAGAAGACAGTGCCTTAACCAATCTGGGAGGGAATCATAACTTAGAGAGATGATTTCTCCGAGAGTACGATAATTTGGAACCCGATCAGCCAAAGTAGAGCGACGATCCTTTTCGACAGTAGACGAAAGTCCTCCTAGCAGCCGAATCACTGGAGGATAACCTTCGCATTTACCCAAAACTGCCCATGTAAGTTCCGGATCATCGGTCCAGCCACTTTTTATTAACAATCCGTGGCTCTCTTCCTCGCTTAAGCGGCATAACTCCACAGGAGTGTAGTGTGGAGGCCCCAAATGCGAGGACATATTCTCATTGCGAGTGGTAATGACTACCCTGCTTCCGTTCTCAGACCTCGAGTTCGAGAACGAAATCAGGAGCTTCTTCATGAGATCAACACTCTGTAGATTATCCAGCACAACCAGATATCTCTGCTTCCTTAAGGTCTTCTCAAGCATCTCAGACATGTCCTGTTCTGGCAGGCGATCCACATCTTTCAGTTCTCGCGTGGTTGTCTGTCTCAGCACATCGAACGAGATCTCCTCCAGGCCTGAACCCGCCAGAACGCGGACCCAAGCGCGGCACTCGAAATGGCGCTTGATGTCTAGCCGGTCATAGACACTCCTCAACAGGGCTGTCTTGCCAATGGCTCTCTCGCCCAGCACAGAAATCACGCGAAGCTCGGAGCGGTCATCTGCATCGCGGATCAGCTGAGCTACGAGCTTCTCAACGAAGCCTTCACGACCCACTATGTCCGAGCCTGGCTTCATATTATTTTCTGGACGCAGGATGTTCATTTCTGCGAAGACATTATTGTGATGTGCTCATCTTCAGTGATCGCTGATCGGGCCCAGCTTAGAATCAATCATCGCTCTCTCCCAAAGAAACCTCAAGTTGAGCTGGGATGGAGATCGAATTTTGTGAAAAGTAACCTTACATTGCTTAAGCAAAAAGATAACACACCAACTTTAGATATGCGTACATGGGTATATCAATCAATATTAAAGTTTTATTTTTGAAAATAAAAAAATGTTTAGAGGGGCGCAAGTACCTTGTAGGAAATTAGCATAAGAGTTTCGTACACGGAATGTTTAGTTTGAATCATAACTATTTAATTTTTCCGTAAGTAGACGAGCCAATCGTTGTAGCCTCACTGGTCTGGCGTGCCAAAAATCAAGAAATCTCTCCAAAAGAGGTAGCAATGTCCAATGCGCAGTGCACAAGCTGAACCAAGGTTGGCTCATAATATGGCTTAAACCCATGTTCTCATGTAAGATAGTGTGACCCTTTTAACGCTGGACCACCACACTCGGTGGTCAATCATTTTAAAAAGAGATATGTTCACTAAAAGTCCTAAAACTTGTCACGAAAGTGTAATTGAGTCCTAAAACTTGCAAAAAGTGTAATCGTGTCTTAAAACTTGTCAAATTGGTAAAATCAAGTCATTTCGTTAACACCGTCAATTTGATTAACGGAAAATGATGACGTGACATTTTTAAATTAATTTCTCATTCCTTCGCGACATTAATTATTATTATTTACTTAGAAAATTTTAAAACATATTAAAAACTAAAAAAGAAAAGTTAACATTTAAAAAAAAAACAAACAAAACTGAAAAAAAAAATGGCAGAGCCAAGGGTGCTGCCGCCGGCCCTGGGCAAGGGTGGCCAACCCTCACCAGGCCAGGGCGAGGGCAGGCGAGGCCTCAACCTTGCTCGGCGAAGGTCGCCGGCCCTCCGGCAATGGGCGGCAGCCCCCTACTGCCTTCCCCTTTTCTTAAAAAAAAGTTGTGTTTTTTAAAATAAAATTTTTATAGTTTCTTATTACGTTTCAATATAACATAAATAAAATCTGAATAAAAAATAAAAAAAGCCACGTAGGATAAAAAATTTAATTTAAAAATGTCACGTCAGTAATTATCGTTAATAAAATTGATGGTGTTAGCGGAAGGACTTGATTTTACCAATTTGACAAGTTTAGGACTTGATTGCACTTTTTGCAAGTTTTAGGACTTAACTACACTTTCATGACAAAGTTTTAGGAATTTCAGCGAACATATCCCTTTATGTTCATTAGATGTCCTAAAACCTATCACGAAAGTGCAATTGAGTCCTAAAACTTGCAAAAAGTACAATCTAGTCCTAAAACTTGTCAAATTGGTGCAATCGAGTCCTTCCGTTAACTTCGTCCAACTTGGCTAACGAAAAATGCTGACGTGGCTTTTTTGAATATTTTCTCTCTCCTATGTGGCGATGAGATGGTTAAAACGACATCATTTTGGTCTGAATCTGATTTTGAAGTACTCGATTGTACCAATTTAACAAGGATTGCAGTTTAAACAAGTTTTAGGACTTAATTGCACTTTCCTAACAAGTTTTAGAACTTCCAGTGCACATATCCCAAACATAAAATAGTGCCTCTCATGACCATTGCTAAGTGAAAGTAAATGAAAAACACAAAGGTCCCAACTGGTGTTTGCGAAGTTGGTAATGCGACTTAGGTTGCATTTGTTTTACTGAAAACTCAAAGTTTGGAAAATATTTTCTGAAAAATGATTGGTTATATATTGCTTAGAAAAATTAGTCAATGGAAATATTTTCGTTATCGACAATAATTTATGCCTAACTATTTTCGTGTGTGATGAAAACATTTTGCATTCATTCATTTTCATAAGTGATACAAGCGATTATTTTTCGGAAAATTCTTCCAAATCTTGAATTTTCGTGAAACAAACGCACGCTTAGACTTCACATCCATAATTACTTAAGGGGCAAAAAAGCTCCAACATTTGTGTTCTCATTGCTCTAATACAAAAGAAAATCTTTGATGGGTTTAAAGTAATTCGATTGATAATGTGGTAGTTCATATCCCATGAACTATATGCTCTTCAATGTTATTTTCATCTAGTATTTTATTTAGGAGAAATATCGCATAGACCGGCCTCTCCATGTCATCATGGGGCATGGGGCCGGCCATTCAATATGCGACACATGGGAACCACTTTTACACTATTTCTCTCTTTCCACCACCGTTGCCGATAGCAATAGTGGCGGACTACGAGAGCCGCCACCACCAGCAAGCGAAGGAGAGGACCCTCCAACCCTTGAACACGATATCCAGCTCCACTTCGAGAAGACCCTCGAGAAGAAACGCACCATTGACCAGCAGAAGGAGCTCCACTGGCTCTTCCTCCTTTTCTTCATCTTCCTCGCCCTCCTCTTCAATGCCATCGTCCCACCTCCAGCACCACCACTGCTGGGAACCGATCTCCCTCCTCTCCCTCGCCCACCTCGTCTTCTTCTACGTTTCCACCACCCAGACCCTCCGCACCATCAACGGCTTCAAGTACTAGTGGTGGTGCCACAAGCTCTCACCCTTGGCCTCTCCACCACCAAGAGGTTGCGCGACCTTCACTCGAAGAACAAAGTAGAACATAGATGTTAACGTAGAGAGTTTTAGAGGAAAAATATTGTTCCTCAAATTTCTGTATATTTTCTTCTTTTTCTATTACAATGACACGCGCGCGCGTACACACACACACATATAAACCGTTTTCAACCGTATAAACATTTTGGAAATTCTGTTTCGGTTGAAATTTTGATTTTTCCTTTAAAAACAAGGGTTTTGGTGGAGGGGTTGCAGAAATAACCACTTCACTAGAAATTCTTTTTAATGGTGAGGGTGACTGAACCTCCTCAAGAATAGAAACATGCCTTTTGGTATCAGAGCCAAGGGGAAGGATTTGTGATTCTTTTAAGGAACGTTTTTGAGATCTAATTTTTGTTCTCTGCGATTTCCCCTTTTTTCGAGTGTGGTCCTGGTCGTAATTCCTAGAAGGTAGTGAATCCGTTGGTCAGCACGTCGGTGGTAGGGAAATTGATTGAATAAAATGTTAGTTTCTTGAAAATGAACTTTTTAAGAAGAACAGATTCGTCTTCCAACAGTTCTATATCTGAGAGGTCTCATGATCGAGGCCCTATTTTGAGAGAAGAAATAACCATAGAAGATTTTAATAAGTCTATTGATAATTGGAAAATTCCTAAGGTTAAATATAATCAAATTTATGAGCAACAATCTTTTAAAATGTTTAAAAGGTCAGATTACATAATTTCTACAGAAGAAAGAGATGTTCCTCTTTCATCTTCGTATACCTCTATTCAACTTTTAAATGCAGATTCTTTGAAAAAGCATAAACAAAAGTTTAATTATATACACATAGGAAGGGTCCAAGCCGGGATCAAACCCTTAATGAAAGAAGGACTGAATACTTCAATCCTCCTAGTCTTAAGGGATTCTCGCCTCTTGAAGTATGAAGAATCTATCCTCAGCACTGTAGAGACAAGTCTTTGTAGAGGTCCAATACATTTTGATTGTTCTCCAAACCTTACTATATCCCTAAATGATAAGAAAATCATGAATTCTCTTGTTTTACAGATTCAAACTCATAATTACCATATAGATGAAGGCTGTATCCCAATAGCCCTCGTTTATAAGGTTCATTATAAGGCCCTGCTTTCTGCATTTGGAAGTAAAGTTTTCAAAATAAGCCCAAAAGGAGAAACCCTATTTCTTCAAACTGATATTTCTAGGTCAAACACCATGATTCCTATATCCATCAACTGGAATCAAGTTACCCTTCCTAAACAATGGGAAATCGAGCATCAAGAAGTTTCCCAACCTATTGTTCAAAATACTAAGCCTACCAATATCATACAACACCCTAAGGGAAGAGTAACAATACAATTCCCCAAAAGGTCTTTTGATATTAGGTCTCAACCTTCTTTTCACAGTTTTTCATCTCGAAGGTCGATAGATCTTCACCCTGAGTTACCTCCAGTTATTATTTTACCTAGTAATAGCCAAGGTAGTACTCAAAATCCAGTTTTAATGCGACCTAGTGCTCCTCCACTAACCAATCTTTGTGGAATCGACACTAGTTCTGGGATTTCCAGACCTATTTATCAGCAAGAAAGACAGGATTCTAAATCTCCCGAACCAACTCCTTCTCAAATGGAAAATGATAACCCAGAGATCTATACTCTGGAAAAAGATTTTGAACGAAACAAAGCTCTTCTAAATGAAGAATTTTATTCTGAGAAAAATTCTGAAATTAGAAATTGATTTTTCGACAATTTCAAAGATCAAGCTAAACAAATTTAAGAAAAATATTATGAATTCACACGAAAGCTTGGAGATCATATATTCTTCTTTGATTGGCTTGAAGATTATTTTCTAAATAAAAAAGAAATATTTGTTTTAGAAGAGCAGTATAATTGGAAATTAGACGAGGGACAAATCATTGAGTCTAAATCATCCACCTCTTCGAAAAGTAAAAATTTCTCATAGGGATTCTGAAATCATTGCCTCACCTTTCAAAGTACCTTCTGAAAATGAAGATAAAGGGATCCAAAAGGTAATTGAACAAAACAATTTTACAAATCAGTTTGTTCATACTATCGGAACCCAATTAGATAGAATTGAATCTTCAATTTCAATAGCTTCCACTTCCACTCAAATAATCCAGCAAAATACTCTTTCTAAGACTCCTGCTTTAAAAGCTCATCTTTTTAAAACTTTTGAAATGCCTAAAACCTTTAGCAATGAATTTGTTAAAGTTTTAGCCGAAAAGAAAAGAGATATAAAACTTACAAAACAAAAGCCTCTTGTTTTAGAAACTCCAAAAGTTGAAAAACCTTTAATAATTGAAAGTCGTCTACATGTTTTGGATAAATATGATTCTGAACCAGAATTAAATAAGATAACTTGGAAAGAACCTCAAAAACTATATTATTCAAGAGCAACACCTCTCGATATAGTCTCTGAAGAAACTTTCCAATGTGTTCAAAACAGATACTCTTCTGATGCTATCTATGAATGGAACATAGATGGTGTTTCTGAGCAAAATTTAATCAATATTTTGAATCAAATGGTTATGCTTGCTACAACCTATAAAACTGCACCTGACACCTCTGATGAACAAAACGCATATCTTTTAATTGTTGGTTTTACTGGTCAATTTAAAGGTTGGTGGGATAATTATCTTTCAGAAGAACAAAGAGATGGTATTCTAAGAGCTTTAAAAGTTGATGACAATGGTCAAACCATTTTTTTTTATTATGGCCGTCCTGTCTAGGATGCTATAAGTACTTTAATATATTCCATACCCTAACATTTTATAGGTGACCCTTCAATAATTCGTGACCATAACCAAGATCTACTTTCAAATATGAAGTGTAGATCTTTAGGGGAATTTCGTGAAAACAAAGATATATTCCTCCAAAGAGTCCTTCTTCGCCCAGATTGTAAGTCTTTTTGGAAAGAAAAGTTCCTTTCTGGTCTTCCTGTTTTAATAGGAAACAAATTTAGAGATAAGATAAGAGAACAGCATGGTGACCCCATCCCATATGATCTCCTATCTTATGGTAAGCTTAACTCTTTCATTTACAAAATTTGATCCCAACTTTGTAATGATATTTATTAAGGATGACAACACATGCTCTTGAATTAGTCCATTAATGTTGATATCTCATGTAGTTAATATTGTAATGGACCAATTCAAAATTCAAACTATTCTTTAATTAGTCCATTAATGTAGATATCTCTAGTTAATATTGTAACGGACTAATTTAATGTAGATATCTCATGTAGTCAATATTGTAACGGACTAATTCAAAATTCAAATTATTTTGAATTAGTCCATTCTTATGTAGCATTAAACTCTATAAATACATATGCTATCCTAGAGTTAAAGGATAAGCAAAACTCATTCTCAAACCTAGAGTCTAATTCTTACAATATTAAGCTCCAAAAAGACTTAAAAAAGAAAAGAAACTTACTAACTGCTCCCTCGGTGATTTCTGCCGACAATTTGATCCTACCTTTAACCCGTCCAAATCAAAGAAATGTTCTGGAAAATGTCCCTTAGAAATTTCTAACAAAAAGAAAAAATTTCATAAGAGAAAATTTTCATAAAAAAGAAAATTTTTCTAAGAAACCAGATTCTAAGAAAACAAGTACAAAAAAGGATTTTAGTAATATTACATGTTATAATTGTTGCAAAAAGGGACATACCAAAAAAATTTGCAGATTAAATAAAAAGATTAATGAACTAAGTCTTGACGAGGAAATTCTGAATCAATTAAACCAAATGATGATTGATTCAGAAGGATCCTCTTCCGATCTTTCTACTGATAATGAGGATGGTCTTCAAGTAAATGACATTGAAGATTCAGACTCTGAATTAGGAACTTTTGAAAATTCTGAAGAAAACCTTGATAATACTCCACAAGTAAATGTTTTAACAAAAGAAGAGCAAGACATTTTGGACACCATTGATAACATTTCTGATACTGATGAAAAAAAAAAGGTTTTGCGTAAGTTTGAACCCCCAAAATCTCCTTTCCAGTTTGAGAAACCCTATAACCTCAATGAGATTTTGAACAGAGGAAAAAAAAAGTCCAAACTAGACCCGCTAATATTAATGATATCCAATATGAAATAAATCAACAAAAAATTGAGATTCGTAATATCAAACTCACCCAAATAGAAATGCAAAAAGAAATTTTAGAAATAAAATCTAAAATTTTAAAAGGAAAAGATGAGCAGGAACCTCCTCCTTTTGATAAGAACTTTCTTATGTTACTTTATGAAGTTACTTCAAGAAAATGGATTATTGATATTTCTATACAAATAGACAAAGAATTTCTTTTAATACTACAGCACTTTTCGATACATGTGCAAATTTAAATTGTATACAAGAAGGATTAATTCCCACTAAATATTTTGAAAAAACAACCGAATCTTTAAAGACTGCATTAGGAAATGAGCTTAGCATCAAATATAAATTACCATAACCTTCAATAATAAAAGATAAAACTTCTGTAAAAACATCCTTTTTTTTAGTCAAAGATTTAAAACAATGCGTCATTTTAGGAACACCTTTTATATCTTTAATACAACCTTTTAAAGTTTCTGAAGAAGGTATTGAAACCAAAGTTCCTGGTAAAAAGATAATTTTCAATTTTATTAAAAAACCTCAGACAAGAAATTTAAATATTTTGCAGGAACATTCCATAGCAGAAGTAAACTACTTGATACAAATAAAGAAAGTCATCTTTCATTTTTAAAAGAAGACTTAGAGTATAAAAGAATTGAACACAATTTGTCCAATCCCGGTACTCTCAAGAAAATTAAAACCATAGAATCCTTTATAAAAGAAAATACTTGTTCCACTTTTCCTAATGCTTTCTGGTCTAGGAAAAAGTACATAATTGACCTGCCTTATGAATCCGATTTTTCTGAAAAGAATATCCCAACTAAGGCTAGGCCAAGGCAAATGAACCATGAAATCCTTGATTTCTGCCAAAAAGAAATTCAAGATCGTTTTGATAAAAATTTAATAAGAAAAAGTCAATCTCCTTGGAGTTGTTCTGCTTTCTATGTCAACAAAAATACTGAACTAGAAAGAGGAGTTCCCAGGTTAGTAATTAATTACAAACCTTTGAACGCCGCTTTAAAATGGATAAGATACCCAATTCCTAATAAAAAAGATCTTCTTAATCGGTTACACAATTCAAAAATCTTTTCTAAGTTCGACATGAAATCTGGGTTCTGGAAAATCCAGATTGTTGAAAAAGATAGGTGTAGGACTACATTACTGTCCCCTTTGGACAGTATAAATGGAATGTTATGCCGTTCGGTTTAAAAAATGCCCCTTCAGAATTTCAAAGAATCATGTCTGACATTTTTAATGTTTACTCTGATTTTATAATAACATTTATAGATGATGTGCTCGTGTATTCTCCAAATATACACTCCCATTTTAAACATTTAAATATCTTTTTCAAGACTGTCAAAAACAGTAGTCTAGCACTATCCCCTTCCAAGGTAGTGTTATGTCAAACCAAAATAAGATTTCTGGGACATCACATACATTTTGGAACTATCATCCCAATTGAAAGGTCTATTCAATTTGCGAATAAATTTCCAGATGTATTGAGAGACAAAACCCAATTACAAAGGTTTTTGGGAAGCCTCAATTATGTGATTGATTTTATACCAGAGATCAACAAGGTCTGCAAACCGTTACACCAGAGATTAAAGAAGAATCCATCTCCTTGGACTTCTTTACATACTGATACGGTCAAAAAGATAAAAGTTTTTGTTAAAGAAATTCCTTGCTTACATTTAGCCGACCCATCCGCTTTCAAAATAGTTGAAACAGATGCTTTGGAAATAGAATATGGAGGAATTTTAAACAAAGAAAAAATGACACGGAGCAAGTTGTTCAATTCATTTCAAAACATTGAAATGAAACGTAACAAAACTACTCCACCATTAAAAAAGAAATACTTTCTATTGTACTCTTTATATCCAAATTTCAGGGTGATCTTTTGAATCAATTTTTTTATTATTAAGGATTGATTGCAAATCTGCAAAAGATATCCTCCAAAAAGATATTTTGAATATTGCTTCTAAGTAAATTTTTGCCAGATGGCAAGTTATACTCTCTATCTTTGCTTTTGATATTGAATTTATTAATGGCAATCTAAATTCTCTTTTGGATTCTCTCACTAGAGAATTTTTACAGGGAAAATAGCCATGCCTCCCAAAAAAGACAAAGGAAAGGCCAAAGCCGACCCTCAGATTGGGAAACTGACTCCCATCAAGAGTTGGCTTGAGGCAACCCAGCAATCCTCAAAGCCCCTTTCTATAACCCCTTCGAAGACTATCGATAACCCATCAGCATCTTCTCCTCCAAAAGTTACAAACGAAAATATACTTTCTATGATTCCAAAGGAAACCTTGGAGCTCCTACTCCAACAAGCTCTGAATAAGCAAGTTTCTATTCCTGAGGAGGTTCAGTCACCCTCACCATAAAAAAGAATTTCTAGTGAGGTGGTTATTTCTGCAACCCCTCCACCAAAACCCCTATTTTTAAAGGAAAAATCAAAATTTCAACCGAAACAGAATTTCCAAAATGTTTATACGATTGAAAAAGGTTTCTATCGTGATAACCATAACGTTTTTGCTAGAAACATGTTCGGAGAAAATTGGTTTTATACTTCGCATGATCTAGCCAAACCACTTGAATTCTATGAATCTATTTTAATTGAAACAGGTTCAGTAGAATTCAAGCATTTCTCAGGTACTAAGAATATTGACAATGTCAACTATTCTACAGCTAGAATAAAAAGGATTATACATCCTTCTGAATGGGATTCGTCTCCTATGACTTCCAAAAGTTTTAAAGCGAGACTAACCTAGTCTCTTTCTCATAGGACTAATTTCACCTATTTTTATTATCAACAAGCCTGGTGGAATGCTTTCTTCCGCCAAAATATCAACTTCACCCATACATGGCTTTTCTTTTTTGACCAAAGCATAAATATGCAACAAATTCCTTTCTGGTTTAACAGATGGTGGGAACATTTCGAACCAAAACCAGAAATTCTCCCCCAGTCCGCCAAAACAGGTTACCAACTATTTTTGAAGAAATTCAGACCACAAAAAAGTGATGAATCTTTTCCTCCCTCACTTTCATATTTTCTACATTTTCGAGTTTCTTGGGTCTCAGCCTGGGAATTCGATTATACCCGATCTTCTTATGATCCCAAAATTGTAGTCTTAATCTGCAAATACAAGACTAAATGGTGGGATGGTGCTAAGTTTCTAGATAAAATTTCTGAAGACTCCGTCTCAGAATGGTTAAAAGCAAGAGATGGATCGAATGCTACTCCTTTTCTACATAACCGGTCTATAGCCGTCTCAAAGTTGGCTTCTTCCCAAAATGAAGAATAATTTTATGAACTTATGAAGTAGGCTATAGCTGATTATGAAGAATGTAAAAGTAAAAATTCCTCCCAATCTCTTGGCAGTCTCCAAACCAATGAAGATGACTGCTACGGCATAGATTTGGGAGCCTCTAGTTCCTGATGAATCCAAGACTACCTTCCAAGAGTAGTTACATTTTTAGTCAAGAATTTCTAGGTATTTTTGAAAACACTGCACACTGTAGAAAATCACTGTACACTGTAGCAAATTTTTACTGTTCACTGTAGCGGCTTTTCTGACATGTCACTATTTCTACAGTAAAAAATTCTCTTTAAAATACCCTTTCTTCTTCAGTCAGAGGGGGGCACATTTCGAGGCTCATTTCTCAGTTTCTCAGACACTTTCACTCTTCCTCTTTAGATCTACCCTCTCGGAGATCTGGAAGACCGTTTCAAAGCCAAAACCTTTGAATTCCCCATACACTCATCCTTTCTAATTTGCAATCCCTTTATGTGTTTCATAAACACCAACCCTTTTGAAGTGATACCCAAACCTTCCTGGATCTTATCTTCCAGTAAGTTTCTGAGACCCTGAACCTTTCTACCCAAAACTTCCCTGTTCATATTTGATTTTCCAGATCTGTTCATGGTCTGAAGATCTCAAAGTTTTAAAAGATTTCTGCACTTGTAATCTTTCCATTTCTTGTAAACCTTCCATTTATGTACATGGATAGTTTAACTTTATGTATTTTTCTGTTCGTCTTTCTTTATATCAGTTTCGCAATTTATATTACTTTAAACGCTCACTCTTTTATATCGATCTATACTCCAGAATCGGAAGGCTCAGCCTCCTATTGGTGGTTTGATCTTTTTTGTACTTTAATTTCGGCAATTTAATTTTCATATCCCGTATTCGGAAGGCCGTGCCTCCTGTCGGTGGTCTGCATCTTTATGCTTTCTTTGTTGTTTCTAAGTATATATTTTTTGCTTTACATAATAGAACTTGTGACTGAATTTATAGATTATTTTGATTATTATTTAGATATTTCTGTAACTGAACTCTTCTCTTCTTACTTTAATAAGAAAAGACGTTTATGATTCTTTCTTTGTTATATATCTTATTCATAAGTATAAGAATCTTAATTTTTATTTTCATAAATCTCACAGAAATTTTGAGTTATTATTTCATATTATTACCCACATACTCTAAAAGGAAACGAGATCAGTTTAAAAGAAAAAGATTTCCTTAAATCAATTAACTCATCCTTCACTTCTCTATAGATTTTATTAAAGGATTTCTATAAGTTATTCTCTCCCTCTCTCACTAGTATCCTCAGATCCTGCATGCCTTATGGTATATACACACACACACACACACACACACAGAAGAAAGAAAGACTCCTAATAAGGCATAACCTCTAATTTAGGAAATTACAACTCATACACGTAATTTACAGCCATTCCCACACTCCCCCTCAAGTTGGTGCATAGATGTCGTGAATGCCCAACTTGTCAAGTGAGCTATAGAAGATCCTTCTTGATACAGCCTTTGTCAAAATATCTGCCAACTGGTCTTCAGATCGCACAAACGGAAACCGAATCACTTTGGTGTCCAAGTTTTGCTTGATAAAATGACGGTCCACCTCAACATGTTTGGTACGATCGTGTTGAATTGGATTGTGAGAGATGTCAATTGCTGCTTTGTTATCACAAAACAACTTCATCTCAGCTCCTGGAGCGAACCTAATCTCCGACATTAACTTCTTAAGCCACAAAAGCTCACACAACCCTTTGGCCATCCCTCTAAATTCGGCCTCTGCACTTGACAATGCCACCACCTTCTGCTTCTTGCTCCTCCAAGTAATTAAGTTTCCTCCCACGAAGGTGAAGTATCCTGATGTTGATCTTCTGTCATAAACACTCTCGGCCCAGTTTGCATCAGTAAACCTTCGATCTCAAGATGACCTTTTTTTTAAGAATCTCAACCCTCGCCCTAGTGAGGTCTTTAAGTAGCGAAGTATACGCAATACTGCATTCATGTGATCTTCACTCGGGGCATGCATGAATTGGCTAACAATACTCACCGCATATATAATGTCAGGACGAGTATGCGATAGATAAATTAGTTTGCCAACAAACCTTTGACACCTTTCTTTGTTTGTTGACACTTGATCTGGATACTCCCTAAGCCTATGGTTCTGAACAATTTGTGTGTCTGCAGGCTAGCAGTCTAACATTCCCACCTCTGCCAACAAGTCTAGTACATACTTTCTCTGTGAGAGAAATATTCCCCATGTCGATCTCGTTACCTCAATACCTAGGAAGTATTTAAGCCCCCTAAGGTTTTTCATCTCAAACTCCTCAGAAAGTTTCTTTTGGAGATTAGAAATTTCTATTCAATCATCTCCAGTGATAATCATATCATCAACATAGATAATCAACACAGTTACCTTCCCCTGATGTTATTTCAGGAACAATGTGTGATCCGAGTCACTCTGCGAATACCTAAATCTCCTCATCGCAGAAGTGAACCGACCAAACTAGGCTCATGGAGACATCTTCAAACCATACAGCGATCTCTCTAGCTTACACACCGCTTCAAGTTGTAAGGGTGAACTATACCCGAGTGGAATATCCATATAAATCTCTTCTTCGAGATCACCATGAAGAAATGCATTCTTGACATCACACTGGTGTAGTGGCCAGTCTAGATTAGCTGCAAGAGACAACAAGTCCCGAACAGTATTAAGTTTAGCAACAGGAGAAAACTCTCCTAATAGTCAACCCCATAAGTTTGCGTATACCCCTTTGCTACTAGTCTTGCCTTGTACCTCTCTATAGATCCATCTGCTTTGTACTTCAGAGAGAAGACCCACTTACATCCCATAGTCTTATTCCCCTTGGGTAACTCCACCAGCTTCCAAGTCTTGTTTGTTTTCAGTGCAGTCATCTTCTCCTCCATTGCTTGAATCCTCTTGGGATCTTTCAGAGCATCATGTACCCCTTCTGAAATATAGATTGCAGACACGTTCGACACAAACACCTTTAATGGATCTGACAACCTTTTGGTTGACGCATAATTCGCAATAGGTTAGGTCGATCTCTTCTCTTCAGCATCCGGCGAATATCTATTTGGGGGCTTACCTCGATTGTGCCTATCAGGTAGTTTATATCTCACAGAAGTATTAAGCTTATCAAAGACACAAGAATGAGTAGGAGAGGTTACCTCATGAATATTCTTAGGAGTTGAGTCGGGTACTGGAGAAGAGGGAGATTGTTCTTCGTGATTTTGCTCCTGTAGGAGTTGCCCATCCCCTGTTAGGGCATGTTCAATGTTCGGCACCACCTGCCTAGTCACCACCTCCTCTTGTACCACAACTCTCATTTTCGATACCTGCTGAAGTTGTACAGCGCCAGACAACACCTCCTCCTCCACTCCCCCAAGTTGCCTAACAGTAGCCTTTACCCCTCCTCCTCCGGACAATATACTACTAGAAAACTCCCATCAATTCGCCCTTTCTGTCTGTGACTCCCCTTGAAAGGAAGCATTGGAGTCTAGGAAAAAGGATTCAGCTTCAACAAATGAGACATCCATAGTGACATAGGTTCGCTGGGTGGAAGGGTTGTAGCAGCGATACCCCTTCTGGTGTGTACCATACCCCAAGAACAGACATCGCAATGCACAGGGATCAAGTTTCGTTCGCTGGGTCTTTCGGGATGTGTATAAATGCAACACACCCCGAACACCCGAGGAGGAATGGTTAGGACAGACGGTAAAGAAACATATGTGGACAAGACCTGTAGTGGTGTTTGGAAGTTCAACACTTTAGACGGCATTCGGTTGAGAAGATGCACAGCTGTAGTCACAGCATTGTCCCAAAATCTTTGAGGCACATGACTCTCAATCAAGAGAGCTCGAGCGGTCTCGAGGATATGTCTGTTCTTTCTCTCTGCGACACCATTCTGCTGAGGTGTTTGGGAGCAGGACGACTCATGGATCATGCCATGTTTTTGAAAATATTTCTTAAGATATTCATTCATGTACTCCCCACCATTATCACTTCTTAAAATCCGAATATGTCCATCAAATTGGGTTTATAACATAGTATGAAAATCCAAAATATCTTAGCTACCTCATTTTTGCTTCTCATCAAGTAAAGCCATGTCATCCTAGTACAGTCGTCAACAAATAGCACAAACCACCTACAACCTAAAACAATAGTAATAGGAGATGCACCCCAAATATCCGAATGTATCAAAGAAAAAGGGACTTCACTTTTATTTAAACTTATTGGAAAAGGAACTCTATGGCTCTTAGCCAATATGAAAGTCTAACATTGTAAACTAAGTCCTTCAAATTAAAAAAAAAAAGATCAAGAAATAATCATTTCAAATAACCAAATGATGGATGTCCCAACCGTGGATGCCAAAGCCATATCTATTTCTTCCTATTGATGGATGCACCTCGAACATGATTTGCACTCCCGGAACTAAAGTCATCCATGTAAAATAGCCCCCCTCTCTTAGGACCACACCCAATTATCTCCTTCGTGAGAATATCCTGAAATAAACAAAAGTGGGGATACATTAGAACAACACAATTCAAATCTTCGATAAATTGTCCAACCGAAATTATTTTGGTGGATAATGAAGGGACAAGCAACGTGTTGGGGAGAGAGAGTGCAGGGAAATCGCAACAACTCCAGCCCCAGTCACCGGATAGGTGGACCCATTAGCATTTGAGATACTATCACGTCTTGGTTCTGAAGTACGAACAAAATCATCAGGAGTAAATGTCATGTGATCCGTAGCTCCCGAATCAATGATCTAGTGATTGCAGTTAGCCTGCTTGAAACTAACCAAAATACTACCATGATTACCTTCTGATATCACATTCTGCTTACTCTGTGGATCCATGCGAGGTATCAATGACAGCTGAGGCTCTGCGGTTACTAGAGAAGCTCTCTCTTTTCCTTTTGCTTGCTTCCGAGCCTTCAACTCCTTCCACCAGTCTGGATACCCATGAAGTTTAAAGCATGTCTCCCTAGTATGCTTAGCATTACCACAATTTGAGCAACCTCCCAGGAGAATTTTTTTGGCATGGAGCTGAGCTAGGTCTTCCTCCTTCCAGCGCAACCCCAGGCTTAGCCATTTGCAACAACAGTTCTTGATTTCTTTGACATTCGTTTTATTCCCCCGAGATATCATGGCTGCCGAATCATGGACAGTGTCACTGTTGGTTAGCATTACAGTTTGTCTTATGTCTTCCCGTCGGACACACGCATAGGCTTGTTCAAACGTAGGAAATGACTGCATTTGCAAGATATCTGCTCGGACCTTGTCAAGACGGTCGTCCAATCCATCAAGAAAGATATATACCCGATCTTCCTGTATAGCCATATTGTGTCTTTCAATATCTTCAGGACACCTCATTGGGTTCGGACGACGGAAGTCAATCTCTCTCCACAGACCTTGAAGGTTGTTGTAGTACGCCTCAATTGGTCCTCCTGCTTGTCTCATCCGAGCCACATGCCTCTTCAATTCATAAACCTGAGAGGCATCTGTTCCATCGAAGAAGGTCGTTGCAACTGAATCCCAGACTGACTTCGCTGTTGGGAAGCGAATGAAATTGCCAATTAATGCCGGGTTCATTGAGTTGATCAGCCACCCTTTGACAGCTGAGTCTTTAGTTTTCCACTTTCGAAATTGAGGGTCTGTAAGTAGAGGCTGAGGAGGTCTCCATTGATGTATCCCAGCTTATCTTTGCCTGTGATACACATCTCGACAACCCGAGATCATAAGTCATAGTTGGTTCCATCCAACTTAACTGCAATCTGTGATGAAGATGAATCATTCTACGGTGCCGGAGGAGGAGTCTGGTTTTGAGTCAAAATATGAGTCAATTTGGTGGTCAGATTCTCCAAAAGTGCTTATGTGGTCGAATTCCCCCTTTGATTTTGGTGGGGAATCACTGCTACCGTAGGATTCTGATCCACCATGAGTCTCTGAGTACGCAAGAACCAAAAAACAGCGGTGGTAGTTCTGGGTGAGCTTATCGGCGTGGTAACCGCACGGAACCGATGCGGCCATGGCAATCTTCGATGGTCTGGATCGCGCCTGGTCAAGGTCGACGGTGGATCGGAACGGTGATGGTCTGGATCGCGCCTGGTCTAGGTCGACGGTGGATGGCGGCGGAAAAAAAAATTCGAGGGCAGGTGTACAGTACTCACAAGAAGCAAACCCTAAACTCTGATACCATGTTAATATAGAGAGTTTTAGAGGAAAAATATTGTTCCTCAAATTTCTGTATATATGACCTATATATATATATATATATATATATATATATATATATATATATATATATATATATACACACACACACACACACAATGACCTAGAGATATATATATAGAAGAAGGAAAGACTCATAATAAGGCATAACCTCTAATTTAGGAAATTACAATTCATACACGTAATTTATAGCTCACTCCCACAATAGAAACTAGCGTACTTCATTCACACCCTGGCGACCTCACCATTCCTCGTAAACAAAACCACTTCCTATAGAAAGAAAAACCCACGGAAACTTTCAATACTCGACAGAAACAGGAAGATCAGGGCAAGCATCAAGCTCTTCAGCCAAACAATTTACACAGTTCACTGTTCAACGCCACCAACGGCTTTTACTTAACAAGCCTTTGATAAGTGAGCTCGCAGGACTGATTAGGGCTCAAGCCCAAATAATGAAGGTACTCATCTTTAGTGTGACATCATTATTGTTACTACTTTTTATATTTGTTATTATTATTTGGGTCACTTTATCTCTGCTTGACTATGAAAGTTTGTAAAATCAGAACCCACCGTCATATCTTCGTCTCTGTTTCTTCCGCCATAGCAGGAGCTGCAAGCAACCAGACGTTCTCGGTACATTCTGAACGTCTGGGACCAATAAATCAATTGTTCATTTAGTCCAACGTTAGACTAACTCAAACTTTTGATTTTTTTTTTCCCCCTTTTTTTGGGTGTGCATGTATGGTAGGTACGAGTATCTGGAAGAAGATGGCAGAGATTTTTGAAGCAGGAGATGCAACCTATTCGTCAACGTCAACAGATGAAGAAGACGTCCGAAACCGCACAATTCAAACGAGAAAGCCTCCTCTCATTTCCTTGGCGATGTTGAGAAGAGCGATCGGCGACCAAGTCGCCTCCCTCAAGGTAAACGAGGTGAGCCGTTGAATCCATGAAGGAGTGTATTTGAAGGACGACAAGAAGCAGGACCAGGCAAATGAGGGCGAGCACAGGGCAAGTTCCAGAGGACATGTCACACCCCAAAACACAATAACAGGGGCCATGACACGGCCGTCCCTTTCTCAAAAAGGACGCAGCCTCAACTTAACCAAAACTCAACCTGATAACAAATATGTATATCCATATACATATACTTGATAAAGAGGCCCTTTAGTTACAAAAAATCAGAGTTTGCTACTAAATCATCAACAGATATCCACATAACTCTACTAAAAGGATGAACACATCCAACAACAACTCAAAGGGCTCATCATAGCCACATTCTAATCACAACTCATACCTAAATGCCCCCACTAACCAAAAATGTCATCTACTAACGATCGATCACGTCCTACTTGCGACTCGCTGAACCTGAAACACAAGGAAGATGAAAAGAGTGAGCTAACACGGCTCAGTGAGTAATACATTTCTTCTAAGCAGATCGAACAATCACTATGCACATTTAATAATTAAAACAAACATTAATGGTCTAATCCATTGATTAATCTCATCAAAACACAACAATCTCATCAAAAATACACGTCAATGGTCTATCCATTGACCAATCTCGTGCTCAAGATTTTAACCGTGGTCACGTATAACAGCCCGTGATAAAAGGCGACCAAGATTCCCCCTTGGCAAGGTCTCCACCTATAATGCCGGTGGCTCGGCCCACAAGGATATCCTAAACTAGTATGCGCATACCCACAAACCCCTCAACCGGGTTCACAGCCATTCTTGAGCAACACAAACTCACAACAACATCAATATAATAAACCAGAATGTACATCACAACCAAGTCGAAACCAGTAGCACCAATCGATCACAAACCGTCTCAAATAGACAAAACAGCAGTAAATGTTCGATCCTGTTTTATGCAACAAAAATGCTCTAAACACCGCTTTCACTTCCCTTTCAAAGGAACAAATCACATTATAAACTCATATTATACATTTTTATCATTCTCAGAAAAATATGAGTTTACACAAGTCAAAGAAGAAATAGTATCACTCACCAGATAAGGCAAAAGCAAAATGCGACGGTTACTCGAGCCGATGCGTCCGAATTCCTATCAAATGAACGGAAAGCGGATCAAAAATGAGTAAAACGCCACTCTAATGGATGACTCAACTAATTTACACCTATTTAATGATAGAACGACGACTACGCGTCAACGGAAACTCGCCCATAGCGGATACCCTTTGCTGTCCGCTATAGACAGCTTGCGCTCCAAAATTAATAAGGCCATAACTTCGTCCACCGATATCTGTTTCAAGCTGTCTTGTAGTCCAAACGAAGCTTACTCGACATACTACAAAAGTCCTAGCATGGTCAACCCTAAACAATAACTGAAAAATGAAGATATCAGGCCTTGAAGTGTACTGTTCTCCCTGGTACTGTAGCGCATCAGAATTGAAAATCTTGTTTCGGGCAAACCAAAGCGTCAAATTAAGATCCGTCAAATCCCACGGCTTCACAACATCCTAAATTTTCATCCTTTTACAAAAGCGTAGCCCAAAAACTCCTCAAACGAATGCAGGAACTCAAACTCGACATAGTTCCGAAATTGAGCCTTAAATCCGAAAATTACTTCTATAGAAGGAACGAGAGGTGCGAGCACTTACCAGACGTTGCTAATTGGTGTCGGGACAGCTTGGCGAGGCGACGTGGAGAGAACTCCTCTCCTTTTCCCTCTCTTCTTCTTCCTTTCTTTCCCTTTCTTTTCTTTCTCCCTTGTTCTTTTCTTTTCGGCTTGTGTCGTGGAAGAGCAGTTATGGTCCTTAAAAGAAGAAGCCGAGCTGTCCTTTTCCTTTGTCCTTTTGTTGACTTTTCAAACACTTTTTTTTTTTGATCTGGTCAAAAGCAAATATTACAGGACCAAAAAGAAGTTGTTTTTGCTCCAATAGATAATGATCCATTGAGAAAACATTTGGCTCGGCTTGGGATACCCGCCATTAAACTAAAACTGCACGATATGCTGGAAAAAAAGTCTGCAAATCGAGACCACTTGCAGATGATAAGTGCACCTATAAATACGTCATCGCGGACCGGAGGGGAGCTCGGTAGCTCCAGGTTGGACACGAGAGAGCCAAGTTTTGTTCTGATTTTGCTAATGTCTCGCTCACCGATCACTGCTTTGTGCTTACAGGTACGGCCATATACACTCAAATATTGGGTTCACGAGGAGCTCAACAAGAGCTGCTTGATGGTTCTGGCTTCGGCCTTATTGATCACTTGGGGCGACGACAGCCGATACTGGAAATGGCCAGAAGAGGAGGAATCATGGTATGTTGCTTCTTCTATCCTAAACAATTACATTTTTTAAGTTGAACCTTCATCTGATGATCCGAGACTCTAGGTTGGCCCGGTACCTCGAACAAATATGACTCGCAAGCGGCGAAAAACACTCTGTTGCTGCTGAATGAGTAATTTTATGTTGGCATATCTCTAGCTTTATTTTGGCGTTACGCATTTCCTGATGCCGCTGAAAGATGCTGCTGAATATGCACCTTTTTTCAGCTGCAAGTTGTTCACTTAGAGGCACTTAACAACAATTTTTTCTGCCCCAAGAACTTTGAATTGCTTCAATAAAAGTGAGATCATCGCTTAACCATCATCATCTCTAGTAAACCAATCATTTGCTTGCTTGAATATTTCTGAGTTTCAGCTATCCAAGCAACATCAAACTGCCCGTTGCCGAGCTAGTACGTGTTTGCTGGCTAGAAATCAAAGGGAAATGCAAATCAATCATCCTCTCTCCGAGGACGATGTACGAAGTCGCCGTCATCGTGAAGATGAGCCGCGAAAGCAAAGGATGGGAAACTCCAGTGAACCTCAGTCTCGAATTACAGGATGGAACCAAGCAGGGACGCATGGAAAGAATGGACAGATTGGAAGAGGAAACTTGGATACCTATTAGCATCAGCAAATTCGAGACGACACCCAAAACCGTCGGCGAGATAAACTTTTCCCTCACCCAAACTGATTGGTATTGGAAGTCCGGCCTCTGCGTCAAAGGCGTCGTCTTCACGCCTACAGCAGATAATAAGCAGCCAAAATAATGCGTGAATTGTGGCTCAAAATGTTTGTATTAATCCCCTCTCTATGTTTGCTGATGCATCGTCGTTACCATACTTTTCCGAACTCGTATCCATCGGCAAACAATAAATATCCCCCATTCTGATGTACTTTCGACTCGAATTATGCTGAGTTCTTAAGTTTTGCCGACCAAGGAAATCTGTTTTCCTTTCAGCTTACACGTGAATTTTACGAGTGTATTTTTCCCAACCTGTATATTGGTTTTACCTTAATGTGAATAATTCCAACATGCGTCAATTAGTATTTGACCAAACCCTAACGCTACATTTGTTTGTCTGGATTTCTAGTCAGGATAGGAAATGATATGAAATTCATGGATTTTGCTATAGCATATCAACTGTTTGGTGAGTCGCAGTAATAAAAGCGGATATTTTTATATCCTATCATGTCCATTGTTTGGTATAAACGACAAATCAATGTAAATGAACTTAAAAACTGCACAAACGGAGATGGTAAAAATCTCTCATGACACTCTTGCATACTTTATTTTTTATTTTCTTATTATTTTTATTTTTTTTACTCTCTTTTGTTAATTCTTTTTCCCCCTTCCATCATTCTCTAATGAAATTTTAGTGAATAGTAAACTATACTAATATACCTAAAATATAGATATTAATTATATTAGTATATGGAATTTCTTTTATAAGATAGACAGAAATTCGAATATGTAAATAAAAATAAGAATAAATAAAATCGGAATTTTTGCTATTATTTTGATTTTCTATATTATAGTTCAAATATTATTTAAATTAATAAATTTAAGAAGTTTGTTATTGGATGAAAATAATTTTTATTTCATGAATATTAAAAATTCTATTCACTTTTATCTCATCTGAGATAATTTATCAGGGCAATATCGCAGGCATCAAACACAGGATAATAGTGAGCCGACCAAGTTGGTTCTCGATATCCCCCGCTTAGCCAATAGAATGTGGACAACACAAAACTCGAGACTCCCTTCATTGACTTAAGTAGAATTACAGTTAAGTCCGTTGTCCGCGTAAAAATATTACTTTATATTCCATTTTGGACAGTCGACATGTGTATTCAGAGATAATTACATTACCGAATTCATCGTGTCACCCACTCAATGGTGAATGTGTATGCTGGCGATGGATTTAATAAAAGTACCTAAATTTGACCTAGCTTTTGTGTCTTCTACTTCATTACGATAATATTGTTCGGCCAATCAGACTATATTATTTTTCCCAAATGCGTAAAGACATTGGTCTGTTTGAAATCGGTTGTTTTTTTTTTTTTTTTTTTTTTCAGTTTCACTAATTCTTCTTCTTTTTTCCAAATTTTGCGGCACACGCATTTTAATCGTTGTCTAATGCAGAACACTAATAAAAACTTTGAAAAGGTTCTTGGATTGACATGTAGATCCGCATATTTTTTGTTCATAATTTTCGGCAAGTTTAAAAGAAATCAAGCATATCAGAAGATGAATATAAAAGTCCTAGGCGACTTGGTGTTACGAAAGTGAACTGATAATTTTGTCCTTTCACTTCCGTTCTTACACATATAATGGTCCTAGACCATATATGTTTTGATTGCTCGTTCCTCCTCATTTTCGGCATTTTCTCTGTTTAGACCCCATGGCTGCCTCTGAAGTGGCTGTTTCACTGGCGATAATCAGACTTCATGATCTTCTCTCCAAGTCCAAAGACATCATCACCTATCAAAAGTCAACAGATCAAATCTCGGACTCCATAACCAATCTCCAGGGGATCCTGAACACCAGGAAACCCGCCGAGGTCAACCATAACCACAACCAAGAAACTCCAGAAGGCGAGGAATGGCTTCTGCTTCATGCTCGTAAGGCTGAGCAGATTGCAGAAGAATTCCATGTCAAATTGCTCCGACATCAGATGCCGAAATCGCAAAAGGGTCGATTCACCATAGTGTCCGCTTTAGTTAGGTTCTTCTCAGTAATGAACCGAGGAATTGCCAGGAAAAAGATGGCCAAGGATTTCATGACGAAAGTCAGCAAGTTCACATCACCCGGGCCTCCTGCTAGAGGCCTGCCGGCCAACGAAAGTGCATCATCTTCATCATCGAGCAAGAGGAATCGAGAAAATAGGCAGAGCTTCGAGACCGATATCGTGGGCCATGACCAGTATGTAAAAGATCTTCTGGCCTGGTTGATCAATGATGACGACTCCAACCTTCGGTTGATCTCGGTGGTTGGCGAACAAGCCTGTGGCAAGACTGCACTGGTGAGGAGTGTCTTCAGCATGCTAGAAGTCAAGCATCACTTCGACTGCTGTGTTTGGGTCCGCTTCATGGACCATTGGGCGGAGTCCGACCGGATGAAGAACCTGCTGGTGGACATACTGAGGCAGACGCCACTGCGAGATCAGGTGAAAGACCTGGACACCAAGCAAGAGGAGCAGCTGTTTGAGATGCTTCATAAATTGTTGATGGACCTTAGGTACTTGATAGTTGTGGATGATTTGGGCGAGGTCAGTCTCATCAACGAGCTCTTGGTCCCATTCGTGGACTCGAGTAAAGGAAGCAGAGTAATTGTCACTACTACAAACGAAAAAATGCGAAAGTTTGCAGACCCTTGGACGCCTAAGCTCCGATTACTCCTGAAATGACCGACGAAGAGTGCAAGAAATTGCTGCGGGTAAGCATCACGGGAGATAACGATTCGGGATCAGAGATGACCATCCTCGAGCAGAAAATATTGAGCAAATGCAATCATTCTCCCCCGGCGATCTCACTGCTAGGAGGACTTTTGTCTGCTGTGGAAGAGAGCAATTGGGTGGCCCTCATCAATCGGCTTGGAGACCGTCCCACCCTCGACGATGTCACGTGCTTGAGCTCCGATGAATTGCCTTACATGATGAAGCCACGTGTTCTCTATATGGCTCTCTTTCCTAAGGAATCCGAGGTCCCCACAAGGAGGCTTTTCCGGCAATGGGCTGCTGAGGGGCTGTTGGCTGGGGCGGCTGCTGACGGGTCGGTCCGAATGCGGTCGGCGGAGGACTGTTCGTGAATTAGAGAGCAGGAACTTCATTCAGGTGGTACGGCAGAAACTGGACAGAAGCGCCCGATCATGTCGTATGCCTGCTTTTATTCATGAATTTTTCTATCGGAAAGCAAAAGAATTGGGGCTTCTTCAGATCCTGTACAGCTCTGACTCTGCTTCAGAGAAAGAATCAAGGAGGGGCATGGACCCCGAAGCCGAGCAAAGCGCCCAGAATCAAAAGAAACAACCGCCAAACACAGCGACACGACTGTATGGTTACGAGGTCCAATGCCTACAGACTTTTGCATCGTTTAACACCAGTAAGCTAGGGACCCAACCGAGAGAGATCGAAGATCTTCTTCAACCACCAATTTCTGACGGACGCCCAGATTTGCTGAGGGTACTTGATCTCGAGGGTGTTTACAAGCCCGTGCTCTCTGAGGACTTTGGAAATACACTGTCGAACCTAAGGCAGTTGGGATTGAGATGGACGGTTCTGGATTCGATTCCGGAATCTGTCACACCCCAAAACACAATAACAGGGGCCATGACATGGCCGTCCCTTTCTCAAAAAGTGTCACGCCCCGACTTTCATGCCCACGACATCCCTACCAAATCGCCACGAGGTCACGAATGATAACGTCACAGGCTCGTTATCGACCTAAACATAAAACGCATGCGGAACGTGCCATCTCCTAAACAACAAGATCATCGGGATAGTAAAGCAAGATAACACGACAATTCAGCAAAATACAATTCTGTTCACAAATCAAAAGCAGAGAAGTTTTAACCCTACTGAGCTACAGTAAACACATACAACCCCATACTTCGGGGCGGCTCACTAGGACCTCAAAAGATTACACGGTCGGGTAAGGTTAAGATCTCATCTGCTCCCAAAAATCTCACAACACCCTCAACTAAGCATTCACGGGCTCCGTCACTTCGGACCTGAAAATAGTTCCCACAACGGGGTGAGAATAAATCTTAGTGAATCAAGCCTAATCTCGATTAGGACAGTGATTCGCCCCAAACAACAAGCATATAAAACATCCAAACAACCACAGTATAATAACCAGTCAAATGCAGGCTTATCAGCCATCAATCACACATGATGCAATACTCGACTCAACAGCCACGTCTAACAACCACAGACAATGCATCACATCCACAGATATGCACAGGACACCACACAAGTCCATTTATTAATGATGATCCCACGCATTAAGCGTCAAGTGACGAGGATCCACGCGATTAGCATGATCGACTCTCACAAACAATGCGATCCCGCACTCTTCCGGCAGAACCAGGCTACGTTCCTTTTCCCTTCGGTAACGGCTACTACGAGAGGTGTCTCCAGTGCATCCAGCACGGCACCCACAAATAGGCATCCCTGAACGGGGCGTCGGTCCCTCACAAGCTGCGACCGGCATCCGATAATCCCTTAAAACCGTACACACCATACGGGGCATGAATTATCGTGCTTCTGGCAAGTCGTACAATTCCATAAAAATGGTGTGGTGTGTACCTTGGGTACAAGACGAACTTGCTAGGAAAAACCCATCATCATTCCGTTATATGACCATACGATTCACACCCGACAATCAAACCATTTTATTCTCTTTGATTTAGGCCGGATGTGCACACAACGTGCTCAAAGACTCGACCCACGGCCAATTTCATGATAAAATATGTCTTTAATATCGCACTCGGTCATATGCAAATGCAGGCTACTCACTATGCACTACAATCATAAATGACAATCAACTCACAACAGAGCAGTCAATCAGTCAACCAGACATTTCAACGAGACAATCGGCTGAATAAAGGCCATTAATTAAACACGAGTAAATTACTCCAATTAGGCCGCATAAAGGTTCAATTTCGTGCAATGATCTTATATTAGCCAAATTAATTTAATAAATGTCAAATGCCCGCTCGTCTCTATTTTGTCGCTCACTCGCGAATAAAATCTATCAATCAATCAACCAGACTACCAATCAATTTTATCAACTAAAATTAATCACAGAGAATCTAAATTTATCGACTAATTTATTCGATCGCGGCCATCTAACCTAAACCCAGTTTCTGACTATACCGGCCCCGATCGTGCTACCTAAACACCCTATCAGACTAATTAAATAACACTAGACGTAATTAAAGCCCTAATCAAGGTTTAGGGTCAACTCACTAAGTGAGTTAGCTCGGGCGGTCTCAACGGCGGCGCGGCGACGGCGACACGAGCACACGACGACAAGACGAGTCTCGGGCGGTACTATTCACGGGCGGTACTATTCACGGATAGTACTATTCATGGGCGGTACTATTCACGACTGAGGGGGAGGCTGGACGGCTGCTCCCGGGCGGACGGCGACGACGTCGACGACAAAAATTCTGGCGGCGGTCCCAACGAACTCTCCTCGCCGATCCGGACGCAACCGCAGTGTCGGATTTCCAAAACGACACGCGGACGACGATGAACGGCGGCTGGACAGCAGCTGTTCTCGCGACCAAACGACGACGGCGGTCACGGTGAGTGAGCAGCAAGCTCGGCGGAGCTTGAAACGAGGCGGAACGCGTCGGTCCTCCACGACCAGCCTCTGTTCTGACCAAACCCACGAAATTCCAGAAAATTTCTGGACAAACAGTCCTTAGATCCTCGTAGTCCTTGATCTTACGGTCGCGTAGGCGAAAACGGAGCTCGATTCGCCCTCCGGACGAGCTCAAACGAGCGATTCCAAGTCCGGCGCGCGCTGAAAAACTGGATTGACGGGCTCTCGGGTTTGGGCTCGCGGAACTCCGGGCGACGACGGCTTCGGTCCAGCGGTATGGCGAAGCTTCAGCGAACACAGCGCACGGCGATGGGGCTAGGACGCGAGCGGCGGGGGTGGTCGGTGGTCCGGTGAACGGCGGACGGCGGCGGTCCACGGCGACGACGATGGAGATGAAATGGTGAAGATGAAGATGGAAATGGCGTGGGGAAGCAACTGCAGCCGTGCGTGAAGGAGAAATGGAGGGGAAAAGAGAGAGAGAGAGAATGAGTGGGTGGGTGAGTGGGGGCGTAGCAGCCAAAAAGGGGGGAAAAAGAGAGAGAGATAATGAGTGGGTGGGTGAGTGGGGGGCAGATGGGGCACGGCAGGGGGGAAAGTAGAGGAGAGAGGAGAGAGAGGAGGGGGGGAGTGTGCGCTGATGGGGGGAGAGAGGAGAGAAAGAAAAAGTGGATGGGGTCCACCGGGGTCTAATCAGTTTGAATTTCTTTGAATTTTAGCACAAAGGGTTTCAGGCGCGAAAAGGGGGTCTCGAGCGCGAAGGGTTAACCAAAACTCTTCCTAGAACAAATTAAAATCACGTTCAATAATTGTCCCTTAGACCATAAAAATCCAATATTTCATAATAAACTAAAATTCGATCTCGAGAATTTTATTGAATTCCGAATTTTAACAGACGTGAATTTCCAAGGTGTCACAAAAAGGACGTAGCATCAACTTAACTAAAACTCAACCTGATAACAAATATGTACATCCATATACATATACTTGATAAAGAGGCCCTTTGGTCACAAAAAAATCAGAGTTTTCTACTAAACCATCAACAGATATCCACATAACTCTACCAAAAGGATGAACACATCCAACAACAACTCAAAGGGCTCATCATAGCCACATTCTACTCACAACTCACCTAAATGCCCCCACTAATCAAAAATGTCATCTACTAACGATCGCTCACGTCCTACTTGCGACTCGCTGAACCTGAAAGACAAGGAAGATGAAAGGAGTGAGCTAACATGGCTCAGTGAGTAATACATTTCTTCTAAGCAGATCGAACAATCACTATGCACATTTAGTACTTAAAACAAATATCAATGGTCTAATCCATTGATTAATCTCATCAAAACACAACAATCTCATCAAAATACACGTCAATGGTCAATCCATTGACAAATCTCGTGCTCAAGATTTTAACCGTGGTCACGTATAACGCCCGTGACAAAAGGCGACCAAGATTCCCCCCTTGGCAAGGTCTCCACCTATAATGCCGGTGGCTCGGCCCACAAGGATATCCTAAACTAGTATGCGCATACCCACAAACCCATCAGTCGGGTTCACAGCTATCTAGAGCACCACAAAATCACAAAACTCGAAACCAGAATGTACAAATCGACCACAAACCGTCTCAAATAGACAAAACAACAGTAAATGTTCGATCATGTTTTATGCAACAAAAATGCTCTAAACATCGCTTTCACTTCCGTTTCAAAGGAACAAATCACATTATAAACTCATATTATACATTTTTATCATTCTCAGAAAAATATGAGTTTACACAAGTCAAAGAAGAAATAGTATCACTCACCAGATAAGGCAAAAGCAAAATGCGACGGTTACTCGAGCCGACGCGTCCGAATTCCTATTCAAAAGTACGAAAAACGGATCAAAAACGAGTAAAACGCCACTCTAACGGATGACTCAACTAATTTACACATATTTAACGATAGAACGATGACTACGCGTCAACGGAAGCTCGCCCATAGCGAATACCCTTTGCTGTCCGCTATGGACAGCTTGCGCTCCAAAATTGATAAGGCCATAACTTCCTCCACCGATATCCGTTTCAAGCCGTCTTGTAGTCCAAGCGAAGCTTACTCGACGTACTACAAAAGTCCTAACATGACCAACCCTAAAAGACAGCCGAAAAATGAAGATATCAGGCCTTGAAGTGTACTGTTCGCGCGGTTACTATAGCGCACCAGAATTGAAAATCTTGTTTCGGGCAAACCAAAGCGTCAAATTAAGATCCGTCAAATCCCACGGCTTCACAACATCCTAAATTATCATCCTTATACAAAATCGTAGCCCAAAAACTCCTCAAACGAACGCAGGAACTCAAACTCGACATAGTTCCGAAATTGAGCCTTAAATCCGAAAATTACTTCTATAGAAGGAACGAGAGGTGCGAGCACTTACCAGACGTTGCTATCGGTGTCAGGACAGCTTGACGAGACAACGTGGCGAGAACCCTTCTCTCTCTCTTTTTTTTTCTCTTCTTCTTTCTCTCCTTTCCCTTTCTTTTCTCTTTTCGTGCGTTCTGCACCCATTTTCTTTCCTTTTCTCTTTTGTTGACTTTTCAACTTTTTTTTTTTTTGGTTTTTGTTGACCTGGTCAAAAGAAAATATCACATTCTACCCTCCTTAAAAAAAATTCCGTCCTCGAAATTTGGATAACTGAACTTACCTCAGCATTCGAATAAGTGAGGGTACTTGCGTCTCGCCTCCTCCTCGAGTTCCCAAGTAGCCTCTCTTTCTGTGTGGTTATGCCATTGAATCTTCACATAAGGGATAGTTCGCCGTCGTAACACTTGATCTTTCCTATCAACGATCCGAATAGGCTGCTCTTCATATGTCAAGTTTTCCCTTAATCTCAAAGGAGTGAAATCCAATACATGTTCAGGATTCGGCACATATCTCCGCAATAAGGACACATGAAACACATTATGCACTCTAGATAATGCTGGTGGCAAAGCAAGTTTATAAGCAACTTCGCCAATCTTCTCTAATATCAAGAATGGTCCCACATATCTTGGACTCAATTTCCCCCGAGTGCCAAATCTCATAACACCCTTCATCGGTGAAACCTTTAAGAATACATGATCTCCTACACCGAACTCTACGTTGCGCCTTTTGAGGTCTGCATAGCTTTTCTGACGGCTTTGAGCTGTTCTCAAATGCTCTCGAATGAGCCTGACTTTCTCCTCTGATTGTTGTATGAACTCAGGGCCGGTTAGTCTTTTCTCACCAACATCGTCTCAACAAATAAGACTCCTGCATTTTCGACCATATAAAGCTTCAAAAGGAGCCATCTTTATACTGGAATGATAACTGTTATTATAAGAAAACTCCGCCAAATATAGATGTTAATCCCATGAGCCACCAAAGTCAATAACGCAGGATCGTAGCATATCCTCTAGCGTCTGAATCGTCCTCTCTGATTGTCCATCTGTTTGTGGATGAAAAGCTGTACCAAAGTGGAGTTTAGTACCCAACGCTCCTTGTAAACTCCTCCAAAAGTTGGACACAAATCTGGGATCCCTATCAGAAACAATGCTCACCGGAACTCCATGCAGCTTGACTATCTCATTCACATACCGCTTCGCCATGTCTTCTATTGAAAGTCCAAAACGATATGATAAAAAGTGTGCCGACTTAGTCAGTCGATCGACAATCACCCATATAGCGTTCTTACCACTAGGCGTCCTCGGTAAACCGACAACGAAGTCCATGGTGATATGCTCCCATTTCCATTTAGGTATCTCAAGTGGGTGCAGCTGTCCACCTGGTTTCTGATGCTCAATCTTTACTTGCTGACAAACCAAGCATTGATCGACAAACTTCACAATATCTTTCTTCATGTTGATCCACCAGAAATTTCCTCTCAAATCCCTGTACATTTTAGTGCTCCGGGATGAATCGAGTATCTAGTGGTGTGAGCTTCCTGTAATATCTCCTTTTTCAATCCTGCATCATCAGGAATACATAGTCGACCACGAAACCTCAATGACTCATCCACATGGATACTAAAATTTGGTTGTCCCCCAGCTTCTACGCCTTCTCTGATCTTCCTCAACTGAGAATCATCATTCTGTTTATCCTTGATTCTATCAATCAACGTTGGCTGCACTCGAAGATTAGCTAACCGAGCACCAAGCTGATGCACCAACACCTCCAACTCTAGTTTCCTCATATCCTCGAGAATAGACCGCTGAGAAGTGAGCAATGCTGCCATGTTTCCAGAAGATTTACGACTCAAGGCATCCGCCACTACATTTGCCTTACCGGGATGATAGTTGATAGACAAGTCATAATCCTTCAAGAGTTCTAGCCATCTTCTCTGCCTCATGTTCAATTCTTTCTGAGTAAAAATATACTTCAAACTTTTGTGATCAGTAAAGACTTCGCATTTTTCACCATACAAGTAGTGTCGCCATATTTTCAAGACAAACACAACCGCTGCTAACTCCAGATCATGAGTGGGATAGTTCTTCTCATGTGTTTTCAACTGTCTCGAGGCATAGGCCACCACTTTACCATCCTGCATAAGAACACAACCTAGACTTTCCTTTGATGCATCACAATAGATAGTGAAGCCACCAGTTTCTAAAGGTAAGGTCAATATAGGAGCTGACACTAACCGCCTCTTCAATTCTTGGAAACTGCGCTCACATTGATCTGACCACACGAACTTGACTCCCTTCTGAGTTAGGCGAGTAAGTGGACCTGCAATTTTGGAAAACCCCTCCACAAATCGCCTGTAATAACCTGCTAACCCGAGAAAACTTCTCACTTCAGTAAAATTTGTACGACGATTCCACTGACCAACTGCTTCGACTTTCTTCGAGTCAACAGAAATACCATCTTTCGAGATTACATGGCCCAAGAACTCAATATGATCAAGCCAGAAGTCGCACTTGCTAAATTTAGCATACAACTTTTTCTCACGCAAAGTCTGCAAAACAAGTCTCAAGTGTTGCTCGTGTTCCTCCAAACTCCTCGAATACACCAGAATATCATCAATGAACACCACAATAAATCTATCAAGATACTGCCTGAATACCCTATTCATCAAATCCATGAAAGCAGCAGGCGCATTCGTTAGTCCAAAAAGCATGACAAGAAACTCATAATGCCCATACCTTATTCTAAAAGCAGTCTTTGGCACATCATCTGCTTTTATCTTCAACTGGTGATATCCAGAGCGGAGGTCGATTTTTGAAAATACCTGAGCACCTTGGAGTTGATCAAATAGGTCATCAATCTGAGGCAAAGGATATTTATTCTTGATCGTCACTTTGTTAAGTTCTCGGTAGTCTATGCAAAGACGCATGCTACCATCCTTCTTCTTTACAAATAGGATGGGAGCTCCCCAAGGTGAGACACTGGGTCTAATGAAACCCTTATCCAAAAGCTCCTGCAGCTGCGTCTTCAACTCTTTCAATTCAGCAGGTGCCATCCGATAAGGCGCCTTAGAGATAGGTGCGATACCAGGCATCAACTCAATGCAAAATTCAATCTCTCTATCAAGAGGTAAACTAGTTAAATCATCAGGAAACACATCCGGAAATTCTCTAACAATCGGAACATTTTCCAGCTTTACAACTTCCTTGCTGGTGTCTTTTACGCAGGCTAGATAACCACAGCAACCCTTCCTTAGAAGTTTCCTCGCTTGCATAGCTGAAATTAATCTCGAAAAAGTGCCTTTACAACTTCCCGAAAAAGAGAATTCAGGTTGATTCGGAAGTCGAAAGAAAACTTTCTTTGAATAACAATCAACAGTAGCATGATGTCTTGATAGCCAATCCATCCCTAGAATAATATCGAAATCTCGTATATCTAACAACACCAAATCTCCAGGCATTTCCATATTATCAATTCGAAGCATGCACCTCTTGAACACACAATCAGCAATCAAGAAATCACCGGTAGGGGTATCAACTCGCAATTCATATTCAAGAGAATCAGGTAGCACATCAAGTTTCTTTGCAAATTTCGTAGAAATGAAGGAATGCGTAGCATCAGAGTCAAAAAATGCATAAGCACACCGCGAGGCAATTGAAATATTACCTGCCACAACGGTGTTAGAAGCCGCTGCATCCTCTTTCGTCATAGCAAAAACTTTCCCGGTCACCTTCTGCCTTTGTTGACTTTCTTGGGGCCTACCAGCCGAAGAGGCTGTCTTCCTCATAGAACAAGTACGAGCTACATGCCCAGGCTGCCCACATACAAAACATACTCTACCATCCGCAGGTACACTCCTATGAGTGGGACAATCGCGCGCCATATGCCCCGTGTTTCCACAAATAAAACATGCTCCGGTCTTGCGGTAACAAGGACCGCCATGATGTCTCCCACATGTAGGGCAAGGGCCCTGAATAACTGGACTCTTCCCTTTCCCAGGATTGCTAACGCCTCTCTGCTTGGTGCCGCCACTTGCTTGACTTTCTTGGAAGTGAGTAAACTTCGGCCTCTTATAAAGAGGAGTACCCTGTGTGCCACTTCTAGAAATCTCACGTTCAATCTTAATTGCTCGCTCTAGTACGTCTTTATAAGTTGGCAATGAAAGAGACACGAGTGTAAAACGAATATCAGGCCGGAGTCCTCTCACGAAATGTTCGGCTTTTTCCCCTTCATCGGCCACTAGACGCCCTGCAAATCTACTCATCTGGTTGAAGCGGCCTGCATACTCCAATACGGTAGAGTCACCTTGTGAAATATGTAGAAAATCGTTCTTCATCTGCGCCTGGAACAACTGTGGGAAGAATTGGGCGTTAAAAGTCTCCTTGAAATCCTTCCAAAAAACAGCAGTATCCTCATCTCCAAGGGCGAACCTCATTCCCTCCCACCAATATTCGGCTTCACCTTCCAAATATTGAGTAGCAAAATCAACCTTCTTCTCCTCGGGAACCTCTTCAACTCTAAAGATCCCCTCTATCTTCCTAATCCAACGCTCCGCCGCCAGAGGATCAGTTTTACCATCATAAGTGGGTGGATTCGACTTTCTAAACTGGGTGAAGGTGTAGCCTCAATCACCTCTAGGCTCAACAGCTCCAGCTACATTGTCTTGAGTCCTTTGCCGCTGGCTCTCCCCTCTTGATTCCTGTGAATCAGCTCTTGTATCTTCTCCCCCTCTTGTCGAAGGCTTGCCTCATGAACCTCGAGGCACATCCCTGGAATTGAAGTTAATAGCTCTCTTGCTCCTATTGCTTTTGCGAAAATTGGCAAGTAGCTCTTGGTCAGAACTCATGGCTACCTGGATCCAAGAATGAAACGAAAGTTTACCTTAGCATCTCTTAAACTAACGCATTAAAATCTATCACACTATCTCACAACGTCCCATATCTATACCCATAAAGATCATAACTTATGCTCTGATACCAATAAATGTCACACCCCAAAACACAACAACAGGGGCCATGACACGGCCGTCCCTTTCTCAAAAAGGACGTAGCCTCAACTTAACTAAAACTCAACCTGATAACAAATATGTACATCCATATACATATACTTGATAAAGAGGCCATTTGGTTACAAAAAAATCAGAGTTTTCTACTAAACCATCAACAGATATCCACATAACTCTACCAAAAGGATGAACACATCCAACAACAACTCAAAGGGCTCATCATAGCCACATTCTACTCACAACTCACCTAAATGCCCCCACTAACCAAAAATGTCATCTACTAACGATCGCTCACGTCCTACTTGCGACTCGCTGAACCTGAAAGACAAGGAAGATGAAAGAAGTAAGCTAACACGGCTTAGTGAGTAATACATTTCTTCTAAGCAGATCGAACAATCACTATGCACATTTAGTACTTAAAACAAATATCAATGGTCTAATCCATTGATTAATCTCATCAAAACACAACAATCTCATCAAAATACACGTCAATGGTCTATCCATTGACAAATCTCGTGCTCAAGATTTTAACCGTGGTCACGTATAACGCCCGTGACAAAAGGCGACCAAGATTCCCCCCTTGGCAAGGTCTCCACCTATAATGCCGGTGGCTCGGCCCATAAGGATATCCTAAACTAGTATGCGCATACCCACAAACCCATCAGTCGGGTTCACAGCTATCTAGAGCACCACAAAATCACAAAACTCGAAACCAGAATGTACAAATCGACCACAAACCGTCTCAAATAGACAAAACAACAGTAAATGTTCAATCATGTTTTATGCAACAAAAATGCTCTAAACATCGCTTTCACTTCCGTTTCAAAGGAACAAATCACATTATAAACTCATATTATACATTTTTATCATTCTCAGAAAAATATGAGTTTACACAAGTCAAAGAAGAAATAGTATCACTCACCAGATAAGGCAAAAGCAAAATGCAACGGTTACTTGAGCCGACGCGTCCGAATTCCTATTCAAAAGTACGAAAAACGGATCAAAAACGAGTAAAACGCCACTCTAACGGATGACTCAACTAATTTACACCTATTTAACGATAGAACGACGACTACGCGTCAACGGAAGCTCGCCCATAGCGAATACCCTTTGCTGTCCGCTATGGACAGCTTGCGCTCCAAAATTGATAAGGCCATAACTTCCTCCACCGATATCCGTTTCAAGCCGTCTTGTAGTCCAAGCGAAGCTTACTCGACGTACTACAAAAGTCCTAACATGACCAACCCTAAAAGACAGCCGAAAAATGAAGATATCAGGCCTTGAAGTGTACTGTTCGCGCGGTTACTATAGCGCACCAGAATTGAAAATCTTGTTTCGGGCAAACCAAAGTGTCAAATTAAGATCCGTCAAATTCCACGACTTCACAACATCCTAAATTATCATCCTTATACAAAAGCGTAGCCCAAAATTTCCTCAAAAGCACGCAGGAACTCAAACTCGACATAGTTCCGAAATTGAGCCTTAAATCCGAAAATTACTTCTATAGAAGGAACGAGAGGTGCGAGCACTTACCAGACGTTGCTATCAGTGTCGAGACAGCTTGACGAGACAACGTGGCAAGAACCCCTCTCTCTCTCTCTTTTTTCTCTTCTTCTTCCTCTCATTTCCCTTTCTTTTCTCTCTTCGTGCGTTCTGCACCCCTTTTCTTTCCTTTTCTCTTTTGTTGACTTTTCAATTTTTTTTTTTTTGGTTTTTGTCGACCTGGTCAAAAGAAAATATCACAGAATCAGTCGGGAATCTGTTGCTCCTGGAAACCTTAGATCTGAAGCACACCAACTGTACCACAATTCAAAATGGCATTAGTATAAACGTCACGAACAGTATACAAAAAATAAAAATA